>JAZKJV010002731.1:0-1200000 GCA_037367405.1 Ottelia alismoides
TCTCATCTCCTGCCTAAACTCATCCATCTCCCATCTAAAAGTAGCCTGCTGATCGGAGATGAGGCGGGCTAAGTCGTCCAAGGCGGGGTTCTCATAGGCGGGCCCATGAGGACCTGACGGGTAGCCTCGCTGGTAATGAGGTTGCTACTGCTGGTGAGAGATATAAGGGAGCTGATACTGCTGGGAGTGATACTGCTGAGGCTGCCTCCAAGACTGTCCCTGTCGATAGGGATGAGAACCATGCTGTTGCTGCTGTGATGGTTGCTGGTGTGACGAGAACTGGGGCTGCTGGTGAGTCTCTCGCTGCTGACCGTACTGGCCACCCTGAACTTGAGGCTGCTGCTGGGAACTGGTGCCTCCGGCCGACCAGCGGAATCCGGGATGGTTTCGTCGGATACCGAGCTGGGGTCGGTCATACCATATCCCGTTGACATCCATCAATGGCTCCTGCTCGTAAGTGGGTGGTGGGTGTACTGCCAGGGGCTGGTCATGCTGATATACCACCATCTGGCTGTCCGGAGATGGTGGCGGCTGCACATATTGCTGATGCGACTGCCGCTGATATGGCTCCGCTTGAACATGATGGACCTGTCGTTACTGGGCGGAGGGTTGAGTGTTACTGCTACTGCCGATGTCTGTCTGTGACCTAAGACGGGGCTGAGAAGCCGTTTGTGCCTCCTGAAGACACATGATCTGTGTCTTTAGGTCACTCAGCGTCTGTGCCATCTGATTTATTTGTGACATCCCATGGCACTGCTTCTTCTCGATCAACTCGATCAGGTCCAGCTTCTCTTGATGATGCCCATATCGGCGGTTGTCGACTCTGCCTATGCTATTTCCGCTGACGAAGTAGAGGGACCGGCATCAACCCGTGCTATCCTCTGATAGGACAATGCCTATGGATGGGGCTTCCCCTGTGTTTAGAGGCGGGTCTATGACATGACAGTGTAGTTCTCGGTCATCTCCTCATAGATGACCCAGACCTGGTTCTCATCTTTGGCGAAATACGATCCTCCACGGGATGCATTCACCAACCCCTACAGCTCTAGCATAAGCCTGCAGAAGAAGCTATGAACTAGGTTCGGCTTCGAGATATCATGGTGCGAGCATCCATCGGTAAGCTCCCTGAAGCGATCCCATACCTCGTGAAACTGCTCATTGGGGAGCATGGAGAAGTTGCTAATCAGGGTCCTCGCTGCATTGGTCCGGACGAGTGCATAGTACTTGTTGAGGTACTCATTCCGGAGCTGCTCCCATGTCGTCACAAATCTCCCTAAATGCTTCAGCCAGTTGGCTACTCTATTAACGAGGGAGAAGGGAAATGCCATCGTCTTGATGGTGTCCTCGTCCACCTGGCGATCGTGGATGGTACTGCAGATCATCTCGAACTCCTGGAGATGAAGGTGTGGCTCCTCGGTGGCGAGTCTGTAAAAGAGAGGAAGGAGCTGAATCGTCTGAGGCGAGAACTTGAAGTCTCCCGCTATGGCCGGCAACACGGTCCATCTATGTGTCAGAGTTGCACCATGGTTGTGCAACTCTCTCATCAGGCGTGCCCCTGCTGCTGGCTGGACTGGCTGCTCTCCCTCGGGAATATCTGGCCCATTGCCTCCACTGGGTCTGCGCTGCTCTCTATATGCTCTCATCTACTCCATCTCCCGACGCATGTCCACTATGAAAGCTTCCTGATTTCTAATCTTCCTCTGCATCATCTCCAGGGAGGCTAACAAGGTGTTGTTGATCGCACCCTGGTCCAAAACATATGTCTGCTCTGGTCTGGGGCCCTCGGTGCGGTCCTCGCTGCTGGCCATGGTCTCTGCAAAGGCAAAAGACCCAAACTAAGGTGTCGATAAATCAACTAGTTGCTGCTCTCTCTGATCTCTCTGATCGGTCACCTCAGGACTGGTAGTAGAAGGGTGGTCGGGGGGAACAGGATGGAATCGAATTCGGGCTCGGAGAGCAGGTCTCGGCTCTCGCGAGCCAACCTAGATGAGCGGGCCGGAGTGCTAAAAAGCGGGGCAACCAGAGGCTGCCTAAGGGACCTCCGACCCATCATCTTGATCTGGCGAGTAAGGCGGATGAGATCTGGAAAGCAAACAGGATCAGGCAAGTAATACCCCAATTCACCAACGCAACACAGAGCTGATGACCGTAAGAGTTCGGTCTTTTATCTTGTCTTTTTTATTTTGGTGATAAGACAGTCTATCAGAGCGATTAACGAGCTGTTAGGAATCCAACACCCTTAGGAGACTGTCCTGATCCCAAACTAGATCTTTCCCAGCCAGTATAAGCTGTAGACTGTTTACCGGCTACCCGATCGACTCGCTCTATTAAGGATATCGCAGCCCGCTTTACCGGAAATCGGAGCGATCCTCACTAGAGAACGATTAGCTCAAAATCATTAGTCTGAAAGGGGGTCGGATATGGCTCTAGCCTAGTGTGCATGTCACTCTCTCGCCCAATCAAACCATCCAATGAGGGGATTACTCTCCCAATACAATTTTTTGTGAAATGATTTTTAAGTCAAGTTTGCTTAAACAGTCCCAATTTTATGGTTGTACTTTTTTAGGTATTTTTCAAATAAAACAATCGCCTAACGAGTTTTTTGATTCTACTTATTTTATTAAGTCCAAAAAACGGGGGGAGAAGATAAAAAAGCCGATGCGCGATGAAAGCAATAATGCATGCTGAGTAAGAATGCGTACCTTTCCTCCAGCTCTCTACATGCAAGATGATCTGCGCATAATTGAAAGACAGAAATTAAATATAACCTAAATGATGCAACGAGGAAAATGACCTTAACAGGAATTTCTACACGAGAAGAACGGGAGCTAACGGGTTAACGGGAGGGGTTGGGGGTCCGGTCTCTGATGCCGATCAGTGTCCGCCACAACAGATCCTGCCAGCGATGTATACGGCCTCTAGCGACACGTGACCCCTCGAGTGACCAGGTTAGCATTTTATTAATTAATTAATTAGGTCCAACTAAATGGTCTATAGGAACATGCAGTCTAATTAGGCTGGGGCCCTAATCAATTACGTCACAGAGCAATAAAATCTCCTAAGCTAAGGCCAAATCCTCGAGAAACAAAATAAAAGAAAAAGGCATAAAAACTGAAAACCGGTGAAAAACCGCGGAGAGGTCCCCCGAGCACACCAGTGCCTGGCGAAACAGACCTTGGCAATCACCACAAGTCTGAAAGTCTTGTCTGAGTCTGTCTGTCCCTGTTTATTACAATAAAAATGAACTGAAATAAAAACTAAACTAAGTCTACTCTAAACTAAGCTAGCTCCCAAGCACTTCTGCTCGCCTCGCTCGCGCTCTCCTGTGGCTCTGTATAGAAGAGAGCCGCCTCCGATCCCCATGGTTGCATCAGCTTGCCGAAGAAAGCAGCCTCGATCATCAGACCCTCACAAGAAAAGTAAACAGAAATGCGTCAGACCAACGGATATTATAAAAATACAAAATAAAATGAAATAAAATAAAATGCAAAAATAAAAACAAAACAAATCAAATAAAAAGAAATAAAAAGAAAAATAAAAAGAAAACAAAAAATGAAAAAGCCGCGAAAACTGCAAAAGAAACAAAAACCACAAAAAAGCCACGAAACTAAAACCGAAAAAGAAAAACGACTACTAAGTCGTGCTCCCTGGCAATGGTGCCATTCTGATGATCTTAAAATCCCTTGCGATCCGAGTAAGGGTATAAATCGAGATCGTTGCGACCTGAATCGCGAGGCTAGGTCAACAAGAAAAATGAGAACCGCTAAATAAAGGAAAACAACCAATCAAGCCAAATAGCGGTCCCGCTATTTTATTTAACCTGGTATAGCGACCAAGGTCGAACTCAAGGAACATGGGTTGGCTAAAAAGCCTACGAAGTAGTTGAGAATCAAAAACAAAGGAAAATAATATTTTTTGGTGGATTTTTAGGTTTCTAAATTTTTTTTCTTGATTTTTAATTATAAAGAAAATATAAAAGAAAGGGGAAAAGGCACAATCAAGGAATTATTAAACACACAAAACAAGTCCGAAAAATAAAATAAAAATATTTTTGGATTTTATATTTTTCAAGTATTTTTGGTAACTTTTTTCAGATTTTTTTTGTAATTTTTAATGAATTTTCTAAAAATGAAAGAAAGCTAAAAATGGAAGCTACTGTACAGCCATATATGAAAGGCTATTTAAAAAAATAAAAATAGCTATAAAAATTTAGCAACAATTTTATGAAAAACTAAAAATAAAAAGCTAACTACATAAAAAGAAATTATATTTTTTTGATTTTTTTTCTAAATTTTTAATGATTTTTATGAGTTTTTAGTGTTTTTAGATTTTTAGGGGTTTATATATCCAAATCAAGCAAAACTTGCACAGATTTAAAAAGACAACAAAACACACAAATCACATTTTTTTAGAATTTTTAAAGGATTTTAATATTTTTAATGGATTTTTCAAATTAAACAGTAACAAAAATAGGGGTTTTTAAATTTTTAAAAATAGAAATCAAAACAAAAATGTTCCAAAAAATCATTGAAATTTTTACACATTGGCAGGGGTCACGTATCCAAATTTCAAGAGATTTGGAGTTAATTTGCTATTTTATTCAACCAATAAAACATGCTCTGCACACATGGACCTAAGTGCAAATAGTAAAAACTAATCAGCCAAACAATAACACGTAGAAAACTTCAGAGCTGAAAATGCAAAAAGCCCAGGCAAGCACGAGGGAGGCACGTGATTCAGACACAGAGGGGAAAAATGCAATTCCAATTTATAGAGATGTAAACAGTAACATCACTAAACTTCAGGGTAAAACATGCAAATATCCCCAAAGCACGTGTCGATGCACATGCACCATACAAAGAGGATTGAAGTGCAAATAATAAAGATAGTAAGGGCTAATATGCAAAATATCCTAGAGTGCTACTTTATTTAATAGACTAAACAAGAACTAAAATAAACTGCAAGGGATCTGGCACAAATTACCTAGCCAAAGCGTGCGCATCTTGTGGGTGACAGATGGCGTGTGCTGATAGGCTGATGGACGTACGGCTCTGGTGTCGCCTCCTGGCAGATCGGACGGTCCTGACGATATGGCAGACGTGGGGCGCACGTGACCGTTAGATCTAGTATCTAACGGCCTGCCAGTAGCAGGTCACGAACGGCTCAGATGGCGTCTGGAAGGGAAGTGTGATCCGACGGTAGAGAGAAGGTCTGGATGAACACTGATGAGCCGCCCGAACAACTAAGGTAAAGGTAAAACTAAGGTCGTTGCGAACTCAGTCACCCGGGACTCAGAGCTCAATCAAGAAAATTTCAGACCACCAAACAAAGGCAAAATCGATGAAAACTCAAGGTAGCGGTCTCGCTAAAGGATTAACCTGGTATAGCACCCAGGGTCGAACTCGGAGAGCACGTGATGGCCTTGCAGCCTACGAAGTAGTCAGAAATGAAAACAAATAAAATAAAAGGATTTTTGGTGGGTTTTTAATATTTTTTATATTTTTTTTGGATTTTTAAATTAATAAAGAAATAAGCAACCAAGAAAACAAGCAACTATCAACAATTGTTTAACTACTCAAAATTAATCCAAAAATTCAAATAAAAATATTTTTATGTTTTTTTATATTTTTTATTGTTTTTGGTTAATTTTTGATATTTTTTTTATTTTTATGTAATTTTATAAAAATAAAAGAAGACTGAAAACAAATGCTGTTGGCCAGTCAGGCTTGGAGGCCAAAATAAAATAGATAATGGCCCTATCAAAGCCTGGAGGTAATTTTCTTGAAAAATAGAAGTGAAAAGGAAAATTCAGAGACTGGGTTTATTAATTTTTTATTTTTCTATTATTTATTAGAATTTTTATGGGTTTTTAGGGGTTTTCAATTTTTATAGTTTTTAATAGTCCAAAAACGACTAAACTTGGTCAGAATATCAAACACAACAAACCAAACAAAATCTAATTTTTTGTAATTTTTAAAGATGTTTTAATATTTTTTGTGAATTTTATATCTGGACAGTAAGAAAAATAGATGTTTTTGAATTTTTAAAAATAATAAATGGGCTCCAAAAATTTCCCAAAATTTAGTGAAAATTCTACACAGTGGAAGGAGCCATGTGTCAAATTTTCACGTAATTTGGATGATATTTGATATTTTATTCACAAAAAATACAAGTCCACAGTCACAAGGACCTATTTGTCATAAAAATATACTTTGGGGGCCTAAAAGTAACAATCCAAGTAACCCAGGGGGGTCCGGTGCAAAGTTTCCAAGATCTCACGCGCCAAGCGCGTGACCTGGGCACTCAGGGACCTTTTGGTATTAAAACTTAAGTTCCTGGACTAATTAGTAACACGTACTAAAAGTCCAGGGGCGAAAGTATAAAATACCCACGATAGTCAGCACATGTGGAAATAAAACGTTCACAGGGGTATATGTGCAAATACTAAAAAGATATTTTCATTCATGAACACATTAAAACATCATGCCCATACATGGAATTATCCCAAGAAATCACGTGTCGAAGCACGTGTCCAACAACGTACAGGGGTATAAGTGCAATTAAGATAAATGACAAGGTCCTCTATGCAATTTACCAAACTAAAATAAAAGGTCTAAAATATTTACAGGGCTATCTACTAATAACAAAAAGGAAGGGGGCCTAAGTGATATTACCCCACTTATTATCCGAGGGTTGAGGTGGCGCCACGTAGCCGATCGAACGGCTGGGAACGATGGCGCCTCAACAAAGGGCTGCGGCTCGGATCTGACAGTCGAGAGCTAGCCACGTGGAAGATCGACGGTTGATGTGCACCATGGCTAACCCTCGCTGATCTGACGGTCCAGATCCTCCCTTTGACGATCGAACGGATGCTGGTGCTCCTCAAATGGACGGCTCGATGTGAATCTGGAGCGAAGGGAGTGATCGGACGGACGCGGAGGATGCTCCAAGAACTCGTCGCCGGCGAGTTTCGCTGGACTCGTGTGCACGCTGGGGAGCTCCTCGGAGGCTACTGATGATCGGAGAAGATGCGTCTGAACCTCCTGTGTCTGAAGAGGCCCTCCGATGATGCAACGGATCTCCAGGGAGCTCAAGCAACACCGGCGGAGCTGAAGCTCCTGTGCTGAAGATGGAGGACCTCAGATGGTCCTCCTCTGACCTGCAAACTGGCACAAAGAGCAAGCTGGGTCGAGGGTAAAATGCCTCGACCCGGTTAGGTGCGAAGTGGGGGGTCGGTGCGTCGATATGGGCGAGCTCCAGCGAAGCGACGGTGAGGGAGCTCGAATCCCAGCTCCTGTGCGAGCTGGGGTGAATGGATGGGCGAGGAAGGTGCGTGGGAGTGAGATGAATGTGATGGTGTCGTCCGATGATCGAGATGTGAACGGGGGTGATCGGAATCGAAAGGCGACGGCGAATGTTTGGGGGTAACTCTAAATTAGCTGAAGTTAGGGGGATTCAAGGGTACATGATGATCGATGTCGACTGGAGACGAGCTGACGGGGCTCTGGGTCCTAGCCTCGAGGGCCGTCGATGCCCGAGGCTCGAGCACCACGCTGGTGGCGGCGCACGGCGGTGCTAAGTCGCCGGATCGATGGCCTGGTCACCCTCTCCTCGCTGCGACACTGCCCTCAGCTTGCTGTCACTCAGGCAAGAACAATGGAGGTCCTGGGGTGGAGAATGCACGAGCCAAAGATGCGTGAAGGAGCGGCGGAGATGATGTTAAATATGAGTGAGAGTCCGGTAAGAAAGGGTTGGGTCCGGCTTGGTGAAGCACGGACCCCTAGGCAATGTGTAGGGCGAGGATCCCGGTTGTCTGGAGAGTGATTAGGACCTGGGATTAGGCGAAATGACGATCGGTTCAAGCGGGGGTAAATGGGAGAAAACGGGTACGGGCACAGGATCCGCGGGTATGTGGTCCAGGGGGGAGTTGACCGGGGGGTCAACATCCCCCGTGGACCACTCAGAAGCGGCCACGTGGAAATGATTTGAAAATTCAATTAAAAATAGAAAATGGCCGAATTAAGAAAAACTTAAAACATGAAAAGTGTTTTTTTTTTTTTTAAACTATTTTTTGTGATTTTTAATTATTATTTTTGAAATATAAATTAGGTATTTACAATATAGTGTTATGTATAGGTATATATACAATATTGAATTTTTAATTTTTGATTTTTAATAAATTATTTTTGTACATTTTTATCCCAATTTTATATTTTATTTATTTTCAAAATAAAATTTGGAATATTTTGGTGTTTTTATTTTATTTTTATTATTTATGTACAAGGGTTAAATAAAGAGATATATACAAGTATGTACATGGTATATTTACAATGTTTCTTTTGATTTTTAATTTTGTTCTTTTTATTTAATTTTTTTATGGTTTTTATTTTATTTATTTACACTATGAGATATAGAATATATACAAATTTTTATGGGATTTTATTTATTTATTTACAAGGTGAAATAAATATAAAAGGTGGTTCTATATTCATGATAGATATACAAGTGAAGAGATTTTTATTTCTTTTTATTTTTCTTATTTTTATTTTGACTTTGTATTTACAAATATATAAAAATATATACAAACCCATTTTATTTTATTTTTAGAGGAAAATATTTTTATTCTATTTACAGGTATATTTACACACATGAGCTTCCCTATCTCTCTCTACTTGGGCTTTTATGCGGTCAGGCTCATGCTGAGCCCTCCCTTGGGATTAGGTCGCTCAATATTTATTATAAATATCTCCCTTTTTTTCTTTTATTTCTTTATTCTTTTATTTTTTCACAAAAACATGCTAATTATTTAATTTTATACAGTGCATGCTTTTAGGTAATTATTTGTATTTACAAAGATATACATGTATTTGCAAAGGTTTTTGTAGCTAAAATACAAGAATAAAGAGTGATGAATGGGTATTTATCACCCCCCCTATAATTAACTTTGCTAGTCCCTTAGCAAACACTTATTTGAAAAAGAAGTGAAAAAAAGAAAGAAAAAGAAAAAGAGGAGAAATGCATGGATCAAGGTTGATTATTAAACTTGCCTTCATTAAATTGAAATATGGAGCTCGATCAGATCTTTGGATTATTAATGTGTCGGAACCTTATTTGGACTTAAGTTTAAAACTCAACAGCCTCTAAGTTCCACCAATCTATAATCAAGACTCCTCAACAATCCAGATCAGAACAAGTCATCAAACACAAACCCTGAAGACTATGAGTCTTTCCTTGTACTGTGAATGTGAGGTATAAGCTCTCCACCTCAGAAGTGGCAACTTGACAACCCTCCCCAACAAGGTAACTCTATGAACCCAATCTGGCCACTCTTTCCTCGAGGAGCAGGGTATTCCCTTCTAAGTTCAAGTTCAACCGGCTCAAGAAGAGGGGGAAGAAGAGAATAGACCATGGCCAGTGTAGCCATGTATCCTTGGGAGCTCAACCAGTGCAGCCAAGTCTCCCTGCTGCAAGCTACATAAGGTGGGACATAAATCTCAAGCTTTGCTTATTGCACTATATACATACTCCGGTGGGATTATCATTTTCTATCAGACCCACCACTTTTTTGGAGTTGTTTTCTTTTTGCATATTTTTTTCAAGTGCATCTATACAACATATACATGTGCAGCATATATACAAGGAGTTTTTCCTCTTGAGCCAGTAGACTATCCCTCTTATGAAGCATTATTGCAACCCACAACTCCTGTCGTTAGACCTCATGGCAACCAGACCAAGTTGAGACACACTTCCTTCACTAAAAGAAGAAGAGAGGTTTCGCCTAGAAGTACTACCCTCATATGCTACCCCAAGTCAAGGAAGACTGCCTCCTCACCACCTCATCCGTAGAGAGCTCGGTGCTAGGTGTGGTGTCCAAGTAAAGCCATTGTCCATATGAGTCATGTGTGTGTTTTTAAGTTCTCTACTTAGGCTCATTGAGATGACATGTGATCATAGCCTAATGGACTCAAAGAATTAAGTTACCATGGACCTGAAAAGCCTTAACCCTAAGCCCTATAAGGTTCCTCTGAAAATTAGGTGGATTAAGATCTTAATCAAACTCCATTTCCCATTTTAATTCCAGGCTAGTTTAAATGTCAACTATAATCCGGGAAAAACTATACAAATATATACAAAGATGCTATTTACACAATATTTACAAACATGCAAAATTTTTGAAAAATGTTTTGAAATCATGGATGTATGCATGAATGCAAGTTTTGCAAAATATTTACACAAATTTACACCAGATTTTTGCAAACTTTTGATTTTCAAAACATTTTGAAAAAAATTTGTACTATATACATAATTTTGATATACACATATTTACACAAACTTTACACAAAAAAAGTTTTCGAAAACATTTTTACAAAAATAATTTGTACAATAGCTATGTATGTGCAATAAAAGAATGTTTATTTACAGGGAAAAATTTTTTAGTTTTTATGGATTTTGGGTGTTTTAGCCATTTTTATTCGTTTACACACTCACACAAGGTACGAGTTATGGCTAAAGTATATATGAAATATATACACACCCCCCTATACTTAGCTCGAACGATGTCCTCAGAGTCAAGAGCGATGAAGAAGACATAACTCGTGCTTATTGTAGGGAAGTGAAAAGGAAGGCTATATACAAAGACGAATGAATGAATAGAAAATCAAGAGGATCTCGGCTTTTCCCCCTATACTTAGGATCAAATAATCCTAAGTATAGCAGGCTGTACACAAAGGGAAAACCAAGTGGAGAATGTACAGGGTCTACCCCCCCCCCCCCCATACTTAGGGTAAAATATACCTAAGTATAGGCAGCAAAAACAGGGGTAAAAAGAATCAAAAGAAAACTCAAGAGTCCAACATCCCCCCTATACTTAGGGTAAAGTACACCCTAAGTATAGCATAATCAAAGGATGAAGAAAGGGGTGTGGGACTAAAGAATGGAATGATATGGACATCTGGATCTATACAGGTCGGGAGAACAGTGATAATCAGGCATGAGATGCCATAGATGAGAGTCAAGAGACCACATCTCACGCAAAATGAATAGGAGCAACATCAACGACCCACGGCTCATGATCTAGAAATGGCTTGAGCCGATGGCCGTTCACTCGAAAGGTACTCTCAGAAGACAACTCAGATATGTCGATGCTCCCATTGTCGTGTACCTTTCTCACAAGATAAGGTCCCTTCTGAAGGATATGGAGAAATCCTCAAGCGCATCACGGAAGCGTGAGCGTCGTATCGGATACGACGAAGAACGACTAGTCGTACTAGTTGTTCGGTGCAGCAGAATTTAAAAATTTTTATTCGATGAAACCACATGATCCAAAAACCATTCTCGGATCGTTTCATCTATAACCACAACAAGTATAATGCAATATCTCTTGAAGCGTGGTTGATCGAGTCTCTAAGAGAAGAGACCTCCTGTCTCAAGTCCGATCGTCGGAGAGATCGCTTGCGAGCGCGGGGATGAACCGCGTAGTCCTCGCAATCCAAGAAGTTGATCCAAGCGTGGTTGCTCCTGATCTCGTCGCACGAGATCGAACGTCTCCTTCATGGGCGAAGCACTCGAAGTAGACGAAGAACCGCAGAGCGTCGAAGCGGTAGCACGAGGGCGCGGGCGACGACGATTCTCTCCACCAAGGTGGACGGCCACCAAGAAGAAGAGGGAGAGAGGGCTATCGAGTATGAGAGAAAGAGAGAGAGAGAGTTTTTGCTACAATAGCATGTGTAAAGAGAGAGCCAAGAATGCCTCTCTATTTATAGGGTTTTGGGATCAATGGATCTCAATCCATGTGTCATATAAAATCAATGGATGAGATTGATTTATGACAATCCAATGGTCAAGATTGTTGTTGGTAAAAGCCAACAACTTGTGATTTAATTTTGATTAAATATATTTGATAAATCAAATAAATATAATACCAAATTAAACCACACAAATAGAGAGAGAGAAAATAAGGGAGATACACCTTCCTCTTTGGAAGGGGGCACGTCCACCAATTCCCTCAAGGAATTGGTGCCGCCCCCTCCATTCCAAAAGAGGAGGGCAATCTCCTTGATTTTCTCTCCATCCAATTTCCAACAACAATTTGTTGGTATTTTAATTCACCAAAATAATTCTCAATTAATTTTGGGAATATTGCAATCTTGACATTGAATTATTGTGAATCAAATTCACAATCCAAAACAAAATGTAATTTACATTTTTCAATTAATTAAACAATGTGTATCCAATACACATTAATAATTAATCTACAAATATAAATTATATTTACCTCTCTCTAATACATTATAAATCACATTTATAATATATTAGGAATAATTGGATATTACTATCCACATTATTCTAATCCATAATAATTAAATCACATTTAATTATATTAGATAATGTCTCATACATCATGATAATTAAATCACATTTAATTATCAACTTCTCTTTTCTTAGATCTCATGGAATTGTTCTTAAACCATTTAAGAACAATGTTATTTCTCCTCAGATACTTGGAGATAAGGACAGGGCGATTGTATTGTTCCACGTATAGTGACTTGGATATTGAGATCACATCTCAAATCCAGATCCCATGGACCTCTCATAGATGCTTGATTAAATCAAGACCGTAAACCTAATCTTCTCATTGCATCTGAATCTCATTCAGATCAATGTCCAGTACATGGACTAAGATTAGGTCACTTCTCTAATGAGAGGAGTCACTAAAATCCAGACATGTTTCAACACTCCCTCGGAATGGAAGCGTCATGGTTATACAATCGTTTATGATCAAATCACCCTTCAGGTATTCTCAATACCTGCACATCCTGCATACTGGAAGACTCATGATCATCATGAAGATAAAGATCACTTTTACACTGTCATCTTCATAGTCTGATCATTAAGTTTCTCAATCTTGGTCCTTGGGATATGGTACAGATCATATGCTTTCACAAAGCATATATCTTACCTTCAAATTCATATCATGCTTCTAAAGCATGATGACCATGCATGGAATTTGGTCAATCCCAATACCTCATGAGTGAGCTCATGTCTCCCGGTTCACAAGTGAACCTGTATGATCCCTTTGAGAGATCATATTACTCATATGCCCTTACATGCACACCAGCTCGCCGGTGTATAGACCTTGATTAGGTCATCAACCTATTGGTCTGCCAAATGTACATGCTCAGACATATAGTAATATATCTGTCTCTGGTCAGAGGATGTTTGCTTGTGATGTGACAGTATTCATCATAGGTCTTTGGTTATCTCGATCTCGTTAAGTCAACTCATTGACTCAGCTAATCTGATACCTCTGAATCAATATTCCTATGCAGAGGACATGCATCAAGAGGTCGATCAGATATCAGTCTACTGAGATGGGATTGCCATCTCCCACTCAGACTGGAGATCACTACTTGTTAATCATTGATGATGCTTGATGAGTCCTCTATCTAACACCTTAGATATTCATCCAAGCATCAGCCTCTATGATTCAATCATTAAATCAACAGCTGTATGATTATCAAGTTGGCCATGGTACATAACCCTTATTGTACAGAGGGACCTTATAGTGCATTCATTCATTCAATATCAGAAAGGGAGTGAAACAAAATCAATAACTTTTATTGATAAATCATTTATTACAATAATATTTATTGTAGGAATGGTTCGCCTCGGGCTCACATTGCTAACAATCTCCCACTAGCCCTCAGATACATTCAGGAACAAGCCTTAAACCCATACTCATTACATGCTGGTCAAAAACCTTCTGTGTCAGAGGTTTGGTATGAGGATCAGCAACGTTGTCGGCGGAGGCCACCTTGGTGATGATGATGTCACCACGCTTTTGAATCTCCCGAATGATGTGGTATTTCATTTCTATGTGCTTGCTCTTTTGATGCCATCTGGGTTCCTTCGCCTGGGCAATGGCTCCCGTGTTATCACAGAGTAGCGGGATGGGAGTATTAGAGGAAACTACGCCAAGCTCCTGGACGAAATTGCGCAACCACACCGCCTCATTTGCAGCATCCGATGCGGCAATGTATTCAGCTTCTGTTGTTGAATCTGCCGTAGTGTCCTGCTTCTTGCTTCTCCAGCTCACAGCACCACCGTTCAACAGGAACACAAACCCTGATGTCGACTTTCGATCATCAATATCCGATTGGAAGTCAGAATCTGTATATCCCAAGACTTGGAGATCACCATCTCCATAGACCAAGATGTAATCTTGTGTCCGTCTTAGATATTTGAATATGTTCTTTACTGCATTCCAGTGTTGTTTTCCATAGCAGGATTGGTAACGACTTACCACTCCCACTGCATGGCAGATATCTGGCCTAGTACACATCATGGCATACATTAAGCTTCCTACGGCTGATGCATAAGGACATCCAGCCATGGCCTTCTTTTCCTCAACAGTTTGAGGAGCCATTCCTTTAGACAGGTGGATACCATGTCTTAAGGGTAGGAATCCTTTCTTGGAACTATCCATACGGAATCGTTCAAGAATCTTCTTAATGTATCCTTGTTGTGACAATCCCAGTATCCTCTTTTCTTGGTCTCTGAACAGCTTCAGACCCAAGATGTAAGAGGCTTCTCCAAGATCTTTCATCTCAAAGGTATGGGACAGCCAAATCTTCACACTGGTCATCATCCATGTATCATTCCCAATGATAAGGATGTCATCTACATAAAGCACGATGAACACAATGGCGCTCCCACTAAGCTTCTTGTACACACAAGGTTCATCAGAATTCTGCACAAAATCATAACTCTTTATGGTTTCATCAAATCTGATGTTCCAGCTACGAGAAGCTTGCTTGAGCCCATAGATGGATTTCTTCAGCTTGCATACTTTGCCATCATCAGTCATGAAGCCCTGGGGCTGCTCCATGTAGATGTCCTCCTCGAGGTATCCATTGAGGAAAGCAGTCTTGACGTCCATCTGCCAGATGTCGTAGTCAAGATATGCAGCTATAGCCAGCAATGCCCTGATGGATTTAAGCATAGCCACAGGAGAGAATGTCTCATCGTAGTCGATGCCTTCTCTCTGTGTGTAGCCCTTGGCTACGAGCCGTGCCTTAAAAGTCTCTACTTTCCCATCAGGTCCCCTCTTTCTCTTAAAGATCCATTTGCACCCAATGGGTTTCACCCCCTTAGGTGGATCCTCTAGGGTCCATACACCATTCTTATGCATGGAGTCAATTTCTGACTTCATTGCTAGCATCCATCTATCCATGTCATGATCCGCGAGTGCTTCATCAAATGAAGTAGGATCATTGTCAGTTTTACCCGACACATGGAATCCATACCTTTCAGGTGGTGCAACCACCCTCGAACTCTTTCGAAGAGGTATGGGTGTTTCATCTTTATTTACTTCTTCAGTTTCTGGTTCAGGAAGCTCAGAGTCCTCAGGGGACTCAATGAGTTCCTCTACTTCATTTTTGTCTTGACCTTTAAGGAAATCATCCTCCAGAAATTTCACATCTCTAGAGACAAAAACCTTTTGGGTCTCAGGGTCATAAAGTTGGTATCCAATACCATCTTTAACATACCCAATGAAGTAGCACTCACGAGAGCGAGATTCTAGCTTACTTGCATCCACATTCTTTGCATGGACCAAGCAACCCCAAACCCTCAAGTGATTAACACTAGGTTTGGTTCCATACCATAGCTTATGAGGAGTCTTAGGTACAGATTTGCTAGGAATCTTATTTAGGATATATATTGCAGTCTCTACTGCATATCCCCAGAAACTAAGTGGTAAATGTGCTTTGCTCATCATTGAACGAACCATATCCATGATGGTTCTGTTGCGTCTTTCAGCAACACCATTAAGTTGGGGAGTTCCAGGAGGAGTGAGATTGGAAATAATTCCATTCTCTTTAAGGTATTCCTTAAATTCATCTGATAGGTACTCGCCACCTCGATCAGATCGAATTCGTTTAATCTTCCTATTGGTTTGGTTCTCAACCAAAACCTTGAACTCTTTGAACTGTTCAAAGGTTTCAGACTTATAACGTAATAGGAAGATAAACCCGTATCGCGAATGGTCATCAATAAATGTCAAATAATATCGATATCCATTTCGAGTCGCGGTATTGAAGGGACCGCATACATCAGTATGTATTAGGTCAATAATACCTTCACATCTTGTAACCTTGTTACGGAAAGGCATCCTAGTCATTTTACCTCGAATACAATGTTCACAGGTAGGTAAAGGCTGAACCTGTAGAAAGTCCAAAGGTCCATCCTTTATCAATCTATTGATCCTATCAACAGATAAATGACCAAGCCTTTGATGCCAAATCATGTTTGAATGATTTATATTACTCCTGGATCTTTTAGGGTTTTTATTAGTGGTTGTAACATTCATGACATGCTCATTAATGCACAATTCATAGAGTCTTCCATAAGTCAAAATACCCTCTACAATATATTTATCATAATGATTTATGACTAATTTATTACAAAATAGGAATGAATATCCACTTCTAACTAGCTTAGATACAGATATTAAATTCCTTCTGACTTCAGGTACATAAAGACACTCTTTAAGTACTAGGACTCTTCCACTAGATAATGATAGTCGACAAGTCCCGACGGCGACTGCTGCAACACTTGCATCAGATCCCATCTGGATGATTATCTCCCCTTCTTCAAGCTTTCTAGTTTCCTGAAACAAATGCAACAAATTGCATACATGAACAGAAGCACCAAAATCAACTACCCAACTTCCTTCTCGTCCAACGAGAAAGCTGGTTTCAATGATGAAAGTAGATTTCATACCTGCTGGGGCTTTACCTTTGTCGATCGACTTCAGGTAATCCGGGCAATTACGCCTCCAGTGCCCCGGCTTCTTGCAGTGGTGACAGACGTCGGTTTTCTTTGACGCCATTAAAGTGGATGCATTGGAAGATGAGGCAACACTTTGTCCCTTCTTCTTTCTCTTCTGGGTCGGGCCCTTCCGAGAACCTTGCTTTCGACCGCACTTCCCTTTGACCTGTGCAACCATTGCAGTGCCAGAGGGACCATCTTTCTTCATTACGTCTTCTACAGACTTTAATGCAGCAAGAAGCCCAGCATTTGTCAATTCCAGTTTATTCATGTGGAATGACACCACAAAGTTATTGAAAGATTTGGGCAATGACAGCAGAATGAAATCAGATTGCATGTTTGCATCCATCATTGCCCCCAGAGTCTCCAGCTCTGACAAGTACCCAAACATTTTGAGTACGTGTTCACGGACCGAAGTCCCTTCCTGTATCTTGCAGCGAACCAGTTCTTTCATAACATTGTACCGCTGGGTGCGGTTAATATCACCAAACATATCCTTTAGATTCTGCATGATATCCTGGCAAGTACTCATCTCCACATGTTGTTTCTGAAGAACATTGGAGAGAGAACCCAAGATGTAGCATCTAGCCAAGACATGATCTTCATCATACTTGTCATTATATGCTTTATCTTCCTTAGATTTAGGGTTTTCAAGTTTGTTTTCAGAGAGCACATAGCTGATGCGCTCTGCCGAAAGCACAAGCTCCAAATTATGGATCCAATCCGAATAATTCGGTCCGGTCAATTGGTTGACCTCCAGAAGCCTGCTTAGTGGGTTCATGGACTTCATTTTTTGAAATTGAGAATGCACTATATTAGAATATATAATCATATATTCAATTTAATTTTATTTGATTAAGGCATTTTTAAATTAAATTAGTCTTGCTATGTCAACAATGAAAGTTTATTTCCTTATTCACTTTCAAAGTAGGAGATATACTTACCAATATATCTCAAGCAAGAACTGGGATCTCCTCTTTATCATTGTCATATCCCAATAATATGAGAACCTATGACTCTGATAAAGAGAAGCGAGAACACATTCCGCCTTGCAAGTCCAACTTGCATTTCCCAATTCGGTCTTTAATACCCGAGCCCACCACCCCTAAGGTGATGTTGACTCGTCATTAATTGAACCAACCGTCAACAGGAATACAACTCGCTATGCGCAATCCAATATCGCCCCAATAATATGAGGACCCGATATTGGGGTCACTACGCATACGTCCTTACTCTTTCGAGAAGCGACGAGCCCGGTCCAAACGGATCATATGTGGGAGCTGTCACTTCGGACAGGCATCTCCCACATATAATATTTGGCGACGAAACCCTTCGCCTTGACGGGAGACCATGGATGTCACTTATGTGATCCTCCATCTCTTATTCAAATTTAATTAATTAGTATGAATCTCATTCATATAATTAATTCTTCTAAGGGAATTATTAACTCTAATCATATTAGAGTATTTTCAATTGGATATAATTAACTTAATCATATTAAATTAATTATCAATCCAATTCAATCAATCAAACTTAATTTTATGCTTGAATATATATATATGGTATTATTCTCAAAGTATGTATTAATTCGTATTTTAATAATTAGAAAAATACATCATAATCCCTCGGACATTATCCCGGCCCTACCCGCTGTCATGGCCAGTACCGAGGGAGTGGGGCGGACCACATACGTTGCAACCCGCTGACCCAGCGATCCCCGACTAGACACCATATCCGCCTCGGGAAAGGATAATGCCAAATTGATTATTTTGTACTTGAGATGATCATCATTTATTCAACCGAAATTATACCATATAGTAATCAAAACAATTTTTGATTTTAAGGAAATTTGCTAGGCAAATTCCCAAGTCCTATTCAAGCAAGAAGTTTGATGATTGTAATTCCAATTATGGTTTAGATCAAATCTAATAAACTAATTGGTTGGGGCCAAGTCAATTAAAGAAATAATCATTCTCTAATATTTCACAAATATTTTTCATAATTATTTCTCGAAATTAACAATTAATTTCATTAATTGACAATCACATGGTTCTTGATTAGGAAAGCAATTTCAGCAGTGACCCCTACTTACTAAAATTGGCATATCTCAATCATATTAAATCCAAATTAAGCAAAGTCAATTTCTAAAGTTTGCTAATTTGATTTAGGACAGAAATTAAGTGATGTTTCACGCATTTCGAGGCATGTATAAACAGTAATTAACATTTTAATCACGTTCAGATTCACAGTTCCCGCAACAGTGCATACATGTTCATTAAAACGACCATATCTCGAGCATACGAAATCTGATTTATGCAAACTCAGATCCTATGGTTTTCTTATTTAATGGGGAACATAATCCAAGTATAAAATTCGTGTTTAAACAATTTAAACAGTGCCGAATTTATTTATCAAACAGATCTGCGAAATCAAATGCGATGAAAACGTTCGCGACCTAAACGAACCCAAATCGTCCTCGGTTAGCGAATCACTATTTGAAACCATCAACCTGGCTCTGATACCACTTGAAGGATATGGAGAAATCCTCAAGCGCATCACGGAAGCGTGAGCGTCGTATCGGATACGACGAAGAACGACTAGTCGTACTAGTTGTTCGGTGCAGCGGAATTTAAAAATTTTTATTCGATGAAACAACATGATCCAAGAACCATTCTCGGATCGTTTCATCTATAACCACAATAAGTATAATGCAATACCTCTTGAAGCGTGGTTGATCGAGTCTCTAAGAGAAGAGACCTCCTTTCTCAAGTCCGATCGTCGGAGAGATCGCTTGCGAGCGCGGGGATGAACCGCGTAGTCCTCGCAATCCAAGAAGTTGATCCAAGCGCGGTTGCTCCTGATCTCGTCGCACGAGATCGAACGTCTCCTTCATGGGTGAAGCACTCGAAGTAGACGAAGAATCGCAGAGCGTCGAAGCGGTAGCACGAGGGCGCGAGCGACGACGATTCTCTCCACCAAGGTGGACGGCCACCAAGAAGAAGAGGGAGAGAGGGCTGTCGAGTATGAGAGAAAGAGAGAGAGAGTTTTTGCTACAATAGCATGTGTAAAGAGAGAGCCAAGAATGCCTCTCTATTTATAGGGTTTTGGGATCCATGGATCTCAATCCATGTGTCATATAAAATCAATGGATGAGATTGATTTATGACAATCCAATGGTCAAGATTGTTGTTGATAAAAGCCAACAACTTGTGATTTAATTTTGATTAAATATATTTGATAAATCAAATAAATATAATACCAAATTAAACCACACAAATAGAGAGAGAGAGAGAGAGAAAATAAGAGAGATACACCTTCCTCTTTGGAAGGGGGGGACGGCCACCAATTCCCTCAAGGAATTGGTGCCGCCCCCTCCTTTCCAAAAGGGGAGGGCAATCTCCTTGATTTTCTCTCCATCCAATTTCCAACAACAATTTGTTGGTATTTTAATTCACCAAAATAATTCTCAATTAATTTTGGGAATATTGCAATCTTGACATTGAATTATTGTGAATCAAATTCACAACCCAAAACAAAATGTAATTTACATTTTTCAATTAATTAAACAATGTGTATCCAATACACATTAATAATTAATCTACTAATATAAATTATATTTACCTCTCTCTAATACATTATAAATCACATTTATAATATATTAGGAATAATTGGATATTACTATCCACATTATTCTTATCCATAATAATTAAATCACATTTAATTATATCGGATAATGTCTCATACATCATGATAATTAAATCACATTTAATTATCAACTTCTCTTTTCTTAGATCTCATGGAATTGTTCTTAAACCATTTAAGAACAATGCTATTTCTCCTCAGATACTTGGAGATAAGGACAGGGCGATTGTATTGTTCCACGTATAGTGACTTGGATATTGAGATCACATCTCAAATCCAGATCCTATGGACCTCTCATAGATGCTTGATTAAATCAAGACCGTAAACCTAATCTTCTCATTGCATCTGAATCTCATTCAGATCAATGTCCAGTACATGGACTAAGATTAGGTCACTTCTCTAATGAGAGGAGTCACTAAAATCCAGACCTGTTTCATCACTCCCTCGGAATGGAAGCGTCATGGTTATACAATCGTTTATGATCAAATCACCCTTCAGGTATTCTCAATACCTGCACATCCTGCATACTGGAAGACTCATGATCATCATGAAGATAAAGATCACTTTTACATTGTCATCTTCATAGTCTGATCATTAAGTTTCTCAATCTTGGTCCTTGGGATATGGTACAGATCATATGCTTTCAGAAAGCATATATCTTACCTTCAAATTCATATCATGCTTCTAAAGCATGATGACCATGCATGGAATTTGGTCAATCCCAATACCTTATGAGTGAGCTCATGTCTCCCGGTTCACAAGTGAACCTGTATGATCCCTTTGAGAGATCATATTACTCATATGCCCTTACATGCACACCAGCTCGCCGGTGTATAGACCTTGATTAGGTCATCAACCTATTGGTCTGCCAAATGTACATGCTCAGACATATAGTAATATATCTGTCTCTGGTCAGAGGATGTTTGCCTGTGATGTGACAGTATTCATCATAGGTCTTTGGTTATCTCGATCTCGTTAAGTCAACTCATTGACTCAACTAATCTGATACCTCTGAATCAATATTCCTATGCAGAGGACCTGCATCAAGAGGTCGATCAGATATCAGTCTACTGAGATGGGATTGCCATCTCCCACTCAGACTGGAGATCACTACTTGTTAATCATTGATGATGCTTGATGAGTCCTCTATCTAACTCCTTAGATATTCATCAAAGCATCAGCCTCTATGATTCAATCATTAAATCAACAGTTGTATGATTATCAAGTTGGCCATGGTACATAACCCTTATTGTACAGAGGGACCTTATAGTGCATTCATTCATTCAATATCAGAAAGGGAGTGAAACAAAATCAATAACTTTTATTGATAAATCATTTATTACAATAACATTTATTGTAGGAATGGTTCGCCTCGGGCTCACATTGCTAACACCTTCCATTTGCTCTGTAGCTTCCCTGGAAATAGACGAAGCCTAGCATCAAACAGCCATACTCTCTGTCCAGGCTCAAAATGCTTGTGGCTGATATGAGAATCATGCCACTCCTTCACTCTCTCCTTGTACTGTAGGCTGTTTGAGAAGGCGGTATCATGAAGCTCCTCCAGGGCTGCTAACTTTACCCTCCTCTGGTCTCCTACACTATCTGGATCCTAAAGAATATCTGTAATTGCCCAAAGTGACCTGTGCATCAGCTCAAAAGGTAAATGGCACGGCTTGCTATATACGAGGCGAAAGGGAGATGTGCCCAAAGGTGTCTTGAAAGACATCCTGTATGCCCACAAGACCGAGTCCAAAAGCTGTGACCAATCCTTTCGGTCAAGGCGGACGACTTTCTACAAAATAGTCTTGATCTCCCTATTCGACACCTCGGCTAGACCATTCGTCTGTAGATGGTATGGAGTGGCAACTCGATGGTCTATACCGAACTCGCTAGCAAGGGCCTTCACATGGTCGTTGATGAAATGAGACCCCCCATCAAAAATCAACATTCGAGGAACCCCGAACCGCGTAATGATGTGATTCCTCAAAAATCTGCAAACCGTCCTGGCATCAGCGGTTCGGGCAGGGATGGCCTCAACCCAACGACTCACATAATCAACGACCAACAGAATGTACTCAAATCCCTGACTCTTAGGGAATGGACCCATGAAATCGATGACCCATGCATCAAAAACCTCACAGAAGTGAATGGGCTGCATCGGCATCATATCACGCTGTCCACAAGTGCCCATCCTCTGACAGTCGGTACACCTCTTCACGAACTCATCAGAGTCCTTGAAGAGGGTAGGCCACCATAGGCCGGATTGGAGCACTTTCTGTGCCGTTCTCCTCCCAGAGTGATGTCCTCCTGCCTCAAGCTTGTGGCAGTAAGTGAGGACGCTATGGTGCTCCTCCTGAGGAATGCACCTATGCCAGACGCTATCCCCTCCTTTGTGGTAAAGGATGGGATCCTCCCAGTGGTAGGACTTGGCCTTCGCTAGGAAGGTCTCAAGCCTCTGCCTGGGCCAATCTTGTGGAACTTTCTTAGCAACAAGAAAGTTCACAATATCGGCATACCATGGGAGAGAGGCGATAGCAAGGATCGCCTCATCTGGGAAGGTCTCACAAATAGGGTCAATCTGCTCAGAATCCTCAAGATGCTCTAATCGGGAGAGATGATCTGTCACCACATTCTTGACTCCGGGCTTATCCTTAATCTCTATGTCAAACTCCTGGAGTAGAAGGATCCATCTAGTCAGTCTGGCCTTGGCATCCTTCTTTGCCATAAGGTAGCTGATGGCGGTATGATCTGTGTATAGGGTCACTCTAGATCCAATAATGTACGATCTGAACTTATCTAGGGCGAATACTACGGATAGCATCTCCTTCTCTGTGACTGTATAGTTCCGCTGCGCGGAATCTAATGTGCGGCTAGCGTAGTGGATAGCAAATGGAACTACATCCCTCCTCTGTCCCAGCACGGCCCGCACGGCAAAATCGGAGGCATCCGTCATGATCTCGAATGGGAGAGACCAATCAGGCGGCTGAAGAACAGGAGCCTCAACAACACGTCTCTTGAGAGTCTCAAACGATGAAAGACACTTGTCATCGACAAGGAACTCGGTGTCTTTCGTCAGCAGGTTAGTCAACGGCCGGGAAATCATGTTGAAATCATGAATGAATCGTCGGTAGAAACCGACGTGTGCCAGGAATGACTGTAACTGCCGCAAATTGGACGGTGGTACGAGTTTTCTAATGACATCTACGTTGGCCGGATCAAACTCCATGCCCCTGTTGGAGATGATGAGGCCAAGCACCATCCCTTGAGTCACCATGAAGTGACTCTTCTCCCAAGATAGCACCAAGTGAACCTCTATACATCGCTGAAGGACTCGGTCTAGGCAGTCAAGACAGGAGTCGAATCTGTCGCCGTAAACCGAGAAGTCATCCATGAAGACCTCCAAGCACTCCCCTACCACGTCCGAAAAGATCGACAGCATGCATCTCTGAAAAGTCGCAGGGGCATTGCATAGCCCAAATGGCATGCGTCGGAAGGCGTATGTGCTGAAGGGACAGGTAAAGGTAGCCTTGTCCTGGTCCTCGGGAGCTATGGCCACCTGGTTGTAGCCCGAGTACCCATCTAGAAAACAGTAGTGGCTCTTCCCTGCCAGTCTCTCAATGATCTGATCTATAAAGGGCAGCGGGAAATGATCCTTCTTGGTGGCCTGGTTGAGTCTCCTTTAATCAACGCAGACCCGCCAAGAAGTGGGTACCCATGTAGCAATATCCTCTCCAGACTCGTTGACCACTGTAGTGATGCCCGTCTTCTTGGGCACCACATGCAAAGGGCTGACCCACTTGGAGTCGGCGATGGGGTATATAAAATCGACGCTCCACCATTTCGATATCTCCTTCATGACAACCTCTCTCAGATTCGGATTCAGTCGCCGCTGGAACTCATGCGACGGCTTAGCCTCATCCTTGAGATAGATATGGTGGGAGCACAGGGCCGGACTTATCCCCTGGAGATCTGCTACGCTCCATCCTATCGCCTTGCAGTTCTTTTCAAGAACCCCCATCAGACGGGATTCATGCTCTCCAGTCAAATCGGCGGAGATAATGACTGGGTACATCTCATGATCACCCGCAAGGAACCTATACTTCAGTGACGCAGGAAGTGGCTTCAGCTCTGGACAACTGGGTGCTGGTGGATCTGGCCTTTGAAAACTCTACGTGAACGCTGCCAAATTCGCATGGGAGAACTGAAACTCTCTGTCACTCTCTGAATCTGGAGAAGGCTGCCCTGATAGATTGTCTCTACTCTGCTCGGTATCTACCTCCTCCCTAGCTGCTGGCTCAGTGGAAATCAGATCTGGTATACAATCATCAAACTCTGCCCAGTCAAAACCTGACTCCGAGGGATCTATATCATCCAAGGTGGCCTCAGTACCACCATCATCACAAAAATCAGTCTCGTGGTCGAGAACCGGCTCTGCTGCCTCAAAAGTATCATGTACCAGGAATGTGCTTTCCGAGCTCTCCTCTGATGGCGTCTCTGCATCAGCGGACTCTGAAGGTGAGAGGATAGCCTGTGCATCTGGATCTGCCCATACTGCCTCATCGACTGTAATCACAAAGTCGCAGTCCTGGTGGATGTCTGGCCCGACATATGTCATCTGCTCTGTATCTGAAGTAGTCTCTGAGCATGCTCTGTCTCTGGCTCTGTTGTCCTCGACCGTCTCTATTTGTACACTTTTGCCCTCGATGCGAAAGTATACCTTCCCGCTATCATGGTCGGTCACTGCCTTGGTTGTGGCCAAGAACGAGCGACCAAGAATGATGGGGGTATCGGTCACTGAATCAGGGATCTCCATGTCCAACACTACGAAGTCCACGGGGAATTACAGGCCCTGAATCGTGACGACAACGTCTCTAAGCAACCCCTTCGGCCTCTTGACAGATCGATTAGCAAACTGAAGGACTGTCCTGCTCTGTCTAAGAGTGCCCAACTCGAAACGATCGAGAAGGGCTGCCGGAAGTAGGTTGATCGACGATCCGCTGTCTAATAGAGTACGGTCGAACCTCTGCTCACTGATATGGCATCTGACATATGGGGCTCCTGAATCTGGCCTCTTGGCCGGCAGACGGTTCTGGATCGCGAAACAAGTGGCTCTGGTCAGCACATGAATCTCTGCCTGGTGGTTCCTCCTCTTCCTCTTAACTGTAGTCCTGTCTCTAAGCGAACGCTGGAGTAGAGGGATATGCTGCAAAGCCTCCTGAAGAATCATCTGTATGTGAAAACGATCTATCATCTGCTGGCTGAACTCTTCTTGTTGCCTCTTTTTTGGATTTTCATTTTTCTTCCCCTTCCCCATCTGAAGGGCTCTAGGGAAGGGGATCACAGGGTCCTTCTCAGATGAAGGACTAGGAAAGGGTCTAGACGGCTCGATGGCCGGATCCACACATACATCATGCACCACAGTAGGACCGGAAGAAAACAAACCCTTTCCTTTATTCACAGAAGTGTTCGAGATACATCAGTAACAGGAAAAACAACAGGAATCTCAGAAGACTTGGTGGCATCAGCACGACCATCGGCTGGTGGACGGGCGGCCTCAGTACCACGCTCTGGTTCGGCAACATGGGCGGCTCAGTACCACCTCCTCCAACTGGTGAAACGGTGGCCTCAGTACCCCCGGTGGGATCAGCATCCATGGTGGCATCAGTACCACCGTCATCATCTCTAGCGGCCTCAGTACCGCTCTCCTCCTCGCCTGGCGCTCTGGATGTATCCTCAGGGTGTCACTCAGACGAGTCGCCGCCTGCTGGCATCCTACCGCTCCTAAGTGTGACAAAATCAGTATCAAAAAGATATTCAGACATATCACCAAAAGTATCACTCGGAGTGGCATACTCAGTACAAGCTACCTGCTCAGATTTCCTCTTCAGGTTGTTGGGATTCGGCTCAATCTGGGCAGGGATGGCGGCCTTCCCCCTCACGATGTCCCGCATATCCTGGCGAAACTCATCCATCTCCCGTCGGAAAGTAGCATGCTGATCTGTGAGAAGGTGGGCTATATCATCCAAGGCGGGGCTCTCATAGGATGGCCCATGAGAACCCGACGGGTATCCTCTCTGGTAGTGAGGCTGCTGGTGCTGTGGCTGAGAAGGGTAAGAATGTGGCTGATGCTGCGGCTGATGAGGCTGATCACGCCTCCAAGACTGTCCCTGCTGATAGGAATGAGGACCATAATACGGTGACTGCTGTGGATGTGGCTGGGTATATGCTGGGGGCTGCTGGTGGTGGTGATCCCTCTGATGGCTGTACTGACCACCCTGACCTGACGGCTGCTGCTGGGGCTGGGTACCTCCGGTCGCCCAACGGAATCCGGGATGGTCTCGTCAGATACCGGGCTGGGGGCGGTCGTACCAAATCCCGTTGACATCCATCAACGGCTCTGCATCGTACTAGGGTGGCAGGAGCACTGCCAGAGGCTGATCCGGCTGGTATACCACCATTTGCATGTCTGGAGACGGTGGTGACTAGTAGCTGGGTTGCGGCTGCTGGTACGGCTCCGCCTGTACAAGGTGAACCTGTCTAGGCTGCTGGTGGGAGCTGGAGCGCTGGGACGAGCTGCTGTTGCTACTCGGATCGCCTCGTGCCTGAAGACGAGGCTGTGAAGCCGTCTGTGCCTCCTGGAGACACATGAGCTATGTCTTCAGGTCACTCAGAGTCTGTGCCATCTGCTCCATCTGCGTGATGCCCTGGCACTGCTTCTTCTCTATGATCTCCATCCGATCCAGCTTCTCGTTGATAATCCCCATGTCTGCGGCTGAGGACTCGGCCTGTGCTGCTGGTACCGCTGACGAACTGGATGGACCGGCGCCGACCCGTGCTATCCTCTGGTACCGCACGGTCTGTGGCTGCTGGGGTCTGCCCTGTGTGTACAATCGGGTCTGGGACATCACCATATAGTTCTCGGCCATCTCCTCGTAGATGGCCCAGACCTGATCGTGATCCTTGGCGAAGTAAGACCCGCCACAAGAAGCGTTCACCAAGCCCTGAAGCTCTGGTGTCAGCCCGCTGAAAAAGCTCTGAACAAGGTTCGGCTTGGAAATATCATGGTGCGGGCATCTGTCGGTCAGCTCTCGAAACCTCTCCCATGCCTCGTGAAACTGCTCGTTGGGGAGCATGGAGAAGTTGCTGATCAGGGCTCTAGCGGTGTTAGTCCGCCCGAGTGGATAGTACTTATGCAAGTACTCGGTGCGGAGCTGCTCCCAGGTGTAGACGAACTTCCCCAGATGCTTCATCCAGGTGGCTGCTCTGTCTGCTAAGGAGAAGGGGAAGGCAATCATCTGTATGGTATCCTGGTCCACCTGACGGTCGTGGACTGTGTTACAGATCATCAGAAACTCCTGGAGGTGGAGATGGGGCTCCTCTGTGGCGAGCCCATGGAACCGGGGGAGGAGCTGCAAAGCGTTCGGGGGGAACTTGAAGTCCCCCACGATAGCTGGAAGTACCACCCAATGATGCATCAAGGTTGACCCGGGGTTGTGTAACACCCGCATCGGTCTCGGTGCCTCTGTTGTTGCTGCTGCGGCTGCTGCGGCGGCTGCGGCTGCGGCTGCGGCGGCTGCCGCATCGTCGGGCATCCTTGGCCCGTCATCGGGCTCGCGCTGGTCGCGAGCGGCTCTCAACTGCTCCATCTCTCGCCTCATGTCCAACATGAATGCTCCCTGATCCCTCAACTGTTGCTGCACTGTCTCGAGGGAGGCGATCTGGGTGGAGTTGATCGCACCCTGGTCCATAACGAAATGCTGATCGTGCTGGGGACCTCGGGTGCGGTCGTCACTGCTGCCGGCCATAGTCTCTGCAAAATCAAAGCATCCAAAACTTAGGTGCCGATAAATCATCTGTCTGTCTCTCCTCTGGCACTGGTATCTCGGTCTCAGAAGAAGGGGGATCGAGGGGGATTAGGGTGGAATCGTACTCGGGTTCGGAGAGCGGGTCTCGGCTCTCGCGAACCAACCTAGATGAGCGGGTAGACGCGCCCGAAAGCGGTGTAGCCAGAGGCTGCCTAAGAGATCGTCTGCCCATCATCTTGATGTGGCGAGTAAGGCGGATGAGATCTGGTAACAACTATGATCACAAGCAAACCCCCGATTCACCAACGCAACACGAGCTGAAGACCGTAAAGGCTCGGTCAATTATCTTGTCAATTTTATTTTGGTGATCAGTCAGGATAGCAGAGCGATTACGTGACCTGTTGGGTTACCCGATATTTTCCCAACCGACTGTCCCGTACAGAAATAGCCGGTAATCAGTTGAGAAGAATATCGGAGGGCTCTACCTAGTGTTCGGGGTCACTCCCTCGCACAAGCAAACCAGACAATGAGGGGGTTGCTCTCCCCAAGACAGATTTTAGGTGAAGTGTCTTTTAGGGTCGATAGTGTTAGCAGTCCCAATTTTATGATTTTTTATTTTTAGATATTTTTCAATAAAAGCAAAAACACCTAACGAATTTTTCGGTTCTCCTGGTTATTAAGTCCAAAACAGGGGGAGAAGACGAAAAAGCCGATGCGCGATGAAATAAATGATGCATGCAGAGTAAGAAATGCATACATGACTCCAGCTATCTACATGCAAGATGATCCGCGCAGAATTAAAAGACAGAAAATAAACTACCTAAATGGTGCAAGCGGAAAACTGAGTCCCTAAATAGCCATTTCTACTCGAAAGAACGGTCTAGCTTGTCACCAGCCTCCGATCCAAAGGGTCCGGTCTCGGTCCACCCCTCCTCCTCCCGACAAATTGGGTTCAAGAGCAGCGCTTGGCAGGGCAGGCTGCGGTATGTAGGCTCAAAGGAAGCGAGTTAACTATTTTTATTAATCTTTTATTATAGGTCCAATTACCGAACTATAGGAACAGGCAAATGTATTAGGGTGTTTGGATCCTATGAATTACGTCACAATCAAACAGAAATTCCTAAGGCTAAGGGCTCGAGAAAACCGTGAGAAACCAAAAAAGGTAGTGAAAAATCAAAAGTCGCGTAAAAAGCCGCGAAGAAAACCGAACTAGCTAATGGGTCCCCCGAGCACACCGGTGCTCGGCGAAACAGACCCGAGAGTGTCTAAGAAGTCTGAGGGTTCGTTTGGTTGTAGGGTTGGGCAGGGTTGGGTTGGGTTGGGATACCCCTATGAATAGTAAACAATGAGGAAGATTGGGAGGGTTGGAAGGAGGGGTACCCCGGGTTGGGCCAACCCGACCCTGCCCAACCCTGCAACCAAACGAACCCTGAGTGTCCTGCTGTCCATGTATTATTACAACAATTCAAATGAGTTGAAATAAAGTCTAATCTAATACTATACTAAAAGCCGCACTCGGTTGTCTCCTCGCTCTCTCCTGCGGCTCCGTGCAGAAGGGAGCCGCCTCCGAAAACCACGGTTGCGCCGACTCCTCGAAAGTTGCCGCCTCGGTCCTCGGGCCCTCGCAAGAATACAACCAAGTGTCATAGACCAGATAAAATAAAGTAACTAAAGTAGATAAAACAAGTGAAATGAAACAGGGATATATGTGCAAAAATGTAAGATAAAAATAAACAAACAAAAACAAAAATAAAAGAAAAGAAAAGAAATAAAAAGAAAATAGAATAAAATAAAAGAAAAATAAAAGCCGCGAAAAGCCGTGAAAAAGAAAACAAAAATAAAAAGAAAAATAAAAACTACTAAGCCGTGCCCCCCGGCAACGGCGCCATTCTGATGAGCCGCCCGAACAACTAAGGTAAAGGTAAAACTAAGGTCGTTGCGACCTCAGTCGCCCGAGACTCAGAGCTCAATCAAGAAAATTTCAGACCACCAAACAAAGGCAAAAATCGATGAAAAATCAAGGTAGCGGTCTCGCTAAAGGATTAACCTGGTATAGCACCTAGGGTCGAACTCGGAGAGAACGTGATGGCTTTGCGGCCTACGAAGTAGTCAGAAATGAAAACAAATAAAATAAAAGGATTTTCGGTGGGTTTTTAATATTTTTTATATTTTTTTGGATTTTTAAATTAATAAAGAAAATAAGCAACCAAGAAAATAAACAACTATCAACAATTATTTAACTACTCAAAATTAATCCAAAAATTCAAATAAAAATATTTTTATGTTTTTTTATATTTTTTACTGTTTTTGGTTAATTTTTGGTATTTTTCTGATTTTTATGTAATTTTATAAAAAATAAAAGAAGACTAAAAACAAATGCTGCTAACCAGTCAGTCTTGGAGGGCCAAAAAAAATAGATAATGGCCCTATCAAAGCCTGGAGGTAATTTTCATGAAAAATAGAAGTGAAAAGGAAAATTCAAAGATTGAGTTTATTAATTTTTTATTTTTCTATTATTTATTAGAATTTTTATGGGTTTTTAGGGGTTTTCAATTTTTATAGGCTTTATAAGTCCAAAAACGACCAAACTAGGTCAGAAAATCAAACACAACAAACCAAACAAAATCTAATTTTTTTGTAATTTTTAAAGATGTTTTAATATTTTTTGTGAATTTTATATCTGGATAGTAAGAAAAATAGATGTTTTTGAATTTTTAAAAATAAATGGGCTCCAAAAATTTCCCAGAATTTAGTGAAAAATCTACACAGTGGAAGGAGCCAAGTGTCAAATTTTCACGTAATTTGGATGATATTTGATATTTTATTCACAACAAATACAAGCCCATAGTCATAGGGACCTATTTGTCATAAAAATATACTTTGGGGGCCTAAAAGTAACAATCCAAGAAACACGTACAAAAGTCCAGGGGCGAAAGTATAAAATACCCATGATATTCAGCACATATGGAAATAAAACGTTCACAAGGGTATATGTGCAAATACTAAAAAGATATTTTCATTCATGAACACCTTAAAACATCAGGCCCATACATGCAATTATCCCAAGAAATCACGTGTCCCACAACGTACAGGGGTATAAGTGCAATTAAGATAAATGACAAGGTCCTCTATACAATTTACCAAACTAAAATAAAAGCTCTAAAATAATTACAGGGCTATCTACTAAAAACAAAAAGGAAGGGGGGCCTAAGTGATATTACCCCACTTATTATCCGAGGGTGGAGTTGGCGCCACGTAGCCGATCGAACGGCTGGGAACGACGGCGCCTCAACGAAGGGTTGCGGCTCAGATCTGATGGTCGAGAGCTAGCCACGTGGAAGATCGACGGTTGTTGTGCATCGTGGCTAACCCTCGCTGATCTGACGGTCCAGATCCTCCCTCTAACGATCGAACGAATGTTGTTGCTCCTCAAATGGACAGCTCGATGTGAATCTGGAGCGAAGGGAGTGATCGGACGGACGCGGAGGATGCTCCAAGAACTCGTCGCCAGCGAGTTTCGCCAGACTCGTGTGCACGCTGGGGAGCTCCTCAGAGGCTGCTGATGATCGGAGAAGATGCGCCTGAACCTCCTACGTCTGAAGAGGCCCTCCGATGATGCAACGGAGCTCCAGGGAGCTCAGGCGACACCGGCGGAGCTGAAGCTCCTGTGCTGAAGATGGAGGACCTCAGATGGTCTTCCTCTGACCTGCAAACTGGCACAAAGAGCAAGCTGGGTCGAGGGCAAAATGCCTCGACCCGGTTAGGTTCGAAGTGGGGGGTCGGTGCGTCGATATGGGCGAGCTGGGGCGAACGGATGGGGTGAACGACGGCGAGGGAGCTCGAATCCCAGCTCCTCTGCGAGCTGGGGTGAACGGATGGGCGAGGAAGGTGCGTGGGAGTGAGACGAATGTGATGGTGTCATCCGATGATCGAGATGTGAACGGGGGTGATCGGAATCGAAAGGCGACGGCGAATGTGCGATTTGGGGGTAACTCTAAATTAGCTAAAGTTAGGGGGATTCAAGGGTACCTGATGATCGATGTCGACTGGGGACGAGCTGACGGAGCTCTGGGTCCAAGCCGCGAGGGCCGTCGATGCCCGAGGCTCGAGCACCATGCTGGTGGCGGCGCACGGCGGCGCTAAGTCGTCGGATCGATGGTCCGGTCACCCTCTCCTCGCTGCGACACTGCCCTCAGCTTGCTGTCACTCAAGAGAGAACAATGGAGGTCCTGGGGTAGAGAATGCACGAGCCAAAGATGCATGAAGGAGCGGCGGAGCTGATGTTAAATATGAGTGAGAGTCCGGAAAGAAAGGGTCGGGTCCGGCTTGGTGAAGCACAGACCCCTAGGCAATGTGTCGGGCGAGGATCCCGGATGTCTGGTGAGTGATTAGGACCCGGAATTTGGCGAAATGACGATCGGGTCAAGCGGGGGTAAATGGGAGAAAATGGGTCCGGGCACAGGATCCGTAGGTCTGTGGTCCAGGGGGAGTTGACCGGGGGTCAACATCCCCCATGGACCACTCAGAAGCGGCCACGTGGAAATGATTTGAAAATTCAATTAAAAATAGAAAATTGCCGAATTAAGAAAAACTTAAAATATGAAAAGTGTTTCTTTTATTTTAAACTATTTTTTTTGAAATATAAATTAGGTATTTACAATATAGTGCTATGTATAGGTTTATATACAATATTGAATTTTAAATTTTTGATTTTTAATTAATTATTTTTGTACATTTTTATCCCAATTTTATATTTTATTTATTTTCAAAATAAAATTTGGAATATTTTGGTGTTTTTATTTTATTTTTATTATTTATGTACAAGGGTTAAATAAAGAGATATATACAAGTATGTACATGGTATATTTACAATATTTCTTTTGATTTTTAATTTTGTTCTTTTTATTTAATTTTTGTTTTTATGGTTTTTATTTTATTTATTTACACTATGAGACATAGAATATATACAAATTTTTATGGGATTTTATTTATTTATTTACAAGGTGAAATAAATATAGAAGTTGGTTCTATGTTCATGATAGATATACAAGTGAAGAAGAGATTTTTATTTCTTTTTAATTTTCTTATTTTTATTTTGATTTTGTATTTACAAATATATACAAATATATACAAACCCATTTTATTTTATTTTTAGAGGAAAATATTTTTATTCTATTTACAGGTATATTTACACACATGAGCTTCCATATCTCTCTCTACTTAGGCTTTTATGCGGTCAGGCCCATGCTGAGCCCTCCCTTGGGATTAGGTCGCTCAATATTTATTCTAAATATCTCCCTCTTTTTCTTTTATTTCTTTATTTTTTTATTTTTGCACAAAAACATGCTAATTATTTAATTTTATACAATGCATGCTTTTTGTTAATTATTTGTATTTACAAAGATATACATGTATTTGCAAAGGTTTTTGTAGCTAAAATACAAGAATAAAGAGTGATGAATGGGTATTCGTCAAACACCTCCCTGGCGAAGTTCGCCAGCGAACTGGGGGCTCTCCGGACACCTGATGATCGGTCAGAAAGGGGGGTCCGTCTCGCGATGATGCTCCGCGTCGGGTGGTAGTGACTGATGGAGCTCCCAATGGTCCGATCTTCCGGCGAGGGCGAGGGGACCTGGGCGACTCCGGAGAAGTGGGTGAGAGGCGATCTGGGGTGTGAACTTGCGCTTATTGACCTGCAAAGGGAAAGCTTATGCTCGGAGGAGTTCTCCGGCGTAGGTTATTTAATGAGCAGCAAAGGAAAACGGTGTGGAATGGCGGAGGAGGGTTCCGACAGAGGCAGCGGAAGGAACCTAGCTCGATCTCGGCTTAGATAGCCAAGATCGAGATGATCAGACTATGGAAGGAGGGTGACGATGGGATGACGCGTCGATCTATACGGATGAGAGTGGTCGATGGAGCTCCGGCAACTAGGACAGAGCCGGCGAAGCGGAAGATGGGAAATTGGAGATAATTGGAACTCAGATTGATAAAAGGTCTAGCTAATGATCGCAAATCATTCCTGAGCTCCATGAGGGTCCGGTGAAGGTGGTTGTCGCCTCGACCGAGCTGCGGCGGGCTGGGAGGCTCTTACGTGGCGGCGCTCCGGCCACGTTCGTCGAGCGTCGGCTACAGGCACCTAATCCGGCCACCAAGGAGTGGTTCCGGTCGCTGTCACCGTGAGGAGACTCTTTAGGGTAGGTTTAGGCCTTGCAGCGCGATCTAGAGAACTGGGGGGTGAAATGTAGTTCTTTATAGGCGTCCTAGGTGACAGGGAAGAACGGGCAAGAGCGCACAATCTGAGGTTGATCCGCCAGACCTAGGGATCCGCAGAGGTGTCCAATCCATGGATAAGAGGTGGGTGCAAGATTCGGGGCAAAAGGTGGTTGGATCCTTTCTGTAGAATTTCGAGAAGTCAGGCTAATGAACAGAATCCGTGAAGAGGAGGTTCGAGGGGGAGAGTTGACCGGGGGTCAACAATCCCCCGTGGACCAATCAGATAATTCCAACTCAAAAAGATTTGGAAATTCAAAATAAAATAAAAAACAATTTTATTTAAAAATATTTACAAAATGAAAAATGTTTATTTATTTTCAAACTATTTTTTAGTGATTTTTATTTATTTTTTTGAAAAAGAAAATATGTTATATACATTGTATTATTTTATATACAGGTATTAAATACCTATGTATTTTATACTTTTATTTTTAATTTCTTATTTTTGTACAAATATCCTAATTTTATATTTTATTTATTTACAACATAAAATTAAGAGTATAAAATAATTTTTATTTGATTTTTATTGTTTATGTACAAGGGTGAAATAAATAGGTCTTTTATTGCTATATACATGGTTTGTGTACAAGAAGAGAGAGAAAGTATTTTATTTTTAGTTTTATTTTATTTTTCTCATTTTTATTTTATTTTTATAAATATATACAAATTATGAGAAACATATTTTATTTTTATGAAAATAAAATATATATACACCAAGGAGGAAATATACACAATGATGAATGGCCCTATCTCTCTCTACTTGTTTTATTTGGCGATCAGACCCATATTGGGCCTTCTCTTGGGTTCAGGACACTCAATATTTATTCTAAATATTTTCTTCTTTTTCTTTATTTCTTTATTCTTTTATTTTTGCATAAAAACATGCTAATTATTAATATTTACACAAAGCATGAAATTTGGTAATTTATTATATTTACAACTATATATATGGTGTTTTGCAAAGATACATAGCTAAAATAAAAGAATAAAGAGTGATGAATGAGCATTCATCATTTATACATAACCTAATTAAAATCATGGCCGTCAAGCATGAGTTTTCCCAACAAGCTTAACTCATTAATTGAACTTCTAAACATGACTAATTGTGTTTATCCATTTCATGATATATTTAAGGTTCAAACTCATGGGCTCAACTATGAGTCAAGTCTACAAATGACTAAAGTCTAACCTTTTCGGATACTCCTAATGGGATAGTATACCATAGACACATGTAGATGTGGATTAACTTATGTAGACAACCACATGTTGGATGAAGTAATTGCTTGCACAAAAAGAGTCTAACCCCCAAAGAATATCGTAAACTTCGACATTAACACATGATAAACAAAGAAATACATACTATATAAGAACCAACCCTTTCTTATATCAACCTCTTCTATCTCTCTCTCCATTCCATTTATCAACACATACCAACCTCCTCTATCTATCTCTCCCTCTCAAAACCAACCCTTTCTTTCCCTTATTTTCCTTCTCTTATTTATATCCACCCATTTGTTGGCCACCATTTCCCAGTCACCATGTCATCGACCACCATCAACATCATTGTCGCCTCATGAGTCGTGATGGACACCTGCCTAGAAGCATAAACAAATACAAAATAGTCAAAAATATTAGAGAAAGAAAATCAATGTACGTTTGTACACTAAGAAAGACAATAATAAATAAATAAGATATCGATCTTAGTTATTTCCCTAATCTCAGAGATCCAAACACAGTGACTGGTTCGATAAAATAAGAAAAGGAAAATATATACTATCAGAATTAAAGTATTTCATGTGTGCATATTCACATATATGTATATATTATATAAACTTCACTAATCTCTAATAACATCATATCATAAAAAGAAGAAAATATATATTATCAGAAATAAAATATTTCATGTGTGAAACAACCTTTACCACTACAAACAGACGGGCTTTTGGGATGTCGATTGGGGACGGTTACAAAACGATCGTCTCATTAGCAACCAATGGGGACGGTCGTGAACCGCTAGTTGATAAACCCACGCATAAGGGATGGTCGTGTGCCTTCGTCCCTTATGCAAGCATCTATAGGGACGGTTATGCGTACGCCCATCCCCAATAGCGATGTAAGGGGACAGTTATAATATCTCATGTCCCCTATGCCTATGTTAGACGAGACGGTTTTTGAGATCGTCCAATATTACTCCTAAGAAGTTACTTCTCTGTGCCCGTCGTCGATGGTCACTTAATGCTTGAGATATTTTATCAAAAGGAACATGTGTAACCGTCCCAATGCTCATGAGAGGAGACAGTTGTATATCGATCATCCCGTCTCTGCTTGATGTTTAGAAAATCATGGAATGTTTGAGACTAAAGGGGACGGTCTTTAATGATCGTCCCCGATCATCACAGAGGGGACAGTTGACAACCATCCCCTATGGTGATTTACCCAACCTGCAGCTTGGCTCCCCTTCTCATTCATCATTGTTGCCCTTTCCGTCGTCCCTCAACCCTCGCGATCTCCCTCTCCACTTGCCCGTCTAGGTTCTTCTCCGCCATCACCGTGCTCGTCTGTGGTTGGCATTGCTCCTCCATCCCCACTCCTGCTTTGACCGCTCCTCCAGGTTCTATCTTTAAGTGCTGAAACTTGATGTTTATTATGGTTTGATCTTTGAGATGATTTTTTTAATATATCATTTTTTCGTTCCAATAAGCTCTTATATAGCAAGTATTGATATACCTTTAAGTGATCAATATGATATGATTTTTGTGAGGGGTGAGACTTCCAATAAACTCTTATAAAATGAGTTTTGAAAATCATTGCTCTTTTACTTTGGAAATTGATTATCTTCTTTAGAAATCATTCTTCATATGTATATGTGGAGTAAGTTATTTTTATATAATTAAGAGATTACCTTGAGACTTGGTGGAGCCACTGATTAAATTCGAGATCATTGTTGAGATTACCTTGAGACACAACAGAACCTATAGTACATCCTTACTTCTAGGAGTCAAATTATCGGAGTCCTTTGATTTGATCATCACTCTAATCATTGTAACCTTCAAAGAGTAATTAATATATATATATATATTAATCTGCATGGTACGGTAAAATGGACAAGAGATTGATGAATAAAAGATTTGATGATTTGGTGACTTATAGAAACAGTGTCAATGAGTTCTTAGATTGTGCTTTTCGTTGTGAATGGTTATACAACATTGTTGGAGGTGAAGGAGATAAGATTCAATCTCCATGTGTAAGATGTAAAAATACTTTGATTAATAATCGGAGAGGAATTTACGAGCATCTTATATTGAATGGAATTCGGAAACACTACACAAATTGTACTTACACAGAGAAGGTCTTCAACATGTTCCGAAAAAAATTTGATGTAACTTATGACGAAGATCGAATGTGGACAGTGGTGATGGGATAATAGAAACAGATATTGTCATAATATTATGTAAGTTGGAACAAATATTTCCTCCTTCATTTTTTGATATAATGATGCATTTGATTGTGCACTTGTCAAGCCAGGCACGAATTTGTGGACCTGTACAATATCGATGGATGTATCCAATTGAAAAATACATATGGAAATTAAAGAATATGGTTTTTAATAAGGCAACATCGGAAAGTTGTATAGCTGAGGGATATTTATGTGAAAAGTGCATTTTATTTTGTGATATGTATATGAATTATGGAAATAGCATGAGATTCGATAGATTTGAGCGAAAAGATGATGGCGATGTGGGAGATGAAGATCCGAATATACTTTAGATTTTTCAACAAAACGGAAGAGCGGTACTTAAAAGTATTTGTCGGTCAATTAGAAATGAAGAAATGGATCTTATTAATTATTATATTCTTACGTAATTAGATGAAACCGATTATTTTTTTGAATATTACAGTTCGAATAGTTCAAAAAATTAGACTTCCTTATATAATTCAAAGAAAGATTGGAACACATGAAAGAAATAAATGACAATCGATGAAGTATGAGTCTCGATGTTCTTAAGCAGCGTCCATATTCACAAGTTATTTCTCATTCCAGTTATATCGTAAATGGATTTAGATTTCAAAAAAATCAATCGATGAAAAGAAGACAACACAACTTCCTAGGGTGATAGTAAAAGTAGAGCTCTTCTCTGATATAGACAGATATTACTATGTGATTGTTGATATATCAGATGTTATTTTTACACACAAATTAAGATATGACTTATTTCAATGTATTTGGATTGATATTGGTCCTGAAGGAACTAGATTCAGGAAAGACAAAATGGATTTCTCGCATTAAAACAAACAGGTCGATTGCAAACGAATGAACCATTCGCTCTTAAAAAGTCAGGTGGAGCAAGTTTTGTATGTCCTTGACAACTCTATCAATGGATGGATTGTTCCTATTAGAACAATGTCTATAGATTTTTTTGATGTAAATAAAGAGCTGGAGTTTTAGACAATGAGGATGCATATCAGAATTCAACCAATTATACTATGGATTTGTACTTTATAATGATATTTCTACTACAATTAGATGATATTGCATCAAATTTTTACACATTAACAGGTAATTCAAACTTATTGAATTAAGTTGTTCTTTTTCATTATGTTAATATAATGGTTATTGGTGTCTTAACAATTGGTTTGCAATTATATTATTATTTTTCAGGTATGGCTCCTCATCATAGGTGGATTCATAAAAATCTTGAACATGCTCCTCAGTCACGCGCAGAATCTTCTGATGCTGGTAGTGGTGGTTCACAACATCAACGAGGACCATCCAGGTGTAGGTTCTTTGATTGCCTTCCTCCTGACCAGACCCTATGTGTTCAGATTGTAGGGGGTGACATCGTGGGTGAGAACTCTACGGAGTTCCAAAGCTACCTCGGACGAGTGGCACGTGGTCGGGTTCCCATCAATGCTCATGACTTCCGACAGCTTCCTTAGTCTGTGGATGTTGTCATTTTATCGGATTTGGAGGTAAAACGTTAACGTAAAAAATAAACATTTTGAGATCGATATTATCATTTTTATGCCTTCATTTGTAGGTTGTATTTTCTTGGGATAAGGATCCCATCATTGATGGACAGATCCTTAGTCATGCTGCAGAGATGTTGCGTCATTTTAAAGGATGTATGAAGTCAAAGGTAAAATCTTAACATATCAATGATTCAATGGCATTTTTTGTGATAATATCTTCCTTTCTATAGTATTATAATCCTTAGATTCCTTGTGAGGAATTATTTCAGAATGTTCCTCCGGGTGTGACTCCGGAATAGTGGAGGGAGTTAATCAATTTCTGGGCTAACGAGGAGTTTATGGTATATGATGTATTTTGTCTTTATTTGTTACTTAATTTTACTAATTTAGAATAATAGTAAACGATATCGATGAAAAATATCGTGAATCATGCAAAGAGATTCAAGTCGACCCATAAGATGTGGATGAAGAATACAAATCAATTCAAGTATGATTTTGTAAGTGTGTTTAATTGATGCGAGATAAATAATAAAAATAATTAATATATGATTTGTATATATTTTTAGTTAAATGAAAACAATTGAGAGGCCACCCGGGTAGAGGTTTTTGGGTGTCAAAGAGTCGAGACCTTGACGAAGAAGTGCAATTGGTCGATGGCAATTCATGTAAATTAATTACGATATACAATAATTGTCCATAATTTTTTCACTTATTTATTTTTAAACCAAATATGCAGGAGGAGATGATCAAACTCACTGCACCCGGTTCCTTAGATAGCACGGGGATGAGCACCTTACTGTTATCGATTGAAGAGATATTCGTCCAAGCCACATGTTCAGAATATTCTAGATGTATATGATGCGATGAACAGGGAGCGACAATTCGTACATGATACGAAACTGGTGCTATTGGGTCTGGATAATCGTCACAACGAAGCGAAAGGGAGAGAGAGAGTTGTGAGGCATCAAGGTGAAGATGTTCGTGCATGATGAGGAGATTGCCAAGATGTGTTCTGACATGGTGAATGTCATGGCGTATATTAATCATCTCCAGAGAGAGGTTGGTCGGCCGATAACACATGCATGACTCGGTGACGATAAGGAGGATAGCGAAGAGGAAAGCGACGGGAGTAAGGAGACTGAGTAGGAGTAGGCTAGGTTATAGAATTTTTGTTTGTATTTATATTCAACATGAACACTTTAATCTAATGTTTGCAGTTTAGATTTCTGTAGAATATCTTTAAATTTATGCATTATGTGCTTTGATATATAGTTGAGATTAGATAGTTTTGGTTGTGGATTATTTTTGTTGGGAATTCGTTGCAGCAACAGGGTACTGAATCCATCGTAATAGATCTTTTTTATTTATAAAGTACAAAGAGGACGGTCAATAATTGTCCCCTAAAAGAACAAGAGGGGACGGTCTCAACGGTCCCCTCTAGTCAAGGTGGGCTAACTGGTCAATTTTTCAGGGGTCAGGGTTCTGTGCTCGTCCCTTCATGTAGAGAGCTAGAGGGGACGCTCAAGGACAGACCCATTTAACTCTTATAGGGGACGGTCGTGACCTTTCCCTCCGCTCCAAGTGGACTAACTGGTCAATTTTTCGGGGGCCTGGGATATGAGGTGTGGCACACCGGAATGCAGATTACATGTTTACACAACATTCGAATTATTTAATTCACAATTGGTCACATCAAGTTACTAAAAAGTGGGAAAAATACGTGATTGAATAACATTTACAATGATATAACAACCACATTAAGAGGCATGTCACCAAAGAAATATTTCATTAATTCCTATATAGTATAACATGTATCAAAATAAAATTTATGTTTTACACATGTATCCTGAAAAATATGACAGAAAAGAAAGTAAACACAATAGAAATGTAGGTGTATACAGGGTTGTCTTGTGTATCATCAAACGTAATCATCATCTGAACACCAAAGGTAGGAGTCATGCTAACCAACTATTGTCTCGCAGGCGCCTTTCTTGCCATCCATGTTAGGGATAAGGAGACATCAACAAATGTTATGTACAAGCAATAATTATTAAAATTAAACAGTAATTTAAGTGATTACGAAAGGAAGCAAGTAGGCAGGTAATGATATCATAAAATAATTTAACTACCTGCATGGAAAGAAGGTTACATAGTAACTCAGCACAATAACCTCTTCTCACTCACCCTACCCCAACCTTATCATTCAATACTTTCATTTATTAATTATAAGACAATATCGAAGTAAAAGATCTAGATATAATTCATATACTTTCCATTGATTTCCTTTGTATGATGTAGTGATAGATCTTATTGCGAGATAGATGATAAATGATGATTTCCAAGTCACGATCTTTTTGCTTGTCAAAACCTACTGGATAAACAATAACCAACTCAAAGCAATGAACAAGCCCCCTAAGGGACTCATCCGTCTCGCTTCCCCAGTGGAAGGGTGGTCTAGGGGGAATCTAGGCAACTCCAACTATGCCCCTAAGACGGATGGGAGAGACTCTCCGATCTGAGTCACTCCACTCCTGCGCGAACTGATGTAGGAACGGGCTAAACAATCTCGAAGAAAAATCAAAGGTCCTCCACCCTAGGAATCCTAACAAAACTCAGGATCAACGAAACTGGTCAAGCGAAAATACATTGATCCCAGGGAAGCGGAAAAACTACGAGCTCGCGATAAAATCGAGGAAGGGACTGGATCCTAGACTCGCGCCCATGGAGACCGCTGCTCAATCTAGACGTCCTAACTCCAGCCCAGTTGAGGGTCACAGCACCCTCGCACGGTCAGATGGAAGAGACACCTCGAGTAGCACAGATATCTATCATTACTGATTCACAATTTAGATTCCATCATGCGTCATGTAAATTATTTCCCAAATCAAATCATATACCCAAATCAGGCAACATGGATTTAATGACATAGAGCATATATGATCAGTAATAAGCAATCAAAGTAACATGGGCAATACATACTTGAAAGACTCCTACACCATAAGATGTTCTTTATGCAATGATCGTTCATAGTGAGAAAAAATTGTATTTTATGGAATCCCAAAAGTCTAACTATGTTGCTCGCATGAAGAGAATATCAAGTTTACGGACATCAATAGCTTGAATCATCAAATAAGAGCAATTTGAAAGAACAAAGATATAAATTTTCATGAAGCTGAGGCATCTTTGTAAATACAAAATATATGGTATTAGTGTGATATCAAAGTGCATGGGAGTCATTATTTGTAATAACCATTGCATGAGCATCCAATTGCAAGTTAATATGGCTCAAGATTGGTTCCACGTAAATTCAGACATTGTTACAGTGTTTTATAAAGTTAATACAATGGAGTTGATAATCCAAAATAGGAATCCATTGGTAACAAATTCGAACATCTTTGTAAATGGGATTTCCCACTTTATTTAATCAACACAGGAGATGAATATCACAAATAGAGAATATTCTGAAACATATTAGATTTCCATCTTAAGGCACAAAGGAAGTATTACAGTACAAAAGGAGGGTACTGAAATAGCCAAAATTAGAGTGAAGAGTCCTACGCACCACACAAGATGGGAGCCAAGTCATATAGGTGACCTCTCACTAAGATCACAAGGTAGATCAACAATCAACCCACAAATGAAATGAATCAAGCAATCAAAGTAAGTAATGTAGATGAAAATTTATTATAACCCTATAATATATGTGTATAGTGACAAGTATGGTTGGGGTCGAACACGAGAAGTACGAGACGTAGCATGTATTATTTAATTGAATAAATAAAGCAAGTGCACTTGCAAGCATGCACAAAATCACTAAATGTATATGTGGGTTTTAATCAAATAAAATATTTTTTAATTAATTCAATTTAACAAATTATATTTTTTTATTTTCTGGTTTTTAATTTCTTTTAAATATAATAATATAGGGTATACTATATTTAACTATAGATAAAAATAGCCAAAATAGCCAAATAAAATATTTTTATGTTTTTTAATTTTTTTGTTTTTATGGGTTTTGTAGATTTTTTGTATTTTTTATTTTTTTTTCAAATTCAAAAAGAGGCAAAATAGATATTTTTGAATGGGATCGAATTGATTTGAGATTTAAAAATAGGAAAATGTCACTAAATATCTCAAAACCAACTTTAATAGGTAGAAAATACTATATATATAGAACATAAATTAATATTTTTGGATTTTTCTAAAATATTTTGCAAATTTTAAGGTTGGCAAGGGTTTACTAATTTTTTGAGTTTCTTTTAATATTTTTTATTTTTGGTCTGGGGGTATAAAATACAATAATAAGCACCATGTATTTTTTTGGGAATTTTTCAAAAAAGTTTTATAATTTTTATATTTTTCTAGGCAAATAGGGAATAAAATGGACCCAAATGATTTCTAATAAATATTAAATGCATACAAAACAACAAATAAAAATGCTAGTGTGAATCAACAACCAATCATGCACATAGACTTTAAAAGATTTTTGGATCACAGTAGCTATTTAAAATAAAAAGAAATGCAAAAATAAAAATACAAGCTGTTGGTAGGGGTATATTTGTAAATAAAATAAAATACGGGGATACATGTGCAAAATACCACCAAGGTTGTACTTAAACTTGACTTTTTAGGGTTAATACAAATTTTCAGAACCGAAAGGTATGCATGCAAAATGTCTCCTCGCATGGGGGTCCACGTGAGGTGACCTGGTAGTGGACTAGAGTGCAAAATCAACTATTAACTGGGGCATGCATGCAAAATGTCTTAAAAGTTTTTAACGTACTGAAATAATTACATGACCAATTATAAAATACAAATGAGCGGAGGGTTGGCTTGCAATTTCCACCACTTATCAGCTCTTCATCCAACTGTCATCCTCTCGTCATTTGTTTGATCCAATGCACCTCATCGTCCACCCCCTCAAAGAGAATGGACGACCCAAATTAGATATGGGTCGCGTTTTTGATATAACGGTCGGGGAAGGGAATGGAAGAACCGTAGAAGAACAAGCTGCATGTATACTTCAATCCTTTAGATCTCCTTACTCCGGAGTCTTCCTCTCCATCTGACAATGGCTACATGTTGCTGATATTACTCCGTGTGAAGGTGATGGCTTCAAAATGGTTGAAGAAGCCTTAGGAGCTCGGATAGCTCTAGATGACCCGGATCAGCTCCAAGTCCTCCAGGTGATTCCAGATGGATCTTCGAGCCCCGTATCATGCACCAAAAGGGTCTTGGGTTTGAGGGCTTTCTCCTCGACCAAGGGGTCAGACAAAATTCAGCATGGGGCAGAATGTGGTGGAGCTCTGGTGAAGGGTGGCAGACAGGAGCTTGTCTCATGGACTCACGATGAATCTGGGGGGAAACGTGGAGGATTTGATGGAGAATGTGACGAAGATAGAGATGAGGGTGAAATCAGAGCGAGTTTGGTGATTTCTAAAATTATACCTTAAACGCGATTAAACTAGAAATTAAAAGACAAATACGAAACTATCATTGAAGTTATACCTAGGGATGTGAAAGAACCGGCCTCCAATCAGTAGGACGATGAAGTTGGACTAGCCGGTTGTGCTCCTGCGATGAGTTTGGATCTTCTCCTCCTTGACCTATCCTCACTGCAAATCGGAAGATTCCTCTTACTTTCACCAAGGAGAAGCTAATAGGACAAATCCGAGGGGATAAAGATCAATGAAGAGGGATCAAACTTTGAATGGTGGACGAAGGAGCTCTTTTATATCCAGAACGAAGGGCGAAGTTGCTGATCGAATGGAGGATGATTCAAAGCAGATTGATGGGATCTGAGGATATCCCATCGATAATTTTTGTTCAATGCTCAAGGTGAATCGATCATTAGGATTCTTAGGAAAAAAGAGAAAAGTTGAGTGCTCGAGGAAGGTGTCGGAACAGAGGAAGTGGAGGGGGTAGTTGACTTGGGTCAACTAACGGAGCTCTCTGGTTATTCCAAGGCCAAGATGTTTTAAAAATAAATAATAAATACTAAATGAATTAATTAAATTTTAGTTATAAAATAAAAAATACTTATGATATTATATAGTATTTAGTTCCTATTTTTATTTATTTTTACAAGATCATTTATCATAGGTCAATATTTATATGTATAATCATAGGTACATTGGCCAATATATTTTACATTTTATTTTTAATTTATATTTTTTTCATTTTATTATTTTATACACATAATTTATATATTTGTAATTTATTTACATACACATAAACATATTTTTCTTTTATTTTTCAAAAGTTATTTGTATACTTAAATAAATAGATGTATTTATTATATATGTGTACGTGTATAGGTAATTCATTTATGTATTTCAAATGTATTATTTATTTTTTATTTTATTTTAATGGCTTATTTAATTTTAATTATGGTCATGAATTATAAATAATACATGTAAAATTATAAGAATATAAAATAATGAAAAATATAAATGATAAATAAAATGAATATTTTATTCAAATATAATATACAATAGGGGGCCAGAATTTAACTTTCGTATCTTAACTCCAAATTAAATGAAATCACCTTCCTTAAATAGCTAATTAAAGTTATATACAATAAAAGGTTATTTTGATGAATTTTGAGTTCATATGGAGGAGATAATGTTTGTGAAGTTTGGATTTTGGAATTTTATTTTGAGTGTAATAGGCTCATTGTGTATTATTTTTATGTGAAATAAATTTTGTGTTTTTATATGCATTTTATCTACAACTTTCTAGTACAAAGTTTCTTGATTTGATGTATAAATAATATAGAATAAAATAGGTGCCAAAATGTAATTATAGATGAAATAAAAATTAAGCTTTTGGCGTGATTTATATACGATTCTTTTTCCGTATCTCCCCTCACTTTATTCCTTGTCAACCATGTCATCGTGATGATTGGGTCTCAGGGTCTAGGGTCACTCAAAACCTATGATGTCTCATTTCATTTTCTTTTCTTTCTTTATTCTTTAATTTTGGAATTAAATACATAAAAATAATATTTTATATAGTATTTTATACAATTAATTAGGTGTTTATTTTGATACATTAATAATATATATATGCATTTAGCTAGGTATTTAAGGCCAAAATGAAAGAATAAAGGTGATAAAAGGAAGATTCATCACCCACCCCTATACTTGCCTTTAATAGTCCCTCGCAAACACTTATGCCTATAAGTACAGAAAAGAAATAAAGAAAAGAAAAATAAATATAGTGGATGATTTTAAATCATAAACTTGTATTTACAAAATCAAAGTTTGGAGCTCAGTCGGACCTTTGGATTTTAGGTGTGGTCAGTACCTTGTTGGGAAACGGATTTGAAACACAACAGCCTCTAAGACCCACAAGACTCTGCCCAAGTCTTCTCAAAAGTTGGTTCAGAACAAGTCGATGTCATATGCAGTCCTTTATGACTATGAGTCTATCTTGTACTATGTTAGTGATATGTAGCTCCTCTCGACTGAAGTGGTAAAATTCGGACTTCCTCTAGCATGGTGACCCTAATCCCCCAATCCAAGAACTCTTTCCTTGAGAAGCGAGGTATTCCCTTATAAGTTCAAGTACAACCAACTCAAGAAGAGGAGGTGGAGAAGAGAATGGATGGTAGCCAGTGCAGCTACCTATCCTAGGATGCTTGACCAGTGTAGCCAAATCATTCGGTTGCAGGCTCACATGGATTTGACTTTGAAGCTCAAGCTTGCTTATTGACTATATACATACTCCAATGGGAATTGATTTTTCTTTTACTTGTGCCCATCTATTCTTTTTGGTATTTTTGAATATGCATTTTTTAGTACGATATACAACAGAATTTACATATGGACTTTTTCCTCTTGAGCCAGTAGACTGTCCCTCTTTTGAAGCATTATTGCAACCCACAACTTCTATCATTAAACCTCATGGCTACTGGATAGGGATGGGGTACAATGGCTGCAAATGTGTGACTTACGATGTTTCCATTGGCTTGTGTCTCGTGTCGTCAAATCCAGCCTTTTACCGCTTCAACTGAGTTGAGCAAGGTGTAAAGTATAGGTGTACAAGCTATGTAACTATTGATAAGAGGCATGTGTGTGTTCTGAAATATTCTACTTAGGCAGTTAAGACGACATTGAACCAAGTCTCACGGTCTCATAAAATTAAGAGCAGCAGACCTGAAGTGCCTCAATTCCAGTTCCTATAAGGTTCCTAAGACTAAGTTGGTTAAGGTCCAACCAAGCTCCAATCTTCGGACTTTACTCAGACTATTTCAATTGTTAGTATTAATCCGAAAAATGCAAATGTTATGTACAATGTAGAAAATATTTTTGTGATGTAATTTTCTGATTTTGAACTTTTTATAGATTTTTGAAAAAGTTTTTACAAACTTTTATGCAGTTTTTTGAAAACATTTTGCAAATTTTTTTTATGATTTGTTTTCAAATTTTTAGTGATTTTTCAAAAACAAAAAGTTTTGGCAAATAATTATGTGCGGATATTTACACAGGAATGCATCTTGTTATATATAAGAACTTAGGTGAAGAATCTACACAAGTTATTTGAAAGTTTTATTTATAGGGTTTGTAAAGAATTTCCATAGTCCTCAAAATAATTTGTAAAAGTTTCGACAAACTTTTTGAAAACTTTATTTTGGAAGAATGATTTGATAAATAATTTTTACAAACATTTACAAAATTTGAAAATCATTTTGCAAAGATTTTTCAGATAGTACGTATAGGTTTTTCAAAATGTTTTTGCAACCATTTTCCAAATCATTTGCAAATAGATTTTCAAAACATTTTACTGAAACAAAGAAAACATTTTTTTACAAACAAAATATTTTTACAAAGGTTGAAAATATTTTTACAAAATATTTTCTAAACAGCTTTCAAAAGATTTTTTAAAAAGATTTTCCAACTATTTTTTCAAATATTTTTTAAAATATTTTGAACCAGTTTATCAATCAATATATACAATGAATTGGATGTGTGTTTTGATTTCAAATAATTATCCATATTATTTGAAAATATGTAATTACGAGTTATGACTAAAGTATATACAATGTATATATGACCCCCTATATTTATCTTGAGTTATGTCCTCATATATCGGAGAGAAAACGAAGACATAACTCGTACTAGGTATAGGAGAATCTATACTACGATGACCGGATAATGAAGGAGAAATCGACTGACCCCTATACTTAGGATCAATTAATCCTAAGTATATCAAATTGTACATAACGCAGGGTGAGTCAAGGGCATGAATAAAATAAATCAACAGCTCGGCTTGTCTCCCCCTATACTTAGGGAAAATATACCTATGTATAGAAAAAATATCAAGAGTTAAGGAGACAAGCGAGGGGATTAAAGAATGAGCACCCGTATACAGTCGTCCCCCCTATACTTAGGATGAAGCATATCCTAAGTATAGCAATGATGAATGGGATGAGTGAAGCTTTCAGAAGAATTAAATTAAAATTGAAAAGAAGAAAAAAAAGAAAATGATTAACTATTCAAAAATGTGTTTGATCGCTTTGTATGAATCTATAGATGTTGTGGCCAAAAGTTCTTTATCGTAGGCCACCTGAATGGAATCACCATGGATAGGAAGGTATCATGCTCGAGGTAAGGCTTCAGAAATTATCTGTTGATGACAAAAGTCTATGCATCATGTGACAATCCGGATATGATTATGCTTATATTGTCACGCATATGCTTCACTACAAACGACCCTATCCACTTACTTTTCAACTTCCATGTGAAATGTTTTAAGTTAGCATCAAACAGCTAGACTTTCTGACCCGGCTCGAAGGTCTTGCGATGGATGTGCTTGCCATGCCACTTCTTGACTTCCTCCTTGTGCATAAGACGAGCGTCGTATGCATAGTCATGAAATTCGAGAAGTCTATTCAGATCTAGCTTTCGGTTCATTGCTGATTTCTTCAGATCCAAATTGCGAATATTGATTGATCATAATGATTTATGAATCAGCTCAATGGGTAAATGGCATGGCTTGTCGTATACCAAGTGATAGGGAGACATTCTCAGAGGAGACTTGTATGTAGTCCGTTATGCCCAGAGAACTGAGTCAAGCAGTTGAGACCGGTTTTTTCTGTCTGGACATACAAGTTTTTGGAGAATCATATTGATTTACCTATTCGAACATTCTGCCAAACCATTAGACTGTGGGTGGTACATAGAGGCTACTCAATGTTCTATGTAGTATTCTTGAGTCAGCTTCTTCACCTCTCTGTTAATGAAATGGCTACCCCCATATGATATGAGAATCTTGGGGATCCTGAACCGTGCAATGATATTTTCCTTCAAAAACCGACAGATGGTGTGACTGTCGGTGGCTCGGGTAGGGATAGCCTCCACCCAATGATTCACGTACTCGACAGCAAGAAGAATATATTCATAACCCTGACTGATAGGAAATGGGCCCATGAAATCGATGCTTCATGCATCGAACACATCTCAAATCTCAATATATTTCAGGGGCATTGTGTCTCTCATTACGATGGTGCCACCCATCTTCTGACATTCAGTGCAATGCTTCACAAAGTCCTATGCATATTTGAATAATGTTGGCCACCAAAGGCCACACTGAAGTAGCTTTGCTACCATACTCTGTCAGAGTGGTGTCCTCTTGATTCTCGTGTGTGATAATGCTCGAGGACACTGTGCACTTCCTCCTGAGGAAATAGATATGGATCCTCCTATTGATAAAAATGAATGTCTGACAAGAGCTTGTCCATCTTCAGCTTAGGCCAATCTTGTGGATTTTTCTTGGACACAAGATAATTCACAATATCGGCAAACTTGGGGAGCGATGTGACTAACAATATTGCTTCATATGGAAAGGTTTCATTAATCAGTGTTAGGTTCTGCTCAGGAATATCTAGCTCTGAAATTTTGACAAATGGTCCGCCACCACATTTTTAACTCTAGGTTTATCCTAGATTTCAAGATCAAATTCCTGGAGCAGAACGATCCACTTGATTAGCCGTGGTTTGCATCATTCTTAGCTTGAAAGTATCAGATGGCAGAGTGGTATGTGTAAATAATAACTTTGGACTGAGAAGATGACATCTGACTTCTCCAGGGTGAAGATAACTGCGAGCAACTCTTTCACAGTAATTGTTTAATTCTTTTGTGCTTTATCAAGAGTTCTGCTAGCATGGTGAATCACAAATGGAAGACTGTCTCTCCTATATCCCAGAACTACTCCAATGGCATAGTCTGAGGTGTCTGTCATGATTTCAAATGATAGAGACCAATATGGAGGTTACAGAACAGGGGCATGAGTGACAAGATCTTTCAACTAGTTAAAGGCTTGGAGGACTCTGACATCAACAATGAAATCAGCCTCCTTGCCTAGAAGCTCAGTCAACAGTCGGACAATCTTGCAAAAATCTTTGATGAATCGGTGATAAAAACCAATGTGCCCTTGAAATGACCGAACTTACTTCAGATTTGTCGGCGTCTCAAGCTTAGAAATGTCTTCCACCTTCGCGGGATCGACCTCCATGCCACATTTCGAGATGACATGGCTTAGCACAATCCCTTCGGTTACCATAAAATGACACTTCTTCCATGAGAGCATCAAGTTGACTTCACAGCATCTTTTCAAGACTCGATCTAAATAAGATAAACATTGATCGAAGTTGTCATCATAGATAGAAAATCGTCCATACACACCTCGAGAAAACTACCAATCATCTCTGCAAGCACTGCAAACATGCATGACTGAAATATCGCTGGAGCATTGCACAAACCAAATGGAATTCTGAGGAAGGGTACGTCCCGAACGGGCAAGGTAGTCTTTTCTTAGTCTTCCAGGGCGATAGAAACCTGATTGTACCCAGATTATCCATCCAAGAAGCAAAAATACTCCTTCGTAGCCAATCTCTCAACGATCTGGTTGATGAAGGGAATCGGGAAATGATCCTTCTTGGTTACTGAGTTCAAGCGTCTGTAATCAACACAGACATGCCATGATGTAGGAACTCCAGTAGTGATCTTCTCTCCTTTGTTGTTTTTAATGATGGTAATCCATGACTTTTTCGATACGACATGCAAGAGACTCACCCAATTTGAATCAGAGATGGGATAAATGAAGCCCGCCTCACACCACTTTGTGATCTCATTCATAACAACCTCCCTGAGATTTGGATTGAGTCTTAGATGAAATTTACTGGATGGCTTGGTATCGTCTTCCAAGTAAATGTGATGGGAGCACAGTAACGGATTAATCCCTCATAGATCGGAAATTTTCTAACCAGTCATCTTGTGGTTTCTTTCTAGAACCTCCAACAGATGAAATTCTTGTTCCTAAGTTAATTGTGAATTGATGATCATAGGAAACATGTTCGGATCACCTGCAAGGAAGGCATACTTCATGTTCGTCGGAAGCTGCTTGAGCTCTAGTGGTGACTGGGTTTTATTAGTGGTAACCTCATGAACTATGCAGGGAAGCGGTGATGTCAAATCTGTCAACTGTATACTGTCCATGTTTGACTCTATAAGCTTTGAATATATGATGTGCAAAATTTTTCAATGATAGAATCGTGTTCTAAGAAATCTGCAATGATCTGGTTTGCCTCTGCTAAGGTCAGGTGGCCATCAATAAATTCTTCAGGCACATTAACGAGAATCTCATCTTCCAAGACAGAGGGGAAGTCAAATGTGCTATCCACTCCTTCCTCGGCAAAGAGGAAGTTGTGGGTTTCAATGTCATCCATGAAGAGGCTTGTGTCTCTAATCTCTGCAAGAAAATCACAATCTTCTGTCTACTCTGTAGGCACACTCTCATCAGCTGTAGATTCTGAAGCTTTTGGCACTTGAATCGTCTGAATAGGTACCTTGTTGTTGTTCGAGCGAAAGGTAATCTGTCTATTATCGTAATTCACCAGTGCTTCATTTGTTTGAAGGAGCGGATGTCCGAGTATAATAGGGGTATGTAGATGAGGAGTTGAGGTTTCCATATCAACAACAATGAAGTCCATATGGAACTGCATTCCCTGAATGGTGAGAATGGCATCCCCCAAAATTCCTTGAGGCCGCTTGATTGAAGTATCTGCGAATTACAGAATCATCCTTGTTGATGAGTGGTCGCAATCCAAATTCTTTTAGTAGTGAAGTGGGCATCAGATTTATTGATGATCCAATGTTAAGAATAGTTCAGTCAAACTCTTGCTCAAATATCGTGCAACAAATGAGAGGCGCTCCCATGTCTTTCTTTTTACACAGAAGATTGTTGATTGCATTTATTGTCGTCGTCGTTAGGATATGCTCCACATTTCTGTATCTGGAATAACACGACCATCTCTTCGAAGTATATGCCTCTTTAAGTCCATTCTTTATGTTTGGCATGTACTTAATGGCATGTAGCAAGGGCAGCTCAAGAACAAGATTTTGAATAATATGTACAACATCCAGATCTGACAAAGTTGTTTTCAAATTTTTATTTTTTGGATTTTTCTAAAGTGTATGGAAAAGGAATATGTACAGAACCAAATGCATAAATATTGTTTTTGTTTACAAAACCAAAATCTATGCCCACATCAAGATGAATATCGGGATGATAAAAAGCGAACTCTTCATCCCTATGAAGTGGTGGGCATTCCAAAATAGCAGAAGGGGCTCCTTCGGTTGGCTTCGGGTCGGCTGCAAGTGGTGGTTTCTCCGTGCTGGTCGGTTGGTGCTTTGGTTGTTACAGACCTCTTTTGTTGTTTTTGAATTTTTTTCATATTTTTGGATTTTTTTCTGCTGCTCCTCCTCCTTCTTCTTCACTCGATCATGTTGTTGATCTGGCTGATGCAGAAGAGGATGATGACTCGCATGTGGAAGCTTTATTCTTGCCCCTTGTAAATGGTTGCAATGTCCTACTGCTCCTAAGAGTAACAACATTAGATAATAAAGCATCATGCACATCTGACTCTTTGGGTTGGCAAGAACATCACAAACTACACGCCCACACTTTTTGAAATTATTAGGGTTTGCCTCCACATGTGCTGGAATTGGGGTATTGCAGGAGTGATGTCATCGATCTTCTAACTCATTTCTACGAGGCTCTTAACAAGCTGAACCAAGCTGTCGAGGGCGGGGTTCACAGAAGGGGCCTCTGATGGTTCAACATGTTAGTCACACTGAGACTGAGAATGGTGCTGAGGCTGATGATAAGATAGCTATGGAGGATACTGAGAAGGAGAATGGTACTATTGATGATGAGGAGGAGGGTGTTGGTATGGCACCACCCCGTACTGATGATTCTGATAATATTGCCAGTACTGTGGTTGTTGGAACTGATTCTGTCTCCAGCCCTGCTGATATGGCTGAGACTGATGGTGGTGAGGTTGTTGTTGACCTTGGACAAACCTCCCCCCTTGTTGTTGAGGGAATGGACGAGAATTTGCATGTTGGCCCTACTGGGGTCTGCCTGGACGGACCATATGCGCATCATTTGACCAAACTCCATTCACCTCCTGAATGAGAGGTGGTGGAGGGGAACATGGATATATGAGGGCCTAGAGTTCTGGTTGGCAAAAACAATCAGCTACTGTTGTGACTACTGGGGTGAAGATAGCTCAGTGGCTTGCACGTAATAAACGTGCTGAACAGCTGGCTAGGGATGACTCTGCTGAGGAGGTTGTGGCGATGTTGGTTCCTTTGTCTCAGTGGGAGTAGCAACTGATGTAGACATACAATTGCAGGAGTTGGTTTTACTTACCAACAGCTCCAGTTGCTTGGTCATCTGATCAAGCTTGTCCAAGTAGGGACGAAAACGAATGTGAATATATCCATATCAGATCTACCATCGTATTCATTATATATATGTATATATATTGACATTCGTATTAGTATTCATTTTAAAATGGATACGGATATGGATGTCACTTTTACATTCGCTAATATTCACATTCGTATTCGTATATTCATTTTCGTACATAAGTATAGTAATAGATTTATTTATAATTGTGCGTAACAATATTTTATGATTGCATTTACCATTGTTGATATAATTGCTATAAAATTACTATATCCGGTATATCTACTTTATGTGTAAACCATCATAAACATGTATATTTTACTTAATCTATTAAAAATTTGTGTTATTATTCGTATCTGATTCGTATTCGTTTTACATTCGTATTCATTTTTGAGAATATGGTAACAGATATTTTACATCTGTCAATATTCGTATCCACATTTGTATTCGTATTTTAAAATGGATAAGGATATGATTATACCTATATTCGTATCCGTATCTGATCGTTTTCATCCCTATGTCTAAGTGTTGAGTCCTATATTCGATCACAATGAACTTCTCAAGATCTTGTGATCTCTTTTCAATTATATCCACCTTGGACAGGTGGCTCCCAATAATGCTAAAATTTTGAGCTCTCATCCTTGTCATGCTTGTGGGACGATGCCATGTGCACTACTTTCTGATGAACTTATGATTGTCGCTAATAGGCATCGGACAATGATAGGGCAGCTGATGAATCTCTATTTCATCACCTTTATTCTATCATTTTGGCCTTGAAAACCCTAGCTAATGCATGAAAATAACATTAATTTGTCTATAATAGCATTCATTATTAATTGCAATTATTGTACATAAAATAAGGTTTTTAATGCCAAAATTATAGAATAAAGAGAAGAAAAGAAAAAGGAATAAAATATTGCAAATATTTTATGACCCAAACCCCGAGACCAAGTCCAGGATGGAATTGGTCGACAAGGAATAAGGTAGGGGGAGATAAGGGCCAAAAGCACAATAAATACCTCATTTATTCACTCTTGATTTATGCATTTTTGACACCTATTTTGTATCTAATTATTTATTCATCAAATAAAGACCTTTGTACATAAAAGTTGTAGATGATAATGCAAATAAAAATACAAAATTGAGTTTGTACAAAAATAATATACAGTGTACATTTTATGCCCTGAATAAAAAGACAGAAATCAAACTTCACAGATCCATATCTTCCAAATAAAAACTCAAAACATAGAAAATCACCTCTGATCGTATATAACTTTTCATGAGATATTTAATGGTGGTGGTTTTATATTTTTTGAAGTTACTGTGCAAAATATAGATTTTGGGCCCCTATGTACATAATACCGATTAAAATATTCAATTTATTCAATACTTATTATTTTTACAAATTCATATTTTTATAATTTTGTAAACATTATTTATAACATAAGTATACATTAAAATTAGAATAAACCTAAATAAAAAGGTGAATAAAATAAAACTATGCCAAAACCTAGATGAAATACCTATGTATATAAATAAAAGAGAATTGTATTCTTTAATTATTTTATTCTTTCATATTTTTAGAATTTTTCAATATCATATATATTCTATTAAAAATACACAACAACAACAAAACTCGTTTAAATATATTAAAATAAAAAGAAGTATGCAAAACATGGGCAAAACACCTACACCTATACCTATATAAATCATATACCTATTTATTTCAATGTGCAAATAAACTCATAAAAATTAAATAAAAATATATTTAGACTCACAAAAAATAAGTTATATATATAATAAGAAAATAGAATAATAAAATAAATAAAATAAAATAAAAATAAAAATACCCAAAACATAGGTAAATATACCTATAAATACACCAATAAAAATTAACTACTAATAAATCAAGCCAAATAAATAAATAAAAATCGTATTAAAATACTACATAAAATAATAAACATTTTTTATTTTATACTCAAAAAATAATAAAATCATTTACTATTTTAAATAAATTATTTTCGAATAAAACCCCTGTTTTGTCCTGTAGCGCCCTACGTGGACCAATAAGGGGCGACGGACCATTGACCTCTGGTCAACTGTCCCATCCGCGTGTCTGACCCATCAGACCTGGTGAATCCCCGATATTCTTGCAATTTTGCTGCTCGATGCAGCATTCAATCACCTTCGATCTCTTCACGAAAATTTCTCCCAAGACCATCATGGTCCTCGCCAACATCGTAGATTGCCTGTACATACGCCAAATGAATCGAAAATCGCCGGTTAATAAGGGTGCCCAGAAATGCCTATAAATAATCTATATCTCCCTCCTCTGCAAATTTGGTCAGTCTTTGTCTTCTCCCTTCCTCGTATTCGGTCCTGGAGGTTTCCTCGTGACAGGAGGAGGTATTTGGCGCCTTGAATCGATCGGAGGAGGTGGGAGCTGCACCCATGGCGGAGCTCCGGCGATGCCACGCTCCCTGGTTCCCACCAGGTATCAGAGCACATTTTTCTTGCTTTATTAGATAGTTTTTAATTCCAACTTTTATTTCCCGCATTTAGTTTAGTCTCTAGCCTAGTTAATCACCTTGAATCGGTAGAGTCGTAGTTCGTCGGAGCTCCGCTCCGGCGACGACTCCTGAGCCCTCCAGTTAACCTCCGACGCTCGTATCGCTCCCATCTTGTTTCCTATCACTTTCTCTATCTCCCTCACGCCCCAGATCAATCGGATCCCTCGTGGGTCCACGAATCGAGGTTCGTCTCCGGCGCTCGCCGGAACCTCACCACCCACCTTCGTTTTTTTATGCTAAAACTTCAAACCCCAGGTCGAGGAGCTTCGGCTCGAGCCGCTGGTTCTTCCTGTGCAGGTCTTGACGTAAAAGGAGCCCTCTTGGACTTGATTGATTCCAGGAAGAGGTTCCTAGAGGTCCTCCCCTTCCTCAAGCTTGCCTGAACAACTAGGACCTCTAGGGGCCAAGCAGAGACCATCAGGAGACGCGGGGCCCTTCCAGGCACGTACAGAGATCATCGGAGGCGACGAAGAAGGCCGGAGGTGCCGACTATTCCCAATCGAAGCTCGCCGCGCGCGAGCTTCGTCCCTGTTCATCCACCTTGCTCCATCGCCGTTCGATCAAGATGAAGGCCCCAGGTGTAGCAGCAGTCGTTGGATGCCAAGCCTTGTGACCGTCAGATCTCGCCGGAGATCTAATCTCGTGCGTCCAACCATAAAGCGTCATCGATCGTCAGATGGGCGACACGTGTATAAGTGAATGAAGATCCGTCGTCCATCCGCGCCTAATAAGGGGTAATTTACACCTTTGGCCCCTAACTTTTTGTATTTATTATTTAGTCCATTAAATATTGTGTAACATTTAAAATAAAGTGGGTATTTTGTAAAAAGACCCCTAGGTTTCTTGTATTTACTTTGAGGTCAAATCCACGTCAGATCACGTACGGCCCCACGTGTGTTTGAAAAATTTCGTGGATGCCCTTGTATTTATTTGTATTTCGTAAAGGTCATTTAAAAAAATATGCAGTGTTATTATTTCGTGAAATTTGCACGCAGACCCCTGTATTTTATGAAATTTCGTTTTGGTCCATGTGCGTGTGAGTCACGTGTAGTCCCACGTGACTGGGAAGATTGCAAGGGCCCCCTGGCGGGTTTTGAAATATATATTTGGTCCTGAAACTTCATGTTAACATTCAAAATTTTTGGTATATTTGCACAGAACCCCCTGGACTTTATTTTATTTGCAAAAATACCCCTGCTAGTATTGAAATTTCTTTTTACTTTCCCTATTTATTGTATGCATCTATAAAATTCCAAAAATCACCAAAAATTACTTTAGGTTCCTATTGCATTGTATTATTATGCCATATTTTTATTTTACATTTTTATTGCATTTCATATTTATAAAAATTCAGAAACATGCATTTTTGCTACTGTTTGCATTATAAATCCCCAAAAAAATATAAAAACTACTTGAAAAATTCCCCAAAAAATATAAGTTGTGCCTTTTAGTGTGTTTGATTTTCTATCTAAAAATCACAAAAAATATAAAACAAAACTCCTAAAAATTAGAAAACCCCAAAAACCTTCAAAAAATATTAAAAATTCCAAAAAAATCATAAAAATGCAATGTCTACTTTTAAATTTTCTTAATTTTATTATTTTTATTTTAAAATTAATTTGAGGAATTTTTGGCACTATTTGATATTTTTCATCCTCATTTTAGTTTCAGCCAGCAATTTATTTCACTGTTTACTTGTATTCTTGACTTTAAAAATATCAAAACAAATTAGGAAAAATCTAGAAAAATCGCAAAAACATCAAAAAAATATAAAAAGCACAAAAATAATTTTTATTCTATATTATATATGTGTATTTACTACTATTTATAATTCTATGACTATGTATTACATGTATAACCTTATATATGGCATCTTAGATAATATAAAAGAAAAAGAAAATATAAAAATATAAAAACACAAAAAGAAAAAATAAAATCAGAAAATAAAAAAAAACAAATAAAAATTATAAAACCAAAAATTAAAAAAAATTGTAAAATTGAAAACCCACAAACAGATTTGTGTGCATACATGACTAGCTTGTATATAAATAATTGTAGGCTACCTGTTTTTTTTTCTCTGTGGTTCGACCTCTACATACTTATGCACTATGCATCATTCTGGTAGAGTTAATAAATTTTAATTCACATTTTTGGGACTTAATTGCTTTATTTTGATTGTGGGTTAATTTCTGATTGATTGGGATTTGTTGAGCGGTCACCGCATCGACTATTGATCCGCCTTGTGGATTAATACAACCCTTGATTTTCCCACTCATCATATTGCGCCGTTGCCGGGGAGAAATGAGCGTATCTTACTTTAGTTTGTCATGTTGTAAATAATTGCATGATTTTTTGTTCATATTCATGAATTGCCTGTAAATATTTACTGCCTTTGCTTATATTCTGTGATTATTTGTGCTAATCCCTTTTTATTGCAACTTTGATGCGAGGGTCCGTCATGCGAGGACGGTCTTCTAAGAGGCCGGTGCAGCCATGCATGATGGAGGGTCACGACTGTTTAACCAGCTGGAGCAAGCACCAAGGAAGCAAGAAGAAGGCTTAGATAGTTAAAAAATGTGTAATTTTATGAGAGAGAGAGAGAATTTTGGCATGTAATAACTTGGACTCTACTCTTCACAACGAGGTCCAGTGCCCGGGTATATGTTCACCTGGGGGCCTCGTCGCGGCTTTTTCGTGTTTTTCCGCCTTCTTTTCTTTGTTTCCCGCAGTTTTGAGCTTTCCACCTTTTCTTTACTTTGTTTTGTGTGCATGGAGCCCCTAGACTTAGGTTGCTTGACTCGGTAGCTAGGACCACACATTAATAAGAATGCATATTCCTATAGTCTCTTACGTATGGACTTAGTCAAACTTAATTGGTTCTTCACGATTAATAGCAGCTAATGTTTAGGGCGATTTTGTCGCTTGCACACCGTCATGTAGTTAGGTTTAAAAATTCTGTTTTGCATACCACATGGAGAGAGCTGGGATGCACTGTAAGTCCTCTAACTAAGCATGCATCATTCGGTTCAATGGTGAGATTTCCATCATGGAACCAAGTTGCACGGCTTTTCTGCTATCTCCCTCTGATTTTGAGCACCTAGGACATAAATGAGAATCTACAAAAATGTTAGGCGCTGGTATGAAAACAGACTCAAAAAAAGTGAAAACCCAAAAAACTAAAACAAGGGGACTGCTAAATAAACTTTGACCTTAATTAAAATTTGTAACGGACTATCATTGTACTGGGTTCATAAAGCCTCATTGTTTTCAGGTACCTTCGGAGGGGGACCAAAACCCTACTCCCATGAGCGAGGCACGTCCCATAAGGAATAGAGCCAAAATCCCAGTCTGCAACTGCCTTGTGTATCGCCTGGATTTCCAAAGTAATGGCGCTTCTATCGTACGTGACCGAGTAGGGCCTTTTCAGCGATGGTGTTCCCGCCTTCTGTGGAACATCGACATGGTTTGAAGTACTGAGCATAGGCCACGCCTTCACGGGGATGTCTGTCTCATCAGTTTGCGTCCGAGTAGGTTCTTGCACGCTCACGAGTGATTCTGTTGCGAGCGAGAACCGAAGTATTAGTTTTGCCTATCGGATTCCTCTCTCTATTTCTTTGGCTGAGTAGGGATCCAAGAAGGATTGCAAGGACCTCAAAAAGTACAGGCTACAGGTTACAAAGGAGGAGGACTAGTATGGGATTCTTTTTTGGCAGTACTCTCTCTCTCTCTCTCTCTTCTATAGGGTTAGCGTGCTAAGGACTTGTTAAAAGATATGTCTGAAATAACAACTCTAAAACTGAAAAGATAATAAGTAGTCGAACCTTCACGGCTTCACATGGCGTGAGTTGGTGAACCCAATTTTGTATTGTGTTTGTATGGATCTAGATTAAGGTTCAAAGATCAAGTCCCGCGCCTTTACGCAAATTTTGTTGTATCAGTCTCCTTTGACCCCCGCTCAGTCGAGCCTTTCTACTATTTTACACTCCTTTCCATTCCTCGTTGACCATCGTATCCTTCTTCCAACATACAATCCTCCTTGTACTTCGCGAAGTCGATCCATAAATGGTTTCCTTCGGGATCCCGCCGACACCCACATCGATTCCATAGACTCTACTTCGCCAATACATTCGAGGCGATTCCCGAGAACCCGATCCGGACTTTGCGGATCGATCTCCAGACTCCTCGTCTTCTACCTTTCTTTTGACCACCCAATAAATAGGGATCACTTTTGTCCCACTCTCGCCGTTGTGAATGGAAGTCGATCACCTCCACATCTTTTTTCGTTCACAACATGCTAGAGTTGACCTTAATTCCAGATTCATCATGACAGCTGAATAATATTGCAAGTGGTCTGATTAGGATTCTCTCATTCTGCAGATAGAAGACAAACCAAGCCCTGGATTATAATCTGGAATTCATTTCGTCAGACTCAGACCCTGACATGGCTCCTCAAGGAAAGGGAAAGGGTCAGCAACCACCCCAACCAGAAGGACAGATGCCTTATCAGAATCAGGTTAATGCACAACTGTTGGCATCCATCCAAGATATCCAACAGCAGCTGACAGAGCAGGCCCTAGCACAGACTACTTTCCAGGATATGTTAAATGATGTAATTAACAAACCTGACGGAGGAGGGGGGCGACGAGGAGGTGGTAATCCTCCTGATAATGAGGAAGAGCCGGAAAATGGTAGACCCAAACCTACACTGAAGGAGACCTATAATCCTGGAGACAGCCAGATGATCGAGTGGATCCTCATTCCACCAGTGCATGCTCACTTTGAGCTGAAGCCCCAGTTCCTTGCTCTTCTTCCATCTTTTCATGGAAACACCAGTGAAGAGCCATACATCTACCTGCAACAGTTCTCACGCATCTGCCGTACTACTCACTACCCCAATGTTCCACGGGACATTGTCAAAATGATGGCATTCCCCTTCAGCCTGCAAGACAAGGCCCTTTATTGGGTCAACCATCTGGGGAAGGTTGTGACCACCTGGGAGGAACTGAAGTCAGCTTTCCTGCACAAGTTTTACCCTCTCGGTCGGCTCAACCAGATGCGAGCACGAATCAACAACTTCTCCCAGGGAGGAACTGAAGCCTGGGAGAGATTCACCGATCTACAGGACAAATGCCCCCATCATGAGATCCCGAAGACCAGCTTGGTCCAACACTTCTTTGGGGGCCTGAACATTGAAAGTCAAAGGCTCGTTGACGCAACATGTGGGGGTTCACACTTCAACAAGGATGAAGATGTAGTCTGGAAAATCTTTGAAGAAATGACCGAAGGAGAGGCCACCCTCTCTTCATCTAAGGCATACCAAAAGCAGCCCCATATCCTCCAGAAACAAGTACACATGGCAGCATCCTGCGAGGCAGAGAGAGATGAGATCTCCAACCTCAACATCATCGGGGGCCATCTCTCGAAGGTTGATATCATCGAGAAATGATCACATGACTTAGAAAAACTTGCTATGATCGAGAAGAGGACTCAAAATCTTGACAAGCTTGATCAGATCACCAAACAGTTAGAACTGCTGGTGGGCACCATCAACTCTGTCCAGTCGGCAGCACCATCAGAAGCTCCAGCTGAGAAGAAGGACGATCTACCACCGCCACATCAGCCTCAGCCGAGCCAGCAGCCACCGGCAGTCCAGCACATATACTATGTGCAGGCGCCCGACCAGGGCCAGCCGCAGCAGCAAATAATTGTGTACCAACCAGAGTTTGTATCAGGATCCGATCCAATATTCCTACCACCACCCCTGATTCAAGAAGTAAACGGGTCTTGGAGCAATGAAGCACAGCCGACCCGTTATATGGGACAACCTCAGGGTCAGCTACCAGCCAACCGGCAATACCACCAACCTCAGGGTGGTCGATTTGGGCAGTCCTCACAGCCGCCGCCACAGTATCAACAGCCTCCCTCATATGCAAATCAATGGTGGCAGAATCAACACTTTCAGCAGCTGCAGTACCGCTAGCTACAGCCTTTTCATCAGTATGTGGCCGCTCCACCTCAGCAGTACCAATAGTATCCCCCTTCCTCTTACCAGCAACTTCAACTTCCTGCACCACCCCAAAACCACCAACAACAGCCTCAGCACCAATACATGCAGCAACAGCGTGGTCTTCACGCTGAATCTACTGAGGCAAATCCTGTGAACCCGACCATGGATTGCATGGCCCAACTCATCAAAGGGCTAGTAGATATGACCAAGAGGCTCGACGACCTGACCGCCACCAAGACCACTATCCCAGCTCAGGTCGAGGTCCACCTCAATAGCTTTAAAAAGAAAGAGCAGGTAGAATGTGATGTGTTGTCTGTGTCTGTAGAGTCAGAAAATATTATTATTGTTTGTTCTAATGATGTCACTCTCAGGAGCGGTAGGGCCTTGCCTCCGCCTGCTATCAAGAATGGGGAGAATAAAGAACCAGGTGAATCGTCATTTTCTGCATCAGCCGTGCCAGCTACAGGGACGAGTGAGGAAGAAGAAGAAGGAGGAGCCATTCCAGCAGTCATGCAGCACCAACACCCTCCGAAAAAACTACAAAAAAATCAACAAAACCAAAAAGAACAAAAAGAATTTTGCAGCCGAAGCAAAGCTGCACCAGCTTCAGAGGAGCAGCCAGTTGTAGCCGATCCCTCGCCAGCCGATGGAGCAGACGCCCTACTTTTTGCTCGCCCATCAGCACCAATACCTCAGGATCCAGCTTGTACTCCTTTTTGTAGTCCGAATGTACAACAATATGTGGGCGATGATTCTGATGTAAATAAGAACTCTATTTTACCTTCTAGTGATGTAAATATTCCTTTTCCTAATGCAATCGAAAAATCCAAAAAAATTGCAAAAAGAAAAAGTGCATTGTCTGATCCTGGAGGTGTGGAAATAATAGATAACTTAACTGTTGAGATTACCTTATTGAAGGCTATGGAATATATGCCAGCTGTGAAGAAAGGTTTGAAAGAAGCATGTACCAGCAGGCGTCGACCAGCACGCAAGAATAAACACAATCAGTTCGAGAGGCACGTACTTTCCATGGCCACTGTTGCGGCTATCAGCAATCTCCCACAGAAGAAACAAGACAAAGGAGTGCCTCTTATCAGTTGTGAGATATTTGATCAGGTCTTCGAGCGTACTCTCCTTGACATCGGATCTTCTATCAACCTTTTGCCCCCGTCCCTAATGCAAGAATTTGGGCTAGGTCCCCTCAAGCCAACACAGATGATCCTTCAATTAGCTGACCGATCCACCAAGCGAACTAAAGGTCTGATGGAAGACGTTGTGGTGAAGGTGCGGGAGATGCAATTCCCTGTTGATTTTGTGGTCCACGATATGGACTCACCCGCACCCTTACTCTAGACCCCTATCATCCTTGGCCGACCATTCTTGCGTACCTCAGGTGGCGTGGTTGATTACGGGTCCGACAAGATCACTTTTCGCTCGGACGGCAAGCAGATCACTATAGACATGATCAGAGAGCTGAACGCTACGAGTGATGAGAGCCATGCAGTATCAGAAGCAGACTATGACTTTATTGCTGAGATCAGGGACTCATCACTTTCATTGAATGATTCATGGACCCGAGAAATCCTCACTCTCGAGGAGGACTTGAAAAGCACAGTTGACCTATGCTCCGATGATTTTTGGGAGACAGACTCTCAGATGCTGGCGCAACTATGTGATTTTGAGAATTCACTCCAGTCCAAACACAATGAGCCTAATACAGAACCGTTCAGCACATCATCAGGATCTCAACAGAATACTGAGGATGGTAGCTCCATCAATGAAGTACATCCCACCACCAGTATAGTGTCTGAAGTGACCAACAAGTTGGACAGATCAGGACCAGAACTCAAGCCACTTCCAGCAGGCCTGAAGTATGCTTTCCTTGCGAGTGAAGAACACATGTATCCGGTCATTATCAACAGCAGGCTGAACCCGGATCAGGAATCTCGACTTTTTGAGGTTCTAGAAAAGAACCGCAAGGCACTTGGTTGGTGCGTATCAGATCTCCGAGGGATAAATCCACCTTTGTGTTCACACCACATTTATCTGTAAGAAGATACCAAGCCGTCCCGTAAATTCCAAAGAAGGCTTAATCCAAACCTCCGGGACACCGTCATGAAAGAGATTACGAAATGGTGTGATGCATGCTTCATCTATCCCATCTCTGATTCAAAATGGGTAAGCCCACTGCATGTAGTTCCAAAGAAATCATGGCTTACCGTGGTTACAAATGATAAAGGAGAGGAAATATCCACTTGGGTACCAACATCCTGGCGGGTGTGTGTTGACTACCGCTGTCTTAATGCAGCAACTAAGAAGGACCATTTCCCCTTACCATTCATTGATCAAGTTTTGGAAAGACTAGCAAGCAAGGAGTTCTTCTGCTTTTTGGATGGGTATTCCGGGTACAACCAGGTGGCAATCGCTCCCGAAGACCAAGAGAAGACTACCTTCACCTGCCCATTCGGCACCTACACCTTCAAGAGAATGCCCTTTGGATTGTGCAATGCACCTGCGACATTCCAGAGATGCATGCTAGCTGTTTTCGCCGAGATGGTAGGCAGTTTTCTTGAGGTGTTCATGGACGACTTCTCAGTCTATGGTGACAGTTTTGATTCTTATCTTAGGCACCTAGACAGAGTGCTTCAGAAATGTCGTGAAGTCAATTTAGTACTTTCATGGGGAAAAGAGCCACTTCATGGTCACCGAAGGAATTGTGTTGGGTTATGTCGTTTCCAAACGTGGCATGGAAGTCGACCCGGCAAGGGTGGATGTTATCGCCAATCTAGAACCACCTCAGTCAGTCAAGAATGTAAGTTCATTCCTGGGGCATGTGGGATTTTACAGACAGCTCATCAAGGATTTTAGCCACATCGCCCGGCCTTTAACAGTGCTTTTATGCAAGGAAACTGAGTTCAATATCGATCACCAGGTTCTCCTTGCTTTCAATCAACTGAAGGAGCTTATCACTCAAGCTCCAGTCCTACAGCTGCTTGATTGGGCTCTCCCTTTTGAGATCATGACTGATGCGTCAGACTTTGCAGTCGGGGCAATTTTGGGATAGAGGAAAGAAAAAGCGCCCTATACCATTCACTACGCCAGCAAAACATTAGATGAAGTACAAAGAAATTACACTGTGACAGAAAAAGAGTTGCTGGTCGTGGTTTTCGCACTGGAAAAGTTCAGATCCTATTTGCTTGCATCAAAAGTTACCATTTTCACAGACCACTCTGCTATCCGGTACCTACAGCAGAAGAAGGATGCCAAGCCTAGACTGATCAGATGGATCATTCTCCTCCAGGAATTTGATTTAGAAATTAAGAACAAGCCTGGAGTTCAGAATGTGGTAACAGACCATCTCTCCAGAATTGAGCAGCAAGAGCCTCCACTGAACAATGCACCTATCACAGAAACCTTTCCCGATGAGTCAATTTTAGCAGTGGATTCCCTCCCTTGGTATGCTGATATAGTCAATTACCTCGCCTCAGGAGTAATACCATCGGATTGGACGAAAAATTAGAAGAACAAATTCATGTCGACCATCCGTTTTTATCAATGGGAAGATCCTCTCTTATTCAGGGAAGGAGCGGATTGCATTTGGCGCAGGTGCATACCTCAGGAGGAGCATTATAGTGTCCTCGAGCACTGCCACTCGCTCGAATCTGGACATCACTCTGGAGACCGAACAACAGCTAAATTACTTCAGTGTGGCTTCTGGTGGCCCACGCTATTCAAGGATGCAGCAGTATTTGTCAAACAATGCATTGACTGTCAGAGATTGAAGGGTACACTCACTACAAAAGATTCGATGCCTCTGAAGATCATTCAGATAGCAGATGTTTTTTATGCATGGGGCATTGATTTCATGGGACCTTTCCCTAACAGTCAGGGTTTTGAGCACATCCTTCTTGCCGTAGATTACGTGAGTCGTTGGGTTGAAGCTATTCCCGCTCGAGCCGCTGACAGCCGGACAGTGTGCCGATTCTTGAGAGATAACATCATTGCGTGGTTCGGGATTCCCAAGATTCTAATATAAGATGGGGGTAGCCATTTCATTAACAAAGAGGTCAAGAAATTAATGAAGGAGTACGACATCGACCATCGTGTCGCATCCCCTTATCATCCTCAGACCAATGGTATGGCTGAATTGTCGGAAAGAGAAATCAAGACGATCCTTCAGAAGCTTGTAAGGTCGGACAGAAAGAATTGGTCTCAACTCTTGGACTTAGTCCTCTGGGCTTACAGAACTGCCTACAAGTCTTCCTTGGGCATGTCGCCCTATCGTCTTGTATATGGGAAGCCGTGCCATTTGCTCGTCGAATTAATTCACATGTCTTCATGGGCAATCAACATGTGCAATTTGGACTCACAAAAAAGTGGTCAGAAAAGGAAAGATGATCTGAACATACTCCTGGAGTTCTGAGACTATGCATACGATAACACATTGATGTACAAGGAAAAGGTGAAACGCTGGCATGACCGGTACATCAGACGAAAGACCTTTGAAGTTGGACAGAAGGTGTGGTTATTTGATGCAAAGTTACAAATCTTCCCGGGCAAATTAAAGAGTAAATGGACAGTGTCATTCTGAGTTCGTGAAGTGCGTGACAATGGAAGTATTGCCATATCAGAATTGTCTCCTGACGCACAACCATTCGTCGTCAATGGTAAGCCTTACCTCGAGCCTGATACGTTCTTGGCCGTTGTCGACTCCATCCAGCTTCTACGCCTTGATGAGATATTTACTACATTGTCAGCAACAGAAGATTCAGACGCCACACCTCAAAAACTATTCATCTGATCTCTTCTTTTCTTCTTCTCTTCTTTTCCTTTCTATCTTCTTTTTCTATCAAAAACAGGTGTAGCTCTTTGTTGACAGTCTTCTATACTTAGGACGCACTTTGTCCTAAGTATAGGGGGTGTGCACCCCGAGTTTCTCTGTTCTTTGATCCTATCCGTTGTCTCCTCTTCTTGTCTATACTTAGGAATATCTTACCCTAAGTATAGGGGGAGACAATCTGAGTACGATCTGTTTATTCCCACCCTTGACCCTCCCTGCTTTGTGTACAGTCTACTATACTTAGGATTATTTGATCCTAAGTATAGGGGAGACGGTCATCTTCTCATTCGTTCATTCTTTCCTATATTTATTTATTTATTCATTCGTTAGACTTGTCTATACTCAGTACGAGTTATGTCTTCTCTTTCCTCTTCGATCTATGAGGACATAGCTCAAGCTACGTATAGGGGGTCGTATATACTATGTATATATTATAAGCCATAACTCATACTATAAATAAAAAATACTACCTAGATCTAAAAATAATGCTAAAAGTATTTCTATTACAATAATAAAAGATGATTGTGAGCTCCTCAGATTCTTTTTGTCCATACTGATTAATAAATCAAGAAAAACGCCTTGTGCAAAATGTTCTCCTTGTGAAAAAATCTTGTGAAAATTGTTTGAAAAATTTTTGTAAAAAGTATTCAACCTTTGTAAATAGTTTTGTTTGCAAAATTTATTTTCTTCGAGTGAAATAAAAATGTTCGAAAAGCGATTTGCAAATGGTTGGAAAAATGGTTGCAAAGTTATTTTGAAAAATCTATCTATACTGTTCAAAAACCTTTGCAAAAATGATTTTCAAATGCGTGTACATGTTTGTAAAAATATTTTGGATTATAGTCTTCAAAAATCTTTTGAAAATGATTCTCAAATAAGTCTGAGGAGTATACACAAAAATCTCTCATGCAAAAATTAGCAGTAATTCCAAATAAAACTTATAAGAGCCTAAACCATTTTGTACATAAAATATAGTTTTTCTTTGTATATATTAATTAATAAATCAGGTAAATGTCTTTTCAAAATGATTTGAAAAATAGTGTGAACCGTTTGGAAAACTTTCTGTGAAATATTTTCAACCTGTGTAAAACTGCTTTGTTTGTAAAATTTTCTTCTTTGTGTGAAATAAAGGATTTGAAAACCTACGTGCAAATGGTTTGAAAAATGTTTGTAAAAAAACTATTGTGGAAAATGTATATACATAGGGTGACAAATCTTTGCAAAATAGCTTTCAAATGTTTGTAAGTGCTTGCAAAAATTATTGTGTACTATAGTTTTGAAAACGTTTTCAAATTAATTGTTCAAAAAATAATAATAATAAATATAATTATAAAAAAATGGACATATCTGTAAAGTTGTTAAATAAAAAAGGAATTTATCAATTGTATACATATATGTACCTAGAAACACTTATAGATCCCTTAAAATTTTTAATTCTTGTAAAATAAAGCAGCATGAACGTGTAAATAGTTGTACATACTTTTGAATGCCAAGATTTTTATTTGCAAAAATTCTTTGTGTAAAAAAGATTCTTTGATTTTTAAACTCTTTGTGAAAAATTGCATCATTCATTGTGCATAGCATGTGCATATCATTCATATTCTTTTTGAGTGAGCTTGATGATTGAACCAGTCCAATAAAGTCTAAAATTGGAGCTTGGTTGGACCTTACTGCACCTAACTTCACTGGAACCTTATGGGAACTAGGTTTAAGGTACTTCAGGTCTATTCAGACTTAATTCTTTGAGAAATCAGGGCTGGGTTTAAGTTACCTCAACTGACTAAATAGAACTTTTTGAGACACACGCATGATTCTTGTCGATCGTGACCTAACTTGAACACTTGCACCTTTCACTTGGCTCAACTCAGTTGGAGTGGTGAGGGGGTTGGATTTGCCAGTCTGAGATGCACATGGGTGGAAACATTCGTCCTTGTCTAGGGAGGGAAGTGCACCCCAACCTGGTCCAGTTCAATGAAGTCGAATGACAGGAGAGTGTGGGTTGTAATAAAGCTTAAAAAAGAGGGATAGTCTTCTGGCTCAAGAGGAAAAAGTCCTTATGTAAATGATGCTGTGAATAGTATTCCAAATAAAAAAACTCCAAAAAAAAAGTAGTCAGGCTTGAAAAGACAAATAAAAGAGCCTGCCGGAGTATGTATATGTGTTGTATAGAAAATAAGCAAGCTTGAGCATCAAAGTTATACCATGTGAGCCTACAGCTGGATGACTTGGCTACACTGGCCTTGCATCCCATGATAGGTAGCTACACTGGCTACAATCCATTCTCTTCTTCCCCTCCTCCTCTTGAGTCGGATGCCACTTGAACTTAGAAGGGAATACCCCGCTCCTCGACGATAGAGGGATGGATTAGGGAATCACTGGGTTGTCATTCTGGAGAAGTCAGTTCCTTTGTCATTTTAGTTGGGGAGAGCCACTATCACTTACACTGTACAAGTCAGCTTCATAGTCATAAGGGTTTGCGTATGATGTAGGCCAGTTCTGACCAGGCTATTGAGGTGGGTTGAACCGAGTTCTGTGACTCTCGAAGGCTGTTGTATTTTAAAGTTGGTTCCCGGCCATGTTCTACACACATTCACACTCAAGGTCTAACATAAGCTCCAAATTCTGATTTTGTAAGGACAGATATTGCACTGAAAACAATCCTATTCACTCTATCTTTTTCAATCTTCTTTTTCTTTTCTTCTTATTCTTTGTTCTTTCTTGTACTTATTGCATAAGTATTTGCTAGGGACTAGCAAAGGCAAGTATAGGGGGGTGATGAATCTCCAGTTCATCACCTTTATTCTATCATTTTGGCCTTGAAAACCCTAGCTAATGCATGAAAATAACATTAATTTGTCTATAATAGCATTCATTATTCATTGCATTTATTGTACATAAAATAAGGTTTTAATGCCAAAATTATAGAATAAAGATAAGAAAATAAAAAAGAATAAAATATTGCAAATATTTTATGACCCAAACCCCGAGACCAAGTCCAGGATGGAATTGATCGATAAGGAATAAAGTAGGGGGAGATAAGGGCCAAAAACACAATAAATACCTCATTTATTCATTCTTGATTTATGTATTTTTGACACCTATTTTGTATCTAATTATTTATTCATCAAATAAAGAAATTTTATACATAAAAGTTGCAGATAATAATGTAAATAAAAATAGAAAATGAGTTTGTACAAAATAATATACAGTGTACATTTTATGCCCTGGATAAAAAGCCAGAAATCAAACTTCACAGACCCATATCTTCCAAATAAAAACTCAAAACATAGCAAAATCACCTCTAATCATATATAACTTTTCATGAGCTATTTAATGGTGGTGGTTTTATATTTTTTGGAGTTACTATGCAAAATATAGGTTTTGGGCCCCTATTGTACATAATATCGATTAAAATATTCAATTTATTCATTACTTATTATTTTTACAAATTCATATTTTTATAATTTTGTAAACATTATTTATAACATAATTATATATTAAAATTAGAAATAAACCTCAAAGAAAAAGGAGAATAAAATAAAACTATGCCAAAACCTAGTTGAAATACCTATGTATATAAATAAAAGAGAATTATATTCTTTAATTATTTTATTCTTTCATATTTTTAGAATTTTGTCAATATCATATATATTCTACTAAAAATACACAACAACAATAAAACTCATTTAAATATACTAAAATAAAAATAAGTATGCAAAACATAGGCAAAACACCTACACCTACACCTATATAAATCATATACCTATTTATTTCAATGTGCAAATAAACTCATAAAAATCAAACAAAAATATATTTAGACTCACAAAAATAAGTTATAAATATATAAAATAAGAAAATAGAATAATAAAATAAAATAAATAAAATAAAAATAAAAATACCCAAAACTTAGGTAAATATACCTATAAATACACCAATAAAAATTAACTACTAATAAATCAAGTCAAAAAAATAAAAATCATATTAAAATACTACATAAAATAATAAACATTTTTTATTTTATGCTCAAAAAATAATAAAATCATTTATTGTTTTAAATAAATTATTTTCAAATAAAACCCCTGTTTTGTCCTGTAGCGCCCTACGTGGACCAATCAGGGGCAGCGAACCATTGACCTCTAGGCAACTGTCCCATCCGCGTGTTTGACCCGTCAGACCTGGTGAATCCCGGATATTCTTGCATTTTTCCCGCTCGATGCAGCGTTCAATAACATTCGATCTCTTCACGAAAATTTCTCCCAAGACCATCATGATCCACGCCAACATTGTAGATTGCCTATACATACGCCTAATCAATCGAAAATCGCCGGTTAATAAGGGTGCCCAGAAATGCCTATAAATAATCCAGCTCTCCCTCCTCTGCAAATTTGGTCAATCTTTGTCTTCTCCCTTCCTCGTATTCGGTCCTGGAGGTTTCCTCATGACAGGAGGAGGTCTTTGGCGCCTTGAATCGGTCGGAGGAGGTGGAAGCTGCACCCACGACGGAGCTCCGGCGACGCCACGCTCCCTGGTTCCCACCAGGTATCATAGCACATTTTTCTTGCTTTATTAGATAGTTTTTAATTCCAGCTTTTATTTCCCGCATTTAGTTTAGTCTCTAGCCTAGTAAATCGCCTTGAATCGGTCGAGTCATAGTTCGCTGGAGCTCCGCTCCGGCGATGACTCCCGAGCCCTCCAGTTAACCTCCTACGCCCGTATCACTCCCATCTCGTTCCCTATCACTTTCTCCATCTCCCTCACACCCCAGATCAACCGGATCCCTCGTGGATCAGTGAATCGAGGTTCGCCTCCGCCGCTCGCCGGAACCTTGCCACCCACCTTCGTTTTTTGCGCTAAAACTTCAAACCCCAGGTCGAGGAGCTTCGGCTCGAGCCGCTGGTTCTTCCTGTGCAGGTTTTGACGTAAAAGGAGCCCTCTTGGGCTTGATAGATTCCAGGAAGAGGTTCCTGGAGGTCCTCCCCTTCCTCGAGCTTGCCTGAATGACTGGGACCTCCAGGGGCCAAGCAGAGACCATTAGGAGACGCGGGACCCTTCCAGGCACGTACAGAGACCATCGGAGGTGATGAAGAAGGCCAGAGGCACTGGCTATTCCCGATCGAAGCTCGTCGCGCGCGAGCTTTGTCCTTGTTCGTCCACCTTGCTCCATCGTCGTTCGATCAGGATGAAGGCCCCAGGTATAGCAGCAGTCGTTGGATGCCAAGCCTTGTGACCGTCAGATCTCGCCAGGAGATCTAATCTCGTGCGTCCAACCATGAAGCGTCATCGACCGTCAGATGGGCGACATGTGTATAAGTGAATGAAGATCCGTCGTCCATCCGCACCTAATAAGGGGCAATTTACACCTTTGGCCCCTAACTTTTTGTATTTATTATTTAGTCCATTAAATATTGTGTAACATTTAAAATAAAGTGGGTATTTTGTAAAAAGACCCCTAGGTTTCTTGTATTTACTTTGAGGTCCAATCCACGTCAGATCATGTGCGGCCCCACATGTGTTTGAAAATTTTCATGGATGCCCTTGTATTTATTTGTATTTCGTAAAGGTCATTTAAATAAAATATGCAGTGTTATATTTTCATGAAATTTGCACGCAGACCCCTGTATTTTATGAAATTTTGTTTTGATCCTTGTGCGTGTGAGTCATGTGTAGTCCCACGTGACTGGAAAAATTGCAAGGGCCCTCCTGGTGGGTTTTGAAATATGTATTTGGTCCTGAAGCTTCTTGTTAACGTTCAAAATTTTTGGTATATTTGCACAGAACCCCCTGTACTTTATTTTATTAGCAAAAATACCCCTACTAGTGTTGCAATTTCTTTTTGCTTTCCCTATTTATTGCATGCATCTATAAAATTCCAACAATCACCAAAAAATTACCCTAGGTTCCTGTTGCATTTTATTATTACGCCGTATTTTTATTTTTGCATTTTTATTGCATTTTCATATTTATAAAAATTCAAAAACATGCATTTTAGCTACTATTTGTATTATAAAATCCCAAAAAAATATAAAAACTATTTGAAAAATTCCCAAAAAAATATATGTTGTGCCTTTTAGTGTGTTTGATTTTCTAGCCAAAAATCACAAAAAAATATAAAACAAAACTCCTAAAAATTAGAAAACCGTAAAAACCTTCAAAAAACATTAAAAAATCTAGAAAAATCATAAAAATGCAATGTCTGAATTTTCTGCCTTTTATTATCTTTATTTTAAAATTAATTTGAGGAATTTTTGACACTATTTGATATTTTTCATCCTCATTTTATATTCGATCAGCAATTTATTTCATTGTTTACTTGTATTCTTGACTTTAAAAATATCAAAAAATAGGAAAAATCTAGAAAAATCACAAAAAGATCAAAAAATATAAAAAACACAAAAATATTTTTTATTCTATATTATATATGTATATTTACTGCTATTTATAATTCTATGACTATGTATTACATGTATAGCCTTATATATGGCATCTTAGATAATATAAAAGAAAAAGAAAATATAAAAATATAAAAATATAAAAACACAAAAAGAAAATATAAAATCAGAAAATAAAAAAACAAATAAAAATTATAAAACCAAAAATTAAAAAAATGTATAAAATTGAAAACCCACAAACAGATTTGTGTGCATACATGACTAGCTTGTATATAAATAATTGTAGGCTACCTGTTTTTTTTGCTCTCTGTGGTTCGACCTCTACATACTTATGCACTATGCATCATTCTGGTAGAGTTAATAAATTTTAGTTCATATTTTTGGGATTTAATTGCTTTATTTTGATTGTGGGTTAATTTCTGACTGATTGGGATTTGTTGAGCGGTCACCGCATCGACTATTGATCCGCCTTGTGGATTAATACGACCATTGATTTTCCCACTCGTCAGCAGCTTCTCCTTCTACCATTTCTTCAAAAATCTGCCAAACTGCATCCTCGTCTGTGTTGAAGTGAGAGCTGCCACAAGAGGCATCGACGGGCTTTTGACTCTCAATCGTGAGTCCACCAAAGAAAGGTTGGACCAAGCTAGTCCGCAGGATATCATGGTGTGGACACTTCTATTGCATATCAGTGAACCTCTCCCAAGATTCATGAATGGATTCATGGTAGACCTGGGTGAAGTTCGCTATACGGGCTCACATCTGATTCAATACCCGAGAGCGTAGAACTTGTGCAGGAAAGCTGATTTGAGTTCCTCCCAAGTAGTGGCAACCTTCCCCAAATGATTTATCCAATGAAGGGCCTTGTCCTAAAGGCTAAACAAGAATGTTGTCATTTTAACTACGCATAATGGAATGTTATGGTAGTGTGTGGTTCTGCAGATGCGCCCAAACTGTTGGAGATGAATATAGGGTTCTTTATTTGCATTCTCGTGGAAAGTGAGAAGTAAAGCCAAGAATCGAGGCTTCAACTCAAAATGAATGTGGACAGCAAGTATCTGAATCCATTCTGTTATTTGTGCGACATTGGGGTTGTAAGTATCCTTGAGGGTTGGCTTGGCCTTCCTTCCTCCTGGTTTGGCTGCTCCACCTTTACGGGGTCTACCTCCTATCTTTTCATCTTCACCTCCTCCTCGATTTTCTCTCTCCCTTCTCAGGTCATTAAGCATGTCCTAAAAGGCGACCTGGGCCAATGCCTGGTCGGTGAGTTGTTGTCGAAACTCCTGTATAGAGGCAAGGAGTTGTGCATTCACCGCATTCTGATTTGGTTGCGAGCCTACCTAGAGTTGTTGGTGCTAAGGTCCCTTTCATTTTATGTTAGGAGCCATCTCTTTTTTTGAATAGGAGTCAGAGTCTGACACTATCTTTGGCTTTGGATCGGGCTTTGTATCTGCACAAGGAATGTTTCCCCGATCAGTCTGAATGGAAGCACCGACTGAAACAAATCGATTTGTATTAAGGTCAACACAGAACTTCATTAAGGATGGAGAGATATAAGGACTGAAATCAGTTTCCATCCAAAATGGGCAGATTTCAGGACAAGAGTGGTCCCAGTTTATTGAAGAAGGGGGGAGTCTGGAGAGCTATTTGCGGAGTCTGAATCATGGTCGTCCCAAATTATTGGAGAGGTCGATCGCATGGAATCGATGTGGTTGTCGGTGAAGTCCCATGGGTCGCCATCTCAAGGTAAAGAGGGGACTGATAATGGAAAAAGGATATGGTGGTCGACGAGAAACAAAAGGAGTGTAAAACAATAGAATGGTTCAAAAGTGAGCGGGGGTCAAATGAGAGTAAGAGAAAAATGAGAGTCAAAATTTTGCACAAGTGTGCGGGACTTTGATCTTGGACCTTAATTTCGAATCAAACAAACATCAAACAAGTTTTGAATTCACCAACACAATCCAAGTAAAGTCATGAGAGTTCGGCTATTTTCATCTTTTCATTTTTATGGTTGCATTGCAGGTAAATCTTTTTAAAAAGTCCTTAAGTACGCTAACCTTATAGGAGAGTGTACTACCAGAAAAGTATCGCGTACTTCTTCCACCTCCTTTGTAACATGTGATCTACACACTTTGAGATCCTTGGTCTCGTGTTTGGGGTCTACTCAGCCAAAGAAATAAAGAGAGTAAGCCAATAGGTGAAACTAAGCCAATAGGCAAAACTAATACTTCCCTTGCAAGCGAGGTACTCGGTCGAAGGATAATGAGACAGACACCCCCGTAAAGGTGTGGCATATGTTCAATACTTCGGACCAAGTAATATGTTCCACACAATGCGGGAACATCATCGTATACAAGGCCCTAGTGGCTCACGTATGATAGAAGCACCAATACTTTACCACTCCAAGTAATAACCAAGGCTGCCATAGATCGGGTTTTGGGCTCTAATCCTTAAGGGTCGCGCCTCGCTCAGTCTGGAGTGTACCTGAAAGCAATGAGGGATTTATGAACCCAAAATAAGGATGTCCATTACTGATTTTAATTAAAGTAAAAGTTTATTTAATAGTCTCCTGATTTCAGATTTTTTTGGGTTTTCAGTTTTTTTATATATTTTCAAAGCAATCTACCTGATGATTTTTTTATTTTTTATTTTGATCATAAATGTGATATAAAAAGTTGAGAGAACGAGAAAGCAATATAAGTGGATAAGAAAGTGGAAATCTCACTTTCGAATCAAATGATGCATGCCAAGTAAGAAGATTCACAATACTTCACAGTGCTCTCCATGCGGATGCAAGACAGAATTGAAATATTTACACTATATGGCGATATGCAAGCGATGAAACCGTCCTAAACAATCCTTGCTATTATCGGTAAGAACCAAATACAAACTTCTCAAAAGTGGATCCGAAGTGTCTAGTCTTGGGTACTCCTCGATGCCCACCACAACGGGTCCTACAAGCGTTGTATGGAGTTCCTCACAGTGTGAGGTTCCAAATTCAAGAAATTTACAATTAATTATTTGACTAAGTACTGATATATATCACTATAGGTACATGCTTCTATTAGGTGTTTGGACCTAGCTATCGAGTCAAGCAACCCTAAATCTAGGGGCTTCAATCACATAAAAAACGAAATTAAAGGCGGAAAGCTCAAAACACGAGAAACAAAGTAAAATAAAGGCGAGAAAGCACGAAAAATCACGAAGAGGCCCCCATATGAACAGACACCCGGGCAATGGACTCGTTGGTGTTGCACTGTTCAAGTCCTAAATTATTACAAATAATTATACAAAAATGAATAAGGCACTCTCCTCACAAAATAAAAAAAATCTACGTGACTATGATGTTATTCTCCTTTCCTCCTTGCTCTTCCTCTTGCTCTCTCCTGACTGGCTTACAAGTAGAATAGCTTGCCTCCTCGCAGCTCGAGTATGCCCACCTCCTAAGAGATGACCTTTGCCACATGGTCCCTCACAAGAAAGATAAACAAAGAAAAGTGGTCGGAACATATCAAATGATAATAATAATAAAATAAAGAGCAAAAATAGAAGAGAAATAATATGCACAATAATATACATAAAGCTACGCTATCAGTTGCTCCTGGGCAACGACACCATTTGAAACAACCAAAAATCAGAGTGGAGAGTCGTAATCTCCACACAAGGCGGGAGCTAAGTCATCGAAGTGACCTCTCAGTAATATCCCAAGCTAGATCAACATTCAAACCACAAATGAAATGAATCAAGCAATCAAAGAAAGTAATGTGGATGGAAATTTACTATAATCTTACAATATATGCTTATAGTGACAAGTATAGTGGAGGTCGGACATGAGAAGCACGGGATGTAACGGGTATTATTTAATTGAATAAATAAAGCAAGTGTATATGCATGCATGCACAAAACCACTCAATGTGTATGTGGGTTTTAATTAGATAGAATAATTTTTTAATTAATTTAATTTAACAAACTATTTTTAAAATTTTAGATTTTTTTGATTTTTTTTATTTCTTTTTAATTTAATAATATAATTAATATATATAAGGTTATATATAAAGGCAAAATAAGGACTATGTGTATAATATAAATACTATAGAATATAGTATATGTAATAAATAGGAAAAAATCAAAAAATAATAGCTCTTTTTATTTTTTATAAAGGTTTTAAAATAATTATAAGGTATTTATACTAGTTAATAATATTGTAAATTACATATTATGATATATAGATATATAAACTATATTGGGTATAATGTGTATAACTATAGATAAAAATAATCAAAATAACCAAATAAAATATTTTTATATTTTACAAATATTTTTCTATGTTTATGGACTTTTGGGAGATTTTTTATTTTTTGTATTTTCAAATTCAGAAAAGAGGCAAAAGAGGGACTGTTAAATTGGGTCAAATTGATTTGAGATTTAAAAATAGGAAATGGTCTCCAAATATCTCAAAACCAATTTTAATAGGTATATAATACAATATATATATATATAAATACATAATAGAAATAAATATTTTTTTGGATTTTCTAAAAATATTTTGTAAACTTTTTAGGGTTTTCTAATTTTTTGGGTTTATTTTAATTTTTTTGGTGATTTTTGGTCTAGGGTATAAAAAACAATAATAAGCAACAAGTGTTTTTTTGGAATTTTTCAAAAAGATTTATAATCTTTTAATATTCTTCTAAGCAAACAGGAATAAAATGGCTCCAAATGATGTTTAATAAATATTAAATGCATGCAAAATGGAAATGAAAATGCTAGCGTGAATCAACAACCAATCATGCACATATACGTATTTTTTGAAGAGTTTTAGATCACATGAGCTATTTAGTATAAAAAGAAATGCAAAACTAAAAATACAAACTACTGGAAAGGATGTATTTGCAAATAGAATAATAGGTGGGGATACATGTGCAAAATATCTCAAAAGTTTGTACTTAAACATGACTTTTTAGAACTTAATACAAATTTGCAGAACTGGGAGGGTACGCCTGCAAAATGTCTCCTCACGTGGGGGTCCACGTGAGGTGAACTAGCATTGTCCCAAAAGTTTTAAGCATACTTAAATAATTACATGACCAATTACAAAATACAAAAAAGTGGAGGGTTGGCTTGTAATTTTTACCACTTATCGGCTCTTCATCCAACTTTCATCCTCTCGCCACGTGTCTGATCCAACATACCTCGTCGTGTACCCCTTCGAAGAGAACGGACGACCCTGATTAGATATGGGTTGCGTTCTTGATCTAACGTCCAGGGAAGGGGTTGGAAGAATTGCAGAAGAACAATCCGTCGGTGAACTTTGATATTCTAGATCTCCTTACTCTAGCGTCTTCCTCTCGATCTGACAATGGTTGCAGGTTGTTGATGTTACTCCGCGTGTAGGTGGCGCCTTCAAAATGGCCGAAGAAGCCTTAGGAGCTCGGACGGCTCCAGATGACCTGGAGCAGCTCTGAGTCCTCAGGGTGGTTCCAGTTGGCTCTTTGAGCCTCGTATCCTGCACCAAAGGGGTTTTGGGTTCAAGGGCTTTCTCCTCGATTAAGGGATCAGACAAAAATCGGTGTGGGGCGGAATGGGGTGGAGCTCGGTGAAGGGTGGCGGACAGGAACTCGTTTCTCGGGTTCACGATGAATCTGGGGGGCGTGGTGTATTCGATGAAGAATGTGATGGGGATAGAGATGAGGGTGAAATCAGAGCAGGTCACGGTCGAGGGACAATGAATTTTCCTGGATCTCGAGCTCCAAGCAAATTGGAGATTTCTAAAATTATACCCTAAAACACAATTAAATTAGAAATTAAAATACGAAAATGAAATTAGCATTAAAGTTATACATAGGGATGCGAAAGAACTGCCCTCCAGTCGGTTGTAGGCCGACGAAGCTGGACCAGCTTTTGATGCTTCGGCGATGAGGTTGGATCATCTCCTCCTTGACCTCTCCTCGTTGCGAATCAGAAGCTTCATCTTACTGTCACCAAGGCGAAGCTAACATGACCAATCTGAGGGGCTAAAGATCAATGAAGAGGGATCAAACTTTGAATGGTGGACGAAGGAGCTCTTTTATAGACAGAACGAAGGGTGAAGTTGCGGATCGAATGGAGGACGATTCGAAGTAGATTGATGGGATTTGAGGATCATGCATGAATCAAGGATATCCCATCGACAATTTTTGTTTAATGCTCAAGGCAAATTGATAATTAGGATACTTGGGGAAAAAAGCAAAAAGTTGAGTGCTCGAGGTAGGTGTCAGAACAGAGGAGACAGAGGGGGTAGTTGACTTGGGTCAACTAACGGAGTTCTCTAGTTGGTCAACATGGACCAACCAGAAAATTATAATACCAATTTTTTAAAAAAAATGAACATAAATAATAAATGAATTAATTAAATTTTAGTTATAAAATGAAAAATACTTCTAATTTTATGTAGTATTTAATTCCTATTTTTATTTATTTTTACAAGGCCATTTGTTATAGGTCAATATTTATATGTATAATCATAGGCATATTTACCTATATATTGTATATTTTATTTTTGTTTTGTATTTTTCATTTTATTATTTTATACACATAATTTATATATTTATAACTTATTTAAATACACATAAATATATTTTTCTTATATTTTTCAGAATTATTTGTATACTTAAATAAATAGATGTATTTATTATATATGTGTTTATATAGGTAATTCATATATGTATTTAGAATGTATTATTTATTTTTATTTTATTTTAATGATTTTATTTAATTTATCTATGGATATGAGTTATAAATAATATTTGTAAATTTATAAAAATATAAAAAATGATAAACATAAAGGATAAATAAAATGAATATTTTATTCAAGTGTAATGTACAATATGGGTCCAAAATCTAACTTTTGCATCTTAACTCCAAATTAAATGGAACCACCTTCATTAAATATCTAATTAAAAATTATATATAATTAAAGATGATTTTGATGAATTTTGAGTTCATATGGTGGAGATACAAGTCTAGAAAGTTTGTATTTTTGAACTTTATTTTGAGTGTAGTATGCACATTTTGTATTATTTTTATGTGAAATAAATTTTGTATTTTTTATGCATTTTTATCTACAACTTTTATGTATAAAGTTTGTTGATTTGATGTATAAATAATAAAGAATAAAATAAGTGCCAAAATGTAATTATAGATGAATTAAAAATTAGGTTTTTGATGTGATTTCTATACAATCCTTATGTCTTATCTCCCCCTACTTTATTCTTATCGACCAAGTCATTATGATATTCGGGTCTCGGGATCTATGGTCACTCAACGCCTATGGTGTCTCATTTCTTTTTTTCTTCCTTTGTTATTTAATTTTAGAATTAAATACATAAAATATATAATATTTTATACAATATTTTGTACAATTAATCAGGTATTTATTTTGAAAAATTAATGATATGTACATCTATTTAGCTAGGGATTTAAAGTCAAAATAAAAGAATAAAGGTGATGAGATGGAGATTCATCATGTACCGTGACCCAACCTAGGACCAATCTTTGCCTACAGAGGCATGAATTGACCAACAACGTCTAATTTGGTAATTGTTCCTTAATATAATAGGAAAAAAATTAAGATAATGTTTAGTATCCTTAATAATAAGTATAAATTGAGTGGTTTGGTTCTATATAAATATCAAAAAAAACTTGTTGTCAATCCTTATAATAGGGATTTTTACACAGCAGACCCTACAAACTTTTTAAATTACCTCTACGACCTTTTGCAAAACGTAATTACCCCATCGACCCCTATAAATTACCCCAAGAACCCCCACGAGCTTCAAACAGAGTAACCGTGGGGTTCATGGGGTAAGAGTTGGCAAGTTTACGGGGTCGAGAGGGGAATTACGTTGTTTCAAAGGTCGTGGAGGTAATTGGCAAAGATTATAGGATTTCTTGGGTAAAAATCCCTAAATTATATGCTTATGCCCTTGTGCAATTAACCTGGAATCCTTGATAAAAGAGAGAAATATTAAAAGCCATTTTGGTTACAAACATTTTTTATGACCAAACATTTAGCATTGTTTTGTATTTACTGTTATAAAGCTGCATAGGCAAGACCCGGATATGTTCGCATGGTATCTTATTCTCTTGCTTATCTTGAACAAGATGTATGCATATAGATTATGGCTGTATAACTATTAATATTTAACAATCATCTTTGAACAATGTAATAATGCAAGCTCTATGTGTTTGCATGGAACAAACAAGGTGTTTTAGATATAAGATTTCACGAGGATTCTGGAGAGAGACGGGGTGTAGTGCGGAGTCAAGATGAATGTTCCTTTGTCAAGAGGAAATCTGAGTAATATTAGAAGAATCCAAAATAATAATAAATCAATAGTCGAAAAAAAGTGATCCATATTGAAATCTGATATTTATAGAAGAATCAAATGTTGGAATCGTGAAAATCGTGTGGAAACCATATGCATGGCAGAAACGGGGTTTAGATTATGCCTCAAGCCCTATAAATGGAGGAAATGAGGCGCTTCTCGCTGATTCGCCGGAGTTGTGTCCACCGCAACAACAACAACAAGAAGAATAAGAAGAAGTGAAAATAGGTTCTTTGTTTGGGGAAGATGAGAGGAGAAGAAGAAGATGGGGGGAGAAGAAGAAGGTCGTCGATAGAAATAAGGAGGGGTGCATCGAGAAAATTTAGGAAAAGGGGAGGCGTGTGTATCCTTTTTTTCTCATTTCATTTCTATTCTTGATAAAATTCCTAATTCATCACTACCGATACCTCAAATGTCTGATTCGGATGGATAGTGACGTGTTTTGATCATCTCGGAATGATGATCAAAATGAGTCTAATGTTCGTAATTTTTTGACATAAGATGGATTCAGTATTTGGCAAAATACAGTTTCCACTTATGATTAAATTTTACAATTAAAACTAGTCAAATGACCTCCGATCAATAAACAGTCGATTCTGTTGATTCCGATTCATCAAAACATAATTAGTGATGGTCTCCATTCATTTTGTTATTCAAATTGTGTACGGACTTTTCTGGTGGCACGAGGTTCAGTGCGATCTATTTTTAGTTAATCACATCTAAACAGGATTCATTCCGCGATTTGCAGATCGATTCGGATTCATTTGATATCAATTGGATTTTTATCGGGTCACGCGAACCAAAGTGGGTCGGATTTGATTTCAGATGCAGGTGGTTCAGACCCGAGCGTTACATAAGAGGATGGTTAAGACCGTCCCCAAAGGTCTTCTATGCATGTCCCGTGATGCCGATACTTGTGAAGAACTAGAGGGACGACCATGGATCATCCCTTCTTACGATTATAAGGGACGGTCAAGGACATGCCTAAGTGGGCTAACTTACCAATTTTTCGGGGGTTAGGAACAGTTAACATCGTCCCCACAGGGCTTCTGTGCTAGTCCCGTCAACCTCGACACTTATAGGGGACAATCAAAAACCGTCCCCTTTAATTCTTATAAGGGACGATTGCGACCATCCTCCCGCTCCAGATGGGCTAACTGGTCAATTTTTTAGGGGCTTGGGATAGGAGGGGACAGTTATGGCTGTCCCAAAGGGCTTTTGTACTCGTCCCGTAAGGTCGATACATGGGGAGAACTAGAGGGGACAATCATGGACCGACCCTTTTGACACTGGTTGTCTCCTCCGGTCCCTAACTGATCAATTATTTGGGGGTTGAGGATAGGAGGGGACGACTAAGACCATCCCCATAGGGCTTTAGTATCCATCCCGTCAAACCCGACACTTATAAGACGATTAAGATCATCCCCATAGGTTTGAGGACTGTCCCCTCTACGACAGCTAGCAGGGACGTTTGTTGACCATTTCTTCTAGTATGAAAGGAAGGAACGGTTACGATCGTCCCCTTCATCTATGAGTAGGAGACGCCTCTTTTTGCATCCTTTTGATCAAATGAGACACAACTATCGGGGCAATTTAGACAACCATCCCCTTTGATCAAAGGGGGCGCTTTTCTTAGCATATGGGATGGTTGTTTACCATCTCAAAAGACGCTTCTACTTTTAGTGTACATTGCAGATAATAATCATATTAAACAATGAAAAAATGTGTTAAAAATATTGACTTGTATATATAGCAATAAAATCAAACTCTACTTTTTGTATGCTTGCATTTAAATCCAACTATCCTATGCATGCAATCGCATATGATACTCTACGCATCTTTAAAGTAATGTACTCTCAATTACATTCAAAATAAGATAATATTTGAGGTAACAAAATCCTTATGTGAAACTTGGATTTTTTGAGCTATTATGTATATTGTATAAACATTTGAACAGAACCTTATTGTTTTATGTATAAAATCAACTCTTTCGCTTCTTGATTTTATTAAAAAATATTATCATTTGAGCTCTATGGATTTTCTTTAACCACTACAAGAAACCACAGATAATGCGAGCATGAATATAGTCTCATTCTGCTCGCATTATAGTCATAATGTAGTCGTTTATGGTATGTGCGACTATAGTGTGGTCATGATGTTCTAGTAGTATGCGAGCACTATGGTCTCCTGTGGTCATAATAGCTATTGCTAGTATATTAAAAAATGCACCAAATGCGACTATATAGGGACTGCACGTAGTCACATTTTTTATTCCAGAACAAAAAAAATCAGTACATGGTTCAGTTTCGTTGATCCTTTCCATCTTCCCTCACGATTACTTATACATGTACAAGCATATAAAAAGTGTACATATACGAGAATACAATAACTTCATATAATCTACATTCACAATCAAGTATCCCAAATATATATATATATATATATTCACATACGCACAACACAATATATCACAAGAACAATCTGAACTTAAAACCATACTGTTAATAACAAACAATTGTGAATACTAAATTATACGTTATAGAATACTACAGGTTATCGAGTGTCAAATCATTCACTTCTTCCATCTCTGAAGGATTCCCTTGCCCTTATCTTTCTATCTCTGTCTTTGCCTCTCCTTCTCTGCTCTCTCCTCTGTATCGACATCCCTCTGGCAGATGATGACTCCACGACGAACTGATTGTTACATCTCGACCCTAGGTTGCTCCTCATCTTCATTATCGTCCTCATCCTCGTCCTTGTCACTCCGATCGTCATGAAGGTCGACAACCTTCTCTCCACCCCCATAAATACCCTGGTATTTTAAAAATACATTAGTAATTCTATCATGTGATATAAATAAAATATGAGATAAATAATAACAGGCAACGAATCATGACTCTAGGACTTTGAGTATGTTCTCCACATCGCTCATGAAGTACAAATTGCGATCAATATTGGTGGATATCTTGTTAATATGTGCCAGGTTTGGTAGAGGCGTCACATATGGTTATGATACTGCAATGGTGGGGGACCATATATACTCGTGGCAACAGGAATGTTGCAGCTAGACTTCGACGAGAAGTTGGGGTGGAGCCTTCCCAATGTCTGCCGATTGTTGGGCCCAACATGTCATCCATCGACCACCTCCTGCCAGACCTTAACATCAAATAGTGGGTGGTCCTCGATGGAAAGGGAGCCATACTTCTCCGTAAAGAGCTCATCATAGAGGTCATGCATGTTATAGACACCTTTTAACAATATACACTTAAAGTTTTTTATTCAAGAATTAAAAGATTGTGAACATCCAAGAAGTACTCACTACCTCAGCATGAGCTTCTTGTATGGACCACTGATCGTTCGGTGTGCGGGTCTTGACCATCATTCCCTAAGTGTCGGCTCACATTGGTAAGCCGCATGCTATCACAAAGATTGAAATTAATAATCAAAATAAAATTAGTGAGACTCGGAGATGTGATGAATACTCACAAATTCAACCCTAAATACCCCAAAGCTATTGGCACCATTATTAGATTTCAACTCTTGCTTCCTGACGGCCCCGAAATCTACCCTTTGTGATGTCGTATGATTTGACTAGTGCGTTGCAGTCGGATAGATCCGTGTCGATCAAAAATTAACCGCACAATCGATTAAATCGTCGAATGAATTATCGTGCGGTTTTATGTTTGTTTAGCCTCGGCAAGCCCCAGGGTCGACTCAAGGAGGCAAAGGAACAACTCGGGATCAAGTTAGATGTATTAGATTGTGATTTTCCAAGTGGTTTTTTTTGGTATTTTTTATGCGATAAAATGCCAAATGCAAGCTATGAATTGGATTAAGTTAATAAGAAAAGAACCGACTTAGCCAAATTTAATTTTAATGTGAAATAAGACCAAATTAGCCAAGTGATATTTTTCCTGTAAACCTAATTCAATGATTAATGCAAAATGGATTTTTTTGTAATTTTTGGGTCTAAAATGCACAAATGAAAAATGCAAACTTTTTTGGGATTTTAATGCAAATTTTTGGGCAAATGATATGCAAAAATTATGAAAAAATTTACTGGAAGTTAAATAGATGCAATGAAGCTATACTATTATTTTTGGATTTTTCTGACACTTTATGATTCTTTTATGAATTTTTTACTGAAATCAGAGCAATAACAAGTATTTAATTTCTAATAAATCCACGAAATCAAATTATTCAGAGATTGGTTTATGTCAAAAAGATATTTTAATGATGAATCCAAGATAGTTGAAATTTCTCAAAAATGTTATTCGTGGAATTAATTAAAAATCAATTACTGAAATCACTATACAATTTATTTTATGCAAACGACAACTCTGAATTGGACGAAACTTGGATAGTAATTAAAGCACACTAAAAGGCATCATTCATCATTTTTTCACAATTTTTGGAGCAATAAATGACTATGTGTAAATTTCAGAGCAAAAATGGGAAAAATATCTTTGATTTTCAGTCTCTGATTTTTAATAAAATGTCAAATGCTCACAAAAATGCAATTAAATAGCCAGTAGATAAAGAATTAGTTGCTCATCAATATGCTATTTTTTTGATTAAAAATTGATGCAAAATACAGTCTAAATTAACAATCAAAGCCAGGGGTATCTTTGCAATACAAAAATGAAAGATGAATGAACTGAAATATAAACAGGGACTCTATTGCAATTAATCAAACTTAAAAGGAAATACTTGCAAAATTTACAAAATAAATAAAAAAGAAAAACTTGGACCTTCTTCTTAAGCTAGGGCACAGTGGGAATCGGCCAGGGGCGGCGGGGGCGTGGGTAGAGGATGGTCGGCGCACTACGGAGGCGCTGGAGGACGGCGCGGCTGGGTTCGCCGCGTGTGGTGGCGCGGTCGGCTTTTGGCGTTGGAGGCGGAGGCCGGAGCTCGCACTAGCGGCTGTTGGGAGCGCATGTGGCTAGGCTACTCGCGGGCGGCGGGCACGCTTGGCCGCGCTGGTGGAGACGGCGCACGGGCGAGGAGCGAGGAGCGGTGGGGCGCCTGGGTGGACGCGCGGAGTGCTACTGCCGCGCGGAGAGGCGGCGCGGCCTGGAGGGGAGTCGAGCGTCGGGGCGCGAGGCAGAGGAGGCGCGCTCGCGCTTGGCGTTGGCGGCGTCCAGCCGCGCGAGGGCTGGAGTGCGACCTGGAAGGTGAGGGGGCGGCGCGCCGCGGGTGGCGCGGCCTGGAGGTGGAGAGCGGCCACGCGCGGCCTGGTGCCGCTGCGTGGGTGGGAGGCACGGGGCGGCACCGGCGCTGGAGGCGCGGGTCCTGCGGGGCGGTCGAGGTGGTTGCGCGCGGCCTGGAGCGCGGCCGCGCGGGGCAGAGGCGGAGTCGGGGGCGCGTGGCGAGGCTGAGGTCAGAGGAAGCGCCGCCCGCGGTGCTCCAGGAGGTAGAGGGGCGGCGCCGCTTGCCGTAGGAGTGCGGCTGTGGGAACTGGGGGCGGCGAACAGCGAGGAAGCAAGCGCGCGTGCGCGAAGGTGGAGTGCCGTACGCGACGCGCACGGCCAATGGCGGCCTGGACTGCTACAGGAGGTGGCGCACGGACGGCTTTAGCGGGAGGAGACGGCCGCGCGCACGGCGGGGCGGCAGGGAGCACGGTGGTGGAGACGGCAGACCTGTTCTGCAACCTTTTTTTGTTTTTTTTTGTATTTTTTTTGTATTTTCTTTGTAAACAGGAATAAAAATGTAATGAATATGAGGTGTGTGTTATGTGTGATAATGGTGGTGGTGAATGAAAAAATTGTGGTGATTGTGATGATGAACAACAAAACAAAAAAATTGTTAGATAAATGATAAGAAAAAGTAGAAGAGTACTTTACCTATGCTGGGTGGATGATGTCGCCTGTGGAGGAGGAGAATATCTTCGACTCCGATGATCGTCGCTTCAAGGAGATGGCGGTCTCCGAAGCTTAAGCGGCTTCCTGCAAAGGATAACTGCGACGAAGTGGTTGATACCACCTCGGATCTCACCGTGGAGAGGTCGTTGCTCGAGGATGATGTTAGGTCGCTGTCACCGACGGGAACACTCCAAGCTCGCTCTCTTTTCGTTGGTATACGGAATGGCGGATGAGTATGAATGGAGGGGTAGAGGAGAATATAAAGAGGAAGAGGGAGTTGGAAAAGAGATGGAGAGAGTGGAGAGAATGGTGGAAGAAGTGGGGAAGATGGTGGCTTGGAGTGGAGAGTAAGAAAAGAAGAGGTAAAAGGGGATAAAATAAATAAAATAATATAATAATATAATAGGATACTAAAAATAATTAAAATAGTAATAATAAAATATTAATAATAATAAATCTGAAAATAATAAAATAAATTCGAAAATAAAGAAAATGGGGTGACATGTGGCGGCTCCAAGAGCTGCCACATGTCGCTCCCAGAAAATTCAAAGATTAAATGTAAACAAAATCAAAAAGAAATAACAAAAGAAATTAAATCAAAAAGTGGTCAACACGAAAGTTGCTCGTCTCGATGAGATCTAAAACTTTCGTGAAGGGCCGAAAATCAAATAAGATCATCTATACAAAAACATATTTTTGGGTGGTACCTTATAGATATAAAATACCGCATTTTATCTTTTGTAATTTTTTTGTCATTTTTTTAAAAGAGAGAAAAATTTAAATTAAAATATAGAAAATATGAGAAGAATATTTACAACTTAATCTAATTTTTTGGATTTTTAATAATGAAGAAAATAAAAGGATAAAATACAGGGGTAAAACGGTCAATATGTACAATATACAAAAGGGGCCCAAAACCCAAGTTTTGCATACGAGATCCGATTTTAATGAAATTGGTCTTGTTTCGAAGGTCTCTGAATGTATATTACTTTAAAAGTGAGTAGACCTTATTCGGAGGTTGTATGAGGGCTTTATGTGCATTTTAGTGTACAGGGGTTCTGAGGCTTTATTGGCTAAATTACAAGGGGAATTTTTGGCCTTCTTCCCTATATTATTAACTAAGGAGTACATATTATAAAGAAGAGGTTATTTTAGTGAGTGGATATTTTACAAGGGATTTTTGGCTTCTTATTTAAATGCAAATGGACTGCTCTATTTTTGACTTTTGAAGTGATGTCAAAAGTCAAAAATAGAGCTTTGTCCTCTATTTACTCGAGGACAAAGCTCTATTTTGACTTTTGAAGTGATGAACCACAGATTCATCACTTCCTCTGTTGGTCCTTCATGCAAGAGAATATCTCCCAAAATCCTCAGAAGCAAAGATATCACAATATCGACTCCATCTGTTAGGAACCAGATATTGTAAAGATGTCAAACACTAAAATAGCAATGAGAAATTAACACTTAATACCTCTCAAGTGCACCAAGATGGGAAGAATTCCTTCACCCTCTCCCAATTATCCCTCCCCCACTCCAGCTTGACAATGCAGTCTTTCTGGCCCCGGTAAATTCTATATGCAATCATGTTACTGGTCAGGTGAGTCAAAGGGATATGGAACATCACTCGAGTGTGCTCGGGACGGATGTCATAGGTGTTACGCATTTGAAAAGTATTTTTATCGAACATATATGAGTCAAAAGAAATATCAAAAAAATATGGATAGACATTGTACAAAATCCTTTGCTGGTCAGACGGACTCATACGAGTCCATATGTAATCCTCACAATCCTGGAACCTCTTCCAGGTCTTGCACAACTCCTTCGATCCATTATGTTGATCCTTCAGCGTAAAACTCTATCATTAAACCTCATCGTATAAATACTTTTGACATAGTAGATTATAAATAATATGTGAATTCAGAAATTTAATTGAGGAAGAGATACACATCGAGCAGGAAATCCAAGAAGCGATGGGGGGCTAGGGACATAGTTGTGGAGGTGGTAGGATAGGTCATGGCAAGGGTGTCGTATACATCCTCCACATCTAGCACAGTCCCGTCCTCATGGCGTGAATATAGTGGAGTAGGCTAATGTCCACTGGAAGGGGACGGACATGTTGGAGTAGGCTCCATGTACTGGAGCAGGTGCACATGCACCTCTATTCCAAGAGAGATGCAGTTCTGAACGAATGCACTCGTCTTTAGATCCCATGATCCGAGAGATACCCATAATAGTTTAATTATTGGGCTTATTAAATTTATCTTGGATGCATTTTTGAATATTTTATCGAACAATGTTGACTTTCACTTTCTCTACATTTGGCAATTTATTGGGATTTCAGTATCATTGTTTGATATTTATAAAAAAAATCAAAAGTGCATTCTAAGGTTTTGTTTGTTTTATTTGTAGTATATTCATATTCTCTTACCACAAGTATGAAAAAAATAAGGTAGGTGTGTTTCGGTATGTAGTTTGTTTTATCCAAAAAATCATCAAAAATACTTTATCTACTGTCAAAAATCCAAAAATGTTGAAAATTTTGAAAAAATCACATAAAAATACATAAAGTCAAAGGACAAATCGACAAGGTGTTTTGAGAAGTTTGTGGGACCTAATTTCTAGGATATTTAGATGTTTATTACCAATTTTGAGCCAAAATATATTTTCTAAAGCTCTCTTATTTTCCTTGTTTAATTTATTTTAAAAACTCTTTTTGTATTTTTATTTATTTAATCTTGTTTTTATCTTAAAAATACCAAAAAAATATTTACAAAATATAAAAATCTCAAAAATATTTCATCTTATTTTTTCCTATATTTTTGTTACCTCTTTTTTATTTTCGATCCCACTTTTTTCCCATTTTATTATTATGTATATCATTAGTTATTTACTTTTTATTGTAATATTATTTACTTCATGAATTTTAGATTAAAATTTTATAAAATTAAAAGTAAATCAAAAACCAAAAATTAAAAGTTAGTTAAAAATTAAAAATATCTCAAAAATACAAAAACATATAGGTATGCATAAGGACAGGTGGACCACATACTTAATGTTGATTCTGGACTTAGTGAGTGTGTTGCATCCTTTAGTTTGACGTGCATATACTTACACTGTAATAATTAAGGGTAAAGATAAATTATTTAATTAATAGGTTAATTGTGTACCCATTAATGGTCTGGTGGTAGTGTTGTATGTCTACCACCCAAAAGATCAGGGTTCAAATGCTCCCTTGTGAGGGTTGCGTTAGGTAGTCGACAACCAGCGTAAAAATAATCGAATCTTTCAACATAGATTTGAGCAAGAATTCATGTAGCCGACCCTACTATAGTGGGAGAAGGCTTCATCATTTTCTAATAGGGTTAGTTGTGTACTACAATTCCACATTCTTTGCAGGCTGATAAATGTCTTTGTCAGTTCCACTATCTCCATTGCCATGGCCACTGAAAGGATCGATGATGATTGATGATTTGACTTTCTATTTTGATAATAAGTGATTATTATAGTATTCAGAAATCAAATTCAATTAATCTGATATATTGCATTGGGGGTTTTATCTTTACTTGGTTACGTCTAAGAGCTAGGCAATTTCAAGAAATGTTTATATATATGCAACTGTACGTACATGAATCCCTTGTGTATTTATGTATTGTTGATTATATATTTCACATTTTATTTTTAATTTTTTTATTTATAAATAAATCTAAAAAATAATTGTGTTTTGAAATCCATCGAGATAAATATACACAATCAAGTGAAGATTTTTATTTTGTACATGTGTATAAAATTGAAAAAATAAAGTTGAAAGTATTTTTTGTATTTTTAATATTTTTAAAGTAATTTTTACAAATTTTATGGACTTCCATGTTTTTTGATGATATTTTTAAATAAGAGTTATTTGAACATTATTTGTGTATATAAAGAAAGTGTAGGTTTTAAATAACTGAAAAAATATTAAGTAGTAATGAGATTCGATAAGGGTACTTTTGTAATGCAATATAATTAGTTATACACAAACGAAGCTATTTTATATGTTTCCTGATTTTGTCAATTTTAATAGAATTTTCAATATATTTGTGATTTTTTATTTTTCAAGAAATATATGCAATATTTTTAGGGGATTTTGTATACATATTCTTACAAGGTAAAAGACACGAAAAGTCCTTTTTATGGATTTTTTAAGGATTGTTTTCCTTTTTAATGATTTTCAAGTCCATTTTCAATATTAGGGTTTTTTATTTTTTATAAAATCGAAAAGTATTGTATTTTGGAAAATTAAATTTAGTAATAATAATAGGAAATAGTGACTATGTACATATTTTTTAAGTTTTTGTAATTTTTATTTATTCTAATAGTTTGCATTGATGTAGGTTTTGGAAAATAACTATCAAATGCTACCCTAATTTTTGGGGATGAAATTAACAAAGAATTTAATTATTAGAGATTAAACACTTAAATCAACATAAATCAACAATGCAATATCCAAAAATAGAAAAAGAAAATAAAGAAATGTTGGAAAATGTAAGGTCAAATATGGAATGAACCTTGGGTTGAGAACTATACACCCTAGAAATATTTCTCAAATATAATGCAAAATTAATGGTAAAAATGCAAAGTGAATCAACAGGGTAGAAAATCATTAAACAAATGCTCACAATTTATTTCTTACAAGTCCTTTGAGAATAACATACTCATAATTCTAATCATTAGTCACTTGGGTGTAGTTATAATTTTCTTAGCACAACCAATTGAAAATAGTGATTGGTTAATAGGTATGGTTGGTCGAGAATCTCAAGTTGAGGACTTAGGTCATGGTTTTCACTAATTTGGGTTACAAGTTAACATATCTACACAAGTGGTTTCTTGTCTTGTTTTGTTTTTGTACTGGTTGTTAGATGTATTTTTATATGGACATTATTTGTCATATCTGTTGTACACCCCTAATAGCATTATCTTTATCCTATATATATTTGCATTTGACATCATGTAGATTGGCTTAACTAGATTTAGCAAAATGGCTTCTTCGAATACCATGAGCAACAATAACTTCAAAGGATAATCTATGATAAGATCTCATCCCTTTGATTGAATTAACTATAGTTATTGAAAAGTTAGAATGCATGTATTTCTATAATTTATGGATTACAAAGTATGGGACATGATTCAATCAAAGTATGAGCGATTAGAGAAAGATGCAGTTTTGCTCGATATGGACTAGAACAAGGCAACGTTCACCTCAAAATATATGAGCATTATCTTCTATGCCATCAAAAAGAAGAGTTCATTTTCATCTCAACATGTAAGATGGTGTACAAAATCCAGATTAAACTAAGCATAACATGTGAAAGTATGAGCTAGGAAAACAAAACTCACATAAACCTTATAAAATAAAGATACAATCTCTTTAGAATGGAAGATGGAGAATCCATTAAAGACATGTACACAAGATTAACAAGTATTGAAAACATATCTTAAGAATCTTGACGTAGATATAGATGAACCCATGAAGGTGAAAAAGTTCCTAAAATATCTTACTTTTGAGTGGAGAACTATTGTGATTGTAATCAAAGAAGCCAATAACTCAAACACATTTATGATAAATGATCTCATCAACAAATACCTAATATATGAAGTCGAGAGATAAAAAGAAAAGGAAGCTGAAGGTGGGATAAAAAAGAAAATCAAGAGATATCTTACTAACAAAGTCAACCACATTAGAAGAGTATTCAGAATATGAAGATATCACTCTTATATCTAGAGGCCTTAACATGAATAAAAGAGAATCAATGAGAAAGGAACATGAAGTCATTTGTTAAAACCATAAGAATAAAGGCCACTTTCAAAAGGAATGTCCTCTAAACAGAATAACTCATGAAAGACATCATGAATCCTTTCAGAAGAGAAAGATAGAATAAAAATATATGAAGGATCATTAAAACCCATAGAAAGTCTCAGGAGAATAAATCAATGCAAACCACTTGGGAGTCATTCAACTCATGTGACAACCTTCCCCAACTCATCCTACATATAGATGTCCAACCTTCCATTGCATGCACAACTTCACTACCATAGCTTCTCGTGGCCGAGAGGTATATTGTCGTTAAGGCCGCCTTCTTTTCTTCTGAAGTCTTTGTAGCTTTTATGCCTCCATGTCACACAAAAATATCTTCAAGACCTTTAAACTTTATGTGCATGAGAAAGACTTTGGTTATAGTTATCTTGATGAGAGAGATCTTATCATGGAATTCCTACATCATGACTTCGAGTTCCTCAAGCTTTTCCTTAAACGTTTTCAGAGCGACAACCGAGTAGGTGCTCATGCCATAAATGTGTGATTGCTCCTCTACCTTGTGCCATCTTCTAGAAAAGTTCAAGGTAGTTTGGATCTCTACCACAATGTCCTACAAGATACAAATGCATTCACCGTTGGACACCCATATTCTTCTTTGTTGCGTTGATACCAGTTGTTATCATAGGGTGAAATCCCAAACTCAAAATTTAGAACTCTAACTTGTGCGGTGTTAACTCCTAGTAAGATAATCGACCTCTCTTTAGGAGAAACCATACACCAACATACCTAAGAAAACATCGCTCGAGTACACGAGCACACACATGATGTTATCACACAAGAGCACACATGAATATGCAATGAATCTTCCTCTCTTATTAACAAACATATTCACACCTGGAGTGGATGTGAGAGGAAAGAGTCCCTACCCCCATTATATATACAAGCATGGGTATACAAAGACTTAAATCATTATTACATATACATATTTACACAAACTCCTAGTCTTCTGCATAAATACTCTTCATTTTTGTGGTATCTCTACATACCTTGTCTTTTCTACTTCTAAAAGCCACTTTGTATGCTGCAAATGATGCCATGTCATCCTATCATGTCATTAGTAGGTCACATACTCTAATGAGATCGCAATTCCACTTGAGTTTTTCCATCAACTACTACGGAACATTTTATCTTGTGCCAAAAGGAAGATACGGACATTTGTGCCTTCATGCGATATTGATAACTAAGATTTCACGAGGATCATACGGTTTCACAAGGCGAAACCGCAGTCGATGCGTTGACCGTTCATAAAACATCAATCAATCAACAATTAACCCACAATATAAATAAAGCAATGAAGAGTAAAAATATGGATCTAAATTTATTATAACTCTACAACAAATGTATACAGGCTTAAGCATATGCAAAGGTTGAACAAAGAGAGCAAACGATAGATCAGGGCAATTAAGTGCAAAAACTTGTCATGTTCTCTTGTCCATTTTGTTTTTTGTGGGTTTTTTAATTTATATATAATTTTATATTATATATATTTGTTAATTTTATAGTTTTATTTCCTTTTTATATTTTCTTATTTGTATATTTTTCTAATCTTTTTAATATATAATACACTATATAAGGCTATATATGCCATATAGAGTAATATAATTATAAATACTAGTAAAAAGAAATAAAATACAGAAAATGAATTGTTTTTAGGTTATATATATTTTTGTAATGTTTTTCTGATTTTTCTGGATTTTTGTTAATTTTTTATAGATTTTTAAAATAAAAAGATCCCAAATCAGGATTAAATAATATGTCAAGATTAAAATAAAGATTAAAAATAGCAAAATAAGTCCAAAATTCTTCAAATCAATTTTATTAGGTAGAGAATAATATACATAAAATTTAGAAATGGAAAAACATATTTTTAGAAATGTTGGTGATTTTTAATATTTTTTATTGGATTTTAGAGCTTTTTTATTTTTAGTCCTTTTATTTTTCTATTTTTAGGGATTTTTTTATGGAACTAATAGGTACTAAAATACATCACATATATTTTTACTGGAATTTTTCAAAGCGTTTTTCTATTTTTTAGCATTTTATAAGCTTGATATGGATAAAAATGTGCTCAATTTAATTTTAATAAATAGCTAAAATACCAAAAATGTTAAAATAAAAATGGAGCGTGAAAATAAATGTTAGCAGACATCAATTTTTACACAATTTTAGGAGCACATGTGATATTTTTAATAAATGAAATTCAAGCACCAAAAATATATATGTTAGAAAGGACATAAATGCAAATAAAATAAACATTAGGGGCTCAAGTGCAATTTTCACAAAAATATACAATATATATGAAATTTTATTGGACCTAACATAAATACAGAAAGTAGCAAGGGCATCCTTGTAATTTGGCCACCTCACGTGTCGGGGCATGTACCTAAGTGCAATATGCAGGAAGTTCGGGGGTCAACATGCAAAATTACCTTATTTATTTAAACTGCATATTTTATTTATAGGCATAATTAATAAATACAAAAATGTTCAAGGCATGATATGCAATTTACCCCTTAATACGCGGAGATGGACAACATGATGAAGTTCACTTAGACACGTATCACCATCTGCAGGCTGATACCAGTTCGAGACCGATGTCTGTGATTAGATCGTAGGAGGCGATCCAACAGCCGAGGCTCGGCTTGATTCGACGTTCGCTGCTTTCCTGAAAGAACGACTCCAGATCAAATGTCCCTGGATGCATCAGGAAGAATAGGGAAGAGGGCTTCCTAGGAGCTCCTTCGATCCGACCTAGCAGCCTCCTCCGACCTCCTCTCGGCATGCTGAGATCGTCTCCATGTTCGTCACGTCGTTCCGCATTGAGAGGATGGCTCGAAAGTGTCTAGGGCTTGCTGATCAAGCCCTGGAGGTCCGGTTTTCCTGGAGGACTTCAGGAACCTCAAAAATGCCCCAGATGGGGCCCTTCGCATGTAGTTCATGCATCAACAAACTCACGGGTCGAGGGCAAAGTGCCTCGACCCGGTTAGGCGTGGAATAAGTCAGAAATGGGATGAATGAGGTTGTGCTCCGATGAGGGTGGTGCAGGAAGCACGATTCTCCAGATCACGGGGTGATCTGGGTGACTAAAAGGTGGCAAATCGTAGAGAACTGTAAGGGGATCGAAGTGGGATGGAAAGGCGGGTCGAAGACGATGGATACAATGATGAACGGATGGCCGGAGCTCGAGATCTCCGGTGAGGGAACTTTGTTGACCTGGGCTAAATAACTATCTAAAACACGAAATAAATTGCATGAAATAAAAGACCCCTAAAATCTATCTAAAAAAACGTAAAAAGGCAACTCGTACCTGTCGGCGAAGGCATGGAGCAGAGGTGGCCGACGAGCCACCGTGGGTGCACCTCCATCCTCCCTCAGCCCGCTCGGGCCCTCCAGGGGTACTCCACCTATCACGTAGAGACACGGTAGGGCAGAGGTGGGGACTTTAGAGACTCGAGCAATGACCAAAATGAGAAGGGAAGCATGAGGTTTTTGTTTATAGCCATGGGTAGGCACCCTTATTGGCTGGCAGATTAGGAGAAATACAAGTTATGTACAAGAGATCAAAGGTGATGGCGTGGATCACGGAAGATCAGGGAGCATATCTAACAATCCCTGGCCCCTGATTGGGCCACACAGACCGCTACAGGACAAAATAGGTCCTATTATTCAAAAATAAATAATAAAAATAGTACTTGATTTTATTATTATTTTATTATATAATAAAAAGTGTTTATTATTTTATGTAGTATTCTAATATGATTTTTATTTATTTTTTGGTGTTATTTGTTATAAGTTAATTTTTAAGGGTGTATTTATAGGTATATTCATCTATGTTTTGGCTATTTTTATTTTTATTTTGTATATGTTATTTTATTATCTTATTCTCTTGTTTTATATATTTACAACTCATTTTTAGGTATATAAATATATTTTATTATATTTTTTATGATGTTATTTGTATAGTTAAATAAATATGGGTATAAATGGTATGTGTATAGTTATTGTATATTTATCAATGTATTTAGCTATATTACTTATTTTAAAGTATTTTCTTTGGTTTTATTTTGTGTTTATATTTTTAATAGACTATAAATAATATTTACAGTAGTATACAAATATAAAGAATAAAGAATGAAAGAATACTTTTCACCTTTATTTATTTACAGGTATTATCCTAGGTATTTTACCTATATATTTATATAGGTTTGTTTTATTTTGTGTTTTCTTTATGGGTTTATTATATTCTAAATATATACATATACTATAAATAATATTTATAAAATTATAAAAATAATAAAGAATAAATAAAAATGGACAATTTATTCGTGTATATTGTACAATAGAGTTCCAAAACCTAACTTTCACATCTTAACTCCAAAAAACATGAAACCATATTCATCAAATAGCTTATTAAAAGTTATATACAAATAAAGGTGATTTTAAAATATTTTGAGTTTTTGTTTGAGAGATATAGGTTTGGCAAGTTCAGGTTTTGGCTTTTTATTCTGTGTTAAAATATAAACTGTATATTATTTTTACATGAACTCAATTTTATTTTTTTATACATTATTATCTATAACTTTTGTGTATAAAGTTTCTTTATTTGATGAATAAATAATAAAGAATAAAATAGGTCCCAAAAAAAGCTTTACTGAATGAATAAAAGAATTGTGTTTAAATGAATTTATTGGCCCTTATCTCCTCCTACTTTATTTCTTGTCAATCAATTCAATTCTTGACTTGGTCTCGGGGTTTAAGGTCATAAAATACCTTTGGTATTTTATTCCTTTTCTTTTCTTTTTTAGCATTAAAAAGAGTATTATTTACATAATGAATGCAATAAATAATGAATGTTATTTTGTATAAATCAATGCTATGTACATGTATTAGCTAGGATTTTAAGGCCAAAATGATAGAATAAAGGTGATGAAATGGAGATTCATTAGGTACCCATCCTTATTTCATTGACTAAGTGAAGTTCTCTATAAGTTTATCATGCGGCCATCCCACCACATGGGTGTACACATTACCCTGCACGTGCACGTAATTTACTTGGTTGACTATATAATTAATTAAGAAATACCATGATAATATTTATTGTCATTATTGAAATGAAATATATGTGTTTCAAAATGCCATGCTAGATTTTTTGTCATTATTGAAATGAAATAAAATGGAATTATATGTTTCAAAATGCCATGATAATATTAGTTTGTCATTATAGAAATTAAATAAAATTGAATGATATAGTAGGTTTTATTGAAATGAAATCATTTTTGTGAAATGAAATGATGCTATTTTTGATCTTACAAGTATGTTATTGATACAAATGCATTACATTTGTAATATGATGTTTCACACATTCTTGTGTTGATCCAATTTGATGCAAGAGATTACATAATGAGTGAATATGGATGTTTAGATTTGCATGATCATGCTATCTACCAAGTTGTTGCCTTTCTTTTTTTGAGAAATCATACGTAGAGGCTCCTCATTTAGAATATTATAAACAGGTGCAATTTTAGGATGGAATTGTATGATACAATTGCACAAGCACAAAACGAAGTTGGTTACGTAATTGGAATTGTATGTAGACTACTATTCTTAACTAATCAATGAATTTATGTATCTTTTAATTTCAACCCCAACATATTTAAACCCCAATTAATGTAACTATTTAATTATTATTAAAATTAAAATTAAAATTAGGATCATTAGTAGTTGCACACATGATTAATTAGTTCCATTAAGTAGGGAATATTTAGTGGATTATAGTGGTTAAAAACACAATTAGACTAATTAGGTATTAATTAATTAATATTTATGATTAAAATTATATAATTAACAATTTAGTAAATCAATTTAATAACTACCATTAGTAATTTAATTACATAAGTATTGTTTCTGTTAATTGTAATTAAGTTATAAATTAGGGTAATTCTAAACTACACAAATGATTAATTAGTTCAACTAATTAGGTATTAATTAATTAATTAATATTATTGATTAATTTGTCTATAATTGGCAGTTGAATAATTCAATTAGAATCAACACAATAAGTGATTAATTACATAATTTTTTTATTATAACTTGTAACTAATATACCAATTAAGGTATGCATTAGGTAGTAGTTAATTAATAGCGTTGATTAGGATAATTTAATTACATAAGTATTGTTTTTTAAATGTACTTAAGATGTAAATTAAAATAACACCCATGATTATATAGTTCATCTAATTATATATCACACAGATAATTTTTATAATTAATTATTTTTAAAACAAATCAGTCAACAATTCAATTTTATTATTACCATAAGTAATTTAATTACACAAGTAAATTTATAAGGGAAAAATGGGGCTGCCCCCTAGGGAGAGCTAACTTAGCTCCCCCACCCCATTTTCTTTAGTTTTTTTTATTTTTTTTTGAAATTTCTTCCGTGAATATTCATCACTATATCCCTATATTATGCTATCAAATTTCGTGTGAAACAAAGACTCTTACGACCTCCATCTAAAAAGTCATTTTTTAACGGTCGCGAGATTTTTTAAATCGACCATGTCTGGATGGATGCCGTAGAAGTCTCTGTTTCTCATGAAATTTGAATGACATAATATAGGGATATAATAATGAATTTACACAATTTTATTTTTCAAAAAAAATAAAAAAATATGGAGAAAATAAGACAAGGGGAGCTAAGTTAGCTACCCCTGGAGGCAGTCCCATTTTACCCAATTTATAATTAATTTCATAATACAAATATTACAATTGAAAATTACACCCATGCAGTTCAACTATTTATAATTATACTTGGAGTGCCCTTCTGGGAAATTACTCAAGTCAGCACTCCAAATCAACATCCACCCTCCCTTTCTATCTTCTTCTTTAATCGCCATCTCAAACTCCAAACTTCTCATCTCTCCTCCACTTCCCCCACGATTTCAACCCGTGTTCCCCACATCTCTTCCAACATTGAAAAAACAGAGGAGGCAAGGAATCAAAATCCCTTCCTTTATATCCATCGTGACAGAGACGGGCAAAAACACATAAATTCATACAGATTGAAAGGAGAGTAGAAAGCAACTGCTGCTCCTCTCCTCTTCCGCCCCCCCTCTCTCCACCCAGATTTCTCCATCTGTTCTTCATCGTGGGTTTCAAATCAAACTCAGCCTCTGATGACCACTTGGAGACCCCACGCATTAATTGCCATCCGCGTCCACGTCTTGCGATGATACTAGTGCTGCTGCTGCCAGGACCCCCTCTTAAATCTGACTCGGGACTCCAATCTCCGGCTTCTTCTTCGACGACGATAGCTCTTCTGCTGCAAGCAATGAACGTATAAAAGAACCGATCTTTTCTACGTTTCCGAGCTCCTCACGCGGTTTCTCCTAGTGGGTAGCGCGAAGATCTTGGTTTCTCGAGGACCCATCTCGCAATCTTCCTCCCCCCTGGCGATTGGACGAAGAAAGGCGTGAACTTTGTGATGGGTAATGCGATGTGCATGCCGAAGAAGACCGAGAAGGGTCGGCTGCTGACGGGGAGCAGGAGGCACACGAGGTCTCACAGGAAGATGGCGGCTGAGGAGGAGGAGGCGATCCATAGGCAGGCACTTGCCATGGCCATCCAGCAGCACCAGCTGTCCCAGCGTTTCGAGGGGTCCATGTCCAGGAGAATTGGGTCCACCAGTTCCAGGAGGCGCAACCTCCCTGATTCCCTCACCAACGGCAAGCAGGTAATATCATCGTCGTCGTCATCATCAACATCATCTACTCATCATGGATAAGTCACTGATTTTAAGTTGTTTTTATATTAAAGTTGGTTCTTGAGGTGATATCTGATGATTGTGAAAAACCGAGTTGTTTGTGAACTGAGGGCCGGGGGACAGTTGGTCTATGGGGTTTTCTCAAAAAAGGGGAAAAGATTTTGCAGAGGAGATGTTGTGTGCTGGAGTGCGAGAGGGGATGCCGTCTTTATTTGAAGTGCGTATGGAATCTGGAGGACATTATCATGATGGTTTAGCTTTTGAGGGAGAAGGATATGATGTAAAGAAGGTAGAAGAGTACCAGAAGAGCAAGAGAAAGAGTAAACTAAAGTTCTTTTTTTTCTTTGGTTGTTCAGATTAATACAAAGTTGTGGTTTTCTTTCTCTAGCAAAAGAAAGTGTGTATTAAAAAAAGTGTGCCATGAGAAAAAATAAAGCTGAGCATGCTCCGTGAGTCTGGTATATTTTGCTTGGATTTGCAAAAGTGCAGCGGTAGTTGTTGTGCTAGCAGATGATACAAGTTCGATATTTTTATTGGTTCTTGTTGTTTACAGATTCATCCCAAATGAGATAAAGATATATTTATTCCTATTAACTGGGTTCCTCGTAGGGATGAGAACGGATCGAATACGGATTGGATATGCCTATTTCCATATCCATATTCGCTTCGTCTCTCTCGAATACGGATACGGATATCATTCAGAAATGCATTAATAAAACCATATCCTTAAAAATACGGATACGAATCCGAATCAGCTATTTATCGAATCCGAATATAGATCGAATAAAGAGCGGACCTGAACACGGATCGAATAAAGAGCTAATCCAAATATGAATTGAATAAAGAGTGAAATTCAAATATGGATCCAATAAACATGGAATCTGAATACGTATTGAATAAAGACCACATATGAATATAACTGAAATTTTATCAAAGTTTATAATGATTTTAAAAATAGCAATGAAATATAAATAAGTTACATCATGACAAAAGAGAGTGTCGAGGTGACATGCATTCTTGACCGGAAGCAAAAAGAGGATAAGATTTCGTAAATTTTGTTCGTGCCCATTCTCAAACAAAATATAATACTAACATAATAACACATGGTTATGGCTTATATTATATTAACTAATATATAAAATAATATTAAATATTGTATTCGAATATCCGGATCTGGATCCGGATATTTAAGCCATTACCATATCCGTATTAGGAAAATTTTTACAGTCCATATCCATATTCGATCCGTATTCGATTAATATTTGGATACGGATATCCGTATCCGTTATTTTTCGAATACGGTAAGCGGATATTCGGATATATCCGTATCCATTTTCATTCCTAGCTCCTCGGTATTATTTTTCTGTGATTATGTATGCAGTAATCATATCTGCCAAAATCCAAATTGAATAAGTATAGAACATTAGATTATTTAAGAATTACAGTATGCAATATTCTCATTAGGATACAATAATTGGCAAGATCCATAAAGAACGTAATTAGAAACCCCAATGCTATAGCACAAACTTCAAACAAAAATGAATAGCACAAGGTTTAGTAATCACAAAAGCATCCATTACTGACTTAGAGAATATTTCACACTCACTTTAATGTTGAACATGATATGATGAACATGCCGACAATCTAATTTGTACGCTGAGAGTATGAATCACCTCTCTTTATATGTGTAATGCAGTTCATACATATTTGGTAAGTTTGTGAATGTGAGGTTGTTGGCTATATGCATTGTTGCTTGATTATCGCATCTCAGCTCCATAATGTCGGTGGGAGTGACATGCAGATCTGCGAGATCGAATTCATACTAGTTCTGCTTCTGTATGAATCATAGCTTTGTATTCACTTTCAACACTTGATCGGGAGAAAACCTCCGGTTTCTTGCTTTTCCAAGTTACTAAGTTCCCTGCTAGATATGTATAGAACCTGAAGTTAGATTTTCTACCCAATATGCATCCTCCATAATCTGCATCGAAATAGGCTATGATGTTAATTGGTGTTGCCTTTTGTGAATAGTAGGGCCTTCTATGGAGAGGACTTGATATATCTCATGACCATCATGTATGCATCAAAGTGTACTAAGGTAGGAGAGTCCATAAACTGACTTATCAAAGTGTACTTACTCATAGATATGCATGCCTTGGGATCCGTAAGTATCCGTTCTAGCTTTGATTTTATCCAAATATCCTTGTCTTTTGGAGTAATTGATATCATGCATTAATTGGGCCATAACTAGGTCTTGCCTGGACTAAGCTATTTCAATCCCAAGGAAGTATCTTAAGGGCCCCAAATCTTTGATCACAAATTGCTCGTCCAGTTGATTCTTCACCTTTGTAAAGTCGTCAGAGTCACCATCTATAAGGACGATATCATCTACATTCTCAATTCCATTTCATATCTTCCACACAAATAATGAATGATCTATGATGACCTAAAAAGACCAAGACTTTATAAAAACCTTTGATACTTATTGAAACCATGCTGAGGGCTCTGTTTAAGCCCATAGATGACCTTGCTCAATAAGTGAATCTGTGACACTCTCCTCGAGTCTCGAAGCCGGAAGGTTGCTGCGTGTACACCACCTCTTATATAGATCACCATAGGAATGCATTCTTTGAATCAAATTGGTGCAAAGGCTAATGAGTCTGTACTACTACTGATATGAGGATCCATAATATGAAGAGGCGAGTGAATGAGGAGAATTTTGTCGAAGAAATCAGCATCGTATGCTTGAATAAACCCTTTGGCCACTGAGCCTTGTAACGAGCAATCCATCCATCATGCTTATATTTGACTGTGAATATGCACCTAGATTCAATCACCTTGTTGTCACTAGGTGGATCCACTGTTGCATATTTGACCAAATGGACCGAATATTTTTTGAAAGGGAAATGGGCCTCCACCGTATAGGTGCATGCCCAAAAACTTCACCATTTATCACCAAAAGTTATTGTAGAGATATTTCTATATTGTACGTACCTTTTATGTTACTTTTTTTTAAGCTTGCAAAGGGGGATACACTCTTAGGTGTTCACCCCATAATTAAAATTAAAGAAAAGGCGAAAATACAGGAAAAAAGGCGCTCTAGGCGAGCCACGAGCGCACCACTCTCGACGCATGAATACAAACATTTTCCACGTAAAATCTGTGACTAGAAAACAACAGATCATTCCTGGCCAGCCAGATAGACCAGACCAGAGCCAGAGGCCGCAGCAGCTCCGCCCTTGGCCGTTGCCTGGCTGTGGTCAACACGCTGCAGAAATCCTCAACCCCAGCCTTGCCGACCCATCCGAGGCTCGGATCAGCCCAAACCGGCGTCACGGACGGGCAAGGAAAGAAGAGGTGCTCAGGGGTCTCGATCCCACCCTCACACAACAAGCACCTGTTGGAAACAGCTCCAAGAAGCCTAACACAGCGGTCCCGCGTCATCAGCCTCTTCCTCCGGAATAACCAAAAGAAGAAAGCAATCCTTGCCGGAAGACCCAGCCCCCCATAAGAAAGCACAATCCCTCACCAGCTCCGCCGACTGTGATGAAGGAGGCCTGCAGATCGCCGAGTAAGCCCGCCTCACCGAAAAAGAACCACCACGCCAAGTCCAGTGGTCGCGACCCAAGGAGGGCCTCGGGGTCTCCCGAAGCACGTCGAGCAGCAGCAGAAATTCCTCAAGACGCCGATCGGAGAAATTCGAACGGAAAGACGACATCCAGAACCCATCCACCCAGCTAGAGGCAACCGTAGCCTCTTGGTCCACAGCCAGAGCAAAGAGACGGGGGAAACGCAAGGACAACGCACCCTCGTCCGTCTAGTCGTCCTTCCAGAAGGCAAAGAGCAGCCCATCCCCCAGCACAGGCCTAAACATCGTCCGGAAGTTGGTAGAGAGAGACAGGACAACCTTCCAGAACGGAGAGGGTCTCATCCCGCGCGAGCTGACCACCGTACACCCCCCCCCACCGGCGGCTCCACTCCGACCCCGTAGATCTGCCTCAGGATGCTGCAGGTAAGGTCCTCCCTGTCCCCCCATAGCCTGGCCACCCACTTGAACAACAAGGCCTCGTTCAACTCGCGAAGACGATAGACCCCAAGCCTACCCTCACACTTCTTCATCGTAATGTCGTCCCAGCTGACCAGGTGCATCCCAGGGCCCTGCCCGTTCCTACCCCACAGAAACCGTCTCATCAGACCCTCCAGTCTTCTCCGGATGCCCGCAGCCATGAGCCTCGTGGAGGAATAGTACACCGACATGGCGGATAATACCGCCCTCAAGAGCACCAGGCGTCCTCCCCTGGAAAGGACCGACGCCTTCCATCCTGTGAGCCGACCCTCCATCTTCTCGACCAACGGAAGCCAGTCTGCCGTCTTCGATCTCCCAACGTTCAGCGGCAAGCCCAGGTAGTGAATGGGGAGAGCAGAACATTCAGTATTCAGCGCTGACCCGCAGAGGCCCGCCAACTCCTCGGACATGCAGAATGGAACCATCTTGGATTTGCTGCTATTCTGCACCAACCCAGACATCTCGCTGAAAAGTTCTAGCACAGCCGCCATCCCGCTGGCCTCCTCAAGGCCCCCTTCAACAAAAAAAATGGTATCATCGGCGTATTGTAGAAGCGGGATCCTCAGGTCATCCCTCAAGTAGCCACACGTAAGCCCCGCCCGCTGCACCCCCTCAACCATGCGAGTAAGAACGTCCGCCGCGATGATGAAGAGTAGGGGGCGAGAGGGCACCCCTGTCTCACCCCCCTCTGCGGTTGAAAGAAACCGCCCTCAGGCTTTCCATTCACCAGGACAGACAGGGAGGTCGTGGTCACGCAACGCTTCATCCAGGAGATCCATATGCCAGGAAAGCCACACCTGTGCAGCGCCGCCCATAGAAAACGCCAATCCAACGTATCAAAGGCTTTAGTGAAGTCCACCTTCCAAAGCAAGGCCTGTCTGCCGCTCCTCTTCCAGTCCGCCACAATTTCAGAAGCCAGAACCAGGTTGTCCGCGATTTGTCTCCTCGAAGCGAAAGCCGTCTGAGTTGGGGCAATGATGTGCTCCAGGACCCTGTTCAGCCTAGTCGCGAAAACCTTGGCCACAATAAGGTACAGTGCATTGGAAATCGCAATCGGCCGGAAATCCTCGACTCTACTCGCTCCGACCTTCTTTGGGAGTAGAACAATCAGCGCTTTGTTCAACCGCTCGAATCCTGCATTGCCCCGACAGCATTCCACCGCCACCTCGAGCACCTCGCTGCCCACCAAGTCCCATATCCTTGTAGAAGGAAACAGGGAAGCCATCCGGACCAGAGGCGCCATCGCCATTGAGATTCCAGACCGCCGCCTTTAACTCCTCCAACGTGATCGAAAGGGTCAAACTAGCAGCATGCGCGTCAGACAAGCGCATCGCTCCCAAGCCCGACCACCTCCAACGCCTGGCAGCCCCCCTTGCGTAGAGCCAATAGAAGTGATCCGCAACCGCTCTCCCAAGGTTCTTGTTCCCCTCCACCAGCTCCCCATCAACAAGCAACAATCTAATGAAGTTCTCCCTCCGCCGCCCGCTGGCCACTCTGTGGAAGAAGGCCGTGTTCGCGTCACTCCTTTTATGTTACTTTTGTTTTCTTGTTTCCATCTTATGTAATTTACCCAGAGGCCTTCTCTATATAAGAGAGCCTAGGGTTCTCCGGAATAAACAACACATCATTTTCTTCCAACATGGTATTAGAGCTAAAACCCTAGTCGCCCTCCACTCCTCTCTCGCCGCACCCCCCTCTCTTCTCTCGTCGCCAGCCCCCTCCTCTTCCCGCCGCCAGCCCCTTCCCTCCCTCCTCTACACGCTGTCGTCCCCCAAGCCCTCCTCCCGCGGGCCCCAAGCCCCTCCTTCCGCCACCGTCTCCTCCTCTCTTCTCGTCGCTGCCACCAATGGGTTTGAGTGCATACGTCTACATATGCACTCAAATCCCCTGATGTTTATGTAGACACTTGTTCCTTTGTCGACAAACCCTAGTTTCATATCTCCGGCACTATGTCAGAAAACAAGGTCGATATGCCCTCCATAGGTGCCTTCAAAGGTCCAGCGCCCATTGTCAAGATGGATGGGACGAACTATGAGCTCTGTACGATGCAGTTCATGAGTCTTATGAAGTCAAATGGTAAGAATCACATTCTTACCGAAGATGACCCGCCAGAGAAAATTGGGGTTTATGCCTCCTGGGAGGCCGATGATTCGTACGCCAAAGTCTGGCTTTTAGGACACTAACGATGGAGATTGCTAATGATGTACTCCATCAGTCCACCGCTAAGGCGATGTGGGACATACTTGCAGCAACGTACTCACAGGTGCGAAATGAGACCAATATCCTTCAACTCCAGCATGACATATTTACAATAAAGCAGAACCGACGGCCTCTTCACTCCTTATATACATCCTTGCGAGGGATGTTTGAGAAGCTCTACAACATCATTCCTCTTACGGCAACTCCCAACCAGCAGAAGACCTTTCGGAGTGCTACCATGGTGGGGGTCTTACTTACGGCGCTTGACCCTGAATATGATGCTGCTCGCTCGTAGATTCTTGCAGATGCTACTATTCCTCCAATGGAGGAAGTTTACCGCAGGCTTAGCCGGATTACAATCTCGTCCAATGCTCCTACTCAGCCTCCTTCTGCGATGGCGACATCCAGAGGCAGAGGAGCCTCTTCTTCGTTCCGTAGCTGTGGACCTCGTGGTAGAAGCGGCCGCTTTCGTCATCCCTACACCTTTTGCCATCGCCAAGGTTCAGGAAAGCGGTATGCGTATGCATTCGGACAGGTCACTGAATAGCGCTTAAGCGGTATGCGGGGGCATATGCGGGGTATATGCGGTTCTACGCGGTTTCCTAATTTTTTATTTAAAAATAAATAAATATATACAAAAGTGACTACAATAGAACTAAAATTATGTATAATTGTGGTCCAACAGAAGATCTAAGAAAAATAACTTTCATATAGAGTTCAAAACAATCTCTATCAATCAAATATCAATACCCTAATAGAACGGTTAGCACACAAAATAATTGACAACAATCAACAAAATAGAAAAGTTAACGCACAAAATGCCACTATTTTTGAATATAATGTCATTTATCTCTGTCGTTATATTTATAACTGATCCTCCATCAAAAGTACCAAACTTTACATATAATATATTGCATTCATAATAACTATTACTTGACTAAATTAGTTTGCTAAATTATTAGTACATTATTCCTTTCTTCCTTACGTGTTTACTCCAATCTCGCAGTACAACTACTTTGACGATGGATTTAAATGGTCATGGAATGCTTGGTTGGTATACATGCAAAGCAAGGAAAACATGGCACAAATAACACAATAAAAGCGTGGCACAAATTAAATAAATAAATAATAAATAAATAATGTGTATGCGGCCGCACAACCCGCATAAGCGCACAGGGCGCATAATGGGGGGCTTCATGAAAGCGGTGCGCTGAGGGCACCGCATACGCATATGCGGCCGCAAATGTGGTCGCACGGGCCACTTTCGTGAACACTGGTCATTACCCAGGTCATGCGGAGGATACATGCTATTCTAAGCATGGTTTTCCGGCCTCAGCGCGTGTAGCTGAGCATGTTGCATCTCCACCAGCATCTGCTTCAGACCAGAGGTTTGAGGAACTTGTTGCCAGATTGCGCGATATTATACCCGCTGCCTCTACAGATTCTCGAAGAGGTAACTCGGATATAGTTGCTTCAGCCTCTGCCAGTACATCAGCCACTGCTAGCACCTCAGGTTGTGCTTATTCCTTTACTTCCTGTCATGGATCTGACGTTTCAGATTGGATTATGGACTCCGGCGCATGGAAGGCCGTATCGCGATATATCGGCGATATATCGGTATCGACATGTCACCGATATATCGTCGATATGTCCGATATCGGGTATCGACAGGCAAAAAAGGCGAGATTCGGTTCGATGTCGGCGATATGGCGTCGATATATCGCCGATATATCGGTGATATATCGGTATCGAGATGGTACCGATATCGATACCGATATCGATATGTCCTTCCATGCTCCGGCGCAACACATCATCTTTGTCGAGACAAGGATAAACTTACATCCTATATGATGATTCCACCGGGACGATATGTCGTGATAGCCGATGGGATTCATTCCCCCATCATTGGACAGGGGGAGATCTGTTTATCACCTTCCATGCATCTTCAGAATGTGTTACATGCTCCTAATTTTTCTATGAATTTACTATCTATCAATCAGATTGCAAAGGATTTGCACTGTCGTGCTATATTTGACCCATCGTCTGTTGTTTTTCAGGACATTTTTATGGGCAGGTGATTGGCTGCGGCTATGAGCAGGATGGTTTTTATCGTCTGGTCCGAACTCCCTATGCTGGTGTATCCTCTCAATCAAGTGGACCAGTTTCTCCATTTACTTGGCATCTATGCTTTGGCCACCTCCCTCTTCAGAAGGTGCGCCATATCTTGCCTCAGATTTCACGGAGTTCGTCTTTTCAGTGTGAAGCATGTCAATTGGGAAAGCATCATAGATCTGTTTTTCCTAGTCGCCAGTCTCGGAGCAGTAACTCCCCTTTTGAATTATTTCACGTTGACATTTGGGGTGCGAGTCATGTTCCTGATCACTAGAGGTACAAGTTTTATCTTGTAGTTGTTGATGACTTTTCTCGGTTGTTATGGGTATTTTTGTTAAAGAATAAATCTGAAGCAGGTGATGTGATCAAAAATCTTATAATTGAAGTGCAGAATGTTTTTTTCCTCTATTGTGAAATTTGTGCGTTCGGATAATGCTTTGGAATTTCGTACTCGTGCTCTTTCACATTTCTTCTCGTCTCGAGGCATTATCCATCAAACTACTTGTGCTTACACGTCTCAACAGAATGAAGTTGCAGAGAGAAAGCATCGTCATCTTCTTGATATCACTCGGACTCTACTTATCCAGAGTTGTGCTCCCATTTCTTTTTGGGGTGATGCAGTCCTTACGAAATGTTATCTAGTGAATCGTATGCCAATGAGAAAGTTCCTCTTTCTGTTGTTTTTCTTGACAAGGAATTATTCTCACATACTCCTCATGTCTTTGGTGTTGTTGCCTTTGTTCACCAGTTATCTCCGAGACTTGACAAGCTCTCACCTAGGTCTATCAAGTGTGTGTTTGTTGGTTACTCTCGGACTCAGAAAGATTACCGATGCTATGATCCTATATACAGGAAATATTTTGCCAGTGCTGATGTCACATTCTTTGAGTTTGTGATGTATTTCTCCCCTGCATGTGACAGGTTGGCCTCATCCACATCTGATGATGAGATCTATGTACCACCTCCTCCTCTGTGTCCGTCTTTTCCCGTTCCAGTTCCTGTTGTTTCACCACCACCATCACCAATTTCACCTCTACCGAAATTCTATACCCGTCGGTCTGTTACTACTCATGGTACTTGTCAATCAACCAACACGCCTCAGGTTTGTCCAGATATTATTACTAACGATGGGTCTGATAATGTACAAGTGCAGGGTTCTTTGCAGGAGAATAGCATACTGACGAGTATTGTTTCTGATGATCTGAATGTACCTATTGCCATACAAAAGTAGGAGCGTACATGTGCATCATATCCACTTGCTTCACAGATTTCCTTCCATTATCTCACATGGGAATTTCAGAGGTTTGTTGTGGCTCTATCTGCCATGGAAATACCACAGAATTATCAGGACGCCTTGAAGATTGGATGTTGGCGTTCAACCATGGAGGAGGAAATAGTTGCTCTGCAGTCGCGAGGTACATGGAGCTTGGTTCCCACTCCCCCAGGAGCACCTGTTGTCAGCTGCAAATGGGTATTTACTGTCAAATATCATGCAGATGGCAGTCTTGACCGTTACAAGGCAAGGCCAGTGGCGCGAGGGTTTACTCAAACATATGGCATGGATTATATGGACGCATTCTCTCTAGTTGCGTGTCACTCGACTCTATGTGTCCTGTTGTTAGTTGCCGCGGTATGTGATTGGCAATTGTTTCAGCTTGATGTTAAGAATGCCTTTTTGTATGGGGATATGCAGGAAGAAGTCTACATGCAGTAGCCTCCGGGGTTTGCTGCTGAGGGGGAGAGTCAGATGGTGTGTAGACTTCAAAAGGCGATATATGGTCTTAAACAAAGCCCACGGGCGTAGTTTCAGAAGCTTTCTGATCTAATTGAAAGGCAAGGGTTCAAAAGATCAAATGCATCATTCTTCGTTTGTCCAGAAGACTCCCAGAGGTACGGTTGTTATCATGGTGTATGTTGATGATATACTTGTTACATGAGTTGATACGCAGGGGATAAAGATGGCAAAAGCATTTCTGGGTCATCAGTTTGTTACTAAGGATCTTGGCACTCTACGATATTTTCTGGGGTTGGAATTTGCTAGGAATGCGCAGGGTCTTGTGATGACCCAAAGGAAGTATATTACGGATATGCTTGTTGAGACAGGCATGATTGGGTATCGACCCTCAGCTACTCCTATGGATCATATCATGAAGTTATATGGTTATGCTACAGATGAGGTTGACAGGAGAAGATATAGACAGATGGTGGGAAAGCTCCTCTATATTACTATCACTAGGCCTGATATCGCTTTTGCAGTGAATCGGATAAGTCAGTTCATGGAACAACCCAGACAAGTACATATGGATGCCATATACATGATATTGAGATATCTAAAGGCGTCTCCAATCGCATGATTATTGTTCAGGAAAGAAACAAACATTTCTGTTTTTGCATGTATTGATGCGGACTATGCATGATGCCCTAAGGATCGAAAGTCTACTTCAGGTTTTGCAGTATTCGTTGGTAGTTCTTTGGTTTCTTGGAAAAGCAAGAAACAAATAGTGGTGGCTAGATCTAGTGTTGAATCTGAATATATGGCTATGGCACAAGCAAGTACTGAGATGATGTGGGTTCGAGTTGTGCTAGAAGATTTGCATATAGATGTACCTCTACCCCATGCAGCTACAATGTGATAATCAAGCCACACTATTCATTGCTAATAATCTTGCTTTTCATGAAAGAACAAAGCATATTGAGGTAGACTGCCACTATATGAGAGATATGATCTAAAAGGGCTTGATTTCTACTTCCCATGTCAGTTCAGGAGAGCAGACTGCCGACATCTTCACCAAGCCACTGCTTAGAGGGCCATCCCAGAAATTCCAAGCTGAGCATGATTGATATCTATGCTCCATCTTGAGGGGCAGTGTAGAGATATTTCTATATTCTCTGTACCTTTTATGTTACTTTTATTTTCTTGTTTCCATCTTATGTAATTTACCCATAGGCCTTCTCTATATAAGAGAGCCTAGGGTTCTCTGGAATAAACAACACATCCTTTTCTTTCAAAAGTTATTACATGCCTATTACAGGTATGAATAGAAGGTATCAATTACATGGTCCAACTCTCAGTCATCGCATTAGCATGCGCCACAACACTCTCTGCGTGCAATCGATCCTGACGAAATATCACCCCATTTCAGGCCAACCAAAGAGCCCAAATGACCACCAAACTTCTTGACCTCTCATCCTCAGTACCCCTCCAATCCGCCCCAATGGAACACTAGAAGCCAGATACATTGTCAGTACTCACCGCTTGACTCCCAAAAAGGTTCCAGACCTCCACCGAGCTACCACAAGTGAAGAAAAGGAGATCGGCATCCTTCACACCCGCCTGTCATTTTGGGCAAATATGATCCACCTCTGAATGAAATAAGCAAACCTTTCTTTCGTCAAGATTCTACCCCTCCTGAAGATCCACAAGAAAATCTTCACTCGAGTTGGGACCTTCCACTTCCAGATCCGCTAGCAGTCTACCACATACCCTTCTAGGTCAAAATTTGTCGGCCCCCTCATCACCCTGTAGGACTTCCCAATCGTAAAAGAACCATCATGCCATATCCAGCAGTCTCGTTCGTCTGTAGGCCCAACCACTGATCTGAGAGCTCAAGTCTAAACTGTGGGAAAAAGGAATGCCCATGCTACACCTCCGTCACTGAGCACTAGGGGTGCTCCGTAAGTGTGGGAATCTTGTGGTCGACTCCCCACCCTCACTCCAATCATCAGTTCAGAAACAGGATATCGTGCCATCCCCAGCCACGGTCCTCAAGAAAGGATGCATCTCGTGTGACATGCTTCAAATGCCCCTCCAGAAGTACGAGGCAGCAATGCCAAGTTCCTTAACTGATTCAGAGCCAACGGACAAAACTGGGGCTAATGCTACTTGGAAGCAAGATGATGCCTATGCACGAATTTGGCTTTTCGAGACGCTCGCCACGGAGATTACCAATGATATCGTCAATCAACCCACAACCAAGGCTATGTGGGACATCCTAGCTGACACATATGGGCAAGCCAAGAATGAGAGCAAGATCCTCTAGTTGCAGTTTGACATATTCTCGACCAAGCAGAATGGTTAACCTCTTCATGCCCACTTCTTGCATCTTCGAGGCATGTTTGAGAGATTTCATAGATTTATGCCCGTTACTACCAGCACTGAGCAGCGACAGGCATACTGGAATGCTACTATGAGAGGAGTTTTTCTGTCATCTCTTGACTCTGAGTATGATGCAACACGTACTCAATTGCTTACTGGAGAGACGATACCACCAATGGAGGAGGTCTACAAGAGGCTGAGCAGAATCACTACTTCCTCTACTATCATGGCCCTAGCTCCCTCTGCGATGGCAGCTTCTCGCGACAGAGGGGGTATCACGCAACAGAGGGGTATTCATAGTTTCGCTGGCAAGGATCACATAGTCGAGGAGGACGTCATCGTAGCCCATGCTCACACTGCCACCATCCAGGTCAATCGGAGGAGACATGTTATCTGAAGCATGGGTATCATGCGTATGCATGTGTTGTTGAGCAGACAGAGACTACTCCAGCTCCCGCTCATGATGCTAGACTCGATGGTATTGTCTCCAGATTGAAAGAGATGATGACTACACCGATCACACCAGCTGCAGGATCTTCAGATGTTGCAGTTGTTGCCAGAGCGCCTACAAGTTCATCAGGTATTGCTTATGCACTTACCATTTGTAGCTATCGGATTTGACCCACTTGCAACTGACAATGGAAGCTCCCAAAGGAGCTAAGACTAAACTCTAGGTTCCACGCGACTGCAACACTCCCATCTCCACTTCCATGCAAGACGCCACCGACCATCTTTTAAAGCCTCCCGATGAGTCGGCGGAATTTCCACGTTTGAAAGTGCAACAACAAACTGCCTGAATCCGCAGTCATGACCTCAAATTTCAGCGAAATTCGATCGAATTTCTGTCGAATATCGATATCCAATCGAAATCGAAATTCGACCGAAATGACCGAAATGACCGAAATATGGGGGTCCTAGTACAAAAAATGGCCGAAATGACCGAAATTCCAATCGAAATTCCACCGAAATTCCACCGAAATTCTGTTTTGGTCGATACCGAAACGGTGACCGAAACCGACATTTAGGGCCTTGTCCGCAGTCAAGTAGTCAAATGAAACATGGGAAGCAAGAGGATACGATGGACACATATGTCTCTACTTCCTAACAACAATAGGCACATCTAAATCATTGGGGATCTCAATATGTATACCAGCCTCCTGCATAGGCACCTGTTCGATGGTGCAGTAATATGTTGTAAAGATAAGTCTTGAGGGCGGTCAATAGAAATAATATGCTCAGAACTTACCTAGAGCGTGGTGGATGACTAAGGAGGGCAATGAGCAAAGGAAGGCCGACGAATGTAGAATCATAGCAAGAACTGACCAAGGGTACTAGGTGGTGGTGGTAGTGCAGGAGGAGGTTGCGGGGATTGTGGTTGTGAGATAGCTGGTGGAGGTGGAGGGACAACTGGTACAGATGGAGGTGGTGAGACAGAAGGAGGTGGTGGCATATAGATCTCCTCTCCAGAATCAAATGGAGTTAATCTGTCACCTGTGGGAGAAAAATACATCACACACCCACAAAAAATTTGACATCAGCACTGAAGTAGTACTTCCTACGAAGAGGATCATGACATTTGTATCCCTTGTGTATCCTGGAATACCCCACAAAACACATTTGACAGCTATAGTAGAGAACTTATCAAGACCATGTGACAACTGATGCACAAAGGCGACTGAACCAAATGCACAAGGAGTGACTGAGAACAATTCCTTCTCAGGAAAAGCAAAACAAAACAACAACAACAACAAAGCCTTTTTCCCACAATTAAGTAGGGTCGGCTACATGGATTCTTCGCCTCCATTCAGATCTATCTTGGGTCAATCTCGGACTTATATCCAGCAAACTAAGATCCCTTCGTATAGTCTCTTTCCAACACTTCTTGGGCCGTCCTCGCCCTCTCTTAGCCGGCTCAACATCCCAACACTCGCATCTCCTAACCAGTGCATCAGTTGACCTTCTTTGCAAATGACCAAACCATCTTAAGCGGTTTTCTCGCATCTTATCCTCGATCGGAGCTACACCAACTTTCTTTCTGATTGCATCATTCCGAATCCGATCTTTACGTGTATGTCCACACATCCATCTTAGCATTTTCATTTCTGCTACAGCCATTCTCTGCACATGTCTATGGTTCACAGGCCAACACTCAGAACCATAAAGCATAGCAGGTCTCACGGCTGCTTTGTAAAACTTTCCTTTAATTTTTAAAGGCATTTTCTTATCACAGAGAACAGCGGAGGCTCCTCTCCACTTTAGCCAGCCTGCATTTATTCTATTAGTAACATCTCCATCAATTTCTCCATCATGTTGACAGGAAAAGCAAAGGAGAATGAAATTTTCTCACCCAACACAGAAGAGGGCATGCAATTGACTAAATAGCCAGCAGTAAGAACGCATCACCCCAGAATGAATGAGGAACACGACTCTAAATGAGAAGAGTCCGAGTCACATCAAGTAAGTGACGATGCTTACGTTCAGCAATCCCATTTTGTTGGGACGTATAAGCACATGAAGTTTGATGAACAATGCTAAAAGATGAGAAGAACTGCTAAAGCTCATGAGTACAAAATTCCAAAGCATTGTCAGTTTTCACAAATTTAATTGTAGAGGAAAAGATATTCTTTACTTCATTTATAAATTTAATTGTAGAGGAAAATGTATTCTATACTTCATTGATGAAAGACTTTATCACAATCCCAACCTCAGACTTATTCTTTAACAAGAAAACCCACGACAACCTAGAAAAATCGTCTACAACCACAAGATAAAAAATGTGTCCCTGGTGATCAGGGACACGACTTGGACCCCAAACGGGAAGACTGATCCTATGGGACTAGATGAGACGCCAACATATGGAGTGCAAACCAAGCAATGACGCCTTTAGAGGAGAAGGGTGGTTGTGGCGGTCTTGCAGGTGGGGTTAGGGTTTCTTGGGTATAAGAGCTCCGGTCTAGGACCGCCGCTCTGATACCATGTTGTGAAAAAGAATGAAAGATGATATATTCCTTGAACCCTAGGCTCTCTTATATAGAGGAGAGGATTGACGAGTCGCTAAATACGTTGTTTAATTCGGTCACGTTGTAGCACGTGTACTTAGCGAGTCGGTCAGAACCGAGAGAAGATCTCCGTGAAGAGTGTCTCGGCTTAATTTATATCCCGGGCAAGTCCGGGGTCGAACTCAGGGAGGCAAAGGAACAACTTGGGTTTAATTTGCAAATTTAAGATTTTAGATTTCCAATGCGGTTTTTTTTATATTTTTTATTTATTTTTTTTACCCACCCCATAATTATTGTATAATATATACAAAAAATATGTGAAAGTACGAGGTATGGGTAAAGTATATATGTAATATATACACGCCCCCCTATACTTAGCTTGTGCTATGTCCTCATGGCACTAGGTGACAAAAAGACATAGCTCGTACTAAGCGTAGGAAAGCTAAAATAATAAAAAGTATAGAAGCCGATCCGCCCCCCTATACTTAGGCTCTGGTCAGCCTAAGTGTAGAAGAAGAGAAAAAATGGGGCAGACGAGGTCAAGAGGAGAAATGATGAGTAAATACACATGGCGGGCATCGGTCCCCCCTATACTTAGGCTTTGGTCAGCCTAAGTATTGGAAAGAACACAAGATTGGAAGACCGATGAGAATGGGAAAGAATATATAAAAAGAAAATAAAAAGAAGAGAAGGAGCAAATCGGGTCACTCACCCCCCTATACTTAGGATCTAGTCATCCTAAGTATAGCCACAAAACGAAAACGATACGGAACTGGGGCAAGTGATGCGAATCATGAGGGAGGGAGGTGAATAAAGGAAGGAAAATATGTACAAGGAGGTGGGAGAATATACAAGGATCAAGAAGGTTTGTAACGGACCTTCTTGCGGGAGCGATGGGGTGGGTAGTATACACATGTGTCGCTGTCAGAATCGTCCTCCGAAGAATAATAGTGAGGTGTGGGGAACGTCCAACGGGGGTCGACACACGGCTGCTTGCTCAAATATGGCTTCAGATAAGCCGAACTAAGCTCACTCATGTAGATCACCTCATCCGGACCTGATGAGGACTCCTCAGAAAGTTCCTTCTCTGAAACATCGAAGGTAACCTTCTTAGTCGGTTTTCTAGAACCTGAAGCATCAAGAGGAAGAGGAGATTGATACGTCTTAAGGAGTTCGGGGGAACACCTCAAGGAATCAACACCCGTCTTCTTCTTACTAGATGACCGACTAGAGGATGGAGCAACCGATTTATCAAGATTGGTCAATTTGGTCCCAGTTGTCTCCTTTGATGTATGTCCTGGATATGGTGTGTGTGAGGTTCTGACCAGAGGTTCATCATCAGATGAGTCACCATATGCATTGTAATACTCCTGCAAGGTCAGCACACGTCTCTGATAAGGCACAGTGTTCTCAGTTGGCTTGACATTGTTGGGTTCTTGTGTCGGATCATCGAAATGATCAAGGCAATCCACAAAGGTCATGTCCGACTCACTGATAGCTTCTGGTCTTGAGTCCTCTCTAGAAGCTGTCGTGGTGGTGGTGCAAGCAGTAAGCGGTGTGTGGTTGTAGGAAGTGTCTAAACCAATGGTTGTCTGGACAGTCGGTATCTCAGGTGTAGTAGAGAGATGGGACTCAACTGTCTCTCGAAGGTCGCGACTGTCTGCAACTTTACGGGTTACCTTAGAATATCGTGTGTCCTCAAAGATCGGGTGAGGTCGGAGTGCTCCCAATGCAGAGAAATCGATCTTCCGAGTCTCACAATCTATAGTTGCCTTAGCCAAGGCTAAGAACGGCTTCCCAAGAATGATCGGAGACTGGGTGAACTCTCCTCGATGCTCAATGTCAATGATCGTGAAGTCTATCTCCAGTAGAGCACCTTGAAAAGTGACGATGACTGAAATGGTTCCTCTCGACCGTTTAATGGTCCGATCTGCCAACTGAATGATCTCTCTTGACTTCTTGGCAGATCCGAGTTTGAGCTTGGCAAACACGGAGGTCGGGAGGATATTAATCGGTAAGTCATCATCGATTCTTGCATGGGTGAATGTGGTATCTTTGATTTCACAATCAAATCTAGGTAACCGCTTTACTCTGCGGCTCTTGGTTTTTCTCCCTATTATCAAAGATGTGGCCATAGACACTATATGTATCTCAGTCCTTGTTCTCTTATTGCCCGACCTTTTAGGCATCAATTTACTTCTCACAAATCTTTTAAGGTCGGGAAAGTGCTCAATGGCCATTATTAAGGGAAGCTCAAAAATCAACTTTCTATCCAATGCTTCCCTAACCGCAGGATCCAATTTTTTTAGATCTTTTCCTTTTTCAATTTTTATGGTATTTTCTGAGTTTTCAATTTTTTTGGTCTTTTTGGTAGGTGAAGGAGGACTAGGAGAATGTACAGACTCTGGTTTGGAGGGAAAGTGGTTAGTAGAAGAGGGAGGTAGAAGGGACTCCAGCTGTACATGACGTGTGGTCAATCCAGTGTCTTCCAGGTTTTCAAGATTCAATCCGCGAAATCCATGATCTACATTCCTACCTGGACTCTTGATCGGTCTACAAATGTCATCCTCCAATAAGTTCTCATGACACATCATGAGAGAAGTCGACGCAATTGGAGGGTACTGCTGAGAACTCGGGCTCTTATACTCAACACACCTTGACTCGAGTGTGTAATATTGGGTTGAGTATGGCCCATATGTATGGCAGTTGTTGGTCGGAGCCTCATCAGGCGGAGTTAGTAGACAGGGGGTCTGTAAATCAGTCGCATGAATCCAATCCCCTGTATATGTCGGCTCTCCGAATGGGTGATATAAAGGTTGGTCAATGTGGTCTCTATCACTCAGGTCAATCAAGTCAGGAAGATCGTACGGTGCATGCCTCTCCATTCGGTTTGTCTGGTTGACCATGTTGTACCCTAAGGTTAAGTCGGGATGTGTGTATGGCAATTGTTGTTCTGTCCCAACTCGAGGTGAAAGTGAGGTATGTGGGGTCAACTGATTATGCCAATCATTCATCTCAGCAGTCGCTTGCTCTTTGATTTGTTCCTTGATTCCAGCAAGCGGACGAGAATATAGTGAGTCAATCCAAGGTGGTTGTGGGTCAGGGGTGGAAGAATGTGGGGTAGGTGAGAAGGACGAAGAAGTGGAGAAGTCAGTCGGAGTTCTGATTTCGCGGTTGGGGTGTGGGTATGAAGAGGAATAAGTGGTGGGAGATGATCGGAATATGGTCGAAGAAGGATGACTTGGATATGATGACCAAAATTCTGACATCTTGGAAGGGAGATGGGAAAATGAAGCGGATCGAGGAAGAAAGCGTGCAAGTGCACCGAATAACACACAAAACAAACAAACACAAGAGCAAACCCTGAGTTCACCTACTCAACACAGTGATGGTCGCAAAAGTCCGACCGTTTATCTTTTCAGTTTTAATTAGGTGATAAATCAAGATATCAATCCAATTACGCAAGGCTCAAAAGTAGGTTTTGGGCACTATCCTAGGGATGCGTCCTCTCCTCTCAACAATCACAATTAGCCAAGCATACAATGAGGGTTTTGCTCTCCCAAAACAAGTGTTAGTTTTAGTCAGTTTTTTTTTTGTCAACTCTGATTAGCAGTCCCGGTTTTAAGTTTGGTTATCACTTGATTAGTCCACCAAACAAAGCACGCCTAACGATCAGTCCCGATTTCCTTTTAACCTAAGTTTCAAAAACCAAGGGGAGGGAGTCGAGAAAAACCGATGCAAATGATGAAATCAATGATGCATGCCCAGTTCAGAAGACTTACAGTGATCCTCGCGCTCTACATGCGGGATGCAAGGCAGAATTGAAATTTTATACTAATATGAATGCAAACGAGAAACCGTTCCTAGACAAGCAGTTCTATTAGCGAGTGATGAACAAGTTTAATTTGACTAATAGCCCAGCGGTCTAAGTGCGTCTCGTTAAATGTGATGTGTGGTCCTAAAAGTTACGAGCATAAGCAATCAAGATAATCTAATAAAATGCTCTAAGAGCCGCGAGTGCAAGTCCTAGTCTACGTCAATCAACCACACGACCACGAGAGGGTCCAAAGTCCAGTCCGGATACAAACGCGAGCTCTCAAACAAGAGCCGCTGGAAAAAGCGAATTACCTAAGTTATTACAACACAATAATTACAAAAATTTATAAAAATTCTCTCGAAGATAAATTGATTTTCTTGCTCTTCAGCAGTCGGCGCGCGTCGCGTCCGTCGACCTCCGATGCACTCCAAGTTCACCGGGCCCTCGCAAGGAAAATAAGATTTATGTTAGAGAGTTCAAAAATAAAATATATACAGAAAATGAGAAGAAAAGATAATTGCAAAAAAGATGGAATAAATACAAGTGGCTCGGGGGTCAGACTACCCGAGTAAATGAAAATCTAAATCTAAATTCTTAAATTAATCCCTAAGCCATTTGCCTCCCCGGCAACGGCGCCATCTGACGAGTCGCTAAATACGTTGTTTAATTCGGTCACGTTGTAGCACGTGTACTTAGCGAGTCGGTCAGAACCGAGAGAAGATCTCCGTGAAGAGTGTCTCGGCTTAATTTATATCCCGGGCAAGTCCGGGGTCGAACTCAGGGAGGCAAAGGAACAACTTGGGTTTAATTTGCAAATTTAAGATTTTAGATTTCCAATGCGGTTTTTTTTATATTATTTATTTATTTTTTTTACCCACCCCATAATTATTGTATAATATATACAAAAAATACGTGAAAGTACGAGGTATGGGTAAAGTACGATTCTAGATACTAGATTTAATTCGGCTTCGTTGTAGCACGTGTACTTAGCGATTCGGTCAGAACCGAGAGAAGATCTCCGTGAAGAGTGTCTCGGCTTAATTTATATCCCGGGCAAGTCCGGGATCGAACTCAGGGAGGCAAAGGAACAACTTGGGGGTTAATTCGCAAACTTAGGTCTAGATTTCCAATGCGTATTTTTTTAGATTTTTTTTAATGCAAAAAGAGAAGCAAATGCAAAATGCGGGTGAATCAAGACGCTAAGAAAGTATACAACAAGGCCAAATTAATTTTGATGAGAAATTAATCCAATTTAGCCAAATTATATTTTTCCTAGAATACTAATCCAGAGATGAAAACAAAACACATTTTTTTGGAATTTTAGGACTTAAAATGCAACAATGAAAAATGCACACTTTTTAAGGGTCTTTTTGCAATTTATCACACAAACAGAAAGCAAAAATCATGAAAAAATTACTGGAATGAAAACATGATGCAAGGAAGCTACAATATTTTTTTTGGAATTTTTTGACAAGTTATGAATTTTTTATGGATTTTTTAGTGGAAACAGAGTGACAGTGAGTAAATAATTCCTATTAAATCCACGTTATCAAATTAGTCAGAGAGCAAATTATCTCAAAAAGATATTTAGATAAGCTATCCAGGAAAGTTGAAATTTCGAAAAAATGATTTACGTGGAATTAATTAAAAATCAAATACTAAAAACACTCTACAATTTATTTCAGGCACAAGACAACTCCAATTTGATTGAAATTTGGATAGAAAATTAATCACATATTAAGGCATCACATATAATTTTTGTGGATTTTTTGAAGCAACCGTATGTGAGAAATAATTTTAAGAGCACAGAATGGGTAAAGTATGCTAAATTTCAGTTGAACATTTTTAATTAATTACTCATTACTCACAAAAATACAAATAAATATCCACAATGTAGAGAATTAGTTGCTCAACATAAAGGTATTTTTCATTGAATAAAAGGATGCCAAAATGAGGTCCAAATTAATGCATAAATACAGGGGTCTTTGTGCAAATTCTGAAAGCAAAATTACAATGCAAGTTATGAACAGGGACTGTTATGCAATTACTAAAATATGAAATAAACAAACTGCAATTTTTACATTAAAAAAATACAAAACACCTTTCTTCTTCCTTGGTCCGCTGGAGATGAACCCAAAAGGGTTGTGGGCGGCGGCGGCGGTCGCACCGCACCGGCGCGCGGAGGCGCGGCGAGGAGCGCGGAGGGGCGCACGGCGGAGGGGCGGTGGCGCGAGGAGGTGGCGGGCGGTGCTCTGGCGGAGAGAACGGGGGCGCGGGCGGAGGTGGCTGTGGCGCGGGGGAAGAGGCGGAGGTCGACCGCGGCAGGTGGCCGCTCGCGGCAGAAGGAGGGGGGCGGCGCCCGCGGCTGCGCCGCTTGGTGGCGGCGAGGCCGGCGGCAGCGTGGCCGCGGGAGGAGGAAGAAGGGGCTGCGGCGGCGGTGGTGGTTGTCCCTCCCGCTGCTGCAGCTCACTCTTTTTTTTATTTTTTATTTTTTTTTTATTTTTTTTTGATTTTTTTAATGTTTTAGTTAGCTGCTATTATAAATAAAAAGAAAACTTCTTTTTTTTGTTTTAGATTTTTTAAATTTTTTTATACTTTCAAATAAGAAACAAATATATATACAAAAAGGGAGAGAAAAGGGGGGAAATGGAAGAGGAAAACGATGAAAAAGATGGAGGTGATTGTGATGATGGTATGTGTGAATATGATATGGTATATAAAAAAACAAAACAAAACAAAATATGAGATAAAATAACAAGAGAAATGAGGAGAAATACTTACCTGTTCTTCGCCGGATTGGCGGAGCAGTCTACGCTGAACTCCTGTTGTCGCCTCGACCCGATTGGCGAGATAAAAATCGGAGAAGCTACGCGAGCTCGACGGGGAACTCGTGACGCGAAGCGGAGCTCCGCGGATCTCACCTGAAGGAGGTCGTCGCTTGAGGACGATGCTTCGCCGCTGTCACCAACAAAACACTCCAAGCTCTCTCCTTATTCTATAAGAATGGTGGATTTACAAGTGAATACAAAACACCATGTACACATTTTTTTACTTTTCTAATATGTAATTTTTTTTGTCTTTTTAATAAGAGATATTTACAACGGAAAAATACAATAAAATACTACAATTAAAATACAACACAAGTATGATTTTTTTGTATTTTTAGTGATTAAGAAAAATAAAATAAAAATTAAAGAAAGAATGAATATATACATGGTATACAATGTACATCTAGGTCCCAAAACCCAACTTTTGCAAATGAGCTCCGATTTTAATGAAACCACTTCCGTTGGATAGATAATTTTCTAACTTGAACTTTAAAAGTGAATTTGGTGAATTTAGAGTTCATACAGAGCGGGAATTTAGCTTGGAAGTTGGTCTTTACGGCTTTTTCCCATTGGGATCTAGGAGCATTTATTTAAGGTAAAATTTGTTTTGTATTTTTGTATTTTTATATACATTTTTATAAACAAGTTAGAGAAAGAATTAGGCAAAAAGGAGTTGAAATGAAATTATTAAAAATACATGAAGTTTTGGGCTATTTACAAGTATAAAACTCCTTTATTTTTGCGGCTTTTTTTATGTTAATTCATTTTGTACAATCTTATATACAGTAATTAGTGTGTTTTATTTACAAGAGTTATTTTGTTAATTTATTGATTTTATGGACATTTATTAGGGAATTTACTCGTGGATTTTGCTAAGATCAAGATATTGAGATGATGAATCGTGGATTCATCAAGGATCTATGGGTAAATTACATAATATAGACATAATAAAAGAAAATGAAGAGATTATCTACATAATCTCTCATTCTTGATGGAGAGGAAAAGACGTGAGAGGCTGAGGTGGGTGATACGGGCAGGGGCGGTGGAATGGTGAAGGACCTCCAGCGCGCAGAACTCTTCTGCCGGTGGAGGGCTTGCCATCGGCTGCGTAAGGGGGGGGTCAGAAGTCAGAAGCTGGTTGGGAGGTTGTGCCTCATCGAAAGCGTGGAAGGAGGTGTTTCAGATGTGGGCTTGTGGGGCATTTGGCGGCGGTCTGTGCGTCCCCTCCAAGATGTTTCTCGTGCGGGAAGGTGGGCCATCACCGCTCCTCCTGTTTGTCTGTCCGTCCGGGAGGATGTGGGGGGGTTGTGGGGGAGCCTCGTGGGAATCGGGAAGTCGTAAGCTCGGTCGGCTGCTTTGAAGGGGGCGGAGACTCGAGGTCTCTCGCTTCGGTGATTCGCGGGTCTGCAGATAGGCTCCTTGTTGGCTCTTGGGTGGTGGGATCCTCCTCTGTAGCAGAGGTGCGAATGGCCTTAGCGCAGGAGTTTGATGGTGCGTTCACTGGGGACGTGGTGGCTTTGGGAAATTGAAGGTGTTATGCGAGGGGTTTGACGGAGCTTCAGAAGATGCAACTGCTCGCGACGAATGGCTCGGATGGCATTGAATGGAGGTCTCCAAGATTTGCGGATGGCGTTGTTGATCGTTACTCGAGGAGGGTGGCGGAAGTGCAGGGGGTGTTGTTCCTCTCCTGCACGGTGTCTTGCTTGGGCCCGCCTCTTAGGAGGCTTGGCTCGGTGGTGCTGCAAATTCTTGCCGATGGCATGCTGCCGGGGTCGGACCCCGAGGTTACTCTCGTGCTGATGGAGTGTCCCGACTCCGGTTGTCTCTCTTCCTAGACGGAGTTGGTCGTAGGTCGCTTCCTCTTTCCGTTGCTGGTTTGCCTCTTGGATCCTTTGGTGCCATCTCTGCCGAGGGGCCGGGACAGAGGCGCCGAGTCTAGCTCCGGTGGTGTATTCGACGGGGATGGTCCACCTTCCGGGGGATGTCTAGTGGGGACGCTCCGCCTTCCGGTGATTGGGCGGCTCGCGTCACTTCAGTTGCTACGCGTGCGACGTCTCTTCAGCTGGCGTCGTCTCGTCTTCTGGCACCCTTTGAGAAGATTGCCCTTGGGAGTTGCAACCCTATTGATGGCAGCTCCTGGGAGCCCGACATTTTGCCCCACATTTTGAGGGCGCCTGTGTACCGCTAGCTCGGGCAGGGAGAGTCCGCGGTTTCTTTTTCAACGGCTTTGGATTCTCGTGCGATGTGTTCGCAGGCGGATTGTGTTCTTAATGATGACGGATCGCTGGATCCGATTATAGACGGGCTCTTGGTTTCGGATCCTTTCTTCTCGGGAGATCCGTCTGGGTCTCAGGTTGATCTATTACGCTTTCGAGGTGGCCAGAGCACTGTGAAAGCGGTAACTGGGCCATCTAGACGCGACTGGAGCTTTCTCCCCTCTGGCACGCCCTTTTCTGTTGCCGACCGGGAGTGGGGCTCCCAGGCGTTGGTTGGTTTTTTGCCTGATGTGGGGTCCAAATCGCCTGCGAGGTCCGCTGAAGGGTCGACATCGGTGCTGGCCTCTTCGGGGGGCGTCAGCCGGCGGATTGGAAAAAGGTACAGAAGGCGCCCCGATCGCTAAGGCAGGAGAGCGATCTTCCGCCGGTGTCTGATCATAAAGCACAAGTGGCTGCTATGGTGGGAGTTATCCGCCTTTGGGGCAATTGCGCTGGTTCTTAATGAAGATCCTCTCATGGAACGTAAGAGGTCTGGGTGACCCAGAAAAGAGGAAGATTTTGGGTTCTAGATTCCTTGAGTGGGGCTGCGACATCGTAATGCTTCAGGAAACCAAGCTTGAGTCCTGTTCGGGAGAGATCTGGCGCTCCTTCGATGCAGTCTCCCTTTCAGGCTTTCGTGCGATTGACGCGGTTGGATCTGCAGGTGGCCTGTTGATTGCGTGGAGGGATCAAAGTTTTGTGCTCCGTTCTGAGCTAAGGGGCACCCATGTTCTGACCGTGCTTTTGGAGAGTCTCTCCTCTGTGTCAATTATTGCGGTCTCTTGCATCTATGGGCCTTGCTAACCGGGGGCTAGGCAACAGTTATGAGAAGATCTGCGTTCGGCTAGGGCTTCCTTCCTGGAGGCCGCTTGGCTGGTTGGGGGCGATTTCAATGTTACTTTGCTTTCCTCGGATCGGTCGGGTTTGCGTGGTGGTTAGGACCCGGGATCGACGGATTTTGTGGAGTTGGTGGACCTTCTGGAGCTCGAAGTGATTGACGCTACTGACGTAAAGTATACCTGGCGAAACTCGGGGTCTCGCTCGTGCCACGACCGTTTTTTGGCTTCTTCGGAACTCATGGAGCTCTTTCCTCTATCCTTTACCACGAGTAGGATCCGGACTCGTTCGGACCACTCTCCTCTGCTTTGGGACTCGGGGCAGCAGTCGCCCCACAGGGGCTTCTTTAGATATGAAAAGGCATGGCTATTAGAGGACTCCTTCCGCAAGCTGGTTTCATCCCACTGGACCTCTACGGTGGTCTCAGGTTCTGCTATTTCGAGGTTTGCTCAAAAACTTGTTTCCTTGCGTGGAAGGCTATGCACGTTTAACAAGGAATCGGCGAGGCCCATCGGGCAGCCAGGGCTTCGGCGGAGGAGGATCTTGCTGGCCTCGATAGAATGGAGGATTCTGGGCCGCTGTCTTTGGATGACTTGGCTAGGAGAGCAGATGCACTTAAGAAGGTAGCTCTGGAGTATAAGAAGCGTCTTGCGGAGTGGAAGCAGAGGTCTAGTCACAGATGGCTCAAGGAGGGAGATGCCAACACTGCGTACTTTCACAGACTCGCTAACAGGAGGCGTCGTGGCAATGCTATAGGGTCGGTCATTGTGGATGGTATCCGGGTTGATGGTGATAGCGAAATGGGAAGGGTGATTATGGACCATTTCCACGCCTTCTCGTCGAGGACTCTCGTTCGTTGGTGGAGATGGTTGGGTTTGGGGGCGAAGCAGCTCTCTGGGGATCATGCCTCGAGCTTAATTCAGTCGGTCACTTTGGAGGAGGTGAAGGCTACTGTTTGGTCACTCAACGCGGATGGGGTGCCCGACTTGGATGGCTTCCCGGTATCCTTTTATAAGGACTTCTGGGATCTGATCGCGGGGGAGGTGCTGGAGGTGATTCAAGAGGTGTGTCTACGCAACGCTGGTTTCGACAAAGTAAATAGGGCTTTGGTCTTTCTCCTTCCTAAATACGGTGTGGCCGAGCCCGTTGAGGATTTTAGACCGATTGCTCTCTCCAATGGGTTATATCTGATTGTGGCTAAGGTGTTTGTTGTCCGCTTAAGTAGGGTTCTTAAGCACATTATCTCCCCTTTTCAGTCGGCATTTGTCCCGGGCAGGCAGATCGGGGATTTCTTGGTCATGGCTTCTGAGATCATTGTTGACTGGAAGAGGCATGGCGTGAAGGCAGTGCTTTGGAAGGTAGATTTTGCAAAGGCGTATGATACTCTTGACTGGCGCTTTCTGTGGGAGGTTATGCATAGGCATGGTTTCCCGGACATATGGATATCTTGGATGAAGTGTTGTGTTACCACGGCTTCAATGGCGGTCCTTGTTAATGGTCGCCCGGAGGGTGGCTACTTCCAGCCTCAGCAGGGGTCAGGCAGGGGTGCCCCTTGGCCCCTCTACTCTTCGTCATTGCCGTTGATGTGCTAGCCTGTTTAGTTTCCCAGGTTCAGAGCAATGGTCTCACTTCGGGTTTCTCAAAAGATGCGCTGAATATTCCTATTATTTAGTATGCAGATGACACTATCTTCTTTATTGAAGGTGGCAGAGAGGAAACCAGTGTTGTCGCGGTCGTTCTTGAGCTGTTCGGTGAATTATCGGGTCTCGTTCAAAACCGGGACAAATCTATTTTGGTGCCTTTTGCTTTCTCTGAGGAGGAGGTGCGTATATGTACTGAGGAGCTGGGGGTGGCTAATGGCAAATTGCCTATCCGCTACCTTGGCTTGCCGCTGACGATCGGCAGGGTCAAGCTGGCGGACTGGCTACCGGTTGTCGAGAAATTGGAGGGCAAGTTGACGGGCTGGCGGTCCTCTATCCTTTCCAGGGGGGACGACTGGTCCTGTTGAAGGCGGTTATTGCTGCGATTCCGGTCTTCTTCATGTCTTCACGCATCTTGCCCAAGGGGATTCGTACGCGTATTGAGAGCTTGATGTGGAGATTCCTCTGGCGCAATAGCGGTCAGGAGGCTAGAGACATGCACCTGGTAGACTGGGATATTGTGACCTTGACGAAGGCGGAGGGCGGTTTGGGAATTAGGCGGTTGGATGCTATGAATGAGGCCTTGATTTTAAAATGGATGTCCAGGTTGTGGGGGAGCGGCGAGGATTTATGTTGTGATCTGATTCGACGCATTTATGATTTCTCCAGCTCTTTGCCGTTTGGACTTACTCCGGGAAGTACGTCGTCCCCTTTTTGGAAGGGAATTCTTTCAATGCTGCCTCGGTTTCATGATCTCTCCTGGCCTGTGATGGGAAACGGGCTTTCTTTCGCAAACTGGACGAAGGGTGGGACGCTCGGCGATCGTTACTCGCGGCTCTTCGCTTTGGCGGCAGACCGGGGTGCAAGGGTTGCTGATTGCTGGTGTGATGGAAACTGGATGGCACGATTTTGTGCGAACTTTTCCGATCAAAGGATGGAGGAATTCCTTCATATGTGCGACTCCCTGGCTAGCTGTGAACGCCCTGGGGGGGCAGAGACCACTGGGTTTGGAGGGGATATTCTTTCTCTGTCAAAAAGGAGTACGCAGCGATTCACAGACCGCCTCCTGCACAAACTGATATGCTTATTGGGGACTGTAGCTTGGTGTGGAGTCTTTGGCTGCCAGAGCGGATTGGTTTCTTTCTTTGGCTTCTTAGGCACAAGCGTTTGATGATGCAGGATCGTTGCGCGTGCTTCTTTGGTACGACTTCTGATTGCTGCCCCTTGTGCGGAATAGGTATCGAATCTGTGGATCATCTCTTCTTCACTTGTTCTTGCACTGCTGGTTTGTGGGAGGGCCTCGGGCTAGACTGGGTTAGTTCGAGGTCCTTCGACGATTTTTGGGGATCGATGTGGTCGGCTCGGCAGCGGCCGCGGAGGAGATCCTGGGCCCATTGTCTTTGCTTTGGTCTATTTGGTTGGCTAGGAACGCTCTCTTGTTCTCTGGTCAAAGGTTCTATCGGGAGAATGTTTGTATTCAGTACAAGGGTTTTGTTGAGTACTGGACTCTGGTGTGACTGTATCTCCTACTGTCCTTTTTTCTTCTTTTAACCCTTTTTGAATTAATTTTTGGGGCGGGCACCATAGCGTGTTACCCCCTCCTTTGGACTTCAAAAAAAAGAAGAAAATGAAGAAACAATACATAAACACAAATATATATCTCTACACCCCCTTATCGCAAGTTCTGTTGGTCTGAGGCTCCTCCAGAACCTTCGCCAAACCAACCTTCTTTCCTGTAGATTCGTCACGCCCTGCCGGAGAGGGTATATACCTAATACCTCACTTGCGTTACCATCATCGTAGGCGATCGGGACATCCATCCCCACTGAAGGAGGGTACCTCCACCCGAAGAGGGAGTTGGATCCCTCGCAGTGGGGATTGGGTTTGATATGGGATTAAATGCAACACCTTGAGCCAATAAAACTTGACCCCCTGAAGGGCATCATGCATGAGGACTAGACGACCCATCATGTTTAGTCGGGTCCAGTTGTCAGATCCCCTTCCGACACTAAGAGCTCAAGATATGAGGATCTGTAGGGGGGAATCATCGGCCTGCTACATGTTATGGGGTATACGGACCCGTACTCGTCCCACTTAAAATCACATATTTAAAGGTTCTTGGAGTCGAAGCATCGTGTGATGAGCTGAAGAGGCGCGTATTCCAAAAAGGGGCCAATTGCCGAACTAGGATTTCCACCCTTTACCGTCGCAAAAACCGCTTCAAATCCCGTCAACTCCTCAAGTTCCGAGGTCTCCGGCGCTTTCCCCGATCCCTGATTGTCGCCAACGTCCGATCGAGTCCCCGCCGCCTTGTCAGAAACTACACCTCCAAGACCTCCAGACGCATCTGCATAATTTTCCTCCCTAATTTCATCTCTATATGGGTGGTCAGCGGCGGCCTGAGATCTCCTATCAGGACCACCACGTTTGTGTCTTCACCCAGCTCAGCACCGAGCAGACCACTTCCCGCGCAATTCCTATCTCCATCAGCGTCACCTTCAATTCAAGACCTTGAAGCTTCTGCATCTCAGGGGGATGCTTGAAACCCTCAGCTTATAGACCGGTGTTTTGATCTCCGAAATTCCATCCAAGTATCGTGTCCTCCTCCATCGTATCTTCCCCTTCATCTCCGACAGAAGCCCCTCCTCCAACACTCCTTCAATAACCAGCTTCGCACCAGCTGATGATAAGCCCCTCACGCACATTGAGCCCCTTGGCAACCAGATGACGTCGACGAAGCCTTCCACAGGACGCTCCAGCTCCCTTCGCCATCTGCTTCAGCATGTCAGCTAAACCGTCAATCGGAAAGCACATTGAAGCCACCGGTACTGTATCCCGACCCGTGCGGGCCCTCATCGACCTTGGCCTTCGCTTCAGGCACTCCTTTCCGCAGTGCCCGAGTGACCACATCCGAAGCAAAGTTGCTGGGAGGCTGGACAACTCCTTGAGATGTGATCTTCAGCACCGCATCTGTAGCACCATGTTTTCCCGATGCTTTTGTTCTTGCCGTGCCGCCTAAGCTGCTTAACTGCGCTCCACGGTCCATCTCCCGCGAGGTCCTCCATGACGACGTCCTCCAACTTCTCTTCCTCCTCCGGGGATGTGTGCAACTCTTCAGTTCCCTCAGGGGTGGTGCTCGGTTCTCTCGATGCTGGGTGGCCCTGTCCCCCTTCCTTCTCCCCCTCACCCCCATCGCCCTCCCTGTCGCACCCCATTTTAATGATTGCAAAGCTTTTGCTTATCCAATGAACTAGTAATGCATACTCAAAATATTTTCCCTTAGTTTATATGTTTATCTTTTTTATATTATCCAGATTCCAGATTTTATCGAGAACATTGAAACGAAGAAATTTGTCCTGATTCATGGTGAAGGGTTTGGTGCGTGGTGTTGGTACAAGTCCATGGCCTTGTTGGAGGAATCTGGATTGCAGCCTATTGCTTTAGATCTCTCTGGATCTGGAATAGACTCAACTGATACTGGAAGTGTAATGACATTGGCTGATTATGCGAAGCCTCTGATTGATTACTTAGAGAAACTTCCAGAGGACGAAAAGGTGAAATGCTCCCTCCTGATGCTCTAAAAAAGTTCAAGATCGAAGAACCTGCGAATATTAAAAACAAGATTTTTTTTCATAATATCTTTTCTGTCAATTGTTGCAGATTATCTTAGTTGGCCATAGCTGTGGTGGAGCAAGCATATCATATGCACTTGAGCTGTATCCGAAGAAGATCACCAAGGCAATATTCCTGGCGGCTACAATGGTATCAAATGGTCAGAGGCCTTATGATATATTTGCTGAGGAGGTTAGATTTCATTGTACTGTCGTAATGTTTTGAATCTCTGACATTTGATTATCGTGGCACAACTTAGATTCTAAAATAAGTTATAATGTTCATCTGATATGGAACCCTTTAGTATGCACAATATCACATTACTTTTAATGAAATCAGAAGGAAAGTTGGTGTAGCTCCGATCGAGGATAAGATGTGAGAAGCTTAAAGGTGGTTTGGCCATTTGCGAAGGAGGTTAGGTGATGCACCATGAGAGTTTTGGGATGTTAGCCGGCTAAGAGAGGGCGAGGAAGGTCCAAGAAGTGTTGGAATGAGGCTATATGAAAGGATCTTAGTTTTTTGGATTTAAGCCCGAGAATAACCCAAGATAGATCTGAATGGAGGCAAAGAATCCATGTACCCGGCCCTACTTAATGTGGGAAAAGGCTTTGTTGTTGTTGTTGCATCTGAGATAATATGTAGATTATCATAAATACATTAACATTGACAAAAAATTGGAGAAGTTCATAAAGGCAAATGTGTTCCTTAACCCAAGTGCTTTATCTGCTTATAACAATTCTTGATTAATTAAGTATTAAGTGGTCAATTGCTCATGGTGGGTTGGTCATACAGGTTGATATCAAATATAATCGCTCAAGCTTGTAATTGATATTGATTTCTGTTGGGTTTCTAAGAGGAACAGGGATTTCACAAATAAAACTTAATTAAAAAATTGCTATAAACTGACACCAACATGGGCGCTTCCCCTCTTTTGGACTAAAAAAAACTACAGTTATACCAGTAATGCATTGTATGCAGCAAGGTTGCAAAACTTCTGGCTAGCATTTGTTAGGATGTGGAATGACAGCAACTAAGCCCATTTCCACAGTACGAGGCATGTTGCATGGATTTTTGAACTTTACTTGGAATATCTCATATCATTTCCAGACTTAGTCCATAATTTATGTCATGCTTGCAAAATTATCTTCCAACACTTCTCCACTCTGCCTATATCAATTTTACAAGTCTCACCACTAAATTGTTCTTTTCAGTTTTAAGAAGAAAATAGCTGTCTCTGCATATTGCTGAATGATCTTGCTGTGTCTTTCTCATTATCCTTGTTTCCAAAATATATATCCTCCACATGTTCAACTCTCCGCTGACTGTTAATCTGTAACAAAGTATCATGGCCAAGCCCCTTGGTCAGAGAAGTTCACAGCTTAGATGCATAGCCAACCGAATTTTCCGAGAAGCTAATATTAGTCTCATATGTAATGGTGCGGAACACTGCTACAGTAGTTATTGATTGCTATGGACCCATTTGGATCTGATCCTGATTATTTTAGTCCCCATTAGCCTAAGTTTATAACCGTTCGGTTCCAATAAGCAGTAAAGAAGTTTATCGCCAATCAGTTCCAATAAGAAGTGGAGGAAGGCAACATGGACTGCACTTCCTCAGATATGATCCTATCTTTTTAATGGTACTCACCATTTTTAATTTTGGGAAGAAAGTTTCTGCTTATCATTGGGAATCCATTCAACAATACTGACCTCTACCTAGAGAGGCAAGTTAGTAAATATAAACTGGATCCAATCCAAGAATCTGTTGGTGACAGGATGTCGTGATGCCGTTAAAGAGCCCAGAGTAGAGGGTAGAGATGTGGAGGGTTTGTGGCAATTGATACATGAGTAAGGTGATAATGGGTGTATTTCAAGCCATTTGCAAGTATCATATTCTCTTTGAGTGGCCTCAACATTTTAGTGTTTGTAAAATAATCTTCATCGTACTAGTATGTTAACCTTCAATCGATCTATGGGGGTTACCTATCATCATATTAACCTTCAATCTGTCTACGGGGTTACCTACCATAACCAAATCAACCATGCATTTTCCCACATTAAATGAGGTATGCTGTGGGATTACCATATTTAAAAACATAGCGGCCTAAGAAAATATCACATGTTAGACCCTGTGAAACTTGATCATTATAAAATCAACCTTGTTCAGTGGTCCTTAAGCAGGTTGTCCTATCCAACATTTTATTTCTTCTCTTGAAACCTGCTTCAGCCAACCTCAGGGAAGATCCCTGATGCAGATCTTACACAGTGCAAATGGCTGCAAAAGTCGTTACTTTAAGCAGCTTCATTTTCCTCAAGTCATCCCATTAATTAGCCCTTCCATGTTTACTAGGTAATTAGTTGTCGCAGACAATTTCATTTTCCTCAAGTCTTGATAAATAGCAGTTAGATTTTGCTTTATAAAGGCTGCACATCATTACATCTAGAAAATGGAATGTAGTTGTGTAATTTTTCATGGGCAGTTTTATTTATTACTGAGGTAGTTACACCTAATATTACATGCTTATAATTATTACTTGGGCATCATATTTCCTTAATATTTTCAATTCTCTAAGTTATTGTTAGATTTCAAACAATTCCATTTATTAGGCTATTAGGCCCTGTTTGTTTGGTTGGAAAGGAATTACAATAGAATGGAATCAAGACAAGAATGGAATTAACAATGGAATGGAAAGAAATAAGTTTTTCCATTCCATTGTTTGGTTCATATTAGGAATTGAAACATCTATTACGAGACACAATCCTTTCTTATGTTGTAAAGGTAAATAATAGAAAGAAAATAACCTTCCTTTGATATATTTCGTTAAGTAGAAAAATTAATAGGTATCCACCAAATTATTTTTTTCATATAATTGATATATTTCATACAAGGAACCGATAGTCAAATTTAAATGGAAACTACTTTGATTTTTTCCATGCAATTGATATATTTGATATATCCATATCCGTAGCCACTAGAATATTCTATTACAATATATGTATTCATATTTAAAAAAATGAAAATATTATGGGTATTCGTATTTGCAAAAAAAAAATATATCCATGTCCCTATACGTATTGACTAAAATGTAACTGCTATCCATATCCTAAAAACTAAAGATGGTATATGTATCCATATCTATAGTTGAAAAAAAACAAAAATCCATTTCCATATCCGTTTTCGCAAAAAATCTCATCCATGTCCATATATGTAGCCACAAAAAAAAATAAAACCCATATTCATGTATGTATATGTATCCGCTAGAATATAATCAATATCCATATCTTAGAAAAAATTGAAAATTACATCCGTATCCATATCCATATTAGAAAAAAAATCCCATATCCTTGTCCATATCCATATCCGAAAAAATAAATAAAAAGCACATCCATGTTTGTATCTGTACCTGCAAAAAAATCATATCTAATATATTTTATCTTCATAATAGATAATTTAATATATATGTATTCATATATGCTGGAATATCTTGTAACCATATTTGTATCTGTATCCAAAAAAAATTGAATCGTATCTGATGGGAGAAAAGAATGACCTCCATTAGACGTACCCGAGGGCTCTCTTATATAGGAGAATAGCCCTTGGGTTAATTACATGATAAGTACTCAGAGAAACAAAAATTACATAAAAGAGACAAAACGCTATATTTATCATAACACTCCCCCTCAAGCTGGAGCATATATATCTATCATGCTCAGCTTGGAACAACACTTCTGAATGGGACTTCGAATAGAGCCTTGGTGAAGATATCTGCCGTCTAATCTCCTGTAGCCACATGAGAGGTAGATATGAGTCCTTTCTATATCAAGTCTCGAGTGTAATGGCAGTCCACCTCGATATGCTTTGTACGTTCATGAAATGCAGGACTATTTGCAATGAATAATGCAGCTTGATTATCACATAAGAGTTGCATAGGAAGAGGAACTTCTATGGTAAGATCAGTTAACACCGATCTAATCCACATCATTTCTGCACTCCCTTGGGCCATGGCCCTGTACTCAGATTCTGCACTTGATCTAGCAACCACAGTATGCTTTTTGCTTTTCCATGAGACAAGTGAGTATCCAACAAACACTGCAAACCCCGAAGTAGACTTTCTGTTCGTGGGACATCCTGCATAGTCAGCGTCTGCACACGCTGTTACCTCCAAGGAAGCATCCCTACTGAATAAGAGTCCCGAACCAGGTGAGTTCTTCAGATATCTCAAAATCATAAAGATAGCATCCATATGTGCCTTTCTGGACTGCTCCATGAATTGGCTGACCTTGCTTACTGCAAACATAATATCTGGCCTGGTGATAGTAACGTATAAAAGCTTCCCAACTAGTTCTTTGTACCTCCTGCTATCAACTTCTTCAGTATCCTCATCACACAATTTCATACTTGGAACCATGGGAGTCGTAACAGGCTTGCAGCCAGTCATACCTGTTTCAGAAAGGAGATCCATGGCGAACTTTCTCTGGGTCATCACTAGACCACGATGATTTCTGGCAAACTCCAACCCCAAGAAGTAGCGAAGAGTACCAAGATCCTTGGTCACAAACTCTTTACCTAGGAACTTCTTGGCTATCTGAATGCCTTGAGCATCATCTCCTGTAATAATAATGTCATCCACATACACAAGAATGGCAACGGTACCTCTTTGTGTCTTCTGAACAAAAAGCGAGTGGTCTGCAGTGGACCTTTTAAACCCATGTTGCTCGATCAATTCTGACAGCTTTTGGTACCAAGCTCTAGGACTTTCCTTCAGGCCATAAATTGCCTTATGTAGCCTGCATACTTTCTGGGACTCCCCCTCAGCAATAAACCCAGGTGGCTGCTGCATGTAAACTTCCTCTTGAAGGTCTCCATAGAGAAATGCATTCTTCACATCAAGCTAAAATAACGGCCAATCACGTGAAACTGCAACTGCTAGTAAAATCCGTAGCGTCGAGTGTCTCGCTACTGGAGAAAATGTGTCCTAATAATCCACCCCATATGTATGGGTAAAGCTACGGGCCACCAACCTTGCCTTATAGCGATTCACACTCCCATCTGTATTTTGTTTAATGGAAAATATCCACTTGCAGCTGACAATCGAAGCACCTCGTGGGGCCGAAACAATAGTCCATGTCCCTCGTGACGTTAAGGCCGCCATTTCTTCTTCCATGGCCTGACGCCACCTGCTATCCTGTAAAGCCTCCATATATGTTCGGGGTATCGTAGCCGCAGAAAGTCCTACAACAAACTTCTTATACTCATCAAAAAGATGATCCAAAGAGACATGGGCAGCAAGTGGGTATGTGGCACATTGGCGTCGAGGCTTCCTCAGCGCAATAGGAACATCCAAATCTGTATCCTCTCTGTCCTCTGCAGCAGAATCATCCTGTGTATGATGTACAACTCCAGTGCCATCAGTAGAAATATTGTTATCATGACATACCTGAGGCGTGCTGGATGATGTGGACGGCTTATGAGCAGAAGAGCTAGTAGAAGACCTGTGAGTGTAAACAATGGGTAAGAATTTTGGCTCAGGTGGTGGTGGTGGTGGCGGCAGTGACAAAGTTGGAGGTAATGGTTGGTCAGGTTCAGATGCTGGAAGAGATGGAGGTGGAGGAACAACAATATTATCCTCATTATTATTGGATAGCCTGTCACCTGTAGGAGAGAAGTACATGATGGACTCAAAGAAAGTAACATCAGCACTTACATAATATTTCCTACTCACCGGATCATAACATTTATACCCTTTTTGAGTACGGGAGTACCCAACAAACACACATTTGATAGCTCTTGGTGAGAGCTTATCACGACCAGGGGTAGAATTATGCACAAAAGCCACAGACCCAAAGACTCGAGGTGTCAGGGAGAATAGGTCCTTCTCGGGAAACGCAATCAAGAAGGGAACCTTCTCTCCAAGAACAATAGACGACATACGATTCACCAAGTAGCACGCAATGAGAACAACATCCCCCCAAAAGGAATGAAGGGCACGACTATGGATCAGCAATGTTCGAGTGACATCAAGAAGGTGACGGTGTTTGCGTTCCGCCCCACCATTTTGTTGCGAAGTGCAACTACACGAAGTTTGGTGAACAATGCCATTTGAACTGAGAAAATCTGACAAATGTAGTGTAGAAAACTCCAAAGCATTATTTGTGCGAATTACTTTGACATTGGTAGAGAAGATATTATTAACTTCAAGAATAAATTTTTGAATAATAGCACCAGCTTCAGACTTTTGTTTCAACAAAAAATACCCACGATAGTCTGGAATAATCATCCACAGCAACCATATAATAACGATGTCCCTGAAGATCAGGGACACGACTTGGACCCCAAATATCAAAATGAAACAGCTCAAAAGACCGACTACTATGACGACTCGGACGACCTGGAAACGAAAACCGATGGTGTTTCCCAAGCTGACAGGCTTCACAATTCAATGCAGTACGGGTAGATATCTGTGGTAAGACATGACACATCTTCTGCAGAGGAAGATGGTCAAATCGAAGATGCCAAAGAAATAGAGAAACAGATCCAGAGGGAATAGCAGCAAGTCCAGCACATGGTGATATAGCAAGCTTATACAAGCCCCTCTGCTCACGGCCACTTCCAATCATCCTGCCAGTCAGTATGTCCTGAAACACAAAAGTAGAAGGGTCAAAGATGGCACGACAATGTAAATCTTTCGTAAGTTAGCTAATAGATAACATGTTCATCTGAAAGTCAGGTGCATGTAAGAAATTATGAAGACTCAAAGTAGACGTACCCGAGGGCTCTCTTATATAGGAGAATAGCCCTTGGGTTAATTACATGATAAGTACTCAGAGAAACAGAAATTACATTAAAGAGACAAAACGCTATATTTATCTTAACAATATCTATTTTCATATCCGCAAAAAAATATCCTATATCCATGTTAGTATCCATATATGCATATATTTGTAACTTATCCGACCTTTGCATCCACATATTTGTATCCATGTCAATGTTCATATATCCATGTCAAAAAAATCATATCCATGCCGGTGTCCAAAAAAATATCCAAAAAAGAAACACGCATATCCATGTTCCATATATTTGTAACAATGATATATTAATTAAAAAGTATTGAAGAAGAATACATTCATTAACATTTTTAAGGAATGGAATCCCAATTCCTAGGGGGTACCTAGGAATGGCAATTCCCATGTATGAAGGAATCCGGTTTCCTTTGTAATCGTTATTCCTGCCTAAATATTATCTAACAAACACAGGAATGGAAGACATGGGAATGCTGATCCATTCCCCCCTCTATTCCTGCATAACAAACATGGACTAAGGAGATAAATATTTGATATATTTAATGTATATCTATTAGCCTCTACATTAATGTTAGAATTGACAGATAACTGTATTTCCATATTCATTTGCTCTATTTTTCCTCGCGTATATTCACTTATAAAAAAAGAAAATAGCGCAGTTTGTTTCCCATAATAATATATATTCGTTTCTCAAAAAAAACAATAATATGTATTCACTTCATACCCCTTTTCTGAGGCTTAGCCTTTCTACTAGGATATACATTTATAGTCTGTACAGTCCTGATTTTATCCTGTGCTAATGGAGAAATCGAAGCAAGTGGATATGAATTATTGCATTCACTAACATGAGTCCGTTTTGTCTCTTTTAGTTTGAGTTCAAGTTGCTTCTTTGTATCAGTATAGAGAAGATTCTTCAAGCTGGAACTCAATTCATTTTTGCATGGGCTTACATATTTTGCTATTACATGTATTTGCAGCTGGCATCTGCTGAGTCACTTATGAAACAATCACAGCTTTTCACTTATGGCAATGGTGGGGATCGGTCTCCTACTGCCCTTTCATTTGAGAAAAATCACATCAAGGCATTATACTTCAATCAGTCGACTTCTAAGGTATAGTCTTTCTTAATTGGATATAAACACAGCACGGGAAAGCACACAAATGAAAAGTTAATGATGGCTGTGATTATTCAGGACATTGCACTTGCAAGCGTCTCTATGAGACCAATCCCTCTCAAGCCAATAATGGAGAAGCTTGACCTGACACCAAAAAACTACGGATCTGTAAAGAGGTACTACATTCAGACCCTTGACGACCGGTTTCTTTCACCAGACATTCAAGAGAAGCTCGTGCGTGAGAACCCGCCTCAAGGGGTCTACAAGATCAAAGGAAGTGACCATTGCCCGTTCTTCTCAAAGCCTCAGTCACTGAACAAAGTCCTGCTGGAAATCGCACAGAGCACATGATCATGCTGCTCATTCTCATTCAAGTTGATGCAATAGCAAAAACATGCCACCTTTGCTGCTTGTATAGAATACAAACAACAGTGGTATATGAAGTTCTACTTCTTCTTTCTCTCTTGTACTTTGAAAGAGGAATTTAGAAGAAGATAAAACAAGAAGTGTCCCACACAAAATATCTATGATAATTAGCCTGATTTTCTATTGAATTCAATTATTCGTGTCGATCAGGAATTTAGCATCATGCTGCTTCTTTGTGTGCTTTGTGTGGAGCGGTTGGCATTCAAAATGCAAATCATACATCTGCAGAAGTCAGGGTGACAACACCATAAACCAGACTTATGCTGCCTCTGTACTAGGCACTGTGTTTGGTTTTTATGCGGCCTCAGTAAATTTATAATATGAGTTGATTTCTGTTATTATTTAGCTATTTTGGTTGATTCGGCCTTGGCATCTAAAGCCCTCATCCAACCACGTTCGTCCTCTGCTCCACAGGCTCTATATGACTTGTTAGAGAAATCATTTCTGCAGGCAATTCCTCTAATAGTGATGCATTCTGATTTCCGTTATAGTAATCACTAATTCTAATATTTGAAATACATTCATATTGTGCTTAAAATATGTGTATCTGCATAGAAAATATCATGTGTAGCTGAATATTCAAAAGATCAATATTTTGTATCTTTTGTGAATACCATAGTTGCAGCACGTCTTGTTGTCGATCCAACTTTACAGGTTCATTGATGTTTGATTCAAAAATGTTAGTGGCTCTAGTGTTGGATCCAAGCTTGACGGTTTCTTGGTGTTTTATCCAAAAAGGTTTGAGGATTCGGTGTTTGGACTAACCTCAATGTTACTTTACTATTCGTGATCTGAAGGACTTTGGTGTTTGATCTAGATTAGGAACTTTGGTGTTTTTGATCCAAGATTGTAAGCTTTTTGGTGTTTGATCTAAATGCTTGTAAACGGTTGAGTTATCTGTGAGCAAATAACTTTTATAATGAATAGTTGATCAGCACTGCTGATTGGGAATCCTAAGTCGAGGAATTACATCGTGGTTTTCACCTAGTTTGGATTCCATGTAAAAAAATTGTGCTAGCGGTTGCCTCTCTAGTTTGCTTTCTTGATTTGTGAGTATTTGTGATTGATTATTTTATTTGACCATAGTTTCTTATAGCTACTATCATCCCCCCCCCCCCAATAGTAACTCGATCCCCCAACAAGTATTGACTTGGTCTCTTGGTTTATAGTTAGACTTCTACATATTTCATGCCTTCTGTTTTTTCTTCATTTATTCTTTTATTTTCCAAGTTAAAAGCATGTTTTATTCATGAGTGTGTTTTGATAATAAATATGAATTAATAGATATTTACATGCGTTTTGCATCAAATTTTAGGCAAAATTAAAGAATAAAGTCGATAAATATGGGATTCATCCTCCTCTCATACTTAAATTCTGTCAGTTCCTTAGCAAATACTTATTAGAAAAATAAGTGCAAGAAAAAATGCAACGAAAAAGGAAAGAACTTAAAACAAGTTTGATTCTTAAACCAACTTCTCATCTAAATGGATGGTTTTGATGCCATATTAGAAACATGTTGATTAAAGAGAAACCATGCTTGTGTTAGTTACTTCTAGGAGATGGTAACTTTTTTTATCCCTTATTCACCAGAGTTCCAAGTCAATAAACAGATTCTTTATGTTAAGATGTTAAGGTGATAAGTATCTTTGCTTCAAAACCTATTGGTTGTTTATACACAACTGACTACGATGCATGCATGTTTTCTACATCAAAGTCCAAGCAGATGATCGCATAAGTGTTTACAAAAAAATTCAACCTAGTGTTACAATCTATAAGAGAAATTTATCTTGAGATCTCTTTGATTCTTAGGACTCGGTTGATTTGCATTTGATTATGTTGTATTTCTTCTATTGAGTTGCATGAGTTGAAGGTGCACTTACGGGAATTCCCAAATAAGTACTTTATTGTAAGGTGCGACTAGAACTTATCGGTGTTTGAATAAGCTACTATCAAGAATTGTGATCTTTGACTCATATTACTAACTTATTAATCAACTGTAAACTTTATACTGAGTTTTCCACAATCAATTTATGATCTAGATATTAATAGTTGAGGATACATGATGTAGATTTTATAAAATCTTCATTTTACGCATGATATGGTCACTGCAAGGTCCTTGTCATGTCTTTTAGTTTGACCAACGTACGCATGATATTTGTGGATTTGATAAAACGTGTTTTCAAGCAATATGTTATCATCTAATAAAGTGTTTGCCATTAATGTTGTTTGCTTTCAAGATGAGGAAGGTCATGATGACTATTCTAACTACAATAAATGAGATTTTTTCACATTTTGATATGGCATTCTAGGTTGTATTTTTTCTTCAAGTGTAGGAACTTCTGTTGATCATGTGAAGGTTGATTATTCTTTAAGTTAAGAGCATCTCATTAATGTTATAGAAATAAGTAGTTTCTTGGGATTAGACACTATAGAGGTTTGTGAGGAACTTAACTATTCATGAATAACTTTACCATGTACTTAATTAATATAGAAGGATGCACTCTTTACTTGGTTCGACAACTAAGGCTAGTTGGCAAAAAATGTACCTTTTCAATCCAATGTTCAAAGTGACATGTATAAGGAGGGACTTGACATAGTTTTGAGGCAACATTTTTATGCCCTTTGTGCCAAGTTAGTTGCATGAGCACAATTGACTTAAAACTTATCATCATTGACTTTGTCTTGAAGCTTACTTATATAGAGGCATTACTTTGCCTTGAAGACTTGAAGGCACTACTTGTCATCCCGTATCTTTAATGGCTCCAAATATGTTCAGATCATATATTGCGGATGATCATTCGATCTGATTTGATGAGACAACTATGATGGATTCAACTTCACACTGATTAGAATTTGCTTGTACAAGTTATGATCAAAATAAATTTTGATTATAATGTATAACTAATCAGTCGGATCGTTCTAAAGTCATGTTTTGATCCGACTATTAGATACATGACTTCAATATGATTATGAAATAGTCCTGGCATGAGCTTTCATCCGTATTTATTTGGCATTGATCGAGAATCATATGCAAAAATCAATGTGTTTTTTAAGTTTACTGCTATGAGTAAGCATCAAATATACGGAAATTCATTAAAAATTTGAGGACAAAATTCCAAATTTCTATTTCATTTTATAGTTAATGAAGCTCTTACTAGATTGTGATCATGGACTTGCATATATGTTTTTTTAGAAAAATGTAATTGTGCTAACGAAGGGTTTTTATCACTTGTACCCTTCTTAACTTCTGCAATATCAGTCATGCCCCTCTTTTTGGTAATATCAATTGTGCTCCTGACTTCTTATAAAATTCACAATTCTATCATTTTGTAGTAATCAATTTTGCCCCTACCTACTTTAACGGAAGGGTAGAGCTGTAAATTTTATAAGAAGTCAAGGATACGATTGATATTACAGAAAAGAAGGGGCATTATGCAAATTTTGAGGTATGGATGCATATTTTTTGAGGTTCGAGGTTGCATGCGCATACTATGCTTCAAGAATAATGGTTCTTATTTACCTTGATGGTTGATTTCCATTATTTTAGTTTGAGCTTGAGCTGAGCTGTTGATCCTCGATTTATTAACATGCATGTGCTTTCGCTATGTAAATCTATAATTCTCGTAGCTTATATGTGAAAGAGATTGCCTCAATCGATAGAACTTGTGCTAGCTGATCGATTGATAGGGGCATCTAATTTGGTGAACATGGGCTTCTGCACACCATTGACCAATCAGATGGGTGAGCATGAACGATGACTCGCGATTATTTCTCTAGTGTAATCGATTATAAATGGTGGGATTATCAATCAAAGCTTTGCATCAAATCAGTATTTGCACCTTCTTAGATGGATACTTCTAGTTCGAGAAATTGATTTGGAGATTAAAGATAAGCCCGGAGCAAAGAATGTGGCGGTTGACCATCTATCTCGGATCGAATGAGATAAAATCCATGATTCAGAATCGATACGTGAATCCTTCCCAGACGAGTCAATTTCTGTTACTGACTCCCTCCCTTGGTATACCGACATGGTTAACTATCTTGTCTCTAAGAAAGTTCACGAGGGTTGGCCCAAGATTAGAATTGTCCGACTTAAGTCAGAATACAATCACTACCATTGGGAGGATCCCTTCCTTTTATTTGAAGGACTACATTGTATATGGAGAATATGTATTCCTCACGAGGAATACCGAACTGTACTCACTCTATGCCACACCTTAGAGGAAGGAGGACACCACTCTGGGAAGAGGACCGATGAAAAGATATTACAATGTGGATTTTATTGGCCGACCTTGTTTAAGAATGCGTGCAATTTTGTCAAGTCATGCCCTGTCTATTAAATAATGGGAGGGAGCATTGATCCCAAAGATGCCATGCCTATGCAACCAGTGATCATATGTGATGCATTCTATGCATTGACCATTGAGTTTATGGTTCCATTCCCTAACGGCCATTGATTTGAATATATTCTTCTCGCGGTAGACTATTTATCAAAGTGGGTGGAGGTTATCCCTACTCGAGCTGCAGACAACACAACCGTCCGTAAATTTCTAAAAGATCATATTATTTTAAGGTTCATGATCTCCAAGGTTCTGATATCTGACGAGGGTAACCACTTTACCAGCAGAGAGGTAAAGAAATTGAGTAAGGAATACAACATCGAGCACCGTGTTGGTAGTACTTACCATCCACACTCTAATGACATGGTAGTGGTATCAAACAAGGAAGTCAAAGGAATTTTATAGAAGCTAGTCCACCTTGTCAGGAAGAAACGGTCCCAACTCCTAGACAAGGTTCTATGGACTTACAGGAAGGCTTATAAGACCCTATTTGGCACCTCCCCGTTTAGAATGATATTTGGGAAACCATGTCATTTGCCCGCAGAATTAGTGCATAAATCAGAATGAGTAATCAAAAAAATTAACTGGGAATTGTCATCAAGAAAAGAAAAATAGAGATATGGATTTAAATGAGCTCTCAAAAATTAGAAACCATGCATATGAGAACAACACAATCTATAAGGACAGAGTAAAGAAATGGCATGACAAACACATTAGAACTAAGAACTTCATCCCGAGGAAGAAATTGTGGTTGTTTAATGCAAGGTTACAGATTTTTCAAGGTAAGATGAAATCAAAATGGACAGGACCTTTCATAGTCTGGGAAGTACACAACAATAGCAGTGTCACAATTTCTGAGACAACAAACAACACACAAACTTCCCTAGTCAATGGACAACTACTGAAGCATTTCGTCGAATCAGATGAGCAGTTGATACAGGCTGAGCAGATTCCCTTCACTCGGGGCGTGGAATCAGATGAAAAACTTTGTTGGCTAGTGTGAAATCCTGATAAGTGAAGTCACACTCTTTAATGCAGCTAGAAGATTCAACAGATCACTTGTATATCCAACACTGAACCATTCGGTCATCCTCCTGTGATTTCTCGATCATACTTAGGCTAACATGAGCCTAAATATAGGGTGACCGATGATGAATCTACGTTTCATCATCTTTATTCTATCATTTTGGCCTTAAAAATCCTATTAAATGCATGTAAATATCGTTAATTCATGCATCTTATCATCATGCATTATTGTGTAAATAGTGTATAAAATATGGTTTTTGAAGACAAAATTATAGAATAAAGAAAAGAAAAGAAAAAGAATAAAATATTGCAAATATTTTATGACCCGAAACCTCGAGACCTAGGCATCTCGATGACTAGGTCGACAAGTAATAAAGTAGGGGGAGAAAAGGATCCAAATCCAATAAAAATCCCTTTTATTTAATTCATTCTTTATTCATTTTGGGACCTATTTTTAGTTTCACTTTTTATACTTCAAATAAAGAAACTTTGTACATGAAAGTTGTAGTTAATTAATTATAGAAAAATACAAAATTAATTTCACATAAAAATAATGTACATATAAAAAGTTATGATCTGAATAAGATTCCAGAATCCCAACTTCCCAGACCTGTATCTCTCAAATAAAAATTCGAAATGTATCAAAATTACTTTAATTGTATATAATTTTCTATAAGCTATTTAATGAAGGTGGTTTCATATTTTTCTGAGTTACGGTTTGAAAGTTGAGTTTTGAACCCTCATTGTATACTTGTACTGATTAAAATATTCATTTTATTTATTATTCATTATTTTTGTAATTTTATATTTTTATAAATTTGTAAATATTATTTATAATATATGTGTATATTAAAATCAGAATAAAAATACAAAGAAAATACAAAAATAAAATACTTGTATACAATACATAGGTATAATACCTGTAAATGTACCTATATAATTAATACTTCTATTTATTTAAGTGTATAAAATACATCAGAAAAATAAAATAAAAATATATTTAAGTCCATAAAAATAAGTTATAAATATATAAAATAATAAACAAAATAAACATGATTAAATATATAAAAAATAAAATATTAAAATATGTAGATACATATACCTATATAGCCATAAAAGGGAACTTGTAAACCAAAAATTAATTAAATCATTTATTATTTTTTATCTAATTTACAGTCTTTTTCAGGAGGATTTTCCTGGTTGGTCCACGTGGACCAATAAGGTGGGTCGGACCGCTAACCGCGGGTCAACTGTCTGACCCTGCTCCCTGTTGGTGTCAAAACCTTGGTTTTCCCCCATTTTTGTGGATTTATCGAGGGCAACTCTTTCATCCTTTCATGATATTTCTTTCTGCATTGTTTCTCCCCATGGATCCATGATTCGCACCCATGAATCGCTTCGATCTTTGGATCGCTGCATCGTCCGCTATTCCTCGATCTTCGAGCCCCTTCGATCCATTTGTACATAAACTGCCCTGACCTTCCGTTCGACTTGTAACCCTTTTTGACCTTGTCCAGATCCTGATGGCGCCTTGCTCCGGACCGGGGAGGTGACAACTCCCCTCCATCATCCTCGTGGCAGCTTGGGCGAGTGTCTAAGGGTGCTTCCACCACCTCCGGCCAAGGTTGGCCGTGGAGGTCTTATATCAGGTGATACTCACCTTTGAGGTCCCCTTTTTCTTTGTTTTTATTGCATTTCTTTATTCATCATAGTCTTAGGAGCAAATCCTCATATTCTGTTTGTCCTTTCACCCATTCGATCGATCGCCGCCACCCCTCGTCGGCGCTTGTTCCGGCGAGTTCCTCTTCCGCCATCTCCACCTTATTTTGCCACCAGGAGGGTCAAGACAATTTGCCCGTGACCCCCCTTAACTTCTCTTGCAGGTCCACGCCCCAACAGAGATAGTTGGGAGACCATTTTGCCGTTGCCGGAGGTACTTGGGAGTTTCCTGCTCTGCCGCCTTTGCGGCCGTGCTACGACGCACCTCTGGTAATTCTGAGGCTACCATCTCCTAGTGGACACCTGCAGAAAGACGCCCGGCCATTTTGGAAGCCTGAAGGAGCGCCGGAGCCTGAGATTGAGGACGGGGAAGGTCGCCACGCGGGTGCTTCTTCCTTGTTCCTCCTCCTGGGCTCCCTGCCTTTCGATCAAGGCCGGTTCTTCCTGGAGCGCAACATCTGTCCGATCTCACCCAACCACAGCCATTCGATCAAGGGCCAGGATCTAATCCTAGCGACTCATCTACGAAGGGGTATCAACCTCTGGATCTTCGACACGTGGCAAGTGAAGAAGCATAGGCCATCAGATCCGCTTCAGTCGTGGGTATTTTGCATAATCACCCCAGCTATTTTTGTATTTATTAATTAGTATACTAATCTTTCATCTGCTTTTATAATTTTTGTAATATTTACAAAAGCCCCTCAAACTTTGTATTATTGCTAACAGGTCCTTGGCCACGTCACCTCACGCGACTCGCACACATGAGGGGTGTGTCCATTTTGCGGAGGGCCCCTCGTCTGTTTTATTATTTATATTAAGTCACAAAACTTTTGCAGTAAGTTATATTATTTTTTAAAAAATTGCGTACAGGTCCCTGCCAGCCAAGTGTCAGTCACGTGCGTGTTTGGCAAATTTACAGAAATATGCCTGGGTTTTTGGGATTTATTATTTAGTCCAAAAACATTTTTATTTGGTTATATAATTTAAGGAAAAATTACACGTTGGCCCCTGGACTTTCATCTATTTACAAAAATACCCCTAACAATATCCATTTTCTCTTTGTTGTTTGCATTTATTTCATGCATCTATAAATTCCTTAAATATTCCAAAAAATTACCCTAGCTTCATGTTATACTGCTCTATCTCACCATATTTTTATTTTGCATTTTCGTTGCATTTTAATATTTATAAAAAATTTAAAACTTGCATTTTCAATCTTATTTGCATTATAAAATCCATAAAATTTATAAAAACTTCTTGAAAAATTCCCAAAAAAATATATTTTGTGTGTTTTTGCATCATTTACCTTCAGATCAAAATCACTAAAAAATACAAAAGAAAACTCATAAAAATTAAAAAACCTAAAAACTTTATAAAATATTAAAAATTCCTAAAAATCCTAAAAAACCTAATTTCTGTTTTCGAATTTTCTTTATTTTATTCTCTTTATTATAAAATTAATTTGGAGAATTTGTTCTTTGTTTTGTATTTTGTTTCTATATTTTAGTTTCGGATTTTTATTTTATTCCCTATTTTGAATATTTTTTACTTTAAAAATACCAAAAAATAGCAAAAATATAGAAAAAGCACAAAAACATTAGAAAATTATAGAAGCCCAAAAATGTTTTATTTCCTGTATTTTTCTTATTTTTACCTATTTTTTTCTCTCTCTTACCTCTCTTGTATATACATCCTTTATATTGCTTTATATTTCTATTAAAAGAAAAAGAAAGTAAAAAGATATAAAATTTAAAAATAAAATATAAAATCAGAAAATTGAAAATAAAAATATAGAAATATAAAAATATAAAAAATATAAAAAATATATAAAATTAAAACCCCACAAAAATAGCACTTATATAGACTAATACATCACATTCATTCTTGAGAATTGATCTTGCCCGATCTATCCTGCTTGTTCCCTGTGTTCGACCTCAACATGCTTGCACAATATACACATTCATTGTAGAGTTATAATAGATTTAACTTTGCACCGCTTTTCATTGTTTGGTATTTGTTGTGGGTTAATTGTTGACTAATTGGGGTTTTGTGAGTGGTTGCCACAACAACTTTGTCTCTGCCTTGTGTGAAATGTATTTTGACCCTCGCTAGACCCCAGTTATCAACCGATATCTTTGTGTATACATCACTTCTGTTCTTCTTCTTCTTCTCTCCCTCGATCACCCCATTTCTCGTTATTCTGATATGCTTAGGCCCTCAAAAGCTAAGTATATGGATGCAGATCGACTTCCGTTTCTTTTCACTCAACTTATGCTTGGTACGAGCTATGTCTACATTTCACTTTGTGCCATGAGAACATAGCACAAGCTAAGTATAGGTTTGTGTGTGTTCCATATACTTTATCCATAGCTCATACTTTAATTATTTTTATCAAATCAAGTATGGGCATAAGTTATGTATTATGTTTACTGTACTAAATTCTTTGTGTAAATAATACCTATTTTGAAAATTTTAGGGGGTATAACACTAAAAAAAACAAAAATAACTTATGGTTTTTCCCTGACAATTTCACTATCGCTCAAGGCTTGAGGAATAAAAGAAACTCGGGTTTTCAAAGTCCTTTGATTTATAGTTAATCGACCTCAATCATTAGGGTTTTAGACTTAATAATCGACACTTTCCCAAGTTTGAAAGATGCGAGTGCTATATTGCGCGCTTAATCTCTACATTTAAGAATATGATCAATGAAGATCACGAAAATGCCCTTGTTAAATTATCGAATTGTTGTAGTATTCAAGCAATTGAGATTAATAAAAAAATGACCACTTAATTAATTTATCAATTAATGCGAGCAGTCAATTTATATTTTACTTGGGCAAGCCCATGGTCGAACTCAGGGAGGCAGATGTCTCCTAGGATGATCAATAGGCAATATAGAGTGTAGTTTTTCAAAGAAGCATTTTTTAATTTTTTTATGCAATTAATAAATGCAATACAAATTCAGGAAATTTTAAGGATTAACATACAATTTACGATCAAACTATATCCAAAAATGCTCAAACTTGGTCAGATGGTGGGAAATGATAAAATTAGCATGCTGTATTTTTTTTGGAATTTTCTGATGCAATATAAATTAGTTACGAATTAAATATGTATGCATGGTGATTTTTAGCAAATTTATTTAATAAATAGCTAACCAATTTATTTTTGGAAATAAAATTAGCCTAGATGAGTCTATATGAGAGCTATCCAAGAAAAATTTTAAATCCTAAAAATGTTGAGCTTGCAGTCTATTAAAAATCAATTACTCTAATCACCAAATAATTTGTTCCGACATCAATATAAGTAAATCCATAAAATTTGGGCACATTGTAGAACACACTGAAATCTAGCTAGTGTGAATTTGTGGTAATTTTCATAGCAATGATTAATTTAATACGATTTTCAGATCTCGAAATGGGCAAAATATACAATTTTCACCAAAATGATTACATTAAATAAACCATATCTCATAAAAATCCAACCAAGCATCCACAATGTTAAGCATAAGCAGTTCTACGATGAGCAATTTTTAAAATTGAAAATGGATGCAAAAGGAGACTCAAACTAATGCCCAAAGAAAGGGACCTAAATGTAGTTATAGAAAAGAAATAAAATAAAAAAATACATATGCAATTATTGAAGCTAAGGGGGTATTTTTGCAGATTTTCTAGGATCAAGGCATGAGTGGCACGTGAGCTCTAGTGGGTAGGACTTACATGAAATGTGCAAAGAACAGGGAGGTCACCTTGCAAATTCCTCAGTGAATCACGTATCGAGCACACAATTTTGCTGGCGGGGGCTTTAGTGTGAATTTTAGAAGCATCGGGAGATGCTATGCAAATTTCCCCAAGGGGGTGCATGACACGTGAGGACTTGGCAGTGGGGCACCTCTGCTATTTGCAGAAAATGTGAGGGGTCGTCCTACAATTTATCCCCACCTCACGTGCCTTACACGTAAGGGGTAGTTGGTGTTGCGAGGGGAGAACAATGATGTTGGAGTGGGTCAAGGTGCACCGCATGTGGGCTCGAGGTGAAGGCGGTGGTCGACGGTGATTGTTGGTAGGGGGCGCATCGTCCGAGGGTCGAAGCATCCTAGAGGTTCTGTCGTGATGCAAATACAAGTTGTTGCGGTGTGGCTAGCTTGCATGGGTAATGTCGATGGTCGGTGCAGAGACTCAGATGGTCAGGATGGTAGCGCGCGAAGTGTAGGCGAGCATGAAGTGGCTGGATGTTGATGTTGGCGATGGCTAAGTGAGGCACGCAAAGGATGTCGCTGGAGGCTGTCGTCCTCCGCTGCTGGTGGGTGGTAGGTGGAAGTTAAGGAAGAAGGTATGGCAGAGGGTGCTCCGTGCGAAGGTGGAAGGAGCTGAAGGATGGAAGGTCACGGAGGAGAAGGCAAGTAACGAGGGAGAAAATGGGTGCGAGGTGATGCATCGAAGTTGGGTACGGTGTTGTGAGGTGTGAATATATTATGATGGATTTTTGAACAGAGAAGAAGAGCGGAAGGAAAAGAAAGGAGGATGGTGAAGAGGGGAGGCAGAAGAGGGTTATGCTAGAGATGTGGGGGAGCTACGTTCGACCCCGATCATCGCCTCAAAGTACTAGGCATTAAGGATTGAAGTTCTGCAACAGAGCTTGAATCTCGTTGTTACACAAGAGCCCGCACATCTCGTCTGAGGAAGGGTCATTGCTCGAGGACGATGCTGGGCCGCTATCACCGACGAAGCACTCCAGACTCTCTTCCTTTCCTGCTGACATACGGAATGGCAAATAGATTGTGCTAGTGGCGACCGACGAGCCTTTATGGGCGGTTGAGAGAGGGTGCGAGAAGTGCGGGCGATCGAATCCTAGGGATGATGAGGGAGGAGATCAAGGATAGAGAGGGGAACGTGGGAGACGTTGCGCAAGCAGTGGAAAGAGGGGCTACACACGGTGCGGCCGTTACGGGCCATCAGGTAGGATGTGGACGTGCGGTTGGGTGGTTGGGTCAGAGGGAAAGGTGATCGGGAGAGAGAGAGAGAGGGCAAGGGCCACGGAGGAGATGTTGGTGGACGGGCTTGCACCGCAGCATGCCGTAGGAGGCGGGGTGATGGTTGCGGGTGAGCAGGAGGAAGGGGAAAGGGGCCGTCACCTGGCACACATGGATGTGGCCATGTGGCAAAGAAGAAGAAGAAAATATTAAAATTAAAGTTAAAATCAAAATTAAAATACTTATGATAATAAAAATAAATAATAAAATAAATATAAAATATTAATAATTGAAATAATAAGTAAATAAGTAAAAGTAGAAATGAAATATTTAATTATTATAAATAAATAAATAAAAGAATATAAATAATAACATATAAAAGAAATAAAAAGGGGGTGATACATGGTGGCTCGAGGAGCTACCCCGTGTCGCTCCCAGAAAAATCACAAATTAAATGTAAAGAAAAATTAAAAAAAACAACAAAAGGATCAACTTAAAAAGTGGTCAACATGAAATTAACTCGTCTTGACGAGATGTACAACATTCGTGAGGGACCCAAAATCAAATTAAATCATCAGTACAAAAAGTATTTTTGGTGGTACCCTATAAATATAAAACACCGTATATTTTGCATTATGTAAACTTTTTTACCATTTTTAAATAAGATATGAGACAAAATAACATCCAATAAAATATAAAATACATATTCACAACTTAATATTTTTTGGATTTTTAATATTTAATATAATAAAAATATAAAGTAAAAAATAAAGGGACATATGTACAATATACAATGAGGGGTCCAAAACTCAAGTTTCACATACGAACTCTGATTCTTTTGAATTTAGTCTTGTTTCGAAGGTAATTGAACGTCCATTAATTCAAAAGTGAGAAGAGGTACATAGGAGACTACACGAGAGAGAGAGATTCATGTTTGAAGGCTTTTAGTCTCAAACCAGGGTTTGGGTTTTATTGGTCAATTTTACATGTTAGTATTCTTTGGTATTTTTTATTTATTAGTGTTAGTAATATATACACTATAAAGTTGATTTTATCCAATTCCAAATTAGTGAAAAATACATAAAAATAAAGGAAAATGTGGTGAATATAAATGTGATATTCACAAAGGAATTTGGATTCTTATTTAATGCAAATATGGATGTTAAAATGCAGATATTAACTCTAAATGTATGAATAATAATAATGCAAAATAAATGAAGAATGCAGCTAATTACTCTGGAAAAAAGCTATATTTTCAACCTTTAGAGTGATGAATCATAGATTCATCAACCCCCTATACTTAGTTCTTGCTCGTCCTCGAGCAACTAAAATGAAGTGCAAAAAGTGAAATAATTTTGAATTCCATACCAAGGTCATGAATAAAAGGTGAAAATGGAGCTTGACTTGATCTTTGGATTAATGATATGGCGGAACCTTATTGTGAATAGGATTTAAGACCTAACATCCTTTAAGTTCCACAAGTCTCTATTCAGGTTGCCTCAACAATCAGGTCAGAACAAGTCCTCATACGCAGATTCTGATGGCTATGAATCTTGCTTATTCTGTGTTAGTGAAATATATCTCTACACATCAGAAATGGCAAAGGAATAACCTCCTCTAAAAAGTAACCCTAATTCCCTGGTCTAGCAATTCCTTGAGGAGCGGGGTATTCCCTTCTAAGTTCAAGTGCAACCAACTCAAGAAAAGGGGTAGAGAAGAGAATGGATTGTGACCAGTGTAGTCACATATTTGTGGAGCTTGACCGGTTTAGCCAAATCTCCAGCTGCAAGCTTCCTTGGTACGAGACTTCGAAGCATGTGCCTCGCTTATTCATATTTTTCTCTGACGAGAATTTTATTTATTTACCTTTTGCCCTTCTAACTTTTTTTGGAGATTTGCTCTCATTTTTTTGTATATAAAAATGTGCGGCATGTACATAAGGAGTTTTTCTTCTTGAGCCAACAACCTATCCCTCTTTTGAATCTTTATTGCAACCCTCAACATCCCGTCATCAGATATCGATGCCACTAAACTAGGTTGAGACACACTGACCCCTTACTGTGACCACGAATGTTTCCACTCGCGTGTTTCCCCAAACTGAAGGATTCTGCCTCCTCACTTCGTCATCAATGAAGGGCTACATGCAAGGTGTTTATCCAAGTTAGGTCATTGTCTAAAATAATTGTGCATATGTATAAAATATTCTACTTAGACCAATCGAAGTGACGTGAACATAGTCATGTGGACTCAAAGAGTTAAGTCGCTCAACCTAAAAAGTCTCAACTCCAGTTCCTATAAGGTTCCTCTAAAATCAAGTAGATTAAGGTCAAATCAATTCCATCCTCGACTTATATTCATAACTTGGTTCAGAATCCACTATCTTTCCACTTTGTATAAGCTAGGTATGCAAATGAAATGCTGGTGAAATGAATTGCATATGAATGAAGTGCAAAAATGATTGATGACTTTTTTTAATGAATGCAAGGATGATATGCAAGAGTAAATACATAGCTCTCTTCCTTTTTTAAAAAAATTTTTTTTGGCATACCTTTATTTTACAACAATTTTACAAAGTATTTATCTACAATAATATTACAAGATTAAACAACTTTTATTGTACATATTTTATAAATTTTACAGCTTGTATACAATAAATATGCTATACAAATATACATGTATTTGACAAAGAGATTTTTTACTAAGGTTTGAAGTATTTATAAACACAAGTCAATTTCATTTTATCCCAATTTTTTTGAAAAGATTGCTGAAAAAAGTTTCTAAACCATGTCACATAATATGTAGATTTTCAAAATATTTTTCTAATGGTTTTCAAAAGAAGTAAAACCCCCATTTTCAAACCGCTATCAAATAGTTTTCAAAATAGTGTAACACATCTATAAAATTTCCAAAATATTTGTATGCAGATTAGTTCTAAAGTACTTATACCCTAGCCCTAAAAAGTTTGAAAAAAAGTTTTAAAATATGAGATATGGCTAAAGTATATATACAATATATACGGTACACCACCCTATACTTAGCTTTTGTTATGCAGTCGTAGCACAAAATGATATGAAGCCATAGCTCAGGTTGAATATAAAAAGGACATACAAGAACTGACGTGTCTCCCCCCATACTTAGGAATGAAATATCCTAAATGGAGGAAGAAAATAGAAGGAATCAAATGAGTGAAGAATGGGAATGAACGAAGATAACACAAAGAAAGGAATGACTCGGGATACAAACAAGAATATACAAGAAAGAGCAAGGATTCCCACTATACTTAGGCTTTGAATAGCCTAAGTATGGAGTTTGTATCTATAGAAGAGGAAACCTAAGCTCTAAAAGAATTAATAAATCAGATATACAAGAGTGAGAGAATCTTTTAAGCTGTTGAATCTAGATGATGCATCTTTATGAAGAGTGATATGATGTATCTACTCTGTGCTCACTCTGCATGAAGTTGATGACCTCGACTTGGACTAACTGCTCCTTAGAATCTACAAAGTGCATCAATATTTGTCCATTCACCACATGGGATTGTGCACCATCTGTGAGATCAGCTATCTCTACGCTTCCATTCTCGTGCACTTCCTTGACAACAAAGGGACCCGTCCACTTAAATTCGAGCTTCATGTGGAATATCTTTAATCTGGCATTAAACAACCATACCTTTTGCCCAGGGACAAAGTCTTTGTACCTAATGTGCTGACCATGTCATCTCTTTACTTTGTCCTTATAAATCAAATTGTTGTCATATGACCTGTTTCGGATTTCCACGAGCTCGTTCAAGTTCAAGTCACGACAAAGCTTCCCTAGGTGACAACTCATGTTAATATGTTTAATTTCCCATTTGGATTTGTGAATTAGCTCTGTGTGCAAATGACATGTCTTGACATATGTCATTCTAAATTGTGAAGTGTCCAAAGGTGTCTGGTAGGTTGTCCTATAGGCCCACGAAACTTGGTACAAGAGATGGGACCGGTTCTTCCTATCGGGACAGACCAACTTTTACAAAATACTCTTCATCTCTCTGTTCGAAACTTCTACCATGCCATTGGACCGTGGATGGTAAGAACTAGTAACCCTGTGCTCAAATCCGTAGTCCTTAGCTAAAGATCTCACATCTCGATTCACAAAGTGGATACCCCCATCAAAAATTGAAACTTTTGGTACCCTGAACCTAGCAATAATATGGTCTCCCACAAACTTACAGACAGTCTTTCTACTGGCGGTTCAGGTTGGGATAGCCTCTACCCACCTAGACAAATAATCAACTTCCAACAAGATGTGCTCATGTCCTTGGTTGCTGGGAAAGGGGGAAAGGGACTCATGAAATATGTGCCCCATGCATCAAAAACATCACAAATAATCACAGGTTGCATGAGCATCTCATCTCTCTATGTAACCGTCCCTCCCATTCTCTTACAAATTGGGCACGACTGTACAAAATAAATAGCATGTCTAAACAAGGACGGCCAATACAATTCATGTTGGAGTACCTTGTGAGCAGTTCTCTTCACGAATGGTGTACTCCAGCCTCAAGAGAACGACAATACGTGAGGACATTGTGGTATTCCTCCTAAGGAATACACCTTCTCCAAACACTACCTGGCTCTTCAATGAAAAAGAACGGATCGTCCCAATGGTATCTCCTCGAACCCGACTTCTGTCGGTCAATGCTGCTCCTAGTTCAGCCTTGGGGAACTTGCTTGGAGACAAGAAAGCTCACCATGTGGCATACCACAGGAGTGAGTCACTAGCAGAAATCGACTCGTCTAGGAAGGTCTCTCTAATTTTCTCATAATCAGGAGAGTCATTAAGTTTGATCCGGGAAAGGTGATCATCCACAACATTCTTTACTCAAAGTTTATCCTTTATCTCCAAATCAAACTCCTTTAGGAGAAAAATCCACCTAAGAAGTCGCGGCTTCACGTCCTTCTTTTTCATCAGGTATCGAATAGCTGTGTGATTAGTGTAGATTGTCACCCTATACGACCTAAACTTCTCGAGGGACCATACTACAAGGAGCATTTCCTTTTCAGTCACAGTGTAATTCTTTCATGTAGGGTCCAATACTTTGCTCGCGTAGAGGATCGCAAATGGGATCCCCTCTCATCGTTGTCCTAACACTACTCTTATAGCGAAATCTTAAGCGTCAGTTATGATCTCAAAGTGGATAGACCAGCCAAGAGCTTGTAGAATAGGCGAGGCACAAATCTTCATCTTCGAGAGCTCAAAGGACTCCAGACACTTGTGTTCTATAATGAACTCTGTGTCTTTCCCTAAGAGCTCATTCAGTGGACGGGCAATATTTGAAAAATCTTGAATAAATATCATATAAAATCCAACATGGCATAAAAACGACCTCACTAACTTCACATTGGTAGGTGGATTGAGTTTCTTGATCACCTCTGCCTAGGCAGGGTCATCCTCTATTTCACTTTTGGAGATGATATGCCAACGTTAAATTTGCCTTTTAATAATCAGAGAATGTCGTAGTATAGGAGGCAAATTTGGTTCGTAAAAAACCACAACTTTGAATGTTGTGGATTATTTTTACTTGGCAAGTCTACCAAGGTCGAACACAAGGACATGATCTACTCTATCTATTTATCAAATTTCGATCAATTAAGACCAAGTGTTAATTATTTCTTAATTTCAGGCCTTCATGCATATGCACAAGGTAAAATGCAGAACAATGCAGAAATATGATGCATGCATATTTTTTTAGTTATTTTTCAGTGCAAATGTGTGAATGTGCATGAGATATTGCAAGGTTAAATGTACGTTGTGAATATGCAATTATTATTACAAACATACCCAGAAAGATCAATAAATTGAGCAACAGAAAGTAGATTGAAATAAGGGTCATTTTGAGCATAACATCATGAGAAAAACATCTATTTTATGACAAGGCATTGGAACAAGAGTCATCATCTAACATTAAAATTCATCATATTAAAAATGGTGTCAGATGAGAAAATTAAATATGTCATAACATAAATGATGAAACAAGGAACAAAACGATACTAAAATCATGCAATTTGGACCTATGATGCTCAAGTTACGGAGAAAACAGTGCAAGGGCATAAATGTAAAAAAATGCAGGAAATAAAAGGATAAATATTACAAATATGTCCCTAGAGGGACCTATTTGTAATTTTGCAAAATCGCCTGGGCCCTTCTGCAATTTTTTTCCATGTACATAGGGGCATAATTGTAATTCCATAAAATCTTGAAGGCATCCCTGTGAAATACCTAGACGTGTACGTGAGGCACGCACCTGGGGACCAAAGTGCAAATATCAAAACTTTCAAGGTCCTCGTTGTAATTTACCCAGCCCTCACGTGCATTACACGTGAGGGTTTTAGGCTCGGGCTCGACGCAGGTTCGGGTCCACGTGGCGTCACTTGGTGGTTCGTCTCGAGGTTCGATGGACCCGAGCCTAGGGGTTCGGTAGGAGTCTCGGGCCGGCCACGTGGCTTAATCATGGCCGTCCGATCGACATGATCGGACGATATCTGTATCTTCTTCGTCCATCGTAGGCCACCGGAGGAGGCGGGACTCCGATGACCTGGTGGTAGCTCCTTCACGCTCCGTAGGATCGTCTGGAGGTCGAGGAAGCTCGCTGGAAGGCTGGCGGAGGTCATAAAGCCAAGGCGAAGCTCCGTTTTGTCTGGAGCAGCACGATGGAGCATGGTCGTCGGAGGTGGAGCTTGGATCGGTGAAGGGATATGAAGTCCGGCCATTGAAGTTCCTGCGTGTGTTAGATAATAGCCGAAGCAAAGTACGTGAAGTGCGCGAGCATTTGGTGAGTTATGAAGGTCGTGGGGGCGATGGGAAGTGGTGGCATTGGAGCTCCTTCTCTGGTGAAGTGGAGGAGGAGATGGGTCAGAGAGGGGATGGCTCTAGAGAAGGGAAGGGTGCTTGGCGAGGATGATTGATGTACGATGGAGGTTCGAGGGTGGTTATATGGAGGCAAAAGCAAGTGGTTTCGTCGTATTATTTAGGTTAAATCGATGAAAAAATTAGGAGGAGGAATCCTGGAGATCGGAGAAGAACGGGCGGAGGAGATGGTCTATGCTGAGGGTCGAATCGACCCTCTGGTCATCGCACGACGAGGCCGACCTTGCCTCGGTGCTCATCAATGCCTAGGGCAGCTGTAGCACGGCGGAGCTGCCATGGGTCAACACCTGTGCCTGGGTTCCATTGTCGCACGTCGACTCCGTCCTCCTCAGTCACAGGAGGAGGAGGGTTGAGGCTTAGCATATTGAGTGGTGGATGAAGGTGACTCGTGGCAGGGCATCAGCTTTTATTGGAGAGGATGGTCGGGCGTTACGGTGGGGAGGTGGGTTTTTGAACAGATGCTTTGATGGTTGGGAATGATGGTGAGGGTTAGTGGGGGTTACGCGAGGAAGACATATATAACGACTAAGCAAGGGGGTGTTAGGGAGCGGGAAGACGGCCAGAGGTGTCATCCATAAATTGGAAGGGGCGGGCCGATCACGAGGTGAAATGATAGGCTGGAGGTAGGGGACGAAGCCCTAGCTGTTAGATCTTTTAATCCAGCATCCAAGATTAAGGCGGAGTTGAGCGGGTTGGATCAGATCCGGGATCTGATTGAACGGATGAGATGTAGGCGGGGATGAGTGGTTTAGATGGGGGCCTAGAGTTCTATCCTACGGTGGATATAAGGTGGGTGACGTGGCACAAGGAACAGTGTAGGATGGCAACAGGATCGGGCGGCTGTGGTTGAAGCGTGAATGAGCGACGGTGATGACTTCTGGAGCATGATCGAACGACTGGATTTGGCGAACGACGAAAATAAAGAAAAATATAAAAGAATTAATTAGAGGTAGATTTAGAAAAAAAGTCAAAACATGAAAGTTGTTCGTCTTGATGAGATCTACAAGTTATTTATACAAAAAGTATTTTTAGGGGTAGTTTTAAGGGGTTAAAAACACATGCTTTTTGGTTTTGAGTTGTTTTTGTATTTTTAATCTTTTTAAAGGTTAGGAAAATTATAGACAATTGTTTAACCTAATTTTTATGGGTTTTTGATGAGAAAATAATTACAAAACAAATAATAGTAATAAAACATAATTAATTATAGGTTAAGAGTGTACAATATAATATAAGATAAAAGGAATGAATTATTAGTGGATTTTATTTGTTAAATTAAGATAGGGATTTAATTAGTGAATTTTAGCATGATGAATACAAGATTAATTCCTCGTATTAGGAAAACCATGCTCGTCCTTGAGCATGTACAGAATGAAGGAGTCATATTAATTCCTGACAGTGCAAGTGAAGATTTCAAGGCTCAATCTTTCAAAGACCCTTTATTTAAGCGATCCTAAAATTCTGGGCTTATCCATGCTTTAGTCATAAGGAATCCAACTTCTCTAATTATTAGACTCTCTTTTCGTACATATAATATAAGGATATGAAACTAAGTGTACTGTATTTCATGAGAGTCAAGTCGAGGCATCACTAGAAGTTCCAATCCAAGAGACTCTCCTCTAGACCTCATCCTCAATACTAGGGAATAAATCTATTATTGCTTTAGTCAACCGTCTCATTAGTTTGTCAAACTTAAAGTGTAGATGGACGACCAGATGATGGAGGGCATAGGATTGTGTCTAATTTTCTCTCCCTTACATTGGAATAAAGGGGCCTCTCGAGTGCCTTTTTACTCAACACAAGTAGATTTTTAGCTTGTTGATCAATGTGTCCGTCAAGAGAATTTGGAGTCGTCTGCACTTGTTTTTCTGGGAGCACACCGGGGTGTGTCTTTTTTTAGTATCTAAGATACCTTTGACACCCAGACTTGTATCGCTTACGATGCAGAGCCCTTTTATGGTGTCAGCCCGACTCCTTGGTCCTAAGCGCTCGATCCAAGTGGACACTTTGAAAATGTTTGGGAGTGCCTGCCATTGGTGGAAGCTCTTTTTGTAATTTGACTTTTTGGAGGATAGAGCTTTTCTTTGACATATCTTTTTCTTTTCTTTTGTTGGCTAGCTCCACTGCTTTTACCAAAAGTTGACGCACACTGATCAACAATTATCATTAAGTTTCATCACACCCTAGCACATAGGTAAATATCAAAAGATATCATATGAACTTGTTCACATACTGGCTAGGGTTTTGCTGACACTCAGGTTTTCTGAAGCTTTCATTAACTTTATCCCATCCTCGAATATCATTGAATCAAGTCTAAACTCAAAAATCTAGTCCTAGTTCCTCAAGTGATATCTTAACTCATCTCATCAATCATGCAATTGTGAAAGTGATTGTGCTGATCATACTTTTTTGTAGGTAGATATGAAGAGTGTAATATAGCGCTCAAAGCTTTCAAACTAGGGAAGTGCGGATAATTAAGTTTAAAAACCCAAATGACTAAGGCATGTTAACCTAGACTCTCAAGATCACAGAAATCAAGTGTCCTCAAAATCCTCAAGCCTTAAGTGGATGTGAGTGTGTTAGGAATACACCAACTCCTTAGTTAGTGATTTTTGTGTGATTTTTGGCTTTTGCAGATTTTTATGGATCTTAATTTTTCATTTTTTTAAATTCTTTGGAGAGACAATGGCTGGCCTAGGCTCATATGAATAAAAGTATCTACTCTCAGCCAGTATGGGTGTAAGTACGGGTCGTTAGACGAACCCGTGTTACTTGAGGACATAGCCATATTCATTATCCTCTAAACCACCCACTCTGCTAAGGGAGACCGAAGTTCCCTCACTTAAAGTATCTACTAAGCCTAGTAGTCATAGTCTAATTCAAAGATAGGTTTTTAATTATTTTTTCAATTTTTAAGGAGTTTTTTTGAAAAAGGGTTGTTTACATGAATTAATCCCTCAATTTTAAGAAAACATTTTTACAAGGTTTTTACAAAACTCAGTTCACGGAACTACTAAAACCAAGCCCGAAAGAGAATTTTCAAAAAGTCTTTCAAAATACGAGCTATGGCTAAAGTAAATTTATAGTAGTATACGGTATACCCCAATACTTAATTTTTGCTATGTCCTCATAGCACAAGTGATATGAAGCCATGGCTCAGTTAAATATAGGGTGATATAGTGGAACTGAAAAGGAGGCCCCCCTATACTTAGGTCAAAAATTGACCAAAGGAACAGAAGACAACGCGAGGGATGGATGACTAGGCGGGTCCCCCTATACTTAGGCTACAAATAGCCTAAGTAAAGTATCTGAGTTGGGGGGTCTGTATTTGTAGGAGTAATTACACTAAGATACAAGGGGGTGAGGGGGAGGATTGTATTTTCACAAATGGCTAGGACGCAGATGGGTGGGGGGGGAATGTAAAATATACAACAAGAGAATAAGAGGGAAGGGGTGAGTGTATATGTGCAAGTGTGTGTGGGGGGAGGGGAGGGGGGTAGATCATCTAGTGATCTACTTGTTTTTTTTCTTTTTTTTTTACAACATGCAAGCCCTCTAAAGAGGACTACTAAAATAATGCACATGCAACAAGTTTTTTTACAGTATGCAAATGCAAGGAGACTGATAAACAATCCTAAAATTTCCCCACCAAATCTTTTGCAGCCTCTTCAGCGAGAGCTCCCAACTCTACGCCTCCATGGAGATCAAGCGTCCTCGATCTTCATGGGCCCTGCCACAAAAGAGAAATATTAGAAAAATAGAGAGGAAAATAATCAGCAGAAATGATGCAAAAATAATGCATGAAAGGAAGACATGTGAATCTTGAAAATATTCAACATCAAAAATAAATAAAAATTAAATGGATAAATAAAGGCGAGTCGTGTCCCCGGTAACAGCGTCATTTGATGAGCGTCAAATTTGCCTCTTTAATAATCAGAGAATATCTTAGTATAGGAGGCAAATTTGGTTCGTCAAAAACCACACACCTTGAATGTTGTGGATTATTTTTACTTGGCAAGTTTACCAAGGTCGAACACAGAGACACAAGCTACTCTATCTATTTATCTAATTTCAATCAATAAAGAGCAAGTTGATTATTTCTCAATTTCAGGCCATCATGTAGATGCACAGGTTAAAATGCATAAAAATGTAGAAATATGATGCATGCAATTTTTTTAGTTATTTTTCAATGCAAATGTGGGAATGTGCATGAAAATAATACAAAGGTTAAATGTACGCTATGAATAAGCAAGCGATTTTTACAAACATAACTGAGAAAGATCAATAAATTGAGCAACAGAAAGTAGATTGAAATCAGGGTCATTTTGAGCATAACATCATGAGAAAACATCTATTTTATGATAAGGCATTAGAACAAGAGTCATCATCTAACATTAAAAATTCATCATATTAAAAATGGTGTCAGATGAGAAAATTAAATATGCCTTGACATAGATGATGAAACAAGGAACAAAATGATAATAAAATCATGCAATTTGGACCTACGATGCTCAAGTAATGAAGATAACAGTGCAATGGCATAAATGTAAATAAAATGCATAAAATAAAAGGATGAATAATACAAATAGGTCCCTAAAGGGACCTATTTGTAATTTTGCAAAATTGTCTGGGACCTTCTGTGATTTTTCAATGCGTGCAGGGGCATTATTGTAATTCTGTAAAACCTTGAGGGCATCCCTGTAAAATACCTAGACGCGCCCATGAGGCACGCGCCTGGGGACCAAAGTGCAAATATCAAAACTTTTAGGTCTTCACTGTAATATACCCAGTCCTCAGGTACGTTGTACGTGAGGGATCCAAGCTCGGGCTCGATGCAAGTTCGGGTCCACGTGGCAGCACTTGGTGGCTCGACACGAGGTTCGCTAGACTTGAGCCTAGGGGTTCGGTAGGAGTCTTAAGCCGACCATGGGGCTTCATCATGGCCGTCCGATCGACACGATCAGACGGTATATGTATCTTCTTCATCCGCCACAGGCCACCAGAGGAGGCGGGACTCCGGCGACATGCTGGTAGCTCATCCGCGCTCCATAGGATCGTCTGGAGGTCGGGGAAGCTCACTGGAAGGCTGGCGGAGGTCATGATCCTGTAGCCAAGGCAAAGCTCCATTGTTGTCTGGAGTAGCACAGCGGAGCATTGTTGTCGAAGGTGGAGCTTGGATCGGCAAAGGAATATGAAGTCCGGCCATTGAAGTTCCTGCGTGTGTTAGATAATAGTCGAAGCGAAGTGCGTGAAGTGGGTGAGTGTTTGGTGAGTGAATGAAGGTCGTGGGAATGATGGGAAGTGGTGGCCCTGGAGCTCCTTCTCTGGTGAAGTGGAGGAGGAGATGGGTCGGAGAGGGGATGGCTATGGAGAAGGGAACAGTGCTCGGCGAGGATGACTGATGTATTGTGGAGGTTCGAGGGTGGTCATATGGAGGCGAAAGCGAGTGGTTTCGTCGAATTATTTAGGTGAAATCGATGAAAAAGTGAGGAGGAGGAATCTTGGAGATCGGAGAAGAAGGACGGAGGAGATGGTATATGCCGAGGGTCGAATAGACCCTCTGGTCGTCGCACAACAAGGTCGAATTTGCCTCGGTGCTCATCGGCGCCTAGGGCAACTGTAGCACCGCAGAGCCGCCGTTGGTCAACACCTGCGTCTGGGTACCATTGTCACACGTCGACCCCGTCTTCCTCTGTCACAGGAGGAGGACGACGACTAGGACTTAGCGTATTGAGTGGTAGACGATGGTGACTCGTGGAGAGGAGGTGACTTTTATAGGAGAGGATGGTCGGGCGTTACGGTGAGGAGGTGGGTTTTTGAACGGATGCTTTGATGGCCGGGAATGATGGTGAGGGTGGTAGGGGTTATGCGAGGAAGACGTATGTAACAGCTAAGCAAGGGGGGTGTAGGGAGCGTGAAGACGGCCGGAGGTATCGGCCATAATTGGAAGGGGGCGGGCCGGTCGCGAGGTGAAACGACAGACTGGAGGTAGGGGATGAATTCCTAGCCATTGGATCTTTTGATCCAATGACCAGGATTAAGGTGGAGCTGAGCGGGTTGGATCAGATCTGGGATCTGATCGAATGGATGAGATGTAGGTGGGGATGAGTGGTTTAGATGGGACATAGAGTTCCATCCTACGGTGGATATAAGGTGGGTGATGTGGCGTAAGGAACGGTGTAGGATGGCGACAGGATCGTGCAGTTGTGGTTGAAGCTTTTTATTTAATTTATCATAAAAATCACAATCAGGACGTTTGGGCATTTTTGATATTTTAAATTTACCTTATAGTCTAGGCTATACATTATCTTCCTATTTTGTGTTTGTTTCATTTTTATAAAATAATATAAAAATCAAAAGAATACCATAAAATCACCAAAAACATCTGCGTATTTAAAAAAACACAAAAATATTTTTATTTCTAATTTTGGAGTATTTTTATGCCTAATAAAAATTATTAGAACTTGTTATTGCCTTATTCTTTATATTTGTTTTCTTATTAGAAAATATAAAAAAATCGCAAAATTAAAAATCACAAATATATATATTTTCTGATCTTATTACCGACTACTTTGTAGGTTTTACTCGTGCTTCTTTTGTTCGACCCTGGTCGTTATACCCAGTTAAATAAATAGAGGAGACCCTTACATTGATTTTCGTGCTTGATTGGGCAGTGATGACTTCTGGAGGATGATCGGACAGATGGATTTGGCAAATGGCGAACGATAGGGATGAAGTGGTTTGGTGGAGATCCAACGGCTTATGGAGAAGCCGGGTGGCAAATAGAGAAGGCAGCCACGTGGGCGGCCCAGAGGGCGCCACGTGGCCGCACCGGAAAATTCGAAAAAGAGAAAATGAAGAAAAATATAAAAGAATTAATTAACAGCGGAATTAGGAAAAAGTCAAAACATAAAAGTTGTTCGTCTTGATGAGATCTACAAGTTTCATGTTGGACGAAAAGCCAAAATAGGTCGTTTATACAAAAAGTATTTTTGGGGGTATTTTTAAGAGGTTAAAAACACCTGCTTTTTAGTTTTGAGTTGTTTTTGGATTTTGTCTTTTTAAAGATTAGGAAAATTATAGACAATTGTTTAACCTAATTTTTATGGATTTTTGATGAGAAAATAATTACAAAACAAATAATAGTAATTGAATATAATTAATTATGTTAAGAGTGTACAATATAATGCAAGATAAAAGGAATGAATTATTAGTGGATTTTATTTGTTTAATTAAGCCAGAGGTTTAATTACCGAATTTTAGCATGATGAATACGAGATTCGTCAATGCCCCAACACGATACCCTCCACCTCCATAAAGTGACTCTTCTCCCAGGCGAGTACCATATTCACCTCCATACACACACCGACTGAGGACTCGGTCCAAATGCGTGAAACATGTATCAAAAGAATCACCATGCATCGAGAAGTCATCCGTGAAAAATTCTAGAAAATCTCCCACCATCTCGGCAAATATGACGATCATGCACCGCTGAAAAGTGCATAGGGCATTACAAAGCTCGAATGGCATGTGCACGAACGCGTAAGTGCTGAATGGACATGTGAATGTGATTTTTTCCTGGTCCTCAGGGGTTATAGATAACTGGTTGTAACTTGAGTACCCATCAAGAAAACAGAAGAACGCTTTCCCGGCAAGTCTCTCCAAGATCTGACCAATGAATGGCAAGGGAAAGTGATCTTTCTTGATCATGACATTCAGACGCATGTAGTTGACATAGACGCACCACAATGTGGGTACTCGTGTCGCAATCTCTACCCTCTCCTCATTGGTGACCATATATATTCTCGACTTCTTTGGGACAACATGAAGCGGGGCCACCCACTTGGAGTCAAAAATAGGGTATATAAACCCTACTTTGCACCGCTTGTCAATCTCGTTTCCTTACGCTCTTCTTCTTTGTTTAAAAATCCGTTGTAATATCTTCGCGTATCACAGCTCCGTACCCAACTTCGATGCATCACCACGCACCCATTTTCTCCCTCGTTGCTTCCCTTCTCCCTCGTGACCTTCCATCCTTTAGCTCCTTCCACCACCGCATGGAGCATCCTCCGCCTTACCTTCTTCCTTAACTTCCACCAACCGCCCAACGCTGGCAGAGGACAACAGCCTCCAGCAACATCCTCCATGCGCCTCGCCTCACCATTACCAACATCAGCATCCATCCACTTCATGCTCCGCCTGCACTTCGCGCGCTACCACCTGGCTGCCTGAGGCTCCGCACCGACCATCGACATCGTCACTGTAAGCTAGCCACGCTGCAATAGCTCGTCTTCGCATCACGACAGAACCTTTAGACTGCTTCGACACTCGACTGATGCGCATCTCTCTAGCAACCGCCGTCGACCACCGCCTTTGCCTATGGTCGCACGAGATGCGTCTCTTGAGCTGCCCGCCCCTGCTCTTTCCCCCTCATGTGCACTCCACGCGAGCGGAGGAGAATTTGTTGAGGCATCCCTCCAGGTTCCATCATATAATAAAGCAACCCCTATCATTCTGAGGACATGACACAACACGTGACAACAATGAGAAATTGCAAGCTGGACCATCCTATTCTCCAATATTCGTGAAGGCACCCCATGCTCACGTGCACAACCTGCCCCTATTAGAGAAATTACAGTCCAACCTTCACAGGTTCTTGTAATTAAAAAAGTGCGTTTTGCGCTATTTCATTTCATTTATCTTAAATAAGTATTGCATTTAGACCCCTGCATTTGTTAATTTGAACCTTCATTTTGCATCAATTTTCATATCTAAAAATTGCATCTTGTAGAACTACTTACGTTTATCATTATGGGTATTTAATTTAATTTCTCATGGTATGTGGTTGATTTAATATAATTATTCTGTGGAAAATAGCATACTTTCCCACTGCGTGCTATTAATTTGATATTAATATAATCATTGCTTTGAAAATTATCAAAAATTCATAATAGATAATTTTTAATTTGTTTTACACCGTGCACAAATTTCATCTCATTTTCACGTATATCGAGGTCACAATAAAATTTTTTGTGATTAGAGTAATTAATTTTTCATAAACTGTAAACTCAATATTTTTAGGGTTTAGAACTTTTCCCATATAGATCCTCATTAAATACATCTAGGATAGTTTCCGTTCATGAAAATAACTAGGTTTGCTATTTATTAATAATAATTTACGAAAAACACCCCTTATGCATATTTAATTCGTAATTAATTCATTTTGCATAAGAAATTTTTTAAAAAAACTACACATCATTAATTTCATCATATTTCACCTTCTGGTGCATTTTTGAGGATTTTTAGACTTGATTTGATAGAAATTTGCATTTTAGTCCTTCAACTAGCCCAAATTTGCATGATATTTTCACTTGCATAAAAAATTATAAAAATACTTATTTAAAAATCTACTGTCTAGATCACCTTTTAATCAATCTAAAGAGACAGTTGCCTCCCTGAGTTCGACCTTGGGTTTGTTCAAGTAAAAAAAAGTAAATTGACCGCTCGCTTTAATTAGATAATTAATTTAAGCAGTCATTTTGGTAAATCTTGATTGCTCGAATACTACAACAATTTGACACTAATAATTATGGTATTTTTGTTTTTTTCAAATGGCATCATTGTCGGGTAGGCACACTTAGGTTGATTTTTAGAAAATACAGTTTTTAGGTTTTCAACCCTCGAGTAGCCTGACCCACAGTTTTTCTGGTGATTATTTCTCTATGTATTTCCCAGAATTTTATTTATTTATTTATTTTGATTTATTTTCTTTTATTTTTTCTCTATCTCTATGACCACCATCTTGTTTTTTGTACGAGGGACCTAATGCGACGAAGCGGCTGCTTAGGCATCCAAGCATCTTAGGAGCATTGGAGGTTTGTTTTTTGGAAAATAAATCGAATAAAGGACGCAATAAAATTAGGATCAAGTCGAGCCGTGAGAGAGTGTAGGGTCTAAGATTTTTTTCTACAATTATTTTATTTTTTAATAAGTTGTTAATGATTAGGTAATTACACATTTCCAGCGGATTCCGTTTGGGATCTCTTATGTGTACCCATTCATTGTGTGACACCCACTCCTGCCAGGATCTGGGATAGCCATTTACATATTACTCGTAGTATTATGTTCGCCAAAGATTGCATTAAAGTACTGAAAATTAGGGAATTTTTTTCGCATTTATGAATGACATTCACAAATTAACCAATAAACCACAGAATTACAACATGTCACAATTATATTGCATAAATTTCCATAGCAGTTAACATGTAACAACATAATTGCATTATATACATGCATCCCAATTGTATCAGAAGTGAAAAAAAAGCATATAATATCTTGAACAAACTATAGCATGCGTACCTGATAATAGCAACTGCAAAAGCTGATGTTCAACTCTCCCAATGCAACGGTGCATGTATTTTGCCTGCAGTTTATGGAATAGGGAGGAAAGAATATCAACAAATGTTGAGTAAATCTTATTAATTAGAAGTAATAGGAAATTTTAGTGGCTCCAAAAGCAAGCAAGTAAATTTGGGCTTGACAATTAAAAATTTAGAACTACTTGCAATGAAACAGGTTTTCAAGCTGTTCGGTATGTAAAACCCCATTCGACTCATCCTACAATTACCCATTAATCATTTTTATATAAATATTATCCGATCCATATTTAAATCATTACCTTTTTCTTTACTATAATATATATTTGATGGGTCTTGGGAATGTGAATGATGAGTCTCTTGATATGATCAATGTCTTTATTAAATGCTTATGATGAGTTTGGTGTTCTGATTCTTTTCTTGTTGAATTTCTCAAGCTTAGGGGATAGTATGTGGTCTTGGTCTGGGTAAGACCTCACACTATGACTCTAAGGTAGTAAGGAAGCCTTAGGGTTGGGGTGCCTCCGTAGGCATGCGGTGGAGTAAAATGCATCCTAACTAAGTTCCCAACACGTCCAATAGCTATATCTAACAACTGTGGTAGTAGCTCGTAGTCTGATAAGGATAATTTTCATGATATGGGATTTTCTCTTTGTCAGGAATTATTGGTGGAGAAGTCAACTTTTAGTTAACAGCGTAAGTTTACATTGAAACCGAAGGCAAGCGGGCAACAAGCTGCGCCGCTGGACCTTTTTGAATTGCAAAGCCAATTCTTTTAAACACTACATCCATAGATCTATGGTCCATCACATTGGTGTTCATCACTTTTTGGATCCTCTTTAAAAGCTCAATAGCTTATGGTGCTAAGAAGCCAAATGTGTCAAAACCAAATGGGATGAAGGCATGTTGATTCTCCGTACAGGCTTTCTCGTGCTTCACCACTTTAGCTAAAGAAGCTTTAAGTGCATCATTCCCTGCTGTGAAGGTCCCGCTCTTCAACCCCACCAATGGTGAAACTCCTGTCAAATCTATACAGGCATGTTTTCCTCCTATCCACCCAAAGATCAAAATATCAGCAGGTCTAAGTGTAGATCTTCCCTCCTGTGGGTCAGTTAAAAAGTTCACTGATGCCTCTTTCTTAGCAGCAATACCTGCACGCCTGAGCACATCAAATAAAACGTCTCTAACAAGATCGTGCCTGTACTTAAATCCCGGGAGCTCCCTGCAATGAATTGCATGATCACCAAAATTGTCTAAGCATGCCTTGCGACAGATTGGACAAACCTCATCGGTAGGGAATAATGGAATCATCAGACAATATTTGAGAATACTGCGGTACTCCACCGGTGACATGTGAAGTCCAAGTCCGTTTATAGGAAGGGTAAGGAGAAAATCTTGGGCATGATCAGCTTGAAGACACCAGAAAACTGCCTTTTGTCTAACAGACATGTTAAATACCACATCCATATCCACAATTATTTTGCTAAAAAGAGCACTCGCCAAAACATTTTGGGTCTTAGGGGGGACGGTGTCCTTTTTAGAGAAACAACTGAGGTCGAATGAGGGAATCAAACCATTAAGCCTTTGAAGAGCACAGTCGAAGTCGGAGTCCAAATTGTGAAATAGTTCAACTCAACTGAACCAAGCTTCCCTGTAGCCAACTTAGTTGTAACCAATTTAACGATAATCTATCTCAACTTAAGTCAAGCTCATTTGTGACTCATTTCAAGCTTAATTGTAACCCCTCGAAATTCAACTGTAACTGATTCAGATGTAGCCATAGAGGATTCATATGTATACATAGAAGATTCAGATGTAGCATCGCCAAGTCTGCTGGCGAAAAGTAAACAAAACTCAAGCGGTGAGGTAGCCTACAAAAGGCTCTTCCGTCTCGTCCTCTAATTGGAAGTGCAGTCCAACATAGGGATAGGTCTACTCCAAAACTACGCCACTGAGACGGGTGAGAGAGACTCGCCGGAAAAGTCACTCTAAAAAAACCAGCCCGACCGGTATGGGCTAACGAGCTCGAAAAACTAAAACCAAGGGTCCTCCAACCTAGGTACCCTAAAGAACAAGGGTCAACAGAACTGGTCTTTAAAAGAAAACTTGTGGATCCCGAAGAGGCATAAAACCGCGAGCGCTTGCGAAAAAACCGAGAGAAGGATTAGGATCCTAGACCCGTACATTAAGCAGTCGCTGCCCTAACTGGGCTTCCTATCTCCCGCCCAGCTGAGGGTCACTGCACCCTCGCACAGTCATGTGTAAGGGTTACCATGACTGACACTCATTATTTAACAGTCATCACTGAATCATCATCACTGAGTTGATTTCTCATTCTTTCTCAATCTCTGTTGTCATTAACTTTATAGATCTAGGCATGTCGACAATCTTATGGAATAGTGATCCATAATTATGATTCATACTTAAATGATTGATCATGAAAATTTCAGTCATTTTTCATAAGTTATCTCAAAATTTGGCGTCCTGCTTATTGATCTAGATTTTATAAGTTGCTTGTATGAAAACACCCCATTGATCTCATTTTTCAAATCATGAGATTAAAAGTTGTTTATTGGATCTAGACTTAAGTTCAATTCAATGTAGAAATTCAAAATTTTCTTATTTGAGACTTCTCTTTGTTATTATTTGTTTTTGTTAATTGCATGTTTTCTGAATCTATATGTGTGTAGTTTATGTTGTGTATTTTGTGTGCTAAACCAACCTTGCCGAGCAAAACAATAACAATTATACTAACAACCAAGTTCTTTTTTAAATAAATAACATAGGCTACACAGATGCCTTGTTTATGGAGAGATCTAATTTTTTTGTTCATTTAGAATCTTAGATCCCGCCATATATATTTCAATAATGTATCTATTTTAGTTATTTAATTCAATATATATTTGGTCTACTTACTAGGTAGCCTCTACGTCTAACTCTCTTGCAAGGTTTATCTTCTAACCTAAAATAATAATCAAATTGATAAACAAAGAGATAGGAGTATGGTAATAACTACAAAGCCATATATATTATATTTTTTAAGAACAAATAGTTGTATTGTTTGTTTGAAGCAAAACCGAGTCATATATATGCTACATCATATTAGTGCATGTTTACAGATGTACACTCAACAATGATAATTGAGGCTATCTGATGATGATGTTACTCTAGTTATTGGTCGTTTCTACAAGGTCGTACTGTGATCATAATTATTATAGGGATTATGGTGTGATTGAACATGATTTAATGTTCCCTGTACTCCCAGCCCCATTTGGTTGAGGAATAAGTGGAAATAGACTCAGGTAGTAATTATATTTGTATGGGCTACATGATTAACCCTTTTGAAAGGTGGGACATCTATCCTTTTTTATGCCCTCTTTATTCTTTTTTTATTTATCCTATCATCTGTAGTAGGATAATTTCTCATTATATCACATTTTAATAAATATATGAATAATAGTCAATAACTTCACTTTTTTTAAATGCATATCCTGGCAACCAACTCAAATCCAAAATAAACCCTTATGTTTCTTCTCTCTTCATTTGATATTCCTGGCAACCAACTCAAATCCAAAATAAACCCTTATGTTTCTTCTCTCTTTATTTGATATCCTTCTGAACACAGTTCCGATGGAAAGTAGACATTCTCCAAAAACTAGAAATCAACCTGGCCACTTTGGAAGAAAGACCAGAACATTTTTTAAATAGATCCATCAAGGAAGGTGTACACTCCAATCAATTTGTCACATAATCAGGCTTTATTTGGAGAGACAAACTCATTCTTAAGCAAGGAGGGGACTCTCAAAGATTATAATTAGGATCAAATATCACCTAGTCAATTAGGAGTTATGGTATAGAGATATCACATTGCCTTTAAGATTTGAATAGAAAAATGCATGGAAGGCAGCAAGAGGAAGGTTAAGATCTTTAAGTTTGAGGACCAAAGTGTATCATATAGCAACATGCAGCAGCTTCTAAGTGCATCTAGAATCTTGGGCAGCAGCTACGGCTCCAGCGGGAGCTTCTAGGAGTTCAAGAGAGAACAACAGTCCCTTGGAAGGAGCTTGGACAGCAGTTTCATGATAGAGGAGCTATCTCTCTCTCTGGTTGGAGAAATAGACTATAGCTCCAGATTTCAGCAAGAAATAGAGGAGAAGAAGGGTTTCACGACTGGGAAGTTGAGAGGGAGATAGGCTTCTTTTGGGGGGAAAATTATGAAGAAGAGGGGTTATAAATAAGAGAAGTAGGAGGGGTCCTTGGTTGCCAAGTATAGGGAAGGAAGAGGCCAAGTGGAGAGGAATTTGAGAGCTATGAGTTGAGAGAAAAGAAGTTGTTGACTATTTTGCTGTAACTGTACAGAATTTAATTCAAACTTTTTTTTTTATTTTTTAACCATTTTCTCTTTCTTAGTTAGAATATCAAAGTCCTTTGTATTCGTGCCTCGAGTCTTGGATTTTTGATGTATAATGTCTCTTTTCGATCGTCTCTGAATTACGATCAAAATAAATATAATATCCATATACTTTGGACCGAGGACGAATCCCCGAAATTCTCGAGGTACGGTTTTGGTTTATGATTAAATTTTGTGATCTAAAAATATCAAACAATTTCCGATTGACAAACGGTCGATTCTGTTGATCTTATTTCATCGAATCAGATTTTTGGGTGGTCTCAGTTTATTTTGCGATTTAAGAATTTGTGTCGTGGCTTTTTCGGGCATGCATTACGATGCGATCTATTTTTAGTCGGTTTCGTCCGAACGACTTTTGATTCACGATCAATTGATTGATTTATGTTATTTAACATTGATTAATAACTTAATTGAGTTATACAGACCCTAATCAGGTCGGGTCAGGTTTGTATAGATCCGGATGTTACACATTGGACTTTATTTTTTGGTGTGTCGAGAATTGTTTCACTCTCCAATGAGGGTGGGGCTCACCTTCAGTGGCTCATAGGTTAGACCTGCACACGCAACTCTTAGAGATTTTTATAGGTTTTATCTACTTGTGCTCGTAAAATCTAGGACCATGCATTTACATTTAATAATACACACCTTAGATCATTCTACTTAGTCCAAACTGAAATTAATTCTTCCTCGCTAATAGAACTAGCTGCTTGGTGTGGTTTCATCATCTGCATTTCGTATAGTATAGAATTTTCAATCTTGTATTGCATCCTGCTTGTAGAGCATGAGGATCACTGTAAATCTTCTGAACTGGACATGCATCATTGATTTTATTATTGCATCGACTTTTCTTGACTCCCTTCCCCTTGGTTTTACAACTTAGAATTAAAGAAAATCGGGACCGTTCGTTAGGCATGCATTGTGTGGTGAATTTAATTTGGTGGTAATCAAACTTAAAATTAGGACTACTAATACAACTTTGGCCATAAAAATTGACTAAAACCAACATTTGTTTTCGAGAGAGCAACACCGTCATTGTATGCATTATATTTTACATGTTGAGAAGTGAGGACGTATCCCTAAGATAGTGCCCAAAACCCACATTTTAATCATGCGTAAATAAACTGATTTCTTATTTTCTCTCTTAACTAAAACTAAAAAGATAAAGGATCAGACTTTTGTGATCATCACTGAGATGAGTTGGTGAAACTAGGGTTTGCTCTCGTGGTTGTCTTTTTGTGTGTTATTCTGTGCACTTGCACATTTTCTACCTTGATCTGCTCCTGATTCATGATTCATCTCTCGAATATGTCGGGATATTGGTCCCCATACCCTGACCTCTCTGGTCACTCTTCCTCGACCATATACAATCCAACTTCTCCTTCTCCTTCTTCCATGTGTCCTCCACCATCCGCGGGAGATCCTTACCTATGGTCGGTTTCACCCCACCTCAAGTATGAAGTCAGAACTTCGACTGACCTCCCCACTTCTTCTCATTTCTCACCTACCCCGCCTTCTTACACCTCGGATCCACATCCACCCTGGGTTGATTCACCTTATAGTCGGACACTTGTTGGAATCCAAGAATCATTTGAAGAGCAAGCTACTGTTGAGATGAATAAATGGCAGAATTACCTACCCCCACATACTTCATTTTCTCTTCATATGAATGATGGGACATGTCAACAAATTACACATCCACATCCTACTTTACCGTATGATATAACGTGGTCAAATGAACACACCAAATGTAGAGGCCCGCCCTTTATTATCTTCCAAACTTAACCGACCTCAATGATCAGGCTCACATTGATCGGCCTTCATACCACACATTCAGAGTGCCTTCTCATACATGGGATTGGACTCATGAGCTTTATCTACTAACCCCCAGTCTATTGACACCACCACATGAGACTCCGACCAATTTTTGCCACACAGATGATCTATACTCACAACACCATTACATGCCAGAATATAGGTATGTTGAGTATGAGACCTCAAGTTCTCAGCAATATCCTCCAATTGAACAAGTTGCTCCTATGATTTCTCATGAGGAATTTTTGGAGGATGACATTTCTATGATTATTAAGAGATGTGAATTAATTGAGGGTAAATTTAGAAATGTCCTTGACCGACTAATTTCATTTTATGTCATCTCATGTATGGAAATGGAGAATGAAATAAGCGGATTCAATGTTTAAAATCTGGAGGACACAAGGCAACACGCACACTCTATACAACTGGAGTCCATTCTACTTCCCTCTTCTACTAACCACATACCTTCCAATCCAGAGTCTGTACATTATCCCACTCTTCCTTCACATATTAAAAATACAAAAAATCAAAAATCCCAAAAAGATCAAAAATTGAAAATCCATAAAATCTCATAAAAATTGAATATGAAAATGATCTAAAAAAATTGGACTCTACCCTTAGGGAAGCGATTGCTAAAGAACTGATTCTAGAGCGTCCCATAATAAGGGTCATAGAACACTTTCTCGATCTCAAAAGATTTGTAAGAAGAAAATTGATGTCCAAGAGGTAGTGCAATAAGAGGACAATGACTGAGAAACATCTAGTGTCTATGGCCTCCTCCTTAGTGACGGGGAGAAATACCAAGAGCCGTAGAGTGCAGTGGTTGCCTAGGGTTGAATGTAAAATCAAAGACACTACATTTACCCGTGACAAAATCGATGATGACTCACCTATAAATATTCTCCCGACCTCCGTGTTTGACAAGCTCAACTCAGGTCAATCATAACGTCGAGAGAGCTCGTTCAACTGGTTGATCGATCTATAAAACGGTCGAGAGGAATCATTTCATTCATCATTACTTTCCAAGGTGCTCTACTCCAAGTAGACTTCACGATCATTGGCATTGCATACAGAGTATATTTTTCTTCTTTTTCTTCAAAACAATAAAATTGAAAAGAATTGGAGTTCGTATGTGAAACTTGGGCGTTGGGCCCCTCATTGTAAATTGTAAATTTGTCCCTTTATTTATCATTTTATCTCTTTATTTTCTTATAAATTAAAAATCCAAAAAATTGTCGTTAAGTTGTAAATATTTATTTTATATTTTATTCTATTTTATTTTGATTTTATCTTTTTTTAAAAATGACAAAAAGGATACCACCAAAAATTATTTTTGTACAAATAATTTATTTTGATTTTGGATCTTGATGAAATTGTAGATCTCGTTGATGCGAGCAACATTCATGTTGACCACTTTTTAATTTGAAACCTTTTATTATTTCTTCTTAATTTTTCTTTACATTTAATTTGTGATTTTTTTGAAAGCGACACGGGGCAGCTCCAGGAGAAACAATGAAGAATGAGATTGAGAAATGGTGCAAACCAGAGTTTATATACCCTATTTATGACTCCAATTGGGTGGCCCTGCTTCTTGGAGAGTGATGAATCTCGTATTCATCATGCTAAAATTGGTCAATTAGGCTTTATTCCCCAGAATTCACATGCATTTAACCATTAATAGAGCATCATTAGCATACATGCATGTGTAAATAATATTTGCATTTCATTATGCATAATTGCATTAAAAATTTCATTTGTAAATTAGCCCAAAAAGCCGCTAACTTCTCATATTTTTAGTTAATTCATTCTAACTCCGATTGACCCCAAACGGCCTCCATTGTGTAGATATTACTAACAAGAATAAATAAAAAATACAAAAAATTACTAACTCAAATAAGTGTTAATATTCCCAAAGTCTGATTTCACATCTGACGGACTAAAATGAGCATATCTCCCTCTTACAGTGTCTGATTTTGATCTATTCACTTTTAAATTACTCCATTTTCAAATACCTTCAAAACAAGACCAATTTCGTAAAATTCGGAGCTCATATGTGAAAGTTGGGTTTTGGGCCTCTTTTGTGCATTTTGACTTTTTGCTATTTTTGACCTGAGTTTTTATGTGCATAATTAACCCTTTTAATTTTATTTCTTCTTCATTTGTGTTCTTTGATGAAATTTTTATTAAGTGACACAAAATTTCAAATCTAGATTAAATCTGAAATCGAAGAAACTGACTGAGTCCAAGTGTCCGTTGTGAGTTTGTACAAAAATTGTATGTTTCTTACTTCTATTTTATTTTCCTATTTTATTATTTACTAAAAATCCAAAAAAAGAGATTAGTATGTAATTAATTTTCTTGTATTCTATCGTATTTTTTTCTAGATTTTTATCCTCTCTAAAACCACCAAAAAAATTACAAAACACCAAAATTCTGATTTTCTATACACATGGAGAACCACCAAAAATCCCACTTCGTACAGATGACCTCTTTTGCTCCTGGATCCTTCATGAAAGTTGTAGATCTCGTCAAGACGAATAACTTTCATAAAGGAATTTTTTCGATCCGAGGTCTCCTCTTATTTCTTTTTCATTTTTCTTTCCTCTTTAATTTTGAAAATTTTTTGGGGCGCCACGTGGCAGCTCCTGGGCGTGCCACATGGCACCCCACTCTTTATCTCTCCAGGCCACCCCGGGTCACGTGCCCAGCACGTGACCCCACCATCATCCCCATCCAGTCGTTTCCCTTCCCCCTCCCCCGTCGTTTCCCTTCCTCCCCCTTCCATAACTGCCCGCCTCCTCCGGCCATTACGAGGCCATCCACCACCGTCACTCCTCTTCTACGTCATCTCCAACCGTTACTCCTCCCTCCTCCCTATTTAACCTTGCGACCTCCCTCTTCATGGGGTATTCGCCCTTCTCCCTTCAAGCGCCGGTGACAGTGGTTGCTTCTGCCCCAGCGCGATCCAGAAGACTTTGAACCTTTGTGCTGTTGCAGCTTAGCCCTGTGCTCCCGCCGAGCACGGAGGCGAAGACCGGAGTCGAGCTTCTGCTCCTCCAAACATAGGCGATTCTCCGCCCCCTTCAGCGACTCCTCCGCACAGCAGCGGGCCGGCGACCGCCGCTCTGCCCGTCGTCCAGCTTCGCGCCTCCCCCAATGCGTCGTTTGCCTCTACCGCCTCCTAGACCTCCGCCTCCAGCTACCAGGTCACAACACCGCCCTCCGTCGTCTGAGCCTAAGCTCCTCCGTCAGTTCGCTTCCCCGATGACCTCTCGTAGCTCGATCGTGTGTCGGCCGAGCCCGAGGACCGCCTTCGCCCACTGCGCATAGTCGCTCGCCCATCGCCTCTGCTTAGGTCGAGCCCCCAACCTCGCCACGAGCAATTACCGTCGGATCGGGCAAATAACCCTTGATCCGACGGCCCCAGAGCCACCACGCGTCCCATCCCGAGTCTCGGCCCAGCCTCGAGGCACGGGTCGCCTGAACCACCACTGGCCACCACGTGGAGCCCCGGCCTCAGCCCCGACCGTCGAACCTCAGCCTCGTCACCGCCACCTCGGTTCGAGACCTCCGAGCCTCCGCCTCGGGGTCCCCGAGCCTCCACCTGCCTGCCACGGAGGCTCGGGTGTCCGAGCCTAAGCTTCATCGCCGAACCACAGGCTCGGGACCCCCGAGCCTCCGCCTTACCAACCAAGCCTCCTGGCGCACGTGCTACGTACGTGCGTTGGGGGAAAATTACAGAAGGGTCCTCCAACATTTCAGAAATCACAAATATACCCCCTCTAGGGAAAATTTCATAGTAGCCCTCTGACTTTGCGAAATTACATATTAGCCATCTAGGGACCTTTTTGAAAGAAAAATTTTATTTTATTTACATTTTAGTCCGTGCAATTTCATTTTAGCATATCTTTCTCATAAGAACTCCGTTTTTAGCATATAATATGTCATTTTGAAGCTCTTTTCATGCTCTATCACTTAGCATAATTTGTGGACAGATACATGGTTGTTTATTGATAATTATTATTGAGGATATCTGTTGACTCTTGCAGGCTAATTTTGACATATTTGTGCTTGAGAAATTAAAGATATTTTTTGTTGGATTTCGGATGAGGATTTTAATCTGATTAAACCCTTATAATCATTGTTGATTATTCTCAATAATTTAGATTTCACAAGAGATTAATTTAGATCAATTCCTCTAAGATTATTATCAACTATTCGAGGAATTGAATCAAAGACATTTAGAGACCGGATATCTTGCTTCAAATTATTCTGAGCATCAATTTATTAACCTGAAGCATTGAGTCAGTTTGAATAACTCTTGAGTTTGATCCATTTTGATTTGTTATTAATTTTGTGAAATTATTGATCATATTATTGGAGGATTTAACACGTTTCAAATCACATATCCCGAGCATAATCATCTCCATTTATTTTCTTCATATTGCATCTTTCATCATTGCATTATAGTTTCTTGACATAGAAATTAATAGAGCATTGATTAATTATTTAATTTAATTTAAGACCACACAACTAAAAATCATTGTTCCTTGTGTTTGACCTTGGTAGACTTGCCAAGTAAAAATATTCCACAACATTCAAACGTGTGTGGTTTTTGACGAACGGAATTTGCCTCCTATACTATGACAATTTATCATTATTAAAGATGTGAATTTGACGTTCATCAAATGGCGTCGTTGCCAGGGAACAGTAAATTTTTATGGTTTTAAATCATTTTTTGTAATTAATTTTTGTGAAATTAATTTCTGTGTCATTTTTTTTCAAGAATTCGGATGAGGATTTTAATCTGATTAAACCCTTGTAATCATTGTTGATTATTCTCAATAGTTTAGATTTCACTGGGGATTAATTTAGATCAATTCCTCTAAGATTAGTGTCAACTATTCGAGGAATTGAATCAAAGACATTTGGAGGTCGGATATCTTGCTTCAAATTATTCTGAGCATCAATTTATTAACCTGAAGCATTGAGTCAGTTTGAATAACTCTTGAGTTCGATCCATTTTGATTTGTGATTAATTTTGTGAAATTATTGATCATATTATTGGAGGATTTAACATGTTTCAAATCATAGATCCTGGGCATAATCATCTCCGTTTATTTTCTTCATATTGCATCTTTCATCATATTGGTGAGAATTCGAACAAAAAAAATACTAACTCCAGTAAGTGTCAAATAATCCCAAAGTCTAATTTAGTGTGTTTGTATATATTTTATCTACTTTATCCATAGCTCGTACTTTAATCGTTTTTATCTAACATCGAGGATGGGTACAAGTAGTGTATATTATGTGTATAATACCTGTTTTAAAAAAAACAAAAAAATTGCATAAAAAAACATCACTCATGGTCTTGCATTTCATCAAGCATTTCATGCATTCCTTGGTTGGTGTATTCCTGACACAATCACATTCACTCAAGACTTGAGGATTTTGAGGACACTGGATTTCTGTGATCTAAAGAGCCTGTGTTAACACGTCATAAGGGTTTTGATGAACCGAGGATCTACCCTTTTAATATCGTATAATTTACGATTTCGTTGCAGTCGGATAGATCCGGATAGATCAAAAATTAACCTCACGAATCGAATAATCAACGAATGAATGTACACACGGTTTTATGTTTATTTAGCCTAGCAAGCTCCAGGGTCAACTCAAGGAGGCAAAGGAACAACTCGGAATCAAGTTGGATGAATTAGATTGCGGTTTTCCAAGTGGATTTCTTTTTGTAATTTTTTTATGCAATATAAATGACAAATGCAGAATAGGAATTGGATTAAGTTAATACGAAAAGAACCGACTTAGCTAAATTTAATTCTAATGTGAAATTAATTCAAATCAGCCAAGTGATATTTTTCTTGAAAACCTAATCCAACAATGAATGCAAAATGTATTTTTTTGAAATTTTTGGGTTTAAAATGCACAAATGAAAAATACAAACTTTTTAGGGTTTTAATACAATTTTTTATGCAATTGATGTACAAAATTTATGAAAAATTCACTGGAAGATAAACATGATGAAATGAGGCTACATTATTTTTTTTAGAATTTTCAGACACTTTATGATTTTTTTATGAATTTTTAATTGAAAATAAAGCGACTGTGAGTCTTTAATTCCTAATTATTTCAGGAAGTCGAATTATCCAAAGAATGAATTATCTCAAATATATGTTTTAATAAGGAATCCATGAGAGTTCGAATTTCTCAAAAATAATATTCGTGGAATCAATTAAAAATCAATTACAGAAATCACTCTACAATTTATTTTATGCAACCGAATTAGATTTGGACAGTAATTAAAGCACACTTAGAGGCATCATTTACAATTTTTTCACAATTTTTAGAGCAAGAAATAAGTATGTGCGAATTTCAGAGCTTAAACAGGTAAAATATCACTGATTTTCAATCTCTTATTTTTAATAAATAATCTAATGCTCCCAAAAATGTGAATAAATAGTCACGAGAAAAATATTTAGTTGCTCTACAAAATGCTATTTTTGATTGAATAAAATGATGCTATTTGGAGGTCTACATTATCATGCCAACTCAGGGTTGTGTTTGCAAAGCTGAAAGTGAAATTAAAAAAACAAACGTGCACAGGGATGTCTTTGAAAATAAAGAAAACTAAAATGCAACAATTATAATTTTTTCTAAAAGATATAAATAAACAGAACCTCTTCCCTGCTAGGGTTTCGAGATGTGTAGGGGGACTTGGGGGCGGCGGTCACGCATCGCGACGCGGACGAGGTCGGCGGCGGCGTTGGGCGGCGAGGGGCGGACGACGGCTTGCGTAGGGTCGGCGCGCACGGCAGCGCGTCGTGCGAGGGCGGCGCGGAGGCTTGGCGATGGGCGTCCACGGTCGAGGGGGCTATACGGCAGCGGCCGCGTGCGGTGTGGCGCGCTGGGCGGTGACGGAGGGGCGCAGCCGCACGTGGGAGAATGGAGGTTGTAATGAAGGGCGAGCAGGTGGCGACGTTCGGCGGTGAGGTGCACGGGTTGCACAAGGGCGGCGTACGCTGCGGCGGCTGCTGGGAAGACGGTCGCGCACTCGCGGGCTCACGATGACGCGCTCAGGGCAGAGCAGCCATGGGAAGCGTGGCGGTCTCAGGCAGCGCATGACCGCTTCTGGACAAGGCGGGGTGCGGCCGCGCGGCGGCCGCGGTGAAGGAGGATGGCGGCCTGGCTGGGGCAGAGCGCGGCCGCGCGGGGCATGACGATGGACGTCCTGGAGATGGTGGCTTGGTCGTAGACCTGCAACCTGTGTTGTTTTTCTTTTTTTTGTTTTGTTTTGTATATTTTTTGTATTTTCCTTATGAATAACAAATAATGGTAGAAATGAATAGAAAAAGTGGTGAATGGTGTGATGAGGATGATGGTGGTTGATGAATAAAATGATGGTGTGGTTTTTGTTTGATAAACAAGATAAACAAATAACGTTAGATAAAGAAATGACAAGATAAAGATAGAAAATATACCTGTGTGGTTCGCCGAAAGTGGAGCCACGGTGTGCGGCTTCCGTCGTTGTTGCCTCGATTCGATTCGACGAAAAATCGAAGAAGCTCCATGAGCTTGGCTGGCAGCTCACTACGCGGAGATTAACCACGGATCTCGCCTTGAGGTTGTCGTCGCTCGACTCGTCTCCTACAGCTGTTACCTGTAGGTTAAAGGGGCTCGATCTCACTTCTCTCGAAACGGCGGATGGTGAATAATGGAGGAGGGGAGGTGAATATAAAGAGGAGGAAAGGGAAGTTGAAGAAGGATGGAGAGAGTGGAGTGGTGGAGAAGGTGGAGGCTTGGAGTGGAAGTCAAGTAAAGAAGTGGTAAAAGGGAGATAAATAATAATAATATAATAATAATATAATATAAGTATAATAAGCAGACTACTAAAAATAACAATAATTAAAATAATAAAATCCGAAAATAATAAAAAATAAATCTAAAAATAAAAAAATTGAGGTGACATGTGGCGGCTCCAGGAGCGGCCACATGTCGCTCCTAAAAAATTCAAGAATTAAATGTAAATAAAAATCAAAAGAAATAACAAAAGGGATTAAATCAAAAAGTGATCAACAAGAAAGTTGCTCGTCTCGACGAGATCTACAACTTTCGTGAAGGTTTGAAAATCAAAAGAAGTCATCTGTAAAAAATGTATTTTTGAGTGGTACCTTATAGATATAAAATACCGCATTTTATCTTTTGTAATTTTTTTGTCATTTTTAAAAGAGAGAAAAAGCAAAATAAAGTTAGAAAAAATATGAACGGAATATTTACAACTTAATCTAATTTTTTGGGATTTTAATAATTAAGAAAATAAAAGGATAAAATACAGGGGTAAAACGGTCAATATGTACAATATACAAAAGGGGCCCAAAACCCAAGTTTTGCACACGAGCTCCGATTTTAATGAAATTGGTCTTGTTTCGAAGGTCTCTGAATGTATAGTGCTTTAAAAGTGAGAGACCTAATTCAGAGACTGTATGAGAGAGATATGTGCATTCTAAGGTTCATGGTTTCAAACATGGATTGGGGTTTTATTGATCAATTTTATAAGTTAGTATTTTTTTGATATTTTTCTTTTATTAGTGTTAGTAATATATACACAATAGAGTCAGTTTTATTGGATTTAGAGTTAGTATTAAATATATACAAATATGGAATTTTAACTAATATACAGGTGAATATTTACAAGTGAATTTGGCTTCTTATTTTATGCAAATATGAATGCAAAAATGCAGATATTATGCTTGCATGCATGAATGCTAATTATGCAAGATAAGGGGAAATATGATGCTATTTACTTGGGAACAAGACTCTATTTTCAACTTTTAGAGTGATGAATCACGGATTCATCAACCCCCTATACTTAAACCTTGCTCGTCCCCGAGCAACTAAAATGAAATGCAAGAGTGAAATGATTTTGGGTTCCATACCAAGGTCATGAACAAAAGTTGAAAATGGAGCTTGACTCGACCTTTGGATTAATTATGTGGCGGAACCTTATTGGGACCTGAACTTAAGACCTAACAGACTTCAAGTTCCACAAGTCTTCTATTCAAGACTCCTCAATAGTCAGGTCAGAACAAATCCTCATACGCAAATTTCTGATGACTATGATTCTCACTTGTGCTGTATAAGTGAAATGTAACTCTCCACATCAGAAATGGCTCAGAACCAGCCTCCTCTAACAAGGTAACTCAAATAACCGGGTCCAGTAACTCTTTCCTCGAGGAGCGGGGTATTCCCTTCTAAGTTCAAGTGCGACCAGCTCAAGAGGAGGGGGTGGAGAAAAGAATAGACGGTAGCCATGTAGAAAAAACCGCGAAACCGATTTTCAGCTTTATAAAAATGGCGTTGTTGCCGGAGGCGTTAGAACTTTTTGATTTTTTTCCTTTCTTTGTGATTTTATTTTTCTCTCTTCTTTTTGTTTCGTTTTCCGTACGGTTTTTTGTACGGCTTTTCTTTGTGTTTTATTTTCATAGTTTTTCTTTCCGCTTTTCTTACGGCTTTCTCGGCTTTCTTCTCTCGATTGATTTCTATGGTTTTCGTACATCTAACTAGTTTTGCAGGGCCTGCAGGATCAGCCGGCTTCTTCGGAAGCCGAATCAGTTGAAAGAGCAGAGGTCGGCTCCTTCTTCACGAGTCGGCTGCAGAGGGTAGAATTAGATTAATAATTCTTTGTAAAAGAGAGAGAAAGGGAGAGAAGCTGTAACAAACAATAAATAAAACCCCCCCATTATTCTGGGGTCTGATTCGTCGGATACCGTGTATCCGGTGGATCAGAGCACCCACCGCGATTTTTCTCGACTATCAGTTTTCTGCGGCTTTTTAGGTGCTTGCTTAGGATTTTTTCGACTCTATTTGATTGTGCCTACGTAGTTAGCCTTAGGACTCGTGACTTAGGTGCATGATTTTAGGGTTTCTATAAAAAGAAAAAAAATTGGTAGACGTTTGTTTGAAAAAACCCAAAAATAAAAATTATGAAACCGCAAACTAAAATCAGGACTACTAATCATATCTGACCTAAAAAGCTGTAAAACCGATTCATTTGCTTTGGGAGAGTAACCCCCGCACACTTCTCAGAGTGCGTGAGCTAGAGAGCCGACCCATAAGGTTAGAGCCCAAACCCTGTATTTCTCGTGAGATACTACTGGGTTCATACACCTGATCATTGTTCCTCAGTGGGTAAGCTCGGGTAGCCAGAAACGGTCCGGGTTTACTTAGCAGAGTGGGAGGTTTAGAGGACACTATGCAAGGCTCCGTCCTCAAGTAACATGGGTAGCCGAAAACGGTCTGTACTTACTCCCATACTGGCTGAGTGCGAGTGGTCTTCTGTAAGGACTCGAGCCAGTGTTTTGGAGAAACTATCGGGCACCTATTGGCTCGCTCAGTCTGCAATAACCGCAACTTGTTTGCTAATTACAACCCTAAAACCGACAAGATAAAAAGACCGAACTCTTACGGTCTTCATCGGGTTGAGTTGGTGAACACGGGGTTTGCTTTGTGTTTGCTTGCGGGGCGTGAGTTTCCGCGGCTTTCGCATTTATCTTCCTCATTTGAATCGTAAAAAGTGCTCTCCCGATCAAATCTCTTGACATCGAAGATGATGTCTCGACGACTTTTCTGCTCAGACTCCGTGAGCTTTCGACCGTCCACCGTCGAGCGTACTTCTTTACATGCTCGGGATGACCCTCTTCCCGAGCTGGTCTCATCAGATCTCGAGGCGAGTTAGACCCAGACTCCCTCGTCTCCTGGCCAGACTATTGAGGCAGACCCTTGCCTCAATACATCATCTAGATCTCCCGCATACTTTTCGCCGAGTTCTTATGAGAGTTTTCATTTCACAGACGATCAGATGGCTCGCGGTAAAGGACCAGCATCAGACGAGAGGCCACCAGCTGGGGAACATCAGGAAGGAAGACCGGAACCAAATGCAGATGTTACTACTGGCATTCTCGATACGCTTCAGCAGATGAACTTACAGATTCGAGAACAGTTTAGAGTTCAGAATGAACTGCGGGCTGAATTAGCCGTACTGAGAGCAGGGGCCTGGAACCAGTTACCGCCTGCGGTTCCCGTGACTTTACGGGACGAGTATGACCCTGGTGCTAGAACGCTCCACCATTGGATTCGACTACCGCCGAATCAAGGGCCATACGAACTGAGACCGTCCTTCATCTCTTTGCTTCCCAAGTACTATGAGAATGCCGCAGAGGAGCCGTTCATATTTTTACAGCAGTTCGAGATGATTTGCGGAACGGCTTGCTATCCAGGAGTCATGCAGGAGGCCGTACACCTCAAGGCCTTCCCCTTTGCCTTAGCCGATAAGGCTCTTTATTGGCTGAGTCATCTGGGGAGGGAAATCTCTACATGGGACGACCTGAAGTCCACCTTCTTGCGCAAATATTTTCCTCTGGGAAGGACGAACATGATGAGGAGCCAGATCTCCAACTTCACGCAATTGCTGCATGAATCATTCCATGAGGCATGGGATCGATTCAAGGACCTTATGGAGAGATGTCCTCATCATGAGATCCTGATGAAGGTGCTCGTGCAAAACTACTTTGGAGGACTCCAGCCGGAGATTCAGGGGCTCGTGAGTGCCGCATGTGGCGGCAGCTACTTAAACAAGGACGCCGAGTCAGTATGGGACATCTTCGAAGGGATGGCCGAGAACTCGAGAGTCGTAGACTCTACTCGGACATTTCAGAAAGCCCCGCAGCCACCACATCACTGCGATCATCACAAGGTAGCGAACATCTCAGATTCTGAATCCAACACCAACATGAGATTTATTAGCGAGAAAGTGACGTTGGTGGACGTGATTCAGAAGCAGGTTCAGGACCTACAACTGCTGCAAGAGTTGGAGAAACTCTCATCTCTACCTCAACAGCTGAGTGATCTCTCGAAGAAGGTCTCTGATCTTCAATTCCAGTACCAGCAGATCCAGACTTCTTCGAATACGCAACCAGCACGGAGGATCGCACCCGCTCCACCCACCCGTCAGATCCACTACGTCCAGAGCGAGTCCGGGATTCCGCAGATCGATTGGCATGAGGATCAGTCTCATGCCAATCCCGGCCAGATTACCAGCACCGCAGAGATGGAGGTGGAGCCGCAAGCCACTCTCGAGATCAATGGGATTTGGTATACTCCGATGCAGCAGCCGAGTATACCGAATCAGCAGCCACAGCAGCCGTGCGGTCATCCACAGCATGGACGTACGCAATTTCAGCACCATCAGACTTTCACGCCACAACAGTCTCACCCGAATGTATACCATCAGAGACCGCACTCATATCAAGACCCTGCTCATTATTCACCGAATTATCCTTATCAGTAGCCGCAGCAGTCTTCCTCCACACCTCAGCGATACTCCCAGCCTTCCACCTCTCAGCATTACACGCCGGGGCGGGAGAGAGGAGCAAGCCAAGGCCACCACACCGAACCCGAGATGTCTTCACAGGCCCAGGCGCTCAACCAGATCATGGATATGCTGAGTACGCTCCAGATTGCACCCAAGACTGAGATGGGGCAGGTTAACCGTCGTCTGGACGAGTTAACCGTGCCGAAGACCACTCTTCCAACCCAACCTCATATGAACCCGAACAACAAGAGGAGGCATCCAGATCAGGTAGAAACTACAGGTAAGATCTCGTTTCCTGAATTTTTATCTTACTTCATTCGTCTCGGGAGCGGTAGATCACCACAAGCACCTGCTGGAGAAGAAGAGAGGGCACTAGAGGAGCACGAGCAGAACCATGATTCTGAAGCCAAGTAGGAGAAACCGCAAGATGATGAGGACCATTATGCAGAATCAAGAGACGGGAGCGATGCCAACACAACAGATATGGACACTGGTGAATCAGACGATGACATCACGCCAGATCAGGCAGAGAGCCCCGAAAAAAATCTTTCTTCCCCTGTCTTAGAGAGTTTTGTAAATAATTTTGAAACTCTCGTTGTACAAGCTGATTCTGAAATGAATAAAAAGTCTGATTTTCTGACTTCTGATTTTGTTCCTTTTCCCGATGCTTTGTTTGGAAAAAGGAAGAAAAATACCAAAAAGAATGTCGATCATCCAGAGATCAAAAAATTACTCAAAGATCACATCTTTCTGAAGATCCCGCTTCACGATGTCTTGGATCATTTTCCTATGCTCAAAAATCAGTTGAGGAACAAATGTACTACACGTAGGAAGAAAAGATCACGAGTTGAGAAGCATATTTTGACCAAGGCCACTTCGTGTGCTATCAGGAACAAGGTACCCAATAAAAAGAAAGATTCGGGAGCTCACTATGTCAATTGCCAGATTGAAGACACTACATTCCATCGTACTCTCTTAGATAATGGATCCTCGATCAATTTACTTCCATCTTCTTTGCTTGATAAGCTCAAGCTAGGTCCTCTCTACAAATCACGAGCGATACTTCAATTTGCAGATAGATCTGTGAAGAGACCTAGAGGTGTACTAAGGAACATTATCGTGACCGTTCAGGGCTTGCACTTTCCAGTGGATTTCACCGTCCTAGATATGTCGTGCCCTACACAGTTACACTTTGCTCCAATCATTCTCGGGAGACCCTTCTTGTGAGGCACGTTCCTTCTCGGATCTGGAATACCCGTTTACATATCATCCGCAGTATCATGTTCGCTAAAGATCACATTTTACTTCTTAAAATTAGGGATTTTTTTTACTTTATGAATGGCATTCACAATTTAACTAATAAGCCACAGAACTACACTATGTCACAATTGTATTGCATAAATTTCCGTATTAGTTGGCATGTAACAACCGAAATTGCATTATGTACATGCATCCCAATTTTAGCAGAAGAGAAATAAAAGTATAAAATATTTTGAATGAACTATAGCATACGTACCTGATAATTGTAACTGCAGAAGCTGGTGTTCAACTCTCCCAATACAACGGTGCAGGTATTTTACCTGCAATCCATGGAATAGGGAGAAAAGAACATCAAAAAACGTTGAGTACATCTAATTAATTAAAATTAACAGGAATTTAGTGGTTCCAAAAGAAAGCAAGTAATTTGGCCTTGACAATTAAAATTTAAAGTTACTTGCAATGAAACAGGCTTTCAAGTTATTGGTGTGTAAAATCTCATTCTACTCATCCTACACTAATTATCCACATTAATCATTTATATACAAATATCATATGGTCCATATTTAAGTCATTGTCTTTCTATTAATTATAATATAAGTTTGATTGGTCTTGAGAATGTGAATGATGAGACTCTAATATGATCATTATCTCTATTAAATGCTTATAATGATATTTAAGAATCTTGTAGATTGATCATAGTAAGAGTATATGATGGATCTGGGGTTCTGATTTCTTTTCTTGTTGATTTTCTCAAGCTTAGTGGATAGTCTATGGTCTTGGTCTGGGTAAGACCTCACACTATGACTCTAAGGTAGTAAGGAAGCCTTAGGGTTAGGGTGCCTCCGTAGGCATGCGGTGGAGTAAAATGCATCCTAACTAAGTTCCTAACACGTCCACTAGCTAATTCAAACAACTGTGGTGGTAGCTCGTATTCTGATAACGATGATTTTCATAAATTGATCTTTTCTCTTTGTCAGGAAAAACTGGCGGATCAATAACTAGCTTAATGGAAACTAAGCTCAACTACAACCAACTCAACTGTAATTCATCACAACTTTAACCAAACTCATTATTACTCAATCCAATCTCATATATAACTCCAAATTCAATTGTAATTGATTCAGATGTGGCCATAGAAGATTCAGACGTATACATGGATGATTCAGATGTAGCATCGCCAAGTCTGTTGGCGAAAAGTAAACAAAACTCAAGCGGTGAAGTAGCCTACAAAAGGCTCTTCCGTCTCACCCTCTAATTGGAAGACGGTCCAATAGAGGGATAGGTCTACTCCAAAACTACGCCACTAAGACGGGTGAGAGAGACTTTCCGAAAAAGTCGCTCTAAAAGAAAAACTGGCCCGACCGGTACGGGCTAACAAGCTCGAAAAACTAAAACCAAGGGTCCTCCAGCCTAGGTACCCTAAAGAACAAGGGTCAGCAGAATCGGTCTTTAAAAGAAAACATGTGGATCCCAGAGAGGCGTAAAAACTGCGAGCGCTCGCGAAAAAAACCCGAGAAAAAGGACTAGGATCCTAGACCCGCGCATTAAGCGGCCGCTGCCCTAACTGGGCTTCCTAATCTCTAGCCCAGCTGAGGGTCACCGCACCCTCGCACGGTCAGGCGTAAAGGTCACCATGACTGGCATTCATAATTATCAGTCATTGTTGAATCATCATCACTGACTTAATTTCTCATCCTTTCTCAATCTCTGTTGTGATTAGCTTTACAGATCTGGGCATCTAGTTGACAATCTTATTGAATAGTGATCCATAATTATGGATTCATACCTAAATGATTGATCACAAAGATTTTTAGTCATTAATTATAGATTATCTTAAAAGTTGACGGCCTACTATTGATCTAGATGGTATAAGTCACTTGTGTGAAAATATCCTAATGATCTTATTTCTCAAATCATGAGACTAGAAGTTGTTCCTTAGATCTGGATTCAAATTTTGATCAATGTTAGATTCCCAACTTTTTTAATTATAAGATCAAGTGTTAACTTTTTAAAATCTAAACTTGTCTCATCTTGTGTACTAATGCATCCCCAAATATCAAGATTTATCGGTGTCAACTTCACACTCTTTCATAAGAAGTCATATACAAAGGACAAACAGATTCTTAAACTTAGCTACAACCATCATTGTTAAGTTCATATTTAAGAAGTGAAACTGATCACCTCAAGCTTGCAGGACATCAAAATTAATCAGGGTTTTTTTTTGCCAATGAATTCACCATATTCTTCATATATATCCACAGGACTACATCCGTTGCAATAGTTAAACTAGGAATTTTGAGCTCAGAGTCCAGCTGAAATTATTACCATTGGTTGTAACTCAAATCCGTACTCTTGACTTTCGAGATAGGTTCACATATGACCATTTATTTAACTTTCTACCCAAATATTTCCTACCCATCACTGTTGTAAACTACAAAAAAATAGCGAGCCTAGAAACTTAACGTTGTTAAGATCGTAATGGATTATATCATCAATCTCATTACTTATTTTAGGATGTTTTCCACAGGTAGTTCCTATTTAAGCAACTTAATTTCCAAGGAAATATGATCTGAATATATCTGCATTCACACATCCACAACTAAAAAAATATTTCTCAAGAATTTTACTTAGTGGATCATTCTCTAATAAATTCCATATATTTGGAGATCCCATCTGTAAGGAAACATAGTGATCCTCAATTAACCAAATGTTCCTCAAGAATTTTACTTGTTAGATCATTCTGAAATAGATTCCATATAATTGTAGTTCCCATCTACAAGAAAAGATAAATGATCGACGATTTGCAGAATGCATTCTCAAAATCAACTAACATCTCAAGACAAACTTCGATGTCAATACATTCTCTGTTAATGCATGCCCAACAATGCAACAGAATCCAAAAAATGTCTGAACTCCTTAAAAAGCCCTAGAACAATATTTAACGAGATGCACATCAGATCACTGGTAATCCCAACCATGCACAGTAACAATAACAAACGGAAAAGAAGATGGTTGTTTACTTGTGGAAGAAGAAAAAAATCATGGAAAGCAGCAAGAAGGGGGGCCTAGATGTACCTTTTGTTCTTCAAATTTTGAAGATCAACTTGTATCATATGGCAATATGCATCAGCTTCTAGGTGCTACAAAGTCTTGGACATCAGCTAGGGTTCCAGCAGGAGCTCAAATCGAAGCAACAATCCCCTAGATGAAGCTTGGACAGCAGTTGTGGCTGTTGTTCACTCATGCAACAGCTGTAGTGACTGCACGCAGCTGCCCAGCAGGAGAGGGCAGCAGCCGATGGTTGCCAACATGAGTCGTTGAAGGGGAATTAGAAGGAAGTGGCAGATGGCTGGAATTTCTCCTCTCGGCTGGAGATGACGAAGGGAAATGGAAGCCTCTTTGATGGTTTATAATTGGGGGAAGTTGGGTTTATATAATCTAAGGGAAGGCTTAGGTTATTGACAAGTGGAGTATTTTTTTTGCCACATGGAGATACACAGGACATCAAGCAGTTGTTGCTACTGTACAGTTTTTGAAAAAAAATTATTATATTTTTTAACCAATATTTCTCTTATATTTAGAATATCGAAGTAAGCACCTCGAGTGTCGGATTTTGGCTTACAATAGCTTGTTTTTGACCGTCTCTGAATGACGATCGATATGAGTATAATATTCATATATTCGGGTCGAAGATGAATCTCCGAAATTTCCGAGATATGGTTTTGGTTTATGACTAAATTTTGCTGTTTTAAAATATCAAATGATATACGATCGACAAACGATCGATTTCATTGGTCGTATTTGTCAAATCGGATTTTTGGGTGGTCTCGATTTGTTTCGCGGTTTCCGAATTTGTGTTGCGGCTTTTTCGGCACGCATTACGATGCGATCGATTTTTGATCGGTTTCACTCGAACGAATTTTGATTCACAATCAATTGATCGATTTATGTTATTTAAACAATGATTAGTAATTTTATTGTGTTATACGGACTCTAATCGGGTCGGGTTCGGGTTTGTATAGATTCGGATGTTACAATGTAAAAACCTCAAAGGGAGTCTCGTCCTCGAGACTCGAGTCAAGGTTACTTTGTGTCTTGTTTGGATCTCATCTGGCCATAAAAACCTCAAAGGATTTTGAATCCATAAAAACCTCAAAGGGAAAACAAGTTGTGTTCTTTCAATATATATAATTAAATAGGCTTGTTTTGATAATTACATGAAAGAGTTGTGGTATCCTGCCCGCATGTCTGCTTCGGTATTCCATGCCACTTCTTTGCCACCATGTCGGTGCCATAGCACCTTTACTAAGGAAATTTCTTTGTTACGAAGCTTTTTCACAACATTATCGAGTATCTGAATTGGTCTTTCCTCATATGTCAAGTCTCGCTCCATGAATAATGTTTTCGTAGATGATGATGTGTTGAGGTCGTGAATGTACTTCCTTAGATTGGATATCTTTATGGCTGATAGGTGTGGAGGAAGGACCACTCATATACCACCTTACTCTTACGAGTAATAATTTCAAATGATCCAACATATCGGCGCTAATTTGCCGTGGACATCAAATCTCTGTACTTCTTTCGTGGGAGATACTCGTACGAACACACAATCTCCTATCAGTGTTTACAGATATTTCATCAGTATGAGCGGTTAAATTGAATACTGATAAGTCATATTTTGAATGGATAAAGAGAAGATGTTCAGATTACTTGAAACTCTACATCTCTTCTCCGACAATATGTATAGCTTTTCTGGTGGCTCTGAGCCATCAGAAGCCTTTACCTCATGAGATCAACAATCGTAGTAGTTTTCTCTAAGAGATTCTACGAGGTACAGAGCGTGTTTACTTATCTTACATGAATTGAGAAGTATGAGGCATCTCCATTGCTTATAGGGCTTCGAATGTTGCCATACCAATACTTAGAATGATGGTTGTTGTATAGAAATTATACCAACGACAGGTGGTCTTTCTAGGATCCTTTCCTCACTAGAGTACATGCAAGTAACAAATTGTCAAGTGTCTGAATATTATGCTTGCTCTGTTCGTCGGTCAGGGGATAGTATGCAGAACTCATCTTCAGCTCTGTTTGTGGTGCTGACATGAACTGGTGTCAGTAGTGAGATGTAAATCTCGAGCCTCTATTAAATATTACCTTACGTAGTATATCATGAAGTCTAATAATGTTCTACATATAATCTAGCTAATCTAGATGGAGTGTAATTCATGCAGATATGTATGAAGTAGGATGACTTAGTCAATCCATCAACAATGACCCAATAGCATCGTGTCCATCTTGTATCCTCGATAGTCTAGTAACAAGATTCATAGAAATAATCTCCTATTTCAACTAGGGAATGGGAGGATCTGGGTGGTCTCTTGTACTCAGCCTTGGCCATCTGACAAGTCAAGCATCCACTAACGGAGATGTATCGCGTCTCGCTTCATTTCATCCCGTAGAATGCTGACGTTGATCACAATACATCTTGGTGCTGCTAGGATGAATAGATAATCGAGAATTGCGTGCCTTATCAAGGATGTCTCTACATAATTGTTTATCGTTGGGCATAGCTACCCGGCCAACCTTCCACAAATTGATCTTTGGTTATTACAAAATCATCACCTTCGTCTTTGATGACACTGATAACACGGATGTTCCACGAGGGTCACCATAAATAATATGAAAGGTGTCGCTGAGGCGACCGCTCACAAAACACCCGGGTTGATCAGCAATTAACCCACAATCCAAAGAATACAACAATCAAGCTCAAAAATAAATGTGAATTAATCTTTATTTACTCTACCATAAAATGTACAGTACAAGCATGTAGAGGTCGAACCACAGAGAGCAATCCAAAATGCAATAGCCTACATGTATCTCAGAGTCATCCTTGTGTGGGTTTTTAATTATATTTTTTTATCATATTTTTTTATTTTATTTATTATATATTTTTTTAATATAATAATTAAGTAATACATATATAAATATAAATATATAATATAAATAAATATATTAATTATGTATACCCATGGAGGGTTAGTATATAGCATACCATATACCATGTATATATAGGAATATGATTATAATAAAATATGTATATATATATATATATTTATATTTTATTATTAGGGTTAATAAATAGGTATAAGAATACATATAAATAATTAGATATATATATATATATATTTTCTCTTTTTTTGTTAGGAAATACACATAGATATATATATAGGTACTATAATATTTATAGAAATACTCGAAAATGGTCAAAAATTCAGGAATAAAGTTGTTTTGGGATTTTCATGGTTTTTTACTGTTTTTGTGATTTTTGGCAATTTTTGCAAATATTTTTAGTATTTTTAAATAGCTAAATAATAGCAAACAGTGGACTAGGTACTGGCTGTCACAAAAATCGACACTAAAAATAGCTAACAGCCTCAAAAATTTTCCACACTATTTTTCTAAGAAGGATAATAAAATATAGCATAAATAGGGCCTGAGTTTATATTTTCTGATTTTTCTTTGAGTTTTTATATTTTTTTTTGAAGTTTTTGGGTATTTTTGAATTTTTAAGGTTTTCTTTTTGAAATTTTTATGGGGTTTTTGGACTGACACTAAAATAGCTCAAAATACACCATAGGGAATTTTTTTGGAATTTTTTAAGGCATTTTGATATTTTTTTTGGGATTTTATAAGTTAGATAGTGAAGAAAAGGCATGTTTTTGATTTTTAATAAATGCAAAAATGCAACAAAATGCAAAACTAAAAATATGGCGTTCAAGCACAACCAATCAGGAGCTTAAGTCTATTTTTGCAAGATTTTTCGATTTAATATGGAGCACAAAATAATAGACAAAGCATTCGAAATATAAATGGCCTGGCAGGGATATTTTTGCAAATAAAATAGTTCACAGGGCATACATGCAAAAATTACAATAAAAATACACTTTAACTTTTATTTCAGGACCATTTAATAATTACAGGGACCCGGCGGGGCTTAAATGCAAAATTTCACGCGCCTCACGTGGTTGCTGCACGTGAGGCTCGGAAGGACTAAAGTGCAAATCTTAAGACATCGGGGGTCCTTCTGCAAAATATACATTTTATTTACAACTGAGAACTTTTATTTTTTGGCATTAAATAATAAATGCAAAAAGTGGAGGGGCTGGATGTGAAATTTACCCCTAAACAAGGCGTGGCATCCAACGACGCAGCTCTCTTCACTTGCCATGCGTCGCCACCTCCTCTCCCGATGACACTTCGCCGATGGGAGGCTGAGATTAGATCAGCCAGGCCGATCTGACGGTTGATGCGATGCTCCATCTGACGGTGCTGATGCGATCTGGGCTGGGACCACGATCGGACGCTGAAGACGAAGGCACGAAGAACAGGGAAGAACTCCCTCTTCCCCGACCTTCGATCAGGTGCTGCTCGCTCGTCTGGCGCTCCCTCGGGCATCTGATGGTCCAAATAGCTTCCTGGCAGGGCTCTCTAGCTGCTGGAGGTGTCTGATCGAACGGAGGGGCCCTGGAGCGGCGCCACGAGCTCGATGAAGAAGCGGAGCTCCAGGTACCTCCACTCGCTTGCGATTCGTCTCCTGGCTGCTTTAGTACGCCTAACCTGCACAGAAAGGAAGAGGGGCTCGAGGCGATGCTCCTCGACCCGGGGTTTGGAAGCTGCAACGCAAAAATGAAGGTGGGCGGAGGGGCTCCGGCGAACGGCGGAGGAGGAGCCCCGATTCGCCAGGACCTAGGGTCCTGGTTGAACGAATGAGTGCAATAGATGGAGAATGCGCTGAGGTTCGAGATGGGGTGAACGAGGCGGTCGGAGTCAGTCGGAGCAACAATGGAGAAGTCGACGGAGCTGAGCTCCGGCGAACTTCGAATTTCGATTTTTAAGCTACAGGCATTAATTAAAACCTATTCTAAGGACTGGAATGAAAAACTAACATCTAAGACTAACTAAAAATGCATAAAAGGTCAGCTCTTATACCAGGGGGCCTCCAGGGAGCAGGGCGGACGCCGGAGCTCCGCCACGACAAAAATCTCCTTCTTCCGGCCGAGTCAAGGTGCTGGGCTACTCCCCTGTCACGAGGAACAATCCAGGAGCAAGATCTAGGCTTTAGGTTGGAATAAAAGTGGCCAAAATGAGGAAGGAGGCGGAGCTTGTTATTTATAAACAATGGCGAGTAGCCTTATTGACCGGCGATTATTGCATGATCTAAAGAGTATAGGTTGATCCAAAGAATTGGCGGGCTTCAGTGATGATTAGAGAACAATTCTTGTGCAGAAAGCATCTTCGATTGATGGATGGTATGCCCGGGAAAAATGGGAGAAGATGGTCGAAGAGACACGCTAAGTCACATCGGGCGGCTGGGGGAGCAGATGACCGAGCGGTCAACGGTTGACGGGCCTGTGATTCGTCCGTCAGCCGCTAGGAGACAAAACAGGGAATCTGATGAGAAATTGAATTATTTGACGCCTTAAATGATTTTATTAATTTTTTCTTAAAAAATAAAAAATGTGTATTATTTCGTCTAGTATTTATTTAGATTTTTATTGAATTTTGGAGGTGTTTTATTATAGTTTTATTTGAATAATGTGTATTTGTATGTATTTACATGTATTTTTATGTATTTTTATTTTTAATTTGTTTATTTTCTTTTATTATTTTATGTGGCTTATTTTATAAATTTGTAATTTATTTTTGTGAGTATAAAGATATTTTTGTTTGATTTTTATGAGTTTATTTATATTTTTAAATAAATAGGTATAGATGTAATGTAGGTATACTTATAGGTATTTTATTTTATGTATTTTGTACACTTAATTTATTTATTGTATTTTCTTGATTTTTATTTGGATTTACATTTTTAATGAGTTATGTGTAATGTATACATTATTATAAAATATAGAAGAATAAAAAGAATCAAGGAATAAAATACTTTTTATTTATGTATAGGTATATAGCATAGGTATTTTGTCTATGAATTTGTAGACTTATTTTATTTTACAAATTATTTTTGGTTTTCTTTAACTTTTTAATATGTGTATGCATTATATACATTATTTAAAAATTTTAAAAATATGAATTTATACAAATAATGAATATTGAATAAAATGCATATTTTAATCAGTCCTATATACAAGGAGGGCCAAAAAACCTAACTTCTGCATATGGACTCCAAAAATTATGAAACCAATTTTATAAAATAGTTCATGGAATGCTATGTACAATTAAAGGTGAATTTGGGTGTTTGGAGTTTTTATTGCAAGATATGGGTTTGTGAAGTTGAGATTTTGGCTTTTTATTCTGTGTATAAAATGTACACGGGGGTATTATTTTTGCATAAACTCAATTTTGTATTTTTATTTACATTATTATCTACAAACATTCATGTACAAAGTTTCTTTATTTGATGAATAAATAAGTATGTACAAAATAGGTGCTAAAATGCATAAATGAATGAATTAATAAATGAGGTATTTATTGTACACTGGCCCTTATCTCCCCCTACTTTATTCCTTGTCGACCAATACCATGCTGGCCTTGGTCTCAGGGTTTGGGTCATAAAATATTTACAATATTTATTCCTTTTTTCTTTTCTCTTCTTTATTCTATAATTTTGGCATCAAAACCTTATTTAATGTGGAATTAATACAATGAATCATGAATGCTATTATATACAATTTGATGCTATTTACATGCATTTGCTGGGGTTTTTGAGGCCAAAATGATAGAATAAAGGTGATGAAATGGAGATTCATCACCCCCCTATACTTGCCTTTGCTAGTCCCTAGCAAACACTTATGCAATAAGTACAAAAAGAATAAAGAAAAGAAAAAGGAGAATCAAAGATAGATAGAGTGAATACGGGTGCTTTCAGTGCAATGCATGTCCCTTACAAAATCTGAATTTGGAGCTCCTGTCTGACCTTGGGTGTGAATGTGTGTGGAACCTAGTTGGGAACCAGCTCTAAAGTACAACAGCCTTCGATAGTCACAGAACTCGGTTCAACACACCTCAATAGCCGGGTCAGAACTAGTCTACATCATACGCAAACCCTTATGACTATGAAGCTGACTTGTACGGTGTAAGTGAGAGTGGCCCTCCCCAACTGAAATGATAAAGGAGCTGACTTCTCCATAATGACAACCCAATGATTCCCCAATCCAACAGCTCTTTCCTCGAGGAGCAGGGTATTCCCTTCTAAGTTCAAGTGGCAACCAGCTCAAGAGGAGGGGGTGAAGAGAAGAATGGACGGTAGCCAGTGTAGCTACCTATCCCGGGATGCAAGGACCAGTGTAGTCAAGTCATCCAGCTGTAGGCTCACATATTTGTCTTTGGAACTCAAGCTTGCTTATTGACTTTGTACATACTTTGCAGGCATTTTATTTTTTGTACAGGCCTTAACTTTTTTTTTTCAACATACTATTCACAGCAGCATTTACATAAGGAGTTTTTCCTCTTGAGCCAGTAGACTATCCCTCTTTTGAAGCTTTATCGCAACCCACAATCTCCTGTCTTTAGACCTCATGGCTTTTGGACCAGGTTGGGGTGCACTTCCCTCCCTAGACGAGGACGAATGTTTCCACCCGTGTGCGTCTCAGACTGGCAAATCCAACCCCCTCACCACTCCAACTGAGTTGAGCCAAGTGAAAGGTGCAAGTGTCCAAGTTAGGTCACGGTCGGCAAGAGTCGTACGTGTGTCTCGAAAAGTTCTAGTTAGTCCACTGAGGTGACTTGAACCCATCCCTGATTTCTCAAAGAATTAAGTCTGAGTAGACCTGAAGTACCTTAAACCTAGTTCCCATAAGGTTCCAGTGCAATTAGGTGTGGTAAGGTCCAACCAAGCTCCAATTTGAGACTTTATTAGACTGATTCAATCATCAAGCTTCACTCAAAAGAATATGAATGGTATGCTTATGCTATGCACAATGAATGATGCAAATTTTTCACAGAGAGTTTGAAAGAATCAAGGAATGTTTTTACACAAAGAATTTTTGCAAATAAACTAAGAACTGGACATATACAAAAAGTACATACAATTATTTACACGGGCATGCTGCTTTATTCACAGAATGTATTAGTTTCTAAAAACTTTACAGGTTTGAATGAAGTCGTTTATTTAGAGTTGTACAGAAAGAATTGTATGTGTCTTATTTATGATTTACAAGTATTTGTAATGGTGTTCTTATTAGTTTTTGAAAATAATTTTGCAAACTATAGTACACAATAATTTTTGCAATCATTTACACACCTTTGAAAACTATTTTTGCAAAGATTTTTCACTCTATATATATATATATATATATAATTTTTCACAATAGTTTTGGCAAGCATTTTTCAAAACATTTGCACATAGGTTTTTCAAATCCTTTCTTTCACACAAAGAAAAGTTTTGCAATCAAAATATTTTCACACATTTGAAATCATTTCACATCAAATTTTTCAAAACTGGTCACGCTATTTTTCAAATCACACTGTATAGGTATCTGATTTATTAATCAGTATATATAAAAGAAGAAAAACAGTATTTGATGTATGATATGATTTTGTTTCTTAAAGGCTTTGTTTGGGCTTATTTATTATTTGCAAATGAGAGATTTTTGTGCGGACTCCTCAGACTGATTCGAGAATCATTTTCACAAGGATTTTGAAAACTATAGTCCAAACTAATTTTTGCAAACCTGTTCACGCATTTGAAAATCCTTTTACAAAGGTTTTACACATCATAGATAGATTTTTCAAAACAATTTTGTCAATCAAATTTCACAATCATTTGCACACTGATTTTCACACATTTTGGTTTCACTCAAAGGAAATAAAGTTTACACACAAAACGAATTTTTCAATCATTGAATACTTGTACACACTACTTTTCAAACAAATTTCACAAGATTTTTCAAAAGAGAATGTTTTGTACAAAACACTTTTCTGATTCAATAACAGTACAATTACAAAGAGTCTGAGGAACTCACAATCATCTTTCATTATTATAGAGGTACTTATTACATTTTAATTTATATTGAGGTGGTCTTTTATTTTTCAGTATGAGTTATGGCTTTTAGTATATACAGGGTGTATACGACCCCCCTATACTTAGCTTGAGCTATGTCCTCATAGATCGAAAGGAAAAGCAAAGACATAACTCGTACTGAGTATAGACAGATCTAAAGAATAAATATGAATGAAATGAATGAATACGAAGTTGGCCGTCTCCCCTATACTTAGGATCAAATAATCCTAAGTATAGCAGACTGTACAAAAAGCAGGGAGGGTCAAGGGTGGGAATACACAGATCGTACTCAGATTGTCTCCCCCTATACTTAGGGTAAGATACTCCTAAGTATAGACAAGAAGAGGAGACAACGGAGAGGATCGGAATGAAATGAAAAACTCTAGGTGCACATCCTCCCTATACTTAGGACCAAGTACGTCCTAAGTATAGAAAACTGTCTACAAGGGCGGCACCGATCAGATAGAAAAAGAAAATAGAAAAATGAAAAGAAGAAAAGAAGAAAAGAAGAAAATCAGAGAAATAGTGGTTGGAGTACATCGTCTGAATCTTTTGGTGCTTGCAGGTGCTATGGAGCTATCATCGTGGTGCACTAAGTGGATAGAGTCTACAACGGCCAAGAATGCATCTGGTTTGAGGTAAGGCTTCAGTAGTTGGCCGTTGACGACGAAGGGCTGTGCGTCAGGGGACAATTCTGATAATAGCGATGCTTCCATTGTCACGCACTTCACATACTCGGAATGGCCCTGTCCACTTACTCTTCAATTTACCTGGGAATATCCGCAACTTTGCATCAAATAGCCACACTTTCTGACCAACGTCGAAGGTCTTTCGTCTGATGTGCCGTCATGCCAGCGTTTCACCTTCTCCTTGTACATCAAGGTGTTATCGTATGCCACAGTCTCGGAATTCCCAAGAGCTTGTTTAGATCGTCTTTTCTCTTCTGACCACTTCTGCGTGAGTCCAAATTACAATTGTTGATTGCCCAAAGAGATTTGTGGATCAATTCCACGGGCAGATGGCATGGTTTCCCATATACAAGACGGTAGGGGCTACATGCCCAAGGGAGACTTGTAGGCGGTTCTGTAAGCCCAAAGAGCTGAGTCCAAGAGTTGAGACCAGTCTTTTTTGTTCGGCCTAACAAGTTTCTGCAGTATGGTCTTGATTTCTCTGTTTGATAGCCTCCGCCATGCCATTGGTCTGTGGATGATAAGGAGAGGCGACACGATGATCAATGTCGTACTCCTTCGTTAATTTCTTGACCTCTTTTGTTGATAAAGTGACTAACCCCGTCGGAGATGAGAATCTTTGGTATCCCAAACCGCGAGATGATGTTCTTCTTCAGAAACTGGCAACCTGTTTTGCTGTCGGCGGCTCGGGCGGGAATAGCTTCAACCCAACGACTCACGTAATCGACGGCAAGAAGGATGTGCTCAAAACCTTGACTGTTAGGAAAGGACCCATGAAGTCAATGCCCCAGGCATCGAAAACGTCTGCTATCTGGAATGATTTTCAGGGGCATTGAATCTTTGGCAGTGAGTGTACCTTTCAGTCGCTGACAGTCAATACATCTTTTGACAAACTCTGCTGCATCCTTGAATAATGTGGGCCACCAGAATCCACACTGTAGTACTTTCGCTGCCGTACGATCTCCAGAATGGTGTCCACCAGATTCGAGCGAATGACAATGCTCGGGGGACACTAGATTGCTCAGTCTGAGGGATGCACCTGCGCCAAATACAATATGCTCCTTCTCTAAATAAAAGAGGATCCTCCCATTGGTAGAAGCGGATGGTGGACATGAATTTGTTTCTTTTGATTCTTCATCCAATCCGAAGGTATTTAACCCCAGAGGCGAGGTAATTGACAATATCAGCGTACCAAGGGAGAGAATCCACAGCTAAGATGGCTTCGTCAGGGAAGGTTTCTGTGATAGGTGCATTGCTCACAGGAGGCTCATGCTGCTCTATTCTGGAGAGATGATCTGCTACCACATTTCTGAACTCCAGGCTTGTCCTTGATTTCCAGATCGAATTCCTGGAGGAGAAGGATCCAACGAATCAGTCTTGGCTTAGCATCCTACTTCTACTGTAAGTATCGGATAGCAGAGTGGTCCGTGAAAATTGTGACTTTTGATCCCAACAAATAGGGATCTGAACTTCTCTAAGGCGAAAACCACAGCCCAGGCAATTCTTTCTCTGTCACTGTATAATTCCTCTGTGCTTCGTCTAATGTTTTGCTGGCATAGTGAATGGCGTAGGGCACCTTGTCTTTTCTCTGCCCAAGGACAGCTCCGACTGCAAAATCTGACGCATCGGTCATTATTTCAAAGGGAAGAGTCCAGTCGGGTGGCTGTAAGATTGGAGCCTGAGTGATAAGCTCCTTCAACTGGTGGAAAGCAAGGAGAACCAGCTGATCAACAATGAATTCAGTCTCCTTGCACAAGAGTTCTGTCAGAGGTCGGGCAATGCGGCTGAAATCCTTGATGAATCGTCTGTAAAATCCCACATGCCCCAGGAATGACCTCACGTTCTTCACTGACTGAGGTGGCTGAAGATTTGAAATGACATCCACCTTTGCTGGGTCGACTTCCATGCCACGTTTGGAAACGACATGGCCCAGCACAATACCTTCAGTGACCATAAAGTGGCTCTTTCCCATGAGAGCACTAGATTGACTTCACGGCATTTCTGAAGCACTCTGTCTAGGTGCTCAAGACAAGAATCGAAACTATCACCGTAGACAGAGAAATCGTCCATGAACACCTCAAGAAAACTGCCTACCATCTCAGCGAAGACAGCTAGCATGCATCTTTGGAAGGTTGCAGGTGCATTACACAATCCAAAGGGCATCCTCTTGAAGGCGTAGGTGCCGAACGAGCAAGTGAAGGTAGTCTTCTCTTGATCCTCAGGGGCGATCGCCACTTGGTTGTACCCGGAGTACCCATCCATGAAGCAGAAGAACTCCTTGCCTGCTAATCTCTCCAGAACTTGATCAATGAATGGCAAGGGAAGTGGTCCTTCTTGGTTGCTGCATTAAGCCGGCGGTAGTCAACACACACCCGCCAGGAGGTTGGTACCCGAGTAGAAATTTCCTCTCCTTTATCATTTGTAACCACGGTAAGCCCGGATTTCTTGGGAACTACATGCAGTGGGCTTACCCATTTTGAATCAGAGATGGGATAGATGAAGCCTGCGTCACACCATTTCGTGATTTCTTTTATAACGGCGTCCCGAAGGTTAGGGTTCAGCCTTCTCTGAAATTCGCGGGATGGCTTGGCATCTTCTTCCAAGTAGATGTGGTGTGAACACAGGGCTGGATTTATCCCTCGGAGATCTGATACGCTCCAACCAAGTGCCTTGCGGTTCTTTTCTAGAACCTCGAGAAGTCGAGATTATTGATCCGGATTCAGCCTGCTGCTGATGATGACCTAATACATGTGTTCTTCACCCGCAAGGAAAGCGTACTTCAGGCCTGCAGGAAGTGGCTTGAGTTCTGACTTTGATCTGTCCACTTTATCTATCACTTCTGATACTGTGCTGGTGGTGGGATGTACTTTGAGGCTGCTACCATCCTCATCATCCTGTTGAGATCCCGGAGATGCACCGAACGGTTCTGCGCTAAGCTGATCATGTTCGGTCTGGACTGAATGCTCAAGAAGATGCGCCTGCATCTGAGAATCTGTCTCCCAAGAATCATCGGAGCATATGCTGACTGCGCTTTCCAAGTCCTCCTCAAGAGTGAGGATTTCTCGGGTCCATGGATCGTCCAATGATAACTCTGAATCTCTGATCTCTGCGATGAAATCACAGTCTTCTTCTGAGGCTGCCTGGCTCTCATCAGTTGTGGCATTCGGCTCTTTGTTCATATTGATCGTGATTTGCTGGGTGTTCGAGCTGAAAGTGATCTTCCCAGACCCGTAATCAACCACGGCAACTGAAGTACGGAGGAATGGTCTGCCAAGGATGATAGGGGTCTGGAGTAGGGGTGCAGGTGAGTCCATATCAAGGACTACAAAGTCAGCTGGGAATTTCATCTCCTGCACGGTAACTATCACGTCTTCCAACAGACCTCGGGGCCGCTTAACGGATCGGTCAGCGAACTGAAGGATCATGCGTGTCTGCTTGAGCGGTCCCAGCCTGAATTCTTGCATTATGGACGAGGGCAGAAGGTTGATGAAAGAACCACTGTCAAGAAGAGTACGCTCGAAGACCTGATCAATAATCACACAACTGATTAGAGGTGCTCCTGTATCTTGCTTTTTCTGGGGGAGGTTGCTGATAGCTGCAACTGTGGCCATGGAGAGAACGTGTTTTTCTACTTCTCGGCGTCTGTTGTCTTGCGTTGGGTGACGCCTGTTAGTACATGCCTCTTTCAGTCCTTTCTTTACAGCTGGCATGTATTCCACGGACTTTAACAAGGGAATCTCAACAGTCAATTTATCCAAAATATCCACAACACCTGGATCAGACAATGCCTTTTTTCGTTTTGCAATTTTTTTGGATTTTTGTATTGCATGCGGAAAAGGAATATTTACACCACTAGAAGGAAAATGAGAGTCCTTATTTATATCAAAATCATCGCCCACAGTATGTTGTACATCCGAACTACAAAAAGGAGTACAAACTGAATCAGAACATGCTGGTGCTGCGGGGCGATCAAAAAGAGTAGCGTCGGCTCCATCGGCTGGCGAGGGATCGGCTGCTGCTGGCGGCTCCTCCAAAGCTGGCGCAGCTTCGCTTCTGCTACAAGCTTCTTTTTGGTGTTTCTACTTTTGCTGATTTTTTTTGTATTTTTGGCTGGAGTTACTACTGACACGGCACGACGGCTGGACTGGCTTCTCCTTCTTCTTCCTCCTCACTCGCCCCTGGAGCTGGCACGACTGATGCAGAAGATGACGATCCACCTGTTTCTTTATTCACCCCATTGGTAGTAGCAGGCGGAGGCAAGGCCCTACTGCTCCTGAGAGTAACAGCATTAGAACAAACAGTAATATCATTATCAGACACGGACTGGACATCACATTCTACCTGCTCTTTCTTCTTGAAATTGTTGGGGTTGGCTTCGACCTGCGCCGGAATAGTGGTTCGGGTAGCGGTCAGGTCATCAAGCCGTTTTGTCATCTCCGCTAGCCCTTTAACAAGCTGGGCTAGACACTCCATGGTGGGATTCGCAGGGGACACATCAGAAGATTCAGCGTGCAGACCACGCTGCTGTTGGGTAGATGGGTGGGGAGGCTGTTGCTGGTGGTGTTGCTGCGGTGGTGCAGGAAGTTGAAGCTGTTGGTAAGACGGAGGAGGATACTGCTGATATTGCGGAGAGGGAGCGTACTGGTGAAAAGGCTGTGGGTGGTGGTACTGTGGCTGCTGCTGATAGGGAAAATTCTGCCTCCACTGATGTGTAAATTGGGGAGGTTGCTGGTGTTGCTGGTGAGGCTGAGAGGTTTGACCAAAACGACCACCCTGAGGTTGGTGGTACTGCCAGTTGGCAAATTGCTGACCCTGGGGTTGTCCCTGAGGACGGGTCGGCAGTGTATCATTACTCCATACCCCGTTGACTTCTTGGATCAGGGGTGGTGGTGGGAAGACTGGATCAGGAATAGAGAGGAACTCTGGCTGGTATACGACCATCTGCTGCTGCGGCGGGCCCTGGTCGGGCGCCTGCACGTAGTATACGTGCTGGACTGTCGATGGCTGCTGGCTCGACTGAGGCTGATGTTGCGGTTGCTGCTCGTCCCTCTTCTCAGCGGGAGCGTCTGATGGTGTAGCCGACTGGACAGAGTTGATCGTGCCGACCAACAGTTCGAGGTACTTGTTGATCTAATCTAGCTTATACAGGTTCTGGGTCCTCTTTTCGATCACAGCGAGCTTCTCGAGGTCCTGTGATCGCTTCTCAATGATATCTACTTTAGAGAGATGGCCCCCGATGATGCTGAGGTTGGAGCTCTCATCTCTCTCTGCTTCTTTGGATGCAGCCATGTGAACTTGTTTCTGGAGGATCTGGGGCTGCTTCTGGTATGCCTTGGATGAAGAGAGGGCGGCCTCTCCTTCGGCCATTTCTTCGAAGATCTGCCAAACAACATCTTCATCCTTGTTGAAATGGGAGCCCCCACATGCTGCGTCCACGAGCCGTTGGCTTTCGATATTCAGTCCCCCAAAGAAATGCTGGACCAAGCTGGTCTTCAGGATATCATGATGGGGACACTTCTCCTGCAGATCAGTAAATCTCTCCCACGCCTCGTGTACTGACTCATGTGCTCCTTGGGAGAAATTACTAATACGTGCTCGCATCTGGTTGAGCCGACCGAGAGGGTAGTACTTATGCAGGAAGGCTGACTTCAACTCCTCCCAGGTCATCACGACCTTTCCCATATGATTGACCCAATAGAGGGCCTTGTCCTGTAGACTGAAGGGGAAAGCCGTCATCTTTACAATGTCCGGAGGGACATTGGGATAGTGTGTGGTACGGCAAATGCGGGAGAATTGCTGCAGGTGAATGTACGGCTCTTCATTGGTGTTTCCATGAAAGGCAGGGAGAAGGGCTATGAACTGGGGCTTCAGCTCAAAGTGAGCGTGTACCGGTGGAATGAGAATCCACTCGGTCATCTGGCTGTCTCCCGGATTGTATGTTTCTTTGAGTGTCGGCTTCGGTGGTGGTAATTCAAGGTCATCATCAGGAGGGTCACCACCTCCACCTCCTCCTCCCCTGCCTCCTCTGCCTCTGCCTCCTCCTCCATCGTCACGGTTCATCATGTCATTCAACATATCCTGGAACGCGGTCTGTGTGAGGGCCTGCTCGGTCAGCTGCTGATGTATGGCCTGGATGGATGCCAGCAACTGTGCATTCACTTGGTTCTGATCTGGCACCTGTCCCTCTGGGATGGGTGGCTGCTGACCCTTGCCCTTTCCTCCTGGCGCCATGTCAGGGTCTGAGTCGGACGAAATGAACTCCGGAGTAGTCTCCAGGGCTCACATTGTCTTCTATCTGCATAATGAGATGGTCCGAATCAGATCACTTGCAATTAATGTTCAGCTGCCGTGATGAAGCTGGTATTCAGGTCAACCCCAGCATGTTGTGAACGGAAAAAGGATGTAGACTGTAATCGACTCCCATTCACAACAACGGACGTGGGACAAAAGTGATCCCAGTTTATTGGGTGGCCAAGAGAAGGGTAGAAAACAAGGAGTCTAGAGATCGATCCGCAAAGTCCGGATCGGGTTCTCGGGAATCGCCTCGAATTTATTGGCGGAGTTGAGTCTATGGAATCGATGTAGGTGTCGGCATGGTCCCGACGAAACCATCCATGGATCAACTTCGCGAAGCACAAGAGAATGTCGGATTGTTGGAAGAATGATACGATGGTCAACGAGGAATAAAAGGAGCGTAAAATAGTAGAAAGGCTCGGTTGAGCGAGGTGGTCAAAGGGAGAAACAACAAAAATGTGCGCAAATGCGCGGGACTTGATCTTTGAACCTTAATCTAAATACATACAAACACAAGGCAAAATCAGGTTCACCAACTCACGCCATGTGAAGCCGTGAAAGCTCGGCTATTTATTATCTTTTCATTTTTTAGAGTTGTGATTTTCAGGCATATCTTATAACAAGTCCTTAGTACGCTACCCTATAGGAGAGAGAGTACTGCCGGAAGAGTATCCCGTACTTGTCCTCCTCCTGTGTAACCTGTAGTCCGTACTTTTTGGAGTCCTTGTAACCCTTCCTGGATCCCTACTCAGCCAAAGAAAAGAGAGAGGAAGCCGATAGGCGAAACCAATACTTCGGTTCTCGCTCGCAACGGAATCACCCGTGAGCGTGCAAGAACCTACTCAGACGCAGGACAATGAGACAGACACCCCCGTGAAGGCGTGGCCTATGCTCAATACTTCGGACAGGGTCGATGCTCTCACAACAGAGAGTCACCATTGGTGACCAAGTCCTACTCGCCTACGTATGATAGAAGCGCCATTACTTCGGAAATCCAGGCGATACACAAGGCAGTTGCAGACTGGGTTTTGGGCTTTAATCCTTAGGGGTCGCACTCGCTCAAGGGAGTAGGGTTTTGGTCCCCCTCCAAGGTACCTGAAAACAATGAGGGCTTTATGAACCCGGTACAATGATAGTCCATTACGAATTTTAATTAAGGTCAAAGTTTATTTAGCAGTCCCCTTGTTTTATTTTTTTGGTTTTTACTTTTTTTGAGTCTGTTTCATACCAGCGCCTAACGTTTTTGTAGATTTTCATTTAAGTCCTAGGTGCTCAAAATCAGAGGGAGATAGCGGAAAAGCCGTGCAAGTGGTTCCATGATGGAAATCTCACCATTGAACCGAATGATGCATGCTGAGTTAGAAGACTTACAGTACATCCCAGCTCTCTCCATGTGGTATGCAAAACAGAATTTTTAAACCTATCTGCATGCCGGTATGCAAGGCGCAAAATCGTCCTAAACATAAGCTGCTATTAACGTGAAGAACCATAAGTCGCTCATTCATCTCTAGCCCAAAGGGTCCGGTCTTGGCTCACCCTCCTCTGTACTCAACACACTTGAGCTTAGGAGAAAGCGCTTTACAGGGTTCGCTGCGGCACAAGGGCTAAGAGACAAATAAGCGGCTTGTTTAAATTTGACTAGATCCAAGCGAAGTAGACTATAGGAACATGCATTCTTATTAATGTTTGGACCTAGCTACCGAGTCAAGCAACCTATATCTAGGGGCTCCAAGCACACAAAACAAAGTAAAAGAAAGGCGGAAAGCTCAAAACTTCGGAAAACAAAATAAAAGAAGGCGATGAAAACTCGAAAAGCCGTGATGAGGCCCCCAGGTGAACAATCACCCGGGCACTGGACCTCATTGTGAAGAGTAGAGTCATGTTTAATTACATGCCAAAAATGTCTCTCTCTCTCTCACCATAAATTACAAAATAAATACTCCTAAGTGTCTAGCCTATCTAATGCACATCTCCTTGCTTCTTTGGTGCACTCTCCAGATGGTCATGAGAAGAGAAGACCATCCTCCTCCAAGCTCGGCTGCCTTGGCCTCCTAAGAAGCCATCCTCGTGTGGCGGACCCTCGCATCAAAGTCACAAAAAGATTACATTAGAATAGCTCAGTCAATCAAATAGAGCAGATGAAATAATCACAATGAATGAATAAATGAAGCATGGTGATTAATAACAATAAAAATAGCTGCTCATAAAAATGAATGATGAATCAAGAAATTTTTATACAAGAATGACAAAATAAATTAGGCTATGCTCATTGCTCCCCGGCAACGGCGCCATCTGATAACACGGATGTTCCACGAGGGTCACCATAAATAATATGAAAGGTGTCGCTGAGGCGACCGCTCACAAAACACACGGGTTGATCAGCAATTAACCCACAATCCAAAGAATACAACAATCAAGCTCAAAAATAAATGTGAATTAATCTTTATTTACTCTACCATAAAATGTACAGTGACAAGCATGTAGAGGTCGAACCACAGAGAGCAATCCAAAATGCAATAGCCTACATGTATCTCAGAGTCATCCTTGTGTGGGTTTTTAATTATATTTTTTATCATATTTTTTTATTTTATTTATTATATATTTTTTTATTTTTTAATATAATAATTAAGTCATACATATATAAATATATATAATATAAATGAATATATTAATTATGTATACCCATGGAGGGTTAGTGTATAGCATACCATATACCATGTATATATAGGAATATGATTATAATAAAATATGTATATATATATATATTTTATTATTAGGGTTAATAAATAGGTATAAGAATACATATAAATAATTAGATATATATATATATATATATTTCTCTTTTTTTTGTTAGGAAATACACATAGATATATATAGGTACTATAATATTTATAGAAATACTCAAAAATGGTCAAAAATTCAGGAATAAAGTTGTTTTGGGATTTTCATGGTTTTTTACTGTTTTTGTGATTTTTGGGCATTTTTGCAAATATTTTTAGTATTTTTAAATAGCTAAATAATAGCAAACAGTGGACTAGGTACTGGCTGTCACAAACATCGACACTAAAAATAGCTAACAGCCTCAAAAATTTTCCACACTATTTTTCTAAGAAGGATAATAAAATATAGCATAAATAGGGCCTGAGTTTATATTTTTCTGATTTTTCTTTGAGTTTTTATATTTTTTTGAAGTTTTTGGGTATTTTTGAATTTTTAAGGTTTTCTTTTTGAGATTTTTAGGGGTTTTTGGACTGACACTAAAATAGCTCAAAATACACCATAGGGACTTTTTTGGATTTTTTTAAGGCATTTTGATATTTTTTTGGGATTTTATAAGTTAGACAGTGAAGAAAAGGCATGTTTTTGATTTTTAATAAATGCAAAAATGCAACAAAATGCAAAACTAAAAATATGGCGTTCAAGCACAACCAATCAGGAGCTTAGGTCTATTTTTGCAAGATTTTTCGATTTAATATGGAGCACAAAATAAATAGACAAATCATTCAAAATTTAAATGGCCTAGCAGGGATATTTTTGCAAATAAAATAGTTCACAGGGGCATACATGCAAAAATTACAATAAAAATACATTTTAACTTTTATTTTCAGGACCATTTAATAATTACAGGGACCGGCGGGGCTTAAATGCAAAATTTCACGCGCCTCACGTGGATGCTGCACGTGAGGCGCGGAAGGACTAAAGTGCAAATCTTAAGACATCGGGGGTCCTTCTGCAAAATATACATTTTATTTACAACTGAGACTTTTATTTTTGGCATTAAATAATAAATACAAAAAGTGGAGGGGCTGGATGTGAAATTTACCCCTAAACAAGGTGTGGCATCCAACGGCGCAGCTCTCTTCACTTGCCACGCGTCGCCACCTCCTCGCCCGATGACGCTTCGCCGATGGGAGGCTGAGATTAGATCAGCCAGGCCGATCTGACGGTTGATGCGATGCTCCATCTGACGGTGCTGATGCGATCTGGGCTGGGACCGCGATCGGACGGTGAAGATGAAGGCACGAAGAACAGGGAAGAACTCCCTCTTCCCCGACCTTCGATCCGGTGTTGCTCGCTCGTTCGGCGCTCCCTCGGGCATCTGATGGTCCAAATAGCTTCCTGGCAGGGCTCTCTAGCTGTTGGAGGTGTTTGATCGAACGGAGGGGCCCTGGAGCGGCGCTACGAGCTCGATGAAGAAGCGGAGATCCAGGTACCTCCACTCGCTTGCGATTCGTCTCCTGGCGTGCTTTAGTATGCCTAACCTGCACAGAAAGGAAGAGGGGCTCGAGGCGATGCTCCTCGACCCGGGGTTTGGAAGCTGCAACGCAAAAATGAAGGTGGGCGGAGGGGCTCCGGCAAACGACGGAGGAGGAGCCCCGATTCGCCAGGACCTAGGGTCCTGGGTTGAACGAATGAGTGCAATAGATGGAGAATGCGTTGAGGTTCGAGATGGGGTGAACGAGGCGGTCGGAGTCAGTCGGAGCAACAGTGGAGAAGTCGCCGGAGCTGAGCTCCGGCGAACTTCGAATTTCGATTTTTAAGCTACAGGCATTAATTAAAACCTATTCTAAGGACTGGAATGAAAAACTAACATCTAAGACTAACTAAAAATGCATAAAAGGTCAGCTCTTATACCTGGGGGCCTCCAGGGAGCAGGGTGGACGCCGGAGCTCCGCCACGACAAAAATCTCCTTCCTCCGGCCGAGTCAAGGTGCTGGGCTACTCCCCCTGTCACGAGGAACAATCCAGGAACAATCCGACAAAAATCTAGGCTTTAGGTTGGAATAAAAGTGGTCAAAATGAGGAAGGAGGCGGAGCTTGTTATTTATAAACAATGGCGAGTAGCCTTATTGACCGGCGATTATTGCATGATCTAAAGAGTATTAGGTTGATCCAAAGAATTGGCGGGCTTCAGTGATGATTAGAGAACAATTCTTGTGCAGAAAGCATCTTCGATTGATGGATGGTATGCCCGGGAAAAATGGGAGAAGATGGGCGAAGAGACACGCTAAGTCACATCGGGCGGCTGGGGGAGCAGTTGACCGAGCGGTCAACAGTTGACGGCCTGTGATTCGTCCAAGTCAGCCGCTAGGAGACAAAACAGGGAATCTGATGAGAAATTGAATTATTTGACGCCTTAAATGATTTTATTAATTTTTTCTTAAAAAATAAAAAATGTGTATTATTTTGTCTAGTATTTATTTACGATTTTTATTGAATTTTTGGAGGTGTTTTATTATAGTTTTATTTGAATAATGTGTATTTGTATGTATTTACATGTATTTTTATGTATTTTTATTTTTAATTTGTTTATTTTCTTTTATTATTTTATTGGCTTATTTTATAAATTTGTAATTTATTTTTGTGAGTATAAAGATATTTTTGTTTTGATTTTTATGAGTTTATTTATATTTTTAAATAAATAGGTATAGATGTATGTAGGTATACTTATAGGTATTTTATCTATGTATTTTGTACACTTAATTTATTTATTGTATTTTCTTGATTTTAATTTTGGATTTACATTTTTAATGAGTTATGTGTAATGTATACATTATTATAAATATATAGAAGAATAAAAGAATCAAGGAATAAAATCCTTTTTATTTATGTATAGGTATATAGCATAGGTATTTTGTCTATGAATTTCTAGACTTATTTTATTTTACAAATTATTTTTGGTTTTCTTTAACTTTTAATATGTGTATGCATTATATACATTATTTACAAAATTCTAAAAATATGAATTTATACAAATAATGAATATTGAATAAAATGCATATTTTAATCAGACCTATATACAAGGAGGGCCAAAAACCTAACTTCTGCATATGGACTCCAAAAATTATGAAACCAATTTTATAAAATAGTTCATGGAATGCTATGTACAATTAAAGGTGAGTTTGGTGATTTGGAGTTTTTATTTGCAAGATATGGGTCTGTGAAGTTGAGAATTTGGCTTTTTATTCTGTGTATAAAATGTACACTGGGTATTATTTTTGCATAAACTCAATTTTGTATTTTTATTTACATTATTATCTACAACTTTCATGTACAAAGTTTCTTTATTTGATGAATAAATAAGTATGTACAAAATAGGTGCTAAAAATGCATAAATGAATGAATTAATAAATGAGGTATTTATTGTACACTGGCCCTTATCTCCCCCTACTTTATTCCTTGTCGACCAATACCATGCTGGCCTTGGTCTCGGGGTTTGGGTCATAAAATATTTACAATATTTTATTCCTTTTTCTTTTCTCTTCTTTATTCTATAATTTTGGCATCAAAACCTTATTTAATATGGAATTAATACAATGAATCATGAATGCTATTATATACAATTTGATGCTATTTACATGCATTTGCTGGGTTTTTGAGGCCAAAATGATAGAATAAAGGTGATGAAATGGAGATTCATCAGACACGCATCTATCTGTTTCGAATTCAAGGATCTGCACTCTGTCCTTCTACAATGCGATCCCCAAAGGCTACTGAATTGCAGAGGCACGACAGTATATATAGATGCACTCTCATAAGGATGCCAATTAGTCAAAGCTTGTGAGTACATCCCATGTGTATAGCTAGTTTGTCGTACACGCACGAGCTCTCCTGGTAAGTGTATTTGCCACCACATTTCCCTTACCAGGATGGCAAGACATCATCTCATGTTTATCTCTTTTTGAACAAAGACGTTCTTTAAATTCTTGTGATCTATGAACGAAATTCACCTTATAGAGATAGCGGTATCAGATCTTTCAAAGCAAAACCAACTATTGTCAATTCTAAGTCACGAATGGAGGTAATTATGCTCATGCGACCTCAATTGATGTGATACATAAACAATCACATGACTTGGCTGCATCAGAACCGCTCCTAAACTTTTTCTTGTAGCATCTGTATATACGGCATAACCTGGGTGCCTGAAGGAAGCGCAAAGATAGGCACAGTCGTCAATCTTTCCTTCAATGTCCCGATGCCTGCTCGCATGAATAATTCCAAATGAAAGGAACTCTCTTCTCGTGGCAGGAAAAGAATGACTTAGGAAAACTACTGACGAAGCGTCTGTAATAACCCGCTAGTCCAGGGAAGCTATGAATATGAATGATTGTCTTGGGTTGTTCTCAAGACATGATTGTTTCAGTTTTCACAGGGTCAACTGTGATACTTGCTCCAAAATGACATGCTCAAGGATTGAGACATGAGATAACTAGAACTCACACTTGCTCAGCTTGGCATGTAACTTATGCTCTTGAATTTGTCTTCCGAATATCCAACTCTTGAATCCTCAGCTAATGGTAGCCAGATCGGAGATTGATCTTTGAAAATACCAAAGATCCATGTAGCTGATTAAACGAATCATCAAAGTGTGATAGAGGATAATGGTTCTTCACCGTTTCTTGTTCAGTTGTATGAAATCAATGCATAATGTCAGTGATCTATCCTTCTTTCTGATAAAAGAACGGGAGCTCTCCAAGGTGTATTGCTCGACCTTCTGAAACTTAAGTCAAGTAACTCATGTAGCTGCACTTTTACCTTTCTCAACTCGGTTGGTGTCATGCGGTACGGAGCTATTCGAGATTGGTTGTATATCTCGTAGTCGTGTAATCTCGAACTCAAACTCTTTATCTGGTGGTAACCTGACAAATCATTAGCGAACACACTAGGTTAATCTGACACTATCGTGATGTCCTGAGCCATCGGCTCTCCATCAGATGTCTTTAGGATTACTACTAGAAATGTGTCGCATTCTCAATATTTGAGTCTGTGAGCTCTCAATACCGAGATATACTCCATTTTGGAGTCATGTAATGTAACCTTAATGGTAAATTCGGGTAAGTCCGAAATCCTAAAACAATTATTTTCCTGAAGCAATTAACTAGGTATAATGAGCTGACAGCTAATCCATGTCCATAATCGGGTCACACTTGTCAAGCTGTAGTAGCAGACAGTCTGTTATCATCTCATGACCACCAATCAACATTGGTAGCTATCTGACTATTAGTCTTATGATGATATGGATGTTACAGAGAGGATCTATGGCCTATGCCACTCTACCTACTGAAGCTAGAAACTCGAAGTTCGTCTATCACTTCAGAATCAATTAAAACATAGAAAGGCCGGTTCAGAATGCCCTGGTTCTATGTAAGAACCGGTATCATTAATAGTTAATGTTCATGGATATTTCTAATTATGCTTTTCTCTTCTTGGGATACATATGGAAATTAGTTGCAATTAGTGACATATGTGGTCATTGATTTTGAATGTCATATTTCCCCTTCAGACTCGTGACAAGTCAAAGAACTGTCGCTATCCAAGACTTAATGCGATCGGAACTATAATACTAGGAATGTATGTAGCGAGGTACCATTGCTCTGATACCAAACTGTGAGGCACGTTCCTTCTCGGATCTGGAATACCCGTTTACATATCATCCGCAGTATCATGTTCGCTAAAGATCACATTTTAGCTCTTAAAATTAGGGAATTTTTTTTACTTTATGAATGACATTCACAATTTAACCAATAAGCCACAGAACTACACTATATCACAATTATACTGCATAAATTTCCGTATTAGTTGGCATGTAACAACCGAAATTGTATTATGTACATGCATCCCAATTTTAGCAGAAGAGAAATAAAAGCATAAAATATTTTGAATGAACTATAGCATACGTACCTGATAATTGTAACTGCAGAAGCTGATGTTCAACTCTCCCAATACAACGGTGCAGGTATTTTGCCTGCAATCCATGGAATAGGGAGAAAAGAACATCAACAAACGTTGAGTACATATAATTAATTAAAATTAACAGGAATTTAGTGGTTCCAAAATAAAGCAAGTAATTTGACCTTGACAATTAAAATTTAAAGCTACTTGCAATGAAACACGCTTTCAAGTTATTGGTGTGTAAAATCCCATTCTACTCATCCTACACTAATTACCCACATTAATCATTTATATACAAATATCATATGGTCCATATTTAAGTCATTATCTTTCTATTAATTATAATATAAGTTTGATTGGTCTTGAGAATGTGAATGATGAGACTCTAATATGATCATTATCTCTATTAAATGCTTATAATGATGTTTAAGAATCTTGTGGATTGATCATAGTAAGAGTATATGATGGATCTGGGGTTTTGATTTCTTTTCTTGTTGATTTTCTCAAGCTTAGTGGATAGTCTATGGTCTTGGTCTGGGTAAGACCTCACACTATGACTCTAAGGTAGTAAGGAAGCCTTAGGGTTAGGGTGCCTCCGTAGGCATGCGGTGGAGTAAAATGCATCCTAACTAAGTTCCCAACACGTCCACTAGCTAATTCAAACAACTGTGGTGGTAGCTCGTAGTCTGATAACGATGATTTTCATAAATTGATCTTTTCTCTTTGTCAGGAAAAACTGGCGGATCAATAACTAGCTTAATGGAAACTAAGCTCAACTACAACCAACTCAACTGTAATTCATCTCAACTTTAATCAAACTCATTGTGACTCAATCCAATCTCAAATATAACTCCAAATTCAATTGTAATTGATTCAGATGTAGCCATAGAAGATTCAGATGTATACATGGATGATTCAGATGTAGCATCGCCAAGTCTGTTGGTGAAAAGTAAACAAAACTCAAGCGGTGAAGTAGCCTACAAAAGGCTCTTCCGTCTCACCCTCTAATTGGAAGGCGGTCCAATAGAGGGATAGGTCTACTCCAAAACTACGCCACTAAGACGGGTGAGAGAGACTTTCCGGAAAAGTCGCTCTGAAAGAAAAACCGGCCCGACCGGTATGGGCTAACGAGCTCGAAAAACTAAAACCAAGGATCCTCCAGCCTAGGTACCCTAAAGAACAAGGGTCAGCGGAATCGGTCTTTAAAAGAAAACCTGTGGATCCCAGAGAGACGTAAAAACTGTGAGCGCTCGCGAAAAAAACCCGAGAAAAAGACTGGGATCCTAGACCCGCGCATTAAGCGGCCGCTGCCCTAACTGGGCTTCCTAATCTCCCGCCCAGATGAGGGTCACCGCACCCTCGCACAGTCAGGCGTAATGGTCACCTGGCATTCATAATTATCAGTCATTGTTGAATCATCATCACTGACTTAATTTCTCATCCTTTCTCAATCTCTGTTGTGATTAACTTTACATATCTGGGCATCTTGTTAACAATCTTATTGAATAGTGATCCATAATTAGGGATTCATACCTAAATGATTGATCACAAAGATTTTTAGTCATTAATTATAGATTATCTTAAAATTTGACGGCCTAATTATTGATCTAGATGTTATAAGTCACTTGTGTAAAAATATCTTAATTATCTTATTTCTCAAATCATGAGACTAGAAGTTGTTCCTTAGATCTGGATTCAAATTTTGATCAATGTTAGATTCCCAACTTTTTTAATTATAAGATCAAGTGTTAACTTTTTAAATCTAAACTTGTCTCATCTTGTGTACTAATTCATCCACAAATAGCAAGATTTAGCGGTGTCAACTTCACACTCTTTCATAAGAAGTCATATACAAAGGACAAACAGATTCTTAAACTTAGCTACAACCATCATTGTTAAGTCCATATTCAAGAACTGAAACAGATCACCTCAAGCTTGCAGGACATCAAATTAATCAGGATTTTTTTTTTGCCAATGAATTCACCATATTCTTCATATATATCCACAGGACTACATCCGTTGCAATAGTTAAACTAGGAATTTTGAGCTCAGAGTCCAGCTGAAATTATTACCATTGGTTGTAACTCAAATATGTACTCTTGACTTTTCGAGATAGGTTCACATATGACCATTTATTTAACTTCTACCCAAATATTTCCTACCCATCACTGTTGTAAACTACAAAAAATGGCGAGCCTAGAAACTTAACGTTGTTAAGATCGTAATGGATTATATCATCAATCTCATTACTTATTTTAGGACGGTTTCCACAGGTAGTTCCTATTTAAGCAACTTAATTTCCAAGGAAATATGATCTGAATATATCTGCATTCACACATCCACAACTAAAAATTTATTTCTCAAGAATTTTACTTATTGGATCATTCTCTAATAAATTCCATATATTTGGAGATCCCATCTGTAAGGAAACATAGTGATCCTCAATTAACCAAATGTTCCTCAAGAATTTTACTTGTTAGATCATTCTCAAATGAATTCCATATAATTGTAGTTCCCATCTACAAGAAAAGATAAATGATCGACGATTCGCGAAATGCATTCTCAAAATCAACTAACGTCTCAAGATAAACTTCGATGTCAATACATTCTCTGTTAATGCATGCCAACAATGCAACAGAATCCAAAAAATGTCTGAACTCTTTAAAAAGCCCTAGAACAATATTTAACGAGATGCACATCAGATCACTGGTAATCCAACCATGCACAGTAACAATAACACACGGAATAGAAGATGGTTGTTTACTTGTGGAAGAAGAAAAAAATCATGGAAAGCAGCAAGAAGGGGGGCCTAGATGTACCTTTTGTTCTTCAAGTTTTGAATATCAACTTGTATCATATGGCAATATGCATCAGCTTCTAGGTGCTACAAAGTCTTGGACATCAGCTAGGGTTCCAGCAGGAGCTCAATATCGAAGCAACAATCCCCTAGATGAAGCTTGGACAGCAGTTGTGGCTGTTGTTCACTCATGCAGCAGATGTAGTGACTGCACGCAGCTGCCCAGCAGGAGAGGGCAGCAACCGATGGTTGCCAACATGAGTCGTTGAAGGGGAATTAGAAGGAAGTGGCAGATGGCTGGAATTTCTCCTTCGGCTGGAGATGACGAAGGGAAATGGAAGCCTCTTTGATGGTTTATAATTGGGAGAAGTTGGGTTTATATAATCTAAGGGAAGGCTTAGGTTATTGACAAGTGGAGTATTTTTTTTTGCCACATGGAGATGCACAGGACATCAAGCAGCTGTTGCTGCTGTACAGTTTTTGAAAAAAAATTATTATATTTTTTTAACCAATGTTTCTCTTATATTTAGAATATCGAAGTTGATCGTATAAGCACCTCGAGTGTTGGATTTTGGCTTACAATAGCTTGTTTTGACCGTCTCTGAATGACGATCGATATGATTAATATTCATATACTTCGGGTCGAAGATGAATCTCCGAAATTTCCGAGATATGGTTTTGGTTTATGACTAAATTTTGCGGTTTTAAAATATCAAATGATGTCCGATCGACAAACGGTCGATTTCATTGGTCGTATTTTGTCGAATCGGATTTTTGGGTGGTCTCGGTTTGTTTCGCGGTTTCCGAATTTGTGTTGCAGCTTTTTTCATGCACGCATTACGATGCGATCGATTTTTGATCGATTTCGCTCGAACAAATTTTGATTCATGATCAATTGATCGATTTATGTTATTTAACAATGATTAGTAATTTTATTGTGTTATACGGACTCTAATCGGGTCAGGTTCAGGTTTGTATAGATCTGGATGTTACACTTCTTGCAGACAGCAAGAGCACTCTTTGATTATGATGCTGGGAGAGTATCATTCCGCACAAACAACGGAGAGATACACATTGAGATGGAGAGAGAATGTAGCAGTCCTAGATCAGTATTGTCATTCACTTCAGAAGACACCAGTCTTGCAGAAGATTGCCAGAACATAGATGAGACATAATTTCCTGATCTTGAGAGCATTTATTTTGATACCCACGATATCCTACACGAGGATAGGGTAGATCACGTGGTACCTAGTGCTTCAGATGATTGTTCACATACAAGGACAGAGTTCATATCAGACTCAGATGAGCAGTCACCTGCAGTAGATATCTCTGTGCCGCAAATTGAAAGTACACATATTACAGCACAAGAGTCAATCGATTACATTGCACAGATCATACAGTCTATTCATCGTAGAGAGTCGTATGGTGTAATGCTTACACATATAGACACCTTCTGTAGTCCGACTCCAGAGACACATATTTCAGAAAAGAGAGCTATGCATTGTACAGAGTTCACTTACAGAGGAGGCTCTACTTTTCCAGCCAATGATCAGTACGCACAAAAAAATCAGAAAATTCAGTATGATCTTGGCTGAAGTGATTTATTTTGTACAGGATTCATGATCATTCTTTCATTTCATCTCATCTTGTACAAATTCTTTTGAGCCATTCGTTTCTGGAGATCCACAACATTTGTATATTCTTCGTAGACCACAATCATCCCCATTTTTGCTCGTCTTCTATGCTTAGGATACTAGATCTTAAGTATATGGGGGACCGATTGTTCGCTGATTTACGTTTTATTTTTTGTATTGATTCTTTTTGTATAGCCTTTCTTATTCACAAATCACTGGTCTCCAATTTTTGGATACACTCTTTTCTATACTTAAGATGCCTTATCCTAAGTATAGGGGGGACCGAGTGATTTTGATGATTTCGTATTCTTTTCCTTTTGAACTTTCGTTATTCATTCTTTTTCATTCAGTCATCCCGTTTTCGCTCTCCCGTGATACTTACGATGACCTTATCGTAAGTATAGGGGGGGTTGACTGACTTGTACATTCTATTCTTTTTCACCCACTTTTACTTAGCACGAGTTATGTCCTCCTTTTTCTCTTTTGACGCTATGAGGACATAGCACAAGCTAAGTATAGGGGGTGCGTATATATTGTATATATACTTTTCGTCCATAACTCGTAGTTTTATGTATTTTCTATATCTATAAAATCCATAAAAAGTGGGTACAGGTTAATCTAAAATCCACTTATATTTATATATTATTTATAAAATCCTTGTAAATAAGTAAAATATGCTTAAAAATTGTATTTAAAACTTGTATTTAAAACTTGTAATTAAAATTTGTACTAAAAATTTGTATAATACTTATTTAAAATCCTATTTATTAAAACATGTGTAAAAACCATTTAATCCTTGTAAAATTCCCTTGTAAATAAAATCTGTAAAATACACTAGACACTTAACCTGAATAAAATATGTCTTGTAAAATTCTTGTATAAAACTTGTTTATAAAAATCATAAAATCCATAAAAAAATACAAAGTCCTAAAATTCATAAAAACTACAAAATTCTTAAAATCCATAAAAATGAGTAAAATTCAGAAAATAGACTTCACAAAAACATGGTTGCATTTGCATTCTCATTTTTCAGAATAAGTTGATTTCTGGAACTAAGGACTGAGTCTAGTCTAAAGGATGGAGCTTGATTACGGCCTTTAACTCTCGTTGTAAGGAGCCAGGTTAGGATATGGAACTTAGACTCTTCAGGTCTGTTGACTTAAAATCTTTGGGTCCCGTAAGACCATATTCGGGAAATCAAGTCATCTTTGCTTAAGTAGACCATTTGAAGTCATCCGTACAACTCTACACCTGTGAACCAATCTTGAACACATGCACTCTGCACTTAGCTCGACTCGCATGGAGTTCCGAAGGGCAGTACACCTTGGTAGTGTGTTTCTATCCTTATCTTTGCGGCATTGACATCTAAAGATTGGAGAGATTGGGGTTGTGATAGTTGCTTCGGATGAGGGAAGGATCTGCTGACACAATTTTTCTAAGACCTCAAAAAAGGGACGGAATAAAAAGATGCTATATCCGTCAAGGCACAAAAAGATGAATGCAGTGTAAGCAAATTACAAAGTCAAAGCAAAGCAGAAGCCACCAAATAAGACCACAATGGTCCAAGCTTCCACCAAAAATGCATGCACATCTTAGTGGAGACTCAGCTACACCGGTTGGGCTTCACAAGGAGATGCGTCTACACTGGTCGCACTCCACTTCTTTTCTCATTCTTCTAACTTCTCCCTATATTCGATTGTGGACATAGCAGAACTGAACTCAGAAGGGAATACCTCCCTCCCCGAGGAAAGAGTAGCGGGATGAGGAAGCCATAGAAGTGTATAGCCGGGATGGACGGTCTCTTCGGTTCTCTAAGTAGGAAGAGCTAAATCAATTCACACACTATACAAGTTGACTTCAAGGATGATAGAGTTTGCGATATATATAAGTGAGTCTGAACTAGCCGATGAAGTGATCTTGAGTAAGGATTGTGGAACTTGAGGACTGTTGAGGATAAAATCCTAATCCTAGTTAAGGTTCCGACAAAATGCTTGTTTCAGGCCCGATCGAGCTATGTCCTTTGTCTGTTCTCATGAATTAGTTTAGGAAAACAAATTCATTCTAACTTTCTTTCTTTTTCACTTACTTTTTCAAAATAAGTGTTTGCTAAGGGACTAGCAAGGTTTAAGTATAGGGGGTTGATGAATCCATGATTCATTAACTTTTCTATCGTTTTTTGTCTTAAAACCCTTAACAAATGCATGTAAATACTCATTAATTCCCATCTTTTGATAAATCAACCTTCATGAATAAAAACTCACTTTTAATCATCTAAATAATGTAAATAAATAAGGAACCAGAAAAAGAACCAAGGCAGATTGAATATATGTATATATACAATATGACTTAAAATATAAATATAACTGAAAGGTATATTTATAGCCTAACCCCCGAGACCAAGTCAGCATGGATTGGTCGACAAACCAATAAGTAGGGGTAGATAAGGAAAGAAAACCTAAAAAATAAATTAACACACACATACACCTTCTACTATTTATACAATAAATACAAAAATTCAAAGACTTTTAATTAATCCATATGTACATATTTTTCACCAAACCCTTCTCCTAATTATTTCTAAAATGTATATAAAAATATAAAAATAAGTTAAAAATATTACCCTGTATATATGCCAAGAAACCCAGCCTATAAATTGTCAAAATCTCAACTTCCAAACATCATAACTTCCTCATACGAACTCCAATTTCACTCTACTCATCTTTAAAATTCATAAAATAATAATCTCTAATTAATAAAGATGGTTTCATCGAATTCGGAGTCCATTTGCAAAAAGTCGATTTTGGGACCAAAAGACAACGGGGTTTCTGAGCTATTTATTTTATGTAACACACATTATTTATAGTTTTCTTAATTTTATAATTTTTAAATTATTTCATGATCTTGTATTTTCACCCTAAATTATTTCATAATTTTTGGAGACTATTTATTATTTTAATAAAATCAAAAACCCTAAATTATATGTATAAATGAACTAGACAACTTATACCTCTATTTATTAAAATATGTAAATTAATTTATTAAAATCTATAAAAATTCACCCAAGCCTTATTTATTATTCTAATAATTAAGAAAATATAAAATTAATGTTTAAGTATTTATTTATTAAATTAAAAATCTAAAACCTATTTATAAGTACATATTTATTAATATAATATTTATATTTTGAATAATACTTATTATTTATAAAAAGTATTTATTTCATAAATTAGATAATTAATTTATCTACATTTCTTGTATTTATACTTGTTTAAAATAATATTAAATGCTATTTAATATCTATTTTAGAAGTATTAAACATATTTGGGCCAACCAGGTGCTGACACTTGTCAGCACCTGGCTTCTCTTCTCCAAGATTCTGTTCAGCCGGACTGCTGAACCAGCCGACTTCCTCCATTTATTCCAAGCATCTCCTAACCTCTCCAGCCGATTTTAACCCTCGATCCTATTCACCTAACTACCCCCTCCATCGATGACCCTTAGATCTTAGCTTGGAGCCCACGCATCCCACCTATAAATATCCCCAAAGATCCGCCATTAACAACAAACCTTCCAACTACCTTGAAGCTCCTGCTCCAGTAGACGACACCCCAACTTCTCCACCATATACCGGCCTTCCTCGGTGGTGACAGCATCTCAGAGAGGCCGCGCGTGGAGGAGGGAAGTCGGAGGAAGAGTTCCAAGGCGCTCGTCAGCCTTGCATCACTGCTTCGAGCTGCGTTCCGCTCCGGCAAGGTCAACCGTCGAGCTTCAGTCCAGGTAATATACCTTGACTCCCCAAAGAAAACTGAAAATCAGTTTCACGGCTTTTTTAGAGAAACGTGGTCGATGTAGAAAAAGCCGTGAAAAATCCGATCTCAGCTCGTATCAAACAAACTCGGTTTTCCGAAAGAAAACCTACACTAAATATTTATCCATGTAAGTGTGCCTGGGTCGAACTCAAGGAGGCAGAATAGAATCTTTTGATTTTTTTAGCAGTATTTTTGCGATTTTATTTTATCTCTTCTAAAAGTTATCAGAGCAAGAAGACACTTTTTGTTTTATTTTTATTTTTATTTTTTTATTTGATTTTAATCTTTTCAAATTTTTATTTAATTTTCAAAAAGGGATATTTTTTTCAAAATGATTTATTTATTATATAATAGGTGGAAATATGTAGGTGATACAATATAGTAGGGTGAAAAGGATCGAGCAGCGAGCTCGAACAACACAAGAAAACAAATCAAAACATGACGAAAATATGACAAAAACTCACAAAAATTTAATACTAAGTAGATGGGGTAGTTACGTAACTACCCTAAAGAAATCGTCAAAAACAGAGGTCAAACGAGTTCAAAACAACCCCTACAGCCCAGGGGCATAAGCATAAAAAAATATATAAAATTATTGCAATTAGGTCCTGAAAGGACTGTTCTGTAAACAAAATACAATTGTTTTATATTTAGGTCCCTGTGGAGGGACCTAAATGTAATTTCTGGAAACCTGGGGGCGGAGCTAAATTTCTGGAAGTTCCCTGGGTTTAGTATGCAAATATTCTATCGGTTCAGGACTGACGGCTCAGATTAGAAGCTTCAGGCACGAATCGGACGCTCGTGCTTGTGCCACGTGTCGCGCACCTGTAACACCTGGAATTCTTGAGGTTCTTGCTTCTGTTACGCGCATGACGAAGGGGGTCTCTTCTCCGAATTTTCACAATCAAATGCTGGCGATCTGGGCGCTCCGGCAGGGCCAGAGGGGTGGCTCCTCCACCCCTCGAGCTCTCCCGCGGTAGGGGGATGGCGGCGGCGACTCAAGGCGGCGGCGGAGGTGCTAGGAAGATGACGGTCCGGTGCAGTATCGTCTGAAGGTCAGATGGTCAAGCCATCTTTGGATGCGATTTCTGTGATGCTCGAAGGCTTCCAGATCTGGAGAGATGGCTCCTGATGAAGTTTGATCTGCAAACGAGAAATCTATTCGCTCGATTCACGAAGAATCGGCTCAAGGGTGATAGAATGCAAGATCAAAACATGGCGAATAATATGGTTTGCAGATTTATTGAGAACGCGTGAACATGGCAATGAAATGGATCGAGATTTGAGAACGATTTAAAACGAAATGTGAAGGGTTTTGAATGGAGCATCTAACCTAAAGGATTAGTCTACCTAATGACACGATTAGCTATGCTAATCATGGCTCGGATATCGAGAAAGAAATCTGAGAAATGGATGAAGGAAGAGGTCTGGGGAGTCCAGGTATATTACTTGGACTGAAGCTCGACGGTTGACCTTGCCGGAGCGGAACGCAGCTCGAAGCGGCGATGCAAGGCTGACGAGCGCCTTGGAACTCTTCCTCCGACTTCCCTCCTCCACGCGCGGCCTCTCCGAGATGTTGTCACCACCGAGGAAGGCTGGTATATGGTGGAGAAGTTGGGGGTCGACTACTGGAGCAGGAGCTTCAAGGTAGTTGGAAGGTTTGTTGTTAAAGGCGGATCTTTGGGGGTATTTATAGGTAGGATGCGTGGGCTCCAAGCTAAGATCTAAGGGTCAGCGATGGAGGGGGTAGTTAGGTGAATAGGATCGAGGGTTAAAATCGGCTGGAGAGGTTAGGAGATGCTTAGAATAAATGGAGGAAGTCGGCTGGTTCAGCAGTCCGGCTGAACAGAATCTTGGAGAAGAGAAGCCAGGTGCTGACAAGTGTCAGCACCTGGTTGGCCCAAATATGTTTAATACTTCTAAAATATATATCAAATAGCATTTAATGTTATTTTAAATAAGTATAAATACAAGAAATGTAGATAAATTAATTATCTAGTTTATGAAATAAATACTTTTTATAAATAATAAGTATTATTCAAAATATAAATATTATATTAATAAATATGTATTTATAAATAGGTTTTAGATTTGTAATTTAATAAATAAATATTTAAAAATTAATTTTATATTTTCTTAATTATTAGAATAATAAATAAGGCTTGGGTGAATTTTTATAGATTTTAATAAATTAATTTACATATTTTAATAAATAGAGGTATAAGTTGTCTAGTTCATTTATACCTATAATTTAGGGTTTTTGATTTTATTAAAATAATAAATAGTTTCCAAAAATTATAAAATAATTTAGGGTGAAAATGCAAGATCATGAAATAATTTAAAAATTATAAAATTAAGAAAACTATAAATAATGTGTGTTACATAAAATAAATAGCCCAGAAACCCCGTTGTCTTTTGGTCCCAAAACCAACTTTTTGCAAACGGACTCCGAATTCGATGATACCACCTTTATTAATTAGAGAATATTATTTTATGAACTTTAAAGGTGAGTAGAGTGAAATTGGAGTTCGTATGAGGAAGTTATGATGTTCGGAAGTTGAGATTTTGACAATTTATAGGCTAGGTTTCTTGGCATATATACAGGGTAATATTTTTAACTTATTTTTATATTTTTATATACATTTTTAGAAATAATTAGGAGAAGGGTTTGGTGAAAAATATATACATATGGATTAATTAGAAATCTTTGAAATTTTGTATTTATTGTATAAATAGTAGAAGGTGTATGTGTGTGTGTTAATTTATTTTTTAGGTTTTCTTTCCTTATCTCCCCCTACTTATTGGTTTGTCGACCAATCCATGCTGACTTGGTCTCGGAGGTTAGGCTATAAATATACCTTTCAGTTATATTTATATTTTAAGTCATATTGTATATATATACATATATTCAATCTGCCTTGGTTCTTTTTCTGGTTTTTTATTTATTTACATTATTTAGATGATTAAAAGTGAGTTTTTATTCATGAAGGATGATTTAAAAGATGGGAATTAATGAGTATTTACATGCATTTGTTAAGGGTTTTAAGACAAAATGCGACAGAAAAGTTAATGAATCATGGATTCATCACCAGTGTAGCTACCTATCCCGGGATGCCTGACCAGTGTAGCCAAGTCATCCAGCTGCAGACTTCTCGCTAATATACATACTCCGACATGTATTTTATTTTCACTTGGACCTGTCTGATTTTTTTTGGAGTATTTGCATTTTTTTCTTTTTCTTTTTTTTGAATTATATACAAGATGCAGCATGTACATCAGGAGTTTTTCCTCTTGAGCCAGTAGACCATCCCTCTTTTGAAGCATTATTGCAACCCACAGCGTCCCGTCTTTAGACGGCAACACCACCAGACTAGGTTGAGATGCACTACCCTCCCTAGAGGAGGACGGATGTTTCCACCTGTGTGCTACTCCAAGCTAAAGGATTCTACCTCCTCACCATCTCATCAATGAAGAGCTACATGCATAGTGCTTGTCCAAGTTAGGTCATTATCTAAAAGAATCATGCGTGTGCACGAGATATTCTACTTAGACTAGTCAAGATGACATGTGAACATAGGCTTGCGGATTCAAAGAATTAAGTCACTTGAACTGAGAAATCTTAACTCCAGTTCCTATAAGGTTCCTCTGAAATTAGGTGGATAAAGGTCAAATCAAGTCCTTCCTCAACATCTATTCATAACTTGGTTCAGAACCCACTAGCTTTTCACTTTGCATATGCAAGATATGCAAATGAGGTGCAGATGACATGCTATGTAGATGAATGCAAGACTTTTTTTTTAATGCAAGGATGATATGCAGGAGTAAATAAGAAGCCTATTTTTTGTTTTTTTTTGTTTTTTTGTTTTTGTTTTTTTTCAAAAATTTGGTATACCTCCTATGTTACAACAATTTACAAGAGTTTATAAGTATTATACAGATTATACAAGTGTTATACAATATACAAGTATACATTTTTTTCAATTTTTACAAAAGTTACAAGTATACAAAATTTTTTTTCAATTTTTACCCACCCGTAATTTTTGCAAAATATATGCAAAAATACGCGAAAATACAAGAAAGTACGAGTTATGGGTAAAGTATATATGTAGTATATACATGCCCCCTATACTTAGCGCGTGCTATGTCCTCAGAGCATGAAAAGTGAGGAAAAAGACATAGCTCGTGCTAAGCATAGGAGAGCTAAAATAACAAAAAAAATATAGAAGTCGCTCCGCCCCCCTATACTTAGGCTCTGGCAGCCTAAGTGTAGAAGAAGATCAAAAATGGGGCAGACGAGATTAAAAGGGGAAATGGAGGAGTATATACACGGAGGGCATCGGTCCCCCCTATACTTAGGCTTTGGTCAGCCTAAGTATAGGACAAGAGTGAGTGTGAGAACCGATGTGATCTATAGAATATACAACGAATGATGAAGAGACTCGGGTCACTCGCCCCCCTATACTTAGGATCTGATCATCCTAAGTATAGCCATAAAATGAAATGATATGGAGCGAGGGCAAGTGATTCGAATCACTGGGGAGGGAGGGAAAATATATACAAGGAGAATTGAGAATATACAGGGATCAAGAAGATTTGTGACGAACCTTCTTGCGAGAGCATGGAGGTGGGTAATATACAAGTGTGTCGTTGTCGGAATCGTCCTCAGATGAATAGTAGTTAGGTGAAGGGATTGTCCAACGAGGGTCGACACACGGTTGCTTGCTTAGATACGGCTTAAGAACAGCCAAACTGAGCTCACTCATATAAGTCACCTTGTCCGGACCCGATGAGGATTCCTTTGATACTTCCTTATCCGGAATGTTGAAGGAAATTTTCTTAGTCGGTTTTCTAGAACCTGAATCATTGAGAGGGAAATGAGAGCGACGCACCTTGAGAGGTTCGGGGGAACATCTCGAGGAATCAATTCTCGACTTCCTCTCACTAGATAGCCGACTAGAAGAGGGAGCAACCGTGTTTTTATGTGGAGTCAATTTAGTCTTGGTTGTTTCCTTTGAAGGTCCAAGATGTGGTGTGGTGCTGACCATGGGTTCCTCATCAGAAGAGTCACCATATAGATTAGCATATTCCTGAAGGGTCAGCACGTGTTTCGAGAAGGTGTCAGTGATTTCTGTTGGCTTGACATTATTGGGCTCTTGTGTCGAATCATCAAAATGGTCAAGACAATCAGCAAAAAACATGTCCAACTCAATGTCAGCTTCTGGTCATGAGTCCTCCTTAGAAGCTGTCACGGTGGTGGTGCAAGCAGTTGATGAAGTGGAGGTGTGGGGAGTCTCTGATCCAACGGTCGTTCGGATAGTCGGTCTCTCAGGTGTATCAGAGAGGCGGGACTCATCTACCTCTCGATGGTCATGACTGTCAGTGGATGTGCGGGTTACCTTGGAGTAAAGTGTATCAAAGAATGGGTGAGGTCGAAGCGCTCCCAATGCTGTAAAATCGATTTCGCGAGTCTCGCAATCTATAGTTGACTTAGCCAAGGCTAAGAACGACTTCTTGAGAATAATTGGAGACTGGGAAAACTCTCCTTGGTGCTCAATGTCAATGATCGTGAAGTCCACCTGGAGTAGAGCACCTTGAAAAGTAACGATGACTGAAATATTTCCTCTCGACCATTTGAAGGATCGATCAGCCAGCTGAATGATCTCTCTCGGCTTCCTAAGTGACCTGAGTTTGAGCTTGTCAAACACAGAGGTCGGGAGGATATTTATCGGTGAGTCATCATCGATTCTTGCATGGGTAAAGATAGTGTCTTTGATTTCACATTCAACTCGGGGCAACCGCTTCACTCTGTGGTTTTTGGTCTTTCTCTCCGTCACCAAGGAGGTGGCCATAGACACTATGTGTCTTTCAGTCCTTGTCCTCTTATTACCCGACCTCTTGGGCATCAATTTACTTCTCACAAATCTCTTGAGGTCGGGGAAGTGATCTATGGCCTTAATCAAGGGAAGTTTGAAAATCAATTCTTCATCGAGTGCTTCCCTTAGGGCAGGATCCATTTTTTTAGGTATTTTTCATTTTTAATTTTATGTGACTTTTTTGGTTTTTCAATTTTTTGGTGTTTTGGGTGAATGCATGATCAGACTCTGGATTGGAAGGCAGGGGGTTAGTATAAGAGGGAGATAGAATGGACTCCAACTGTACACCTTGTGTGGGTTCTCTAATATTTGTTATGTTTTCAACATCAGATCTACTTACTTCCTTCTCCCTTTCATACCCAGGCCAGCAAAAATTGAGTGTAATATGTCAGTGACATCTTTCAACCTGGCACCAAATAATTCATGTTTCGCGATAAGTCGAGAAATGCCATCCTCCAAAAAATTCTCATGACAAATCATGGGAGAGTTCTGCTCAATTGGAGGATACTGCTGAGATATTGAGGTCTCATACTCAACATACCTAGACTCTGGCATGTAATCCTGGGTCGAGTATGGATCATCCGAATGGCAGATATTGGTCGGAGCCTCATATGATGGAGTCAATGAACGAGGGACTAGTAAGTCTAGCTCATGAGTCCAATCCTGTGAATGTATAGGCTCTCCAAATGAAGGCTGGTTAATGGAATCTTGATCACTAAAGTCAATCAAGTCTGGGAAATCATGATGTGCAGGACTCTCCATTCGGGTTGTTCGATCGACCAAGTTATGCCCTAGGGTCAAGTCGGGACGTGTATATGTAAATTGTGGTCTGGTCCCTACTTGAGGTGAGAATGGGGGCATATAATTTTGCCAATCATCTGTCTCAACAGTGGCTTGCTCTTCATTCGATTCTTTGATTCCTGCAAGCTCTCAAGAATAAGGACAGTCAGCCCAAGATGGAAGTGGATTCGGGGTATTGGAATATGGAGTAGATGAGAAATGCGAAGAAGTGGAGAAGTCAGTCGAAGTTCTGACTTCATAATCGGGTTGAGGTGGAGCCGACCACGGGTAAGGATCTCCCGTGGATGGCGGAGGATACATGGAAGAATGAGAAGGTGAAGATGATCGGTATATGATTGATGAGGAATGACCAGAGGTCTCAGGGTATGGGGACCAATATCCCGACATCTTGAAAAGGAAAGGATGAATGTAAGAAGATTGAGGTAGAAAATATGCAATTACACAAGATAACACACACAGACAGACACAAAGATAAAACGCAAGAGCAAACCCTGAGTTCACACTCAACACGGTGAAGGACCCGAAACCGAGTCTGATTAGTCTGGTTGATTTTAAGTGTGAATTTTCAGACAAGTAGTAAAGGTTACGCGACCTATAGGGGAGTCGGCTAAAAAGCCAGATGTGTCTCCCCTGTTTAACTTGTCGCCTAAGATACCTGCGGTCCTTCCTTTCTTCGCTCCTATCCCAAGTTGATGGATTCAAAGACCTACCCCTATCTACCTGCAAGCAGACGGAGGCTGACAAGGCTTGGAACTTCACCCCGGGGGATTACTAGCAACTTGTCGCGAAGTACCGCAATTTCGCCCCTATCTACCAGAGACAGGTGGAGGCTACTTGGTACTAGTCAGTGAACCTGAATAATTCAACTTATGATATTTTCTAGGATTTGTCGGAATGTGATATGGAAGGCGGGGATTTGGGCTCTGTCTTGAGGTGTTCACACACACTCAAGTACCCTCACTCAGCCTGAAAACAACGTCGGGGTTAATCTCCCGCAAACAAGGGTTAATTTTAGTCAAATTTTTTTGGTCTAATTCAGTTAGCAGTCCCGATTTTAAAGATTAGTTGTCACTGATATTAATCCACACAAGCAATCACGTCTACCGTCCAATCCCAATTCCTTTATCCTAGGTTAGAAAATCGAGAGAGATAGAAAAAATCGGAAAAAGCCGATGCAATCGAGAAAACGATGATGAATGCTTGAGTAAGAATACTTACAGTGCCTCCAGCTCTCTACAATGCGGGATGTAATACAGAATTGAAATTTTTACACTAAATGAATGCAATCGAGAAAAACCGCTCCTAGACAGGCAGTTCTATTAGCGATTGAAGAACAAATTATGTTTGGCTAAATCCTGCGGTCTAAGTGCGTCTTTTATGGGCGAAGTATGGTCCTAGAATTTTACGAGCACAAACAGTCCTAGGAAGCTCTAAGAGCCGCAAGTGCAGGTCCTATTCTACGTAAAGCAACCACACAGCACACAGGGACACGTTTTATTATAGCTTACACGCGCGAGAACCCAGACGGGAACCGCTGTAAATGCAGACGCTTTTTACAAGTTAACAAAAAAACGAAAATCTTTATGGCATCTCAACAGCCGACTTGATCCACGAATCGTCGGCCTCCGATGCATCTCGAGATGCGTCGACTTCAAGAAAGTCGCTCCAAGTTCACCGGGCCCTCGCACAAAAAGATACAAAAATGTCAGTGAGAGAGAGAGAGAGAGAAAATAAATAGAAAAAATAATAGAAAAAATGAATAGTTACAAGGTGGTTCGGGGATCAGACTACCCGAGTGTGTGGAAAACCTAAATCTAATTTCTAAAATGATCCTAAGCCGTTTGCCTCCCCGGCATTTAGAGTGATGAATCACATATTCATCAGGTTTTTAAGCTTAATTATCCACACTTCCCTAGTTTGAAAGATTTGAGCGCTATATTGCACTCTCCATCTCTACCTTCAAGAGAATATGATCAGCACAGTCACTTCCATAACTGCATGATTGATGAGATGAGTTGAGATATCACCTGAGGAACTATGACTAGAGATTTGAGTTTAGACCCGATCTAATGATATTCGAGGATGGGATAAAGTTAATGAAGGCTTCAGAAAAACCTGAGTGTCAGCAAAATCCTAGCCAATATGTGAACGAGTTCATATGCTATCTTTTTTATATTAACCTAAGTTCCAGGGTGTGTTAAAACTTAATGAAAAATGTTGATCAGTGTGCGCCAACTTTTGGTAAAAGCAGTGGAGCTAGCCAATAAAAGAAAAGAAAAAGATATGTCAAAGAAAAGCTCTATCATCCAAAGTCAAATTCCAAATGAGCTTCCACCAATGGCGAGCGCTCCCAAACATTTTCAAAGTGTCCACTTGGACCAAGCGCTAATTAGGACCAAGGAGTCGGGCTGACACCATAAAAGGGCTCTACATCGTAAGCGATACAAGTCTGGGTGTCGAAGGTATCTTAGATACTCAAAAGAGATACACGCTGGTGTACTCCCAGAAAAACAAGTGCAGACGACTCCAAATTCTCTTGATGGACACATTGATCAACAAAATAAAAATATTCTTGTGTTGAGTAATAAGGCACTCGAGAGGCACCTTGTTCCAATGTGAGGGAGAGAAAATTAGACACAATCCTATGCCCTCCATCATCTGGCCGTCCATCTACATTTCAAGTCTAACAAACTAATGAGACGGTTGACTGAAGCAAGAATAGACTTATTCCCTAGTGTTGAGGATTAGGTGTAGAGGAGAGTCTCTTGGATTGGAACTTTGGGTGATGTCTCGAATTGACTCTCATGAATGTAGTACACTAAAAATCATATTCTTATATTATATGTACAAACAGAGAGTTTGTAAATTAGAAAAGTTGGATTCCTTTTGATCAAAGCATGGTTGAGCTCAGAATTTTAGGATCACTCAAATTAAGGGTCCTCTATGAATTGAGCCTTGAAAATTCACATGCACGGTCTGGGATGTATTCGACTAAGTCATTCATTCATTGATGCTCGGGGACGAGCATGGTTTAAGTATAGGGGTATGATGAATCTCGTATTCATCATGCTAAAATTGGGCAATTAGGTTTTGTTCCCCAGAATTCACATGCATTTAATCATTAATAGAGCATCATTAGCATGCATACATGTGTAAATAATATTTGCATTTCATCATGCATAATTGCATTAAAAATTCCATTTGTAAATTAGCCCCAAAAGCTACTAACTTCTCATATTTTTAGTTAATTCATCCTAACTCCGATTGATCCCAAACCATCTCCATTGTGTAGATATTACTAACAAGAATAAATAAAAAATACAAAAAAAATTACTAACTCAAGTAAATGTTAAGTAATCCCAAAGTCTCATTTCACATCTGACGGACTAAAACGAGCATATCTCCCTCTTACGGTGTCTGATTTTGGTCTACTCACTTTTAAAGTACTCCATTTTCAAATACCTACAAAATAATACCAATTTCATAAAATTCGGAGCTCATATGTGAAAGTTGGGTTTTGGGCCTCTTTTGCGCATTTTGACTTTTTGCTATTTTTGACCTGAGTTTTAATGTGCATAATTAACCTTTTTAATTGTATCTCTTCTTCACTTGTGCTTTTTGATGAAAGTTTTATTAACAACATAAAAATCCAAATCTAGATTAAAATTGAAATAAAAAAAACTGACTGAGTCCAAGTGTCAGTTGTGAGTCTGTACAAAAATTGTGTGTTTCATACTTCTATTTTATTTTCCTATTTTCTTATTTATTAAAAATCCAAAAAATTAGATTAGTGTGTAATTAATTTTCATGTATTTTATCGTATTTTTTTCTAGATTTTTATCCTCTCTAAAATCACCAAAAAAATTACAAAACGCCAAAAATCTGGTTTTCTATACACATGGAGAACTACCAAAAATCCCACTTCGCACAGATGACCTCTTTTTCTCCAGGTCCTTCACGAAAGTTGTAGATCTCATTGAGACAAACAACTTTCGTGAAGAAATTTTTTCGATCTGAGGTCTTCTCTTATTTCTTTTTTATTTTTCTTTCCTCTTTAATTTTGAAAAATTTTTGGGGGCGCCACGTGGCAGCTCCTGCACGTGCCACGTGGCACTCCACTCTTTCTCTCTCCAGACCACCCCGGGTCACGTGACCCCACCTTATTCCCCATCCAATTGTTTCCCTTCCCCCTCCCCCGTCGTTTCCCTTCCTCCCCCTTCCATAACCGCCCGCCTCCTTTGGTCGTTACGAGGCCATCCACCACCGTCACTCCTCTTCCACGTCATCTCCGACCGTTACTCCTCCCTCCTCCCTATTTAACCTCGTGACCTCCCTCTCCATGGGGTATCCTCCCTTCTCCCCACAAGCGCTGGTGACAGCGGATGCTTCTTCCCGGTGCGATCCAGAGGACTTTGAACCTTTGTGTTGTTGCAGCTCAGCCATGTGCTCCTGCCGAGCACGGAGGAGAAGACCGGAGTCGAGCTTCCGCTCCTCCAAACACATGCGATTCTCTACCCCGTTCAGCGACTCCTCTGCCGACCGCCGCTCCGCCCGTCTCCTCCAGCTTCACGCCTCCCCCACCGTGTCATTCGCCTCTGTCGCCTCACATACCTCCGCCTCCAGCTACCAGGTCACAACACCGTCCTCCGTCGTCTGAGCCCAAGCTCCTCCGTCAGTTCGCTTCCCTAAAGACCTCTCGTAGCCCGACCATGTGTCGGCCGAGCCCGAGTACCACCTTCGCCCGTCGCGCATGGTCGCTCGCCCACCGCCTCCGCTCGGGCCGGGTCCCCGCCCTCGCCACGAGCAATTACTATCGGATCGGGCAAATAGCCTTTAATCCGACGGCCCCAGAGCCGCCACACGTCCTATCCCGAGCCTCAGCCTAGCCTCAAGGCTCAGGTCACCCGAACCACCACTCGTCGCCACGTGGAGCCCCAGCCTCAGCCCCGACCGCCGAACCTCAGCCTCGTCACCGCCACCTCAGTTCGGGACCTCTGAGCCTCCGCCTCGGGGTTCCCGAGCCTCCACCAGCCTACCACAAAGGCTCGGGCGTCCGAGCCTGAGCTTCACCGCCAAACCACAGGCTCGGGACCCCCAAGCCTCCGCCTCGCAAACCAAGCCTCCTAGCGTACGTGCTACGCACGTGTGTTGGGGGAAAATTGTAGAAGGGCCCTCCATCATTTCAAAAATCACAAATATATCTTCGCTAGGGGTAAATTGCAGAGTAGCCCCTCTGACTATGCGAAATTACAGATAAGCCCCTCCAGGGACCTTTTGAAAGAAAAACTTTATTTTATTTACATTTTAGTCCCTGCAATTTCATTTTAGCATATCTTTCTCATACGAACTCCGTTTTTAGTATATAATATGTCATTTTGAAGCTCTCTTCATGCTCTATCACTTAGCATGATAATTATTATTGAGGATATCTATTGACTCTTGTAGGCTAATTTTGACATATTTATGCTTGAGAAATTAAAGATATTTTTTGCAGGAATTCAGATGAGGATTTTAATCTGATTAAACCCTTATAATCATTGTTGATTGTTCTCAATATTTTAGATTTCATAGGGGAATAATTTAGATCAATTCCTCTAAGATTATTGTCAACTATTGGAGGAATTGAATCAAAGACATTTGGAGGCCGGATATCTTGCTTCAAATTATTCTGAGCATCAATTTATTAACCTGAAGCATTGAGTCAGTTTGAATAACTCTTGAGTTCGATCCATTTTGATTTGTGATTAATTTTGTGAAATTATTGATCATATTATTGGAGGATTTAACACGTTTCAAATCACATATCCCGAGCATAATCATCTCCGTTTATTTTCTTCATATTGCATCTTTCATTATTGCATTATAGTTTCTTGACATAGAAATTAATCGAGCTTTGATTAATTATTTAATTTAATTTAAGACCATGCAACTAAAAATCATCGTTCCCTATGTTCGACTTTGGTAGACTTGCCAAGTAAAAATATTCCACAACATTCAAACGTGTGTGGTTTTTGACGAATGGAATTTGCCTCCTATACTATGATAATTCATCATTATTAAATAGGTGAATTTGACGTTCATCTGGGAGTGAGATAGAGATGATAAAGTGGCGTACAGTTATGGGTCGTGCGTAGGAGATGTGCAATCGTAAGAAATATGGGATTTGAATGTCGATCTGGGTGAAGAAGGAGAAAGACGTAGGGTCGTGGCTATGTAAGGTGGACGTGTTGATCGGTTTGAGGTGAAAGAAGTGTTAGCAATGTGAGCCCGAGGCGAACCATTCCTACAGTAAATGTTATTGTAATAAATGATTTATCAATAAAAGTTATTGATTATGTTTCACTCCCTTTCTGATATTGAATGAATGAATGCACTATAAGGTCCCTTCTTAAAATAAGGGTTATGTACCATGGCCAACTTGATAATCATACAGCTGTTGATTCATTGATTGAATCATAAAGGCTGATGCTTGGATGAATATCTAAGGAGTTAGATAGAGGACTCATCAAGCATCATCAATGATTGACAAGTAGTGATCTCCAGCCTGAGTAGGAGATGGCAATCCTATCTCATTAGGTTGATATCTGACCTACCTCTTGATGCAGGTCCTCTGCATGGGAATTGTGATTCGGAGGTATCAGAGTAGTTGAGTCAATGAGTTGACTTAACGAGATCGAGATAACTAAAGACCTATGATGAATACTGTCACATCGCAGGCAAACATCCTCTGACCAGAGACAGATGTATTGCTATATGTATAAGTGTGTACATTTGGCAGACCAATAGGTTGATGACCTAACCAAGGTCTATACACCAGCGAGCTAGTGTGCATGTAAGGGCATATGAGTAATATGATCTCTCAAAGGGATCATACAGGTTCACTTGTGAACCGGGAGACATGAGCTCACTCATGAGGTATTGGGACTGACCAAATTCCATGCATGGTCGTCATGCTTTAGAAGCATAACCTGAATTTGAAGGTAAGATATATGCTTTGTGAAAGCATATGATCTGTACCATATCCCAAGGGCCAAGATTGAAAAACTTAGTGATCATATCATGAAGATGACAGTGTAAAAGTGATCTATATCTTCAGGATGATCATGAGTCTTCTAGTATGCAGGATGTACATGTATTAGGAATACCTGAGGGTGATTTGATCATAAGCGATTGTATAACCATGACGCTTCCATTCTGAGGGAGTGATGACACAGGTCTAGATTTTAGTGACTCCTCTATTAGAGAAGTGACCTAATCTTAGTCCAAGAACTGGACATTGATCTGAATGAGATTCAGATGCAATGAGAATATTGGGTTTACAGACTTGATTTAATCAAGCATCTATGAGAAGTCCATGGGATCTGGATTTGAGATGTGATCTCAATATCCAAGTTACTATACGTGGAACAATACAATCGCCCATGTCCTTATCTCCAAGTATCTGAGGAGAAATAGCATTGTTCTTAAATGGTTTAAGAATAATTCCATAAGATCTAAGCATTGAGAAATTGATAATTAAATGTGATTTAATTATCATGATGTATGAGGAATTATCCAATATAATTAAATGTGATTTAATTATTATGGATAAGAATAATGTGGATAGTAATATCCAATTATTCATAGTATATTATAAATGTGATTTATAATGTATTAGAGAGAGCTAATTATAATTTATATTTGTAGATTAATTATTAATGTGTATTGGATACACATTGTCTAATTAATTGAAAATGTCTAATGTCAAGATTGCAATATTTCCAAAATTAATTGAGAATTATTTTTGGTGAATAAAATCCCAACAAATAGTTGTTGGAAATAAATAAGAGAGAAAATCAAGGAGGCATGCAATCTCATGGAAATCCATGAGATTGCCTCCTTTAGGAAAGAGGTGAGCGGCACCCAATTCCTTTATGGAATGGGTGGCCGTCCCCCCTTAATGTACATGGAGATGTAATCTCCATGTATATTCTCTCCTTATTTATTTATGTGATTTTAGGATTGATTTATATTTGATTTTGTCAAATATATTTTAATCTAAAGTTGTTGGCTTTTTCCAACAACAATCTTGACCATTTGATTGACATAAATCAATCTCATCCATTGATTTTATATGTCCCATGGATTGAGATCCATGGATCCCAAAACCCTATAAATAGAGAGGCGTACCTTACTCTCTATTACATGCTATTGGTAGCACATATCTCTCTCTCTTCCTCTCACACGCCAACCCTCTCTCTCCCTCTTCTTGGTGGTCGTCCACCATACCCTAGAGGAGAGACCCGTCGACGCCTACGCCACCGCGCTGCCGCTTCGACGGTCTGCGGTTCTCCATCTACTTGGAGTGCTTCACTCACGAAGGAGACGTTCGATCTCGTGCGACGAGATCAGGAGCAACCGTGCTTGGATCAACCTGTTGGATTGCAAGGACAACGCGACTCATCCCCATGCTCGCAAGTCGTTACTCCGACGATCGGACTTGAGACAGGAGGTCTCTTTTCTTAGAAACTCGATCAACCACGCTTCAAGAGGTATTGCATTATACTAGTTGTGGTTATAGATGAAACGATCCGAGAATCGTTCTTGGATCATGTGGTTTCATCACATGAAATTTTTTTAAATTCCGTTGCACCGAACAACTAGTACGACTAGTCGTTCTCCGTCGTATCTGATACGACGATCACGCTTTCATGATGCGCTTGAGGATTTCTCCATATCCTTCAAGTGGTATCAGAGCCAGGTTGACGGTTTCGAATATGATTCGCTAACCGAGGACGACTTGGGTTCGTTAAGGTCGCGAAAGTTTTTATCGCATTTGATTTCGCAGATCTGTTTAGTAAATAATTTCGGCCATGTTTAAAATGTTTAAGCACAAATTATTTACTTGGATTTTGTTCCCCATTAAATAAGGAAACCATAGGATCTGAGTTTGCGCAAATCGGATTTCGTATGCAAGAGATATGGTTGTTTTAATGAACATGTATGCACTGTTGCGAGAACTGTAGATCTGAACGTGATTAAAATATTAATTACTGTTTAGACTTGCCTCGAAATGCATGAAACATCACTTGGATTCTGTCCTAAATAAATTAGCAATCCATGAAAATTGCTTTTGTCTAATTTGTATTTAATATGATTGAGATATGCTAATTTTAGTAAGTAGGGGTCACTGCTGAAATTACAGTCCTAATCAAGAACCATGTGATTGTCAATTAATGAAATTAATTGTTAATTTCAAGAAATAATTATGGAAAATATTTGAGAAATATTGGAAGATGATTATTTCCTTGATTGACTTGGCCTCAACCAATTAATTGATTAGATTTGATCTAGATCATAATTGGAAACACAATTATCAAACTCCTTGCTTGAATAGGATTGGGAATTTGTCTAGCAAATTTCCTTATAATCAAAATTGTTTTGATTACTATATGGTATAATTTTGGTTGAAGAACCGATGATCATCTCAAGTACAAATTGATCTATTTGGTATTATCCTTTCCCGAGGCGGATATGGTGACTAGTCGGAGATCGCTGGGGTAGCGGGTTGCAACGTATGTGGTCCGTCCCACTCTCGCCTGCACTGGCCATGACAGCGGGTAGGGTCGGGATAATGCCGAAGAAATCAAGTTGTATTTTTAATTATTAAAATACGAATTAATACGTACTTTGAGAATAATACCATATATATTCAAGTATAACAATCAAGTTTGATTGATTGAATTGGATTGATAATTAATTTAATATGATTGAATTAATTATGTCCAATTAAAATACTCTAATATGATTAGAGTTGATAATTCCCTTGGAAGAATTGATTATATGAATGTGATTCATAGTAATTAATTAAATTTGAATAAGAGATGGAGGATCACATAAGTGACAGCCATGGTCTCCCGTCAAGGCGAAGGGTTTCGTCGCCAGATATTTTATGTGGGAGACGCATGTCCGAAGTGACAGCTCCTGCATGTGATCCATTTGGATCGGGCTCGTCGCTTCTCAAAAGAGTAAGGACGTATGCGTAGTGACCCCAATATCGGGTCCTCATATTATTGGGACGATATTGGATTGCGCATAGCGAGTTGTATTCCTGTTGACGGTTGGTTCAATTAATGATGGGTCAACATCACCTTAGGGGTGGTGGGCCCGTGTATTAAAGATCGAATTGGGAAATGCAAGTTAGACTTGCAAGGCGGAATGTGTTCCCGCTTCTCTTTATTGGAGTCATAGGTTCTCATATTATTGGGACATGACAAAGATAAAGAGGAGATCCCAGTTCTTGCTTGAGATATATCGGTAAGTATATCTCCTACTTTGAAAGTAATTAAGGGAATAAACTTTCATAGTTGACATAGCAAGACTAATTTGATCTAAAATGCCTTGATCAAATAAAATTAAATTGAGTATATAATTATATATTCTAATATAGTGCATTCTCAATTTCAGAAAATGAAGTCCATGAACCCACTGAGCAGGCTTCTGGAGGTCAACCAATTGACCGGACCAAATTACTCGGATTGGATCCGTAATTTGGAGCTTGTACTCTCAGCAGAGCGCATTAGTTATGTGCTCTCAGAAGACAAGCATGAAAACCCTAAATCTAAGGAAGAAAAAGCATTCAATGACAAGTATGATGAAGATCATGTCTTGGCTAGATGCTACATCTTGGGTTCTCTCTCCAATGTTCTTCAGAAACAACATGTGGAGATGAGTACTTTCCAAGAAATTATGCAGAATCTGAAAAATATGTTTGTGACATTAACCGCACCCAGCGGTACAATGTTATGAAAGAACTCGTTCGCTGCAAGATGCAGGAAGGGACTTCGGTTCGTGAACATGTACTCAAAATGTTTGGGTACTTATCGGAGCTGGAGACTCTGGGGGCAACCATGAATGCAGACATGCAATCCGATTTCATTCTGCTGTCGTTGCCCAAGTCTTTCAATAACTTTGTGGTGTCATTCCACATGAATAAGCTGGAACTGACAAATGTTGGGCTTCTTGCTGCATTAAAGTTTGCAGAAGACATAATGAAGAAAGATGGTCCCACTGGTAGTGCAATGGTTGCACAGGTCAGAGGGAAGCGCGGTCAGAAGCATGGTTCTCAGAAGGGCCCGGCCCAGAAGAGAAAGAAGAAGGGACAAAGTGTTGGCTCATCTTCCAATGCATCCACTCTAATGGCGTCGAAGAAAACCGGCGTATGTCACCACTGCAAAAAGCCGGGGCACTGGAGGAGTAATTGCCCGGATTACCTGAAGTCGGTCGACAAAGGTAAAGCCCCAGCAGGTATGAAATCTACTTTTATCATTGAAACCAGCTTTCTCGTTGGACGAGAAGGAAGTTGGGTTGTTGATTCTGGTGCTTCTGTTCATGTATGCAATTTGTTGCATTTGTTTGAGGAAACTAGAAAACTTGAAGAAGGGGAGATAGTCATCCAGATGGGATCATATGCAAGTGTTGCAGCAGTCGCCATCGGGACTTGTCGGCTATCATTATCTAGTGGAAGAGTCCTAGTACTTAAAGAGTGTCTTTATGTACCTGAAGTCATAAGGAATTTAATATCTGTATCTAAGCTAGTTAGAAATGGATATTCATTCCTGTTCTGTAATAAGTTAGTCATAAATCATTATGATAAATATATTGCAGATGGTATTTTGACTTCTGGTAGACTCTATGAATTGTGCATTAATGAGCATGTCATGAATGTTACAACCACTAATAAAAATCCTAAAAGATCCAGGAGTAATATAAATCATTCAAACATGATTTGGCATCAAAGACATGGTCATTTATCTGTTGATAGGATCAATAGATTGATAAAGGATGGACCTTTGGATTTTCTACAGGTTCAGTCTTTACCTACCTGTGAACATTGTATTCGAGGTAAAATGACTAGGATGCCTTTCCGTAACAAGGTTACTAGATGCGAAGGTATTATTGACCTAATACATACAAATGTATGTGGTCCCTTCAGTACCGCGACTCAAAATGAATATCGATATTATTTGACGTTTATTGATGACCATTCGCGATACGGGTTTGTCTTCCTATTACGTCATAAATCTGAAACCTTTGAAAAGTTCAAAGAATTTAGGGCTTTGGTTGAAAACCAAACCGATAGGAAGATTAAACGTATTCGATCTGATCGAGGTGGCGAGTACCTCTCAGATGAATTCAAGGAATACCTTAAAGAGAATGGAATTGTCTCCAATCTCACTACTCCTGGAACTCCCCAACTTAATGGTGTTGCTAAAAGACGCAACAGGACTATCATGGATATGGTTTGTTCAATGATGAGTAAAGCACATTTACCACTTAGTTTCTGGGGATATGCAGTAGAGACTGCAATATATATCCTAAATAAGATTCCCAGCAAATCTGTACCTAAGACTCCTCATGAGCTCTGGTATGGGACCAAACCTAGTGTTAATCACTTGAGGGTTTGGGGTTGCTTGGTTCATGCGAAGAACGTGGACGTAAGTAAGCTGGAATCTCACACTCGTGAGTGTTACTTCATTGGGTATGTTGGAGATGGTATTGGATACCAGCTCTATGACCCTGAGACCCAAAAGGTTTTTGTCTCTAGAGATGTGAAATTTCTGGAGGATGATTTCCTTAAAATTCAAGACAAAAGTGAAGTAGAGGAACTCATAGAATCCCCTGAGGATTATGAGCTTCCTAGATCAGAAACTGAAGAGATAAATAAAGATGAAACACCCATACCTCTTCGAAGGAGTTCGAGGGTGGTTGCACCACCTGAAAGGTATGGATTCCATGTGTCAAATGAAACTGACAATGATCCTACTTCATTTGATGAAGCACTCGCGGATCATGACATGGATAGATGGATGCTAGCAATGAAGTCAGAAATTGACTCCATGCATAAGAATGGTGTATGGACCCTAGAGGATCCACCTAAAGGGGTAAAACCCATTGGGTGCAAATTGATCTTCAAGAGAAAGAGGGGACCTGATGGGAAAGTAGAGACTTTCAAGGCATGGCTCGTAGCCAAGGGCTACACACAGAGAGAAGGCATCAACTACGATGAGACATTCTCTCCTGTGGCTATGCTTAAATCCATCAGGGCATTGCTGGCTATAGCTGCATATCTTGACTACGACATCTGGCAGATGGACGTCAAGACGGCTTTCCTCAATGGATACCTCGAGGAGGATATCTACATGGAACAGCTCCAGGGCTTCATGACTGAGGATGGTAAAGTATGCAAGCTGAAGAAATCCATCTATGGGCTCAAGCAAGCTTCTCGTAGTTGGAACATCAGATTTGACGAAACCATAAAGAGTTATGATTTTGTGCAGAATCCTGATGAACCTTGTGTATACAAGAAGCTTAGTGGGAGCGCCATTGTGTTCATCGTGCTTTATGTAGATGACATCCTTATCATTGGGAATGATACAGGGATGATGACCAGTGTGAAGATTTGGCTGTCCCATACCTTTGAGATGAAAGATCTTGGAGGAGCCTCTTACATCTTGGGTCTGAAGTTGTCCAGAAACCGAGAAGAGGATATTGGGATTGTCACAACATGGATACATTAAGAAGATTCTTGAACGATTCTGTATGGATATTTCCAAGAAAGGATTCCTACCCTTAAGACATGGTATCCACCTGTCTAAAGGAATGGCTCCTCAGACTGTTGAGGAAAAGAAAGCCATGGCTGGATGTCCATATGCATCAGCTGTAGGAAGCTTAATGTATGCCATGCTGTGTACTAGGCCAGATATATGCCATGCAGTGGGAGTGATAAGTCGTTACCAATCTTGCTATGGAGAACAACACTGGAATGCAGTAAAGAACATATTTAAATATCTAAGACGGACGCAAGATTACATTTTGGTCTATGGAGATGGTGATCTCCAAGTCTTGGGATATACAGATTCTGACTTCCAATCAGATATTGATGATCGAAAGTCGACATCAGGGTTTGTGTTCCTGTTGAATGGTAGTGTTGTGAGATGGAGAAGCAAGAAGCAGGACACTACAGCAGATTCAACAACAGAAGCCGAATACATTGTCGCATCAGATGCTGCAAAGGAGGCGGTGTGGTTGTGCAAGTTTGTGTAGGAGTTTGGCGTAGTTTCCTCCGATACTCCCATCCCGCTACTCTGTGATAACACGAGAGCCACTGCCCAGGCGAAGGAACCCAGATGGCATCAAAAGAGCAAGCACGTAGAAAGGAAATACCACATCATTCGGGAGATTCAAAAGCATGGTGACATCATCATCACCAAGGTGGCCACTGTCGACAACGTTGATGATCCTCTTACCAAACCTCTGATACAAAAGGTTTTCGACCAGCATGTAATGAGTATGGGTTTAAAGATTGTTCCTGAATGGTTCTGAGGGCTAGTGGGAGATTGTTAGCAATGTGAGCCCGAGGCGAACCATTCCTACAATAAATGTTACTGTAATAAATGATTTATCAATAAAAGTTATTGATTATGTTTCACTCCCTTTCTGATATTGAATGAATGAATGCACTATAAGGTCCCTCTGTACAATAAGGGTTATGTACCATGGCCAACTTGATAATCATACAATTGGTGATTCATTGATTGAATCATAAAGGCTGATGCTTGGATGAATATCTAAGGAGTTAGATAGAGGACTCATCAAGCATCATCAATGATTGACAAGTAGTGATCTCCAGCCTAAGTAAGAGATGGCAATCCTATCTCATTAGGTTGATATCTGACCTACCTCTTGATGCAGGTCCTCTGCATGGGAATTGTGATTCGGAGGTATCAGAGTAGTTGAGTCAATGAATTGACTTAACGAGATCGAGATAACCAAAGACCTATGATGAATAATGTCGCATCGCAGGCAAACATCCTCTGACCAGAGACAGATGTATTTCTATATGTTCAAGTGTGTACATTTGGCAGACCAATAGGTTGATGACCTAACCAAGGTCTATACACCGGCGAGCTGGTGTGCATGTAAGGGCATATGGGTAATACGATCTCTCAAAGGGATCATACAGGTTCACTTGTGAACCGGGAGACATGAGCTCACTCATGAGGTATTGGGACTGACCAAATTCCATGCATGGTCATCATGCTTTAGAAGCATGACATGAATTTGAAGGTAAGATATATGCTTTGTGAAAGCATATGGTCTGTACCATATCCCAAGGGCCAAGATTGAGAAACTTAGTGATCATATCATGAAGATGACAGTGTAAAAGTGATCTATATCTTCAGGATGATCATGAGTCTTCCAGTATGCAGGATGTACAGGTATTAGGAATACCTGAGGGTGATTTGATCATAAACGATTGTATAACCATGACGCTTCCATTCCGAGGGAGTGATGACACAGGTCCAAGAACTGGGTCATTAGAGAAGTGACCTAATCTTAGTCCAAGAACTGGACATTGATCTGAATGAGATTCAGATGCAATGAGAAGATAGGGTTTACGGACTTGATTTAATCAAGCATTTATGAGAGGTCCATGGGATCTGGATTTGAGATGTGATCTCAATATCCAAGTCACTATACGTGGAACAATACAATCGCCCTGTCCTTATCTCCAAGTATCTGAGGAGAAATAGCATTGTTCTAAAATGGTTTAAGAACAATTTCATAAGATCTAAGCATTTAGAAATTGATAATTAAATGTGATTTAATTATCATGATGTATGAGGAATTATCCAATATAATTAAATGTGATTTAATTATTATGGATAAGAATAATATGGATAGTAATATCCAATTATTCATAATATATTATAAATGTGATTTATAATGTATTAGAGAGAGCTAATTATAATTTATATTTGTAGATTAATTATTAATGTGTATTGGATACACATTGTCTAATTAATTGAAAATGTAAATTATATTTTGTTTTGGGTTGTGAATGTGATTCACAATTTTCCAATGTCATGATTGCAATATTCCCAAAATTAATTGAGAATTATTTTTGGTGAATAAAATCCCAACAAATAGTTGTTGGAAATAAATAAGAGAGAAAATCAAGGAGGCATGCAATCTCATGGAAATCCATGAGATTGCCTCCTTTAGGAAAGAAGTGGGCGGCACCCAATTCCTATATGGAATGGGTGGCCGTCCCCCCTTAATGTACATGGAGATGTAATCTCCATGTATATTCTCTCCTTATTTATTTATGTGATTTTAGGATTGATTTATATTTGATTTTGTCAAATATATTTTAATCTAAAGTTGTTGGTTTTTTCCAACAACAATCTTGACCATTGGATTGACATAAATCAATCTCATCCATTGATTTTATATGTCCCGTGGATTGAGATCCATGGATCCCAAAACCCTATAAATAGAGAGGCATACCTTGCTCACTATTACATGCTATTGGTAGCACATCTCTCTCTCTCTCTTTTCCTCTCACACGCCAACCCTCTCTCTCCCTCTTCTTGGTGGACGTCCACCATACCCTAGAGGAGAGACCCGTCGACGCCTATGCCACCGCGCTGCCGCTTCAACGGTCTGCGGTTCTCTGTCTACTTGGATTGCTTCACTCACGAAGGAGACGTTCGATCTCGTGCGATGAGATCAGGAGCAACCATGCTTGGATCAACTTGTTGGATTACAAGGACAACGCGACTCATCCCCGCGCTCGCAAGCCGTTACTCCGATGATCGGACTTGAGACAAGAGGTCTCTTTTCTTAGAGACTCGATCAACCACACTCCAAGAGGTATTGCATTATACTTGTTGTGGTTATAGATGAAACGATCCAAGAATCGTTCTTGGATCATGTGGTTTCATCACATGAAAAAAATTTTAAATTCCGTTGCACCGAACAACTAGTACGACTAGTCGTTCTTCGTCGTATCCGATACGACGATCACGCTTCCATGATGCGCTTGAGGATTTCTCCATATCCTTCAAGAAGAACATAGGACAAAGACGGAGGATGATGGTTTTATTCAGGAAGATGAAGAAGAAAGAGGGGGAGATATAGAAGAAGAAAATGAGGGAAAAGAAGGAGAAGAGCGCTCTACCTGGAAGTGGGTCGATGTACCTCGGGAAGATGGGTGGAGCAGAATTGTGTAGCTCAAAGCGAGGGTGAGGCTACGATAAAGATTATCAAAAAGAAAATGTAGATGAAGCAGAGGAAAGCGAAGAAAAAAAATGAGGACGAAGAGAGAAAGGGAACGAAAGGAGGATGGGGAAGAGGGAAGAAGGAAGTGGGTTATACCAGAGATGTGGGGGAGATACGCTCGACCCCGATCGTTGCCTCAAAGTCCTAGGCGTTAAGGACCGAAGCTCTGCAGCAAAGTTTGAATCTCGTTGCTAAACGGTTCAACCCACAGATCTCACCTGAGGGAGGGTTGTTGCTCGAAGATGACGATGAAGCCCTCCGCGCTCGCTCCTTTTCTTTTTGACTCACGGAATGACAGATAGCTTGTGTTGGCAACGATGATGAGCATTTATGGGTGATTGCGAGAGGGTACAAGAAGTGCATATGACTGAGTATTAGGGGAAATGAAGGAGGAGATCAATATAGAGGGGGAACATGGGAGATGGTTTCAAGGGCGTTGGAAAGAGGGGATGCGTGCGGGGCGGCAGTTGCGGGCCACTGTGCAGGACGCAGACGTGCGGTTTGGGGACTGGGTCAGAGGGAAAGGAGATCAGGGGAGAGATAGGGCAAGGACCATAGAGGAGGCATTGGTGGACGGGCCTGCACCGCATGACACCGCAGGAGGTTGGGCAATGGTTGAGGGTGAGCCAGAGGAAGGGGAAAGGGGGCGCTACGTGACGCGTGTGGATGCGGCCACATGGCAAAGAAGAAGAAGAAAATATTAAAATTAAAACTAAAATAATTATGATAATAAAAATAATTAATAAAATAAATCTAAAATAAATAATAATAATAAGTAAATAATATGTAAATAAGTAAAATATAAATATAAATATAAATAAAATATTAAATAAAATAATTAAATAATTAAATATATATTAATTAATTAATTAAAGAAAATAAAAAAATAAAAGAAATAAAAAGGGGGTGACACGTGGTGGCCCCAGATGTTGCCCCTTGTCGTTCCCAGAAAAATCACAAATTAATTGTAAAAAAAATAAAAACAAATAACAAGAGGGGTCAAATTAAAAAGTGATCAACATAAAAGTTGCTCGTCTCGATGAGATTTACAACCTTATTCAAGGACCCAAAACCAAAATAAACCAATGGTACTAAAAGTATTTTCGGTAGTATCCTATAGATATAAAATACCACATTTTTGTATTTTACAGACTTTTTATCATTTTAAAAAAGGTAAAAATTAAAATAAAATACAATAAAATATAAAATAAACATTTACAACTCAATAATATTTTTTTAGATTTTTAATATTTGAGATGATGGAAAGATAAAATTAAAAAAATAAAGGGACATAAAAAAATAAAGGGACATATGTATAATATACAATGAGGGACACAAAGCCCAAGTATCACATAAGAACTCCGAGTCTTTTGATTTTGGTCGTGTTTTGAAGGTAATTTAGCGTACATTAATTCAAATGTGAGCAGAGATCCATTGGAGACTATATGAGATAGATATTGATGTTTTAAGGATTTTAGTGTCAAACTAGGGTTTGGGTGTTTTTGGTAAATTTTACAAGTTAGTATTTTTTGGTATTTTTATTTATTATTGTTAGTAATATATATACTATAGATATGATTTTATTTAATTATAACTTAGTGAAAATAGATAAAAATAAGGGAAAATGTCGTGAATATATAGGTGATATTTACAAAGGAATTTAGTTTCTTATTTAATGCAAATATGAATGCTAAAATGCAGATATAAACTCTAAATGCATGAATGAGAATAATGCAAAATAGATGGATAGATGCAGCTAATTACCCGGGAACAAAGCTCTATTTTCAACTTTTAAAGTGATGAATCGCAGATTCATCAATCAATACATCACATACGCAATTGCATGATTGATGAGATGAGCTGAGATTTCACTTGAGGGATTGTACTTGAGATTTGAATCTAGATCTGAATTTATGATGCTCAAGGATGGGATAAAGTCAATGAAGGCTTCAAGAAACCCGAGTGCCAGCAAACCCTAGCCAATATGTGAGCAAATTCACATACTATCTTTTGATATTGACCTATATGCCAAAGGTGTAATGAAACATAATAAATTGTTGATCATGAAATTCACATATGCACAGTCAGGGATTCAACCTTCTAACTCACTAAAATTTGCTTGGAGACAAGCAAAGAGCTAATTATGTGATGAATCCATGACTCATCTTCTCTATATGGATGTTTTAGAAAAATCCCTTAATAAATCACTAATCAAACCCTCTAAAATCAATTAATTGACATTTAATAATTGTACTAAATAAGGGCAAAATCTGTTGATAAATAATATGTGTTTTTTGACCTTGATTAAGCTTATTATTTTATGTACATAAATTGATTATTTTTAGCTAATTCTTTCTCTAATAATTTCTTTGATAAATTAATTAACTTGTCATAAAGAATTAAAATCCATAAAATTCAGAAAATCAATAAAATACAGAATTCTAACATTGTATATTTTGTACATATTTTATCTTTGTACATTTTCTAACTTATAAAAAAATCCATAAAAATTAGATTAAATATGTATACATTGTATATAAATTAATTCACTAATTAAAATCAAATCTAAAATACAAAAAATCAAAAATTGCAAAAATATATGGTATTTTATTATCCATAGAGTACCTACAAAAATACTTTCTGTACAAATGATTCTTTTTGGTTTCGGTCCCATCATGAAAGTCGTCGATCTCATTGAGGGAACAACTTTCATGTTGAGCACTTTTTGATTTGTCCTCTCATTCTATTTCTTTTCTTATTTTTCTCTCTGGTCAATGGTCAACAACTCCTATCACGCATCACCCACCTATTCACCTTCCACATACGAGTCAGCAACGCCTATTGATAGGTCAACCGACCTTGTCTTCTAGCGCCATCATCCAAGACTGTTGTATATGATTAGATCCAACGGTCCACAACCTTTCCTCCTCGCACGTGTGTCTCACGATGACCCTTCATGTGCAAGACATGCACATCCCATCAACGACTCTGGATCGTTGGATCCAAGTGAATCCAATGACACCGGTAGCACAATCTTCCTCCTCTACTTGCTCTCCCGGCCATCCTCTTAGCTCCGCTCAAGCCTCCGACCGTTACGCCCTCCCCTGTGAAACCCCCATGTGCATGTAACCTCCCCCTCCATCTCCAAAGCCCCCGCGGCTCCATTAAACCCCCTCGGTTCCTTTCGCCTTCATCCCTATCTCTGGCAGTTACCCTCACCTTCACTTATAAAACCCAAGCTTTGCCTATGATCAAAGGTATACACCCTTTACAGGTTGTTCGTCTCCAGTTGTACCTTCCTCTTAGGTGATAGTAACAACAGGAAGACTTTGTCGACGAGTGATGAATCCACATTTCATCATCTTTATTCTATCATTTTGGCCTTAAAACCCCTAGTAAATGCATGTAAATAGGCTTAATTCATGCACTTTAGCATTCATGCATGTATGTGTAAATATTGTATAAAACATTGTTTTTAAAGCCAAATTATAGAATAAAGAAAAGAAAAGAAAAAGAATAAAATATTGTAAATATTTTATGACCCGAAACCCCGAGATCTAGGCATATAGATGAATAGGTCGACAAGGAATAAAGTAGGGGGAGATAAGAGCCAGAAACCAATAAAGATTCCTTTTATTCAATTCATTCTTTATTCATTTTGGGACCTATTTCTAGTTCCACTTTTTATACTTCAAATAAAGAAACTTTGTACATGAAAGTTGTAGAAAATTAAATATAGAAAAATACAAAATTGATTTCACATAAAAAGAATGTACAGACAAAAAGTTATGATCTGAATAAGTTTCTAGAATCCCAACTTCTCAGACCTGTATCTCTCAAATAAAAATCTGAAATGTATCAAAATCACTTTTAATTGTATGTAATTTTTAATAAGTTAGTTAATGAAAGTGGTTTCATATTTTTTCGAGTTACAGTTTGAAAGTCAGGTTTTGGACCCCCATTGTATACTTGTACATATTAAAATATTCATTTTATTTATTATTCATTATTTTTATAATTTCATATTTTTATAATTTTGTAGATATTATTTAATATATTTATATATTAAAATCAGAATAAAAACACAAAAAATACAAAAATAAAATACTTGTATACAATACATAGGTATAATACCTGTAAATATACCTATATAATTAATACTTTTATTTATTCAAGTGTATAAAATACATCATAAAAATAAAATAAAAATATATTTAAGTGTATAAAACAAGTTATAAATTTATAAAATAGTAAACAAAATAAATAAAATTAAAAATACAAAATAAAAATAAAAATATTAAAATATATATACATATACCTATATAGCTCATAAAAGGTAACTTGTAATTCTAAACATCAAAAAATTAAATAAAAATCACTATAAAATAATTTATAAAATAATAAACACTTTTCATTTAATAATCTAAAAATAATAAGTTTATTATTTTTAAATGAAATTTTAAATCTTTCTTCCAGGGGATTTTCTGGTTGGTCCACGTGGACCAACCAGAGCCATCCTCTGGTTGACCTCGGTCAACTCTCTGACCGAGGTATGGCTTTTGTCAGAATGTTGGTTTCCACCCGATTTCGTGATCTTTTGAAGGCCGGTCTGTTCACCCTTTTGCATCACATCCTTCTTGACTTTTTCTCCTCGAGCATCGAGGAAACACGCCCGGGTCCATCCTCGAGTGTTGCATCGCTGCTCCGCCTGTTACACCTCATCCTTTCCACCCGCTCGTCAACCCATTCAAATACACCATCCGGCCTTCCCTTTGAATTTTGAACACCCTTTGACCCATTTCCTCTCCACCTTCCGTGCGCCATCGAAGGAGGGAGGTGACAGCTCCCGCTTCTGGCCGTTAGGAGGATCGAGGAAGCGACGCAGGGGCCGTTCCACCCACCTCCGGTGAGCTTCGCTGTCGAGGTCCTATCTCATGTGATACTCACCTTCGAGGTTCTGTTTTTCCTTAGTTTTTCTTGCGTTTTTTATTTGTCGTAGTCGTAGGATCAAAATCCCATCCTCCCTTTCGTGTTTCATCCATCCGATCACCTAATCGACCCCTTCGCCGGAGCTAGCTCCAGCAAGCCTCTATTTCACCATTCTCCACCCTTTCTTGCCCACGGGTGGTCGCGGAAGTTTGCCCGCGACCTCCATAACCACTTTTGTTGCAGGTCCTCGATCGTCAAAGCACCTGGAGCTCATTTTGTCCGTTGGTCGTGATACCTGGAGCCCCCCAGCTCTGCCGCCATCTCGCGCGAGCTCCGACCGTCGCCGGAGGATTTTGGAGCCTCCAGCCGCTAGAGGGAGACCCCAGGAAGGCACCCGGTCATTTTGGAAGCCTGAAGGAGCGTCGGAGCCCGAGATTGAGGATGGGGAAGGTCGCCACGCCGGTGGTTCTGCCTTGTTCCTCCTCCTGGGCTCCCTGTCGTTCGATCAAAGCATGTTCTTCCTGGAAAGCAGCATCCGTCCGATCTTGCCAAGCCGCAGCCGTTCGATCAAGGGCCAGGATCTAATCCTGGCCACCCATCTGCGAAGGGGCATCGTTCAACGTGGGGCTGACACGTGTATTAGTGAAGACATAACTATCGTTCGATCTTCCAAGAGTTGGGTATTTTGCATTCACACCCTCGCTTCTTTTTGTATTTAATATTTTCACTTTAATCTTTCATCTACAGTTAAATATTTCTATAATACTTATGGTTATGCCCCTTGAACTTTGTATTATTGCAAAGAGGTCCCTGGCCAGGTCACCTCACGTGACTCGCACACGTGAGGGGAGTGGCTATTTTGTAAGGGACCCCCTACAGGTTTATGTATTTCGTTTTGGTCCCATAACTTTTTAATGTAGTTATAAACTTTTTTGTAAATCTACATTCCAGCCCCCCACGTTTTTTTATAATTACCAGTAGGTCCCCGCTAGGCACGTGCGAGTCACGTGTGCATTGGCGTTTTTTGCAAGAAAGCCCTTAGGGGTTCGCTTATTTCATTTTGGTCCCGAAACATTTTTAATTAGTTATATATTTCTAGAAAATTTGCATTATGGCCCCTGGATTATTGGATAATTACGATAATACCCCTGCTAGAATGCAATTTCTTTTTGTTTCATCTACTTATTTCATGCATATATAAATCCCTAAAAATTCCCAAAAAAATGCCTTAGCTTCATGTTGCATTGCATTTCCATGCCATATTTTTATTTTGCATTTTTTTGCATTTTAATATTTATAAAAAATTCAAAAACATGCATTTTCATCCATGTTTGCATTCGAATATACATAAAAATTATAAAAAGTATTTGAAAAATTTCAAAAAAATCACATTTTGTGTGTTTTTGCATACCTTAACTTCAGACCAAAAATCATAAAAAAATAAAAGAAAACTCCTAAAAATACAAAACCCCCAAAATCTCTATAAAAATATTAAAATTCAAAAAAAACACAAAAATATAGTTTCTATTTCTTAAATTTATTTATTTTATTCCTTTTATTTTAAAATTAATTTAGAGAATTTTGGTTCCTGATTGATATTTTTCATCTCCATTTTAATTTTAAGCATTTATTTTATTCCCTTTTTTAAGTATTTTTTACTTTAAAAATACCATAAAAATCAGGAAAAATGTAGAAAATCACAAAAACATTAGAAAAATATAAAAAAACACAAAAATATTTTTATTTCCTGAATTTTGCTTATTCTTACCTAATTTTATAAATGCATTACCTCTCTTATCTTTATTATATATATATCATATTTTATAGAAAAAGAAAATATAAAAAATAAAAAATAAAAAATAAAAAAAGAAAATAAAAAAATCAGAAAATCAAAATCAAATTAAAAATATAAAAATCAAAAATTAAATAAAAAATATAAAATTAAAAACCCACAAAAAATAGCACTTGTATAGATAAATACATCACATTCATTCTTGAGCATTAATTTTGCCCGATTTATCCTGCTTGTTCCCTGTGTTTGACCTCTACATACTTGCTCCTATACACATCTTTTATGTGGAGTTATAATAAATTTTAACTCCGCATCTTGCTTTTCACTATTTGATCGTTGTTGTGGGTTAATTGTTGATTGACCCGGGTTTCGTGAGTGGTCGCCTCAGCGACATTGTGATCCCGCCTTGTGTGGATTACTTTAAACCCTCGCAGATCCCGGTTCATCAGCGAGGAAGAGGGGAAGACCTTGGTGTAATCCTCAACCAAATTCTTGGTCGAGTCGCTTCTTCTTCTCCACAGAGCAGCAGAGCTCAGAGCCCACCTCGCCAGACTCTTTGAGCAACGACTCCAGGATCCTCAGCTCCTCATCTCCAGGCGAGAACCATCCAGATCCTCTCTCGACCAACGTCTCCGTCCTCCTCCGTTACTCATCTCCCAGGTACCCATATCCACCCGACCGCACGTAAATTTCATCAATTTTATACATACTCACTTCACCACACCACTGACCCCTCCAAGGGTCCCAACACCTCAACTGCGCACCTCTGACCCTCGCCGACCATTTTCCCTTCGCCTTCGTCTTCTCCACAACCTCCCCAGATCCACTCTACCTCCAAGTTTTATACGTACCTAAAGTCCAGGCCTCCACCTCCTTCGATCACATCTAGGTCTTCATGCTACTACCCCTCGCTCGTTTTTATATGCTAACCCTGTAGGGACGTCACCCCATAACTGATCGTAATAGACGACCAAGCTCCGTTCAGCTTCGCTACTCCCGACGAACCTTCACCGCCACATCTCCTCGACCCTCACATCAACTTCCAGATGCCTCTGCCAACTACGTGGGGGGCTCCCTGAGCTCCCAAGTCCCTTCACAGACCAGTAGCACAACGACAGTGCTAGGAGGGGCTCGTCAGAGCTTTGTCTCTACACCACCGCTCATGAAGGAGAAGTTAAACATAGGAGCCATCGGATCTCTCTCCCCTCGGCTTTGGTCGGACAATCCCTGATCTATTGTGCCCATGTCGTTCGATTGAAGATCCAAGCTCCCCTCCACGATCAGATCATCGCCAACTAATCCTCTTGTCTTGGGTAGTCTTCGAGTCACTACAACACTCCATGTGGAGGCACAGAGCCCGAAGCAGCAGCCGAGCCACAACATCCCCACGCGCCACACTGGGATATTTTACGCTCCGTACCCTTGCTTCTTCAGGAACTGCAGAGAAGATCGTTCATGTGCGAGGCACGCACATGCCCTGATTAATTTACAAAAAGGCCTCGTGGGTTTTATAAATTAAAAATAAGACCTCTAGGGACATATTTAAGATGAAAACTCATATTTTTATTGCCTTTCAGTCTGCGACGCTTCATTTCATCATATCTTGCTCATTCAAACTCCATTTTTAGCACATAATATGTCATTTTGAAGCTGTTTTTGCACTCTATCATATAATGTATTTTGCGGACTGATAAGGAGCTCTTTATTGATTAATAGTATTTAAGAATCTATAATGATTTATGCAAGTTGATCTTTGACATATTGGTGGCATATTTATATTGAGAAAAATCCGATTTATTCTACAGGGACTTGATTGAAGATATTTTGTTTAGATCGACTCTTACAATCAGCGACTATTATTATTAATTGAGAAATTAATCTCTGTAGGGGTTTATTCGAGGAGGGAAATTTAATTATTTCCTCACATATTTTGTGATGATTTTTAACCAATGATTTGAGAGAAAATTGATCTGATTGTAGGGGCTTAATCAAGGAGACTTCTTAGATTTATTTCCTCAAACTTTACTGTTAACTTTTTGAGGATTAAATCGTGAGATTTTGGAGATAGATATTCTGCTTCAAAATTATCATTGATCTATTGAGGAGGAGCATCAATCAACAACTTTACCTTAGTACATGCACCTTGAATTTGATTGAATATAGTTCGAGATTTAATATATTTTGATATGCAATTAACTTTTGAGGATATTGATTATTTTATTATCTTAAAATTAAACAAAATCACAAATCATGTGCTTCACCCTTATCTTTTCTGTTTATTTTTACTCGCATTGTGTCTCTTTCATTGCATTACATTTCACCTTCTGACACAGATATTAACATCATGATTAATTAATTGTTTAAATAATTTAAAACCATGCAATTGAATATCATTGTTCCCTGTATTCGACCTTGGTAGATTTACCAAGTAAAAATTGTTCAAAAAATTTAAAAAATATGGTTTTTGCTGAATTATTATCCACCTCATATACTACAATTTAACATTACTAAAAGAGGTGGATTACGATTCATCGAGGAGGCTCTTCCTCCCTTCTTTAAACTACATGAGATTGATTTAAATTAAATCTAAAACACTGTAAATTATTTGCAACATGTTTGATTTATTTTTTAAATTAATAATTATTGTTGCAAATTTATGGAACAAATTCACGGTCATTGATTGAAAGCATAAACCAATCTAAATCATTGGATTTGTGAGCACATGGATTGAGATCCATAGACATCCGATTTAGTATAAAAGGGAGGGTGGCCCTAGCCTTTACACTAGATGAATTACAACAACAAATTCCTCTCTCTACTCGCATATGTCTCCTCTCTCTCTCTCAACAATATGGACCCCTCATATAGTTGGCATAGATAATCTCATTGTTGTCGCGACGCCGTTGTGTTGCATGATCGATTGCTCGTGGATCTCCTTCATCTTCGATGCTTCTTGTTCGTGAAGAAGGCATCGGATTTCATGATACAAAATCAGGAGACTCCTACCTTGGATCATCACCTTGGATTGCAGGAAGCGCACGTCTCATCTTCACGCACGCAAGCACAATATATGTCGGATCGGACTTGAGACATGAGGTCTCCTCATTTAGAGATACGACCGCAGACGCTTCAAGAGGTATTCCTTGTACTTGTTTGTCTCATTGATGAAAGGATTTGACAAGTGTTCTCGAATTATGTGGTTTCATCTCTTACAAAAATTTTAATTTCCACTACCTTGAGCAACTATATGACTAGTTGCCCTATGTCGTATGTGATGCGACCTATACACTTCTGTGATGCGTTAAGGCCCAAACACTAGCTTTCAAGTGGTATCAAAGCCAGGTTTAAAAGTTTTGGTTATGATCCAAAACTCTGGTGAACCAGGTTTTGCATATCTAATATGCGGGGACTCGTTGTTTTGCATGAGATATAAGCTTCGAATTGTTTTTCGTTAAGATAAAAAACCACATGTTTATGATTTGTTTGTACGTGTTTTTTGAATACTAAAATGTATTTATAATATCTAAATATGTACCCAAAATAGTAGTCAATTGTTGACACCAAAGTGCATGAATTAAAATTCGAAAAGTCCCTGCGATGAAATTATTTTTGCTTGTATTAACGTATCTGTAACAAATTAATTTTTACTTGCTATTTTTCCATCATGAAACATGAAATAAACACTTTATTTAATAGATAACTAAACTAGCAAACCTCTCGAATTTATTTCGTGCGATTCCGACCTTGTTTGCCCCAGATATTCCATATTTAGTGGAGAAGGGTCGGATCGTGATGATTGGATCATGAAGTCTTATTGCTTAAGGTATTTATCATTCAACAAAAATCATAGAAGTTATGAAGTTGCTTTTGATTAAAATTGATGACTGTTATTTATGAAAATAATTGATTAAACATCAATGATCGTTGAATGTATGTTTCATGACAAAAAACCCAGTTATTCTACAATAGTTATATGACAACTTCTACATGCAAAACATGGTTGCTTAATATGCTAAGAAATTTAGGATATCAAAAAGGTTTTAAGATGCCTAATAATTCTGAGTAATTACTATATTGTATAATATCGTCATCAAAGTTGACCGCTAAAACCGCAAGTACATTAATATTATTTGTATTGTTCTCAATTGGAATGGTGAAGGTGTATAGTCTGGATATGTTGGCTTGATTTCTTGATTAGTGCCTTGCATGTCAAGAAAATGATCCCTCCGGCATAACTCAAGTCTACTGGTCGGATCCATTTTTGAGGAAAGAATAATACGAGCAAGTCAAGTTGTACTGTAATTATTAAATTACGAAATAATACTTATTTGTGAGGGTATATCAAACAAAACCTAATTGTTTGTTGGTTGATTGAATTGGATTGATAATTAATTTAACATGATTATATTAGTTATATCCAATTAAAATAATCACTCTATTATGAATAGAGTTGTAGTTCCCTTTGAATAATTAATTATGTGAATTATAATTAATTAAAATTTGAATGAGATATAGCGGATCATATAAATGACATCCATTGTCTCCCGTCAAGGTGAAGGGTTCCTTCGCCATGGATTTTATGCTGGAGATGTCTGTCCGAAGTGACATCTCCTACATACAAGCGCACATGGATCGGACTCTTTGCTTCTCAGAAGAGTAAGGTTGTATGCGTAGTAACTCTAATATCGGTTCCTCATATTATCGGGGAGCTATTAGATTGCGCACAGCGAGTTCTATTCAAGTTGACGATTGATTCAATTAACAATGGGTCAACATCACCTTAGGGGTGATGGGCCCGTGTGTTAAAGATCGAATTGGGAAATGCAAGTTGAGTTTTCGCTTCTTTTTATATGAGTTGTTGTTTCTCATATTATTGGGATGTAACAAATGTAAAAAGGAGGCCCCAGATCTTGCTAGAGATATATCTCCTACTTTAGAAGTTTAACAAGGGAATGAACGTTCAAAGTTTGAAAGGTAAGATAACTTTGATTTAAAAAATTAATATCCTTAATCTAAGTAAAATATATATTAATGCAACTTATCTTATTTCAGACAACCTTCATTAAATCCATTCAAATCTATACTTAGTCATGACCAATATAATATCATGGACTGGATCCATGATTAAGTTGTAGTTCTTGCGGTTGAACACATAATATATGTGGTTGCAATATGCAAGTTTCCTCGTGATTACTAGGAATGACAATTAAATAGACACAGGACAACAACCTATGCTTTGTGTATCTCTGAAGTCTTGATTTCTCATCGAGTGTACTTTGGAAGTAACATGTCGGTGATGATAGTAATTATCAATATCATTCTAAAAAACTGAAGAATATGTTTTTGCAAACATGTGTGCTTTCAAAAATTAATCATGAATGGCACGGTTCACTGCATTGTGCAAAATGGTGGCTCTTTAAGAGGTGATGTACTCAAAATATTTAAGTACCTGCTTGAACCTAAGTCCTCTGAGTTAAAATGAGTGTTGATATGATGGATGTCGTCATTCTACTATCTCTACTCAGATCTTTTGTGAAGCATCATAATATTCGTATTGTATGAATATGACGAAACAAGAATAAATGTTGAAGTACTCTTACATTGAAGTCCCTTGAGGATATGTTCAATTTAAGAGATCCTTTATCTTAAGAAAATGTTGTTTATAGATTAAGAAATCATCGTGGAATCGTGGGCTGGACCCAAGTAAGAAGGAAAGTCAAAGAGTTGATTGTACTTCTGTGACTTCCATACACATGACATCCAAAGAGTTGGATGAATGTTGATACTGCAACAAGTTGATGTACTGATAGTATGACTATCTAGACTATTTAAGATCGTTGGAGAATGACCGTATAGTGCATCAAAATATTTTACATCTACACAACATCACTGATATCAACTTACTTATTAGATAAGAATAAAGTACAGTAATTGTATCTCATTCTAATGGTAGTTGCAAATTGGTTGCATATGTTTTAGAAGACTAGAAAATTTGTTCTTATGGTTTAACAGTCATCCACATTAGAGTTGATGTAATTGTTGCAACAATCTCCATTGGATAGAAAGACCACATATTTTCAGTGGGAGAGCCCTCAATCTTAGAGAATGTCTCTATGACCCATATATTAGAAAACATTCGCTGTTTATTTTTTATCTTGTAATGGACATACATTATGGAATAGACCTATCATAAAGAGTTATGATAGATATATTTCAAATAATAATCTAACATCTAGAGAACTCTACTAAATTAGATATTAATGAACAGTTCATTACATTTCTAATACTGAAAATTTAGACCTTAAAAGATCAGTAGGAGGATGAAGATCATTTGACAATGACCTGGCATCAAGCTATGGATATAGGTCTATTGATAAATTCAATAGACTAGTAAGAGATGGAACTTTAGATTGTCTGAAAGCTCAAATCTTACATACTTATGAATATTGTATTTAAAGTTAAAATGTCCGATACATCCTTCTCTAGGAATGGTGTAAGATGCCAAGGTATATAAGACCTCATACATATTGATGTATGTGTACCCTCTATACCATAATGAACATTGATGATATGTAATATCCGCTAATAAATATTCATGATATGAGATTTCTTCCTATACCCATATGAAACCTTTGAAATATTCAAATATTTCATAATTTTGCTTGAGAATCAACGTTGTAAGGAAGATAAAATGAATTTGATCTATAGGTAGCTAGTACCTATTAGATTAATTCAAGGAATACCTTATAGAAAAATAAATATCGTTCCTATCTCACTTATCCTAATACACCTCAGCTTAATGGGGTTGTAAAGAGATGCAATTAGATCATGTTTGACATTATTCGATCAATGATAAATCTTAACATAATTACCTCATAGTTTCCAAGTATACATGTAGTAGAGACTGCAATATATATCCTCAGTAAGATCCCGTGCATATATGAACCCAAAACTCCTCATGAGCTATGGTTTGGAACCAAACTTGGTATCAGACTGAGAATTTAAGGATGGCTTGCTCCGTGCTATAACATGGATGTAAGAAAGCCGGAACCTTGCACTTGATAGTGCTACTTCATTAGGAATATAAAGGATGGTATTGGATACCTGCCTTATGCCCTTGAGATTCAATATATGAATGAAGTAAAGGGACTAGTTGAATCATGAAAGGATAATGAGTCTCCTAGAATTAGAAACTAAAAGGACATTTAAAGATGAAACACTCATGCCTCTTCAAATTAGTTTGAGGGTTGTAAGACCACCTAATAGGTACCACATGTTAGATAAATCTGACATTGATCGAACTTCATATGGTGAAGCTTCTGAATATCATGATATGGAAAGATGGATGTTAGCAATAAAGTATAAAGTAGACTTCATACATAAGTGTTGTATATGGACCCTCGAGGATCCACCTATATTGGTTGAACTCATTGAGTGTAAATGGATCTTCAAGAGAAAGAGGGAACCTGATGAGATGGTAGAAACTTTAAAAGCACGGCTTCTAGCCAAGAGCTAAACACAGAAAGAAGAAATCGCTTACGATTAGACTTACTTTATAGTAACCATGCTTAAACCCATTAAAATATTGCTAATTGTATCTACACAACTTGTCTACGACATCCGAAAGATGAAAGTCAAGATTGCATTCCTCAATGAATACCTCGACGAGGATATCCATATGAAGTAGCCCCATGCCTTCATTGTTGAAAAATGCAAGGTGTGCAAGACAAGGAACTCCATTTATGGGCTCAAATAATCTTATTGTAGTTGGAACATTAGATTTGATAAAATTATAAATATGTTATGATTTCATATAAAATATTGATGAACCATGTGAAGCTTAATGGGAGTGACATTGTGTTCATCATGCTAAATGTAGATAAAATCCTAACCATCTTGAATAATACAAGGATGGTAATAAATGTTTTATGATCTGGTTGTTCTATAGCTTGAGATATAATCTAAAGGATGCCTTGTATATCTTAGTTCTGAAGTTGTTCAGAAGATGAGAAGAGGGTATTGGGGTGATCACATTAGTTAAACATCTTGGACATATTCCATTTTTCAGGGGAAACTCCAAGGAAAGCTTATTTTCCTTAAGATATGGTACTAACCAATCTAAAGGGATAGCCCCTCAAAGAGCTAAGGTGTGAATGCCAAAGCTACATGCCATAGTGCATCAGCTATGGGAAGTTCAGTGTATGCCAGATGTGTACAAAAGGCCAGTTGCCTGCCATGCAGTGGGAGTTGTAAACGGTTACCGATCCACTGTGGAGATAAAAATACTTGATAGCAGTAATACTTAATCTCTTCAAAGGCATAAGATTTTTTAGATAATGGTAACAAAGTCGTTTAGAAATTAAAACTTTATATATAGCGATCTAAAAATGTCTTACCTACATATACCATACTGGACATAAGACTATGTCTTAATATAAGGAGATATAGATCTCCAGGCATAAAGGTATAAGTTATTAGTTATAATAATTATCAAGTTATAGTGGCAAAGGCACGATAACTACTTCGACAAGATTGAGTATTGGTTGCATAAGATGCAATGTTCGCATTGGATGCGAGCACTATTACTGTGGGACATGCGAGTTTGTAAGAGGACTTAGCATAGTCTATCGGGAACAGAGTGACTAGTCAGCCTAGAAAGCTATTTTTCTAATAGCTTATGATTGACACATGAATATGAATATTAGTCATTACATGACCCTTTGGGCTAATGGGATATTGTTGGAAATGTGAGCCCACAATGAGCCATTATGCAATAATGTTCTTGCAATTTAGTCCTTGATCTGGATTTGAGATATTCTCAATGTCTAAATCATTATACATGGAACGCACAATCGTCATGTCCTTATCTCTGAGTATCGACAGAGAAAGCGCGTTATTGTTGAAAAGTTCAAATAATTCCATTATTGAATAATATATCTAAGCGTTGGGAAATTGATAATTAAACATGATTTAATTATCATGAATAATATGAATATGATTCATGTTATTTAAACACACGAGAACGGAGATCCAAGATAATAAAATATGATTTTATTATCAATGATATAAATAATGTGGATATCACTATCCATATTAATCATTTACATTATAAAATGTGATTCATTATATACTAGAGAGATAATTGTAAATAGTATTTATGAATTAAAAGTCTATGTGAATTGGATTCACATCGAACAAATAATTGAAAACACAATTTATATTTTATATTGGATGTGTGAATACGACTCATTGTTATGAATGACATGATTGAAATTATCACAAAATAATTTGGAATAAATTTTGTGAATAATTATGCAATAATTATTGTTGCATATTTGGAATTTATGGAGAGGTATGAGATCTCTCAATTATCACGAAGCATTTTACACTAGATGAATTACAACAACAAATCTCTCTATCTATTCTTTCTCACACGTCCACTCTCTCTGAACAATATGGTTGTCTATATTGTTGACATAAAGAATTTCACAGTTACCACAACGTCGTTGTGTTGCTGGATCGACTTCTCATGGATATCCTCCATCTTCGGTGCTTCTTGATCGTGAAGAAGGCGTCAAATTTCTTGAGATGAAATCAGGAGACTCCTCGCTTGGATCATCAACTTGGATTACGAGAAGCATGTATCTCGTCCTCGTGCCCGCAAGTGCGATCTACGTCGAATCAGACGTGAGATAGGAGGTCTCTTCGTTTAGAGACACTATCACGCTTCATGAGGTATTTCTTGTACTTGTTTGTGTCATTGATGGAACAATTTGAGAAGTGTTCTTGAATCATGTGGTTTTATCTCTTTAAAATTTATTGATTTCCACTGCCTGGAGCAACTAATATGGCTAGTTGTCCTAGGTTGTATGTGATGTGACCCACACTCTTCCGTGATGCATTAAGATCCAAATACTAGCCTTCACCAATATCTTCACCTAACCTTCATTATACACGCCAACAACCCAGTAACTCCTAACCCCAAGTTCCCTAACCTCAGGCGGACGTTGAAATCACCACACGGGCTTGTAACCTCTGCTAACCTCCATCTTCTAATAATCCCCGTCGAAGCCCAAAAACGTCATCCACCCTTGTTTAAGATACTCGCCCAGTCCTCTCCCCCTCTTTGTGACAAGGAGAAGGGGGATAGACGGAGGTCATGACGACAATGATTCTGGTGTGATCCATGGTCGGAGATGCCATGTAACGACCTTGAATTTAGTTTTTAAGCGTCAAGGTCCGGCTGACCTTGTAAGCAGCGACCCTGAGGTATTCAAGGCCTCAAGCCCAAGCCATTCGTATGCCAACGTCATTCTTCAAGCTTCAGATAGGTTTTGTCTAGATTTTAATTTAATTTTCTTTTATTTTTTCACATCGCGTACCAACACCTTCTTTGCTCTTTGATCGGAACACCACCTTCCTCGAGGATCAATAACCCTCGCAGGGGGTTCCCCTTGCCATCTTCTTCTTCCTACGTACCAAACCACCTCAAGCCTTCTTCTCCATCATGACCGGAGAATAAATCACCATACCAACTGCCTTCTTCATCCTCCCGACCTTCGTCTCATTCACTCACATCAAGCACACACTTGGTAGTGCTCTGGCTATTGTTATCTCCAATCCTGCATGTCTTTTACTCCTCTATGATTAGAAATTGGGGCAAGCTTCGATCTAGAGCTCCAATTTCCAGACGTTGATAGCAACATTATGGCGCTCTTTCATTTCCATCGAGCATCTACGATCTTCACGGACCTTGAGGCTTCTTCTTCAACTTTCAGGAGTAACACAAGAGCATGGAGGAGGATGCTCGGGCTCTGGCCCAAGCTCTTCTGCCACAAGACGCTGAAGGATGGAGCACCAGCGTACATGTACTGTTGGATTAGCCCCAATTGGGGATAATCCAAAGACCCAATTGAGTCCTAGTCGACACCACCGAGCCTACGGCATTAGAATTTACCGAACCACTAGCCGAAGCACACGCACTCTCTACGTGGCATGAGACACAACCAACCATATGAGTCTAGAGCCAAATGTGCCTCAAACGTGCACTTCTAGGAAAATTGCATCTTCACCCTACCAACTTCTCAGAATTATAAAAATACCCCTACGCATGGGTATTCAATAAAAATAGTAGCGGGTTTTTCATAATTGCATTTGAATCATTGTAGGGACTTGTTTGTAATAGTGTATGTTATGTTTTATTGCACTTATGCCCCGAGATTGTTTGTTGAGTAACTTGATTATATATTATCCAATTGATGCAATCTTAATTTCATTGTGAAGCTCATTTAATCCTTTATGTTACGACATGTTTTACTCTTTGATTTATTAAGCCTACTTATGTTAATTAATTAGAGATACAAATTGCTCCATTCATGGCTATATATTTATCATTAATTCATTCAGCTTCAACTCATGTATCATTTGGATCTTGATTGTGATAATTTATATTGTTCGAGTCATGCATTTTATTCAGGAGCATAGTTTAAGTGTGTTTATACATGTTATTTATTTAATTTATTATGTTCATAATATCCATTATTTAACTTAGATGAAATCAAAAAAGGCATGTTTATTCATATTGTTCTCTGATGCATTATACATGTTCTTTTGACCTAGATTATTTACTCATTATTGAACCTCTAATCGCCCTAAGTAAAATGTGTCATGTTGATGTAGTCGGAGAATCAGGATCGATCAAAAATTAACCACACAAATTGATATATCAGCGAATTAATTAATGTGTGATTTTATATATTTTTAACCTGTGCAAGCCCCAGGGTCGATTCAAGGAGGCAAAGGAACAACATCGAATCAAATTAGATGAATTAGATCACGGTGTTCCAATTAGTTTTTTTGTATTTTTTATGCAATACAAATGCCAATGCCCAAATGCAGTTGAATTAGGTTATTAAAAAATCAAGCAACATAGTCAAATTAATTTTAATATGAAATTAGTCCAATTCGACCAAGTTATATTTTTCTTGAAAACCTAATCTAATGATGAATGAAATATATATATATATATATTAGAATTTTGGGTTTAAAATGCAACAATGAAAATTGTATTCTTTTGGGGTTTTTTATGCATTTTTTCATGCAAAAAGAATGCAAAATTAATGATTTTCTTACTGGAAGTCAAACATGATGAAATAAAGCTACAATATTTTTTTGGCATTTTCCGAGAATATATGAATTTTTTAATGAAAATAAAGTGACTATAAGTATTTATTTCCAAATAAATCTACGAAATCAAATTATCCAGAATGTGATTTATCTCAAAAATATGTTTATATGCGCAATCCAAGAGAGCTGAAATTTTGCAAAAATAATATTTATGGATTTAATTAAAAATTATTTACTGAAATCACTCAATAATTTATTTTATGCACAACACACACCTAATTTTTATGAAATTTTGAACTGATTAAAGCACAAGTAGAGGCATCATCTGTGATTTTTGCACATTTTTTAGAGCAAGCTTTAATTAAATATGATTTAAGACCACAAATTGGGTAAACTAAGTAATTTTCTCCAAATAATTTTAATTAATTTCCCAATGTTCATAAAATTCTAATTAAATAGCCAAAAGATAGAGAATTAAATGATCTACAAGATGCAAGTTTTGTACAAAAAATATGCAAAATGGATCTCCAAATTAGAGCATAAACGCATGGGTGTCTGTGCAATTATATAAATAAAATTGAATGATTGAAATGTGCATAGGGACACTTTTGTAATTAAATAAAAATACAAGAAAATGCAAATTTCACAAATAAAAAAATTAAAATTAAAATGGACCTTTGAACATGGGTTCCAAAAATGGAACCCACTTCTCACACTTAGGGCACGATCTGTAGGGTGACTTGAGGGCGTAGCAACTGCGAGGAGAGCAGTTGAGGTCGCGGGGGGTACAGCAAGGCCGCGCAGGTGCGACAACCTGGAGCATGGTTGAGTCACACGCAGGAGGAGCCGAAGTGTGACTGGAAGTGGCGCAGAGGTGGCTCCGCAGTGGTGTGGCAGCAGCGGTGGTGAGGGACGGCCGGCTTGGCCGACAGTAGAGGTGGTGGGGGCTGGTGGGTGGCACCATCTGCTCATAAAAGATGGGGGACGACGATCGTCCATTTTTTTTCAAAATTTGCTGCTATTTGATTTTTTATTTCTGTAAAACAGATAATCAAAATGTTAATGAAAATGATAGTGATTTCGATGATGGAGTGGTGGTTGTGTTTGACGAAAATGATGTGGCGATGAAAATGCAGTGAATATGAACAAGACAAACAAGTGATGTTGGATAAATAAATAAATAAATGATAGAGTGAAGATAGAGAATTTACTCGTGGTTCACCGGATTGTGGAGCAGCTACACTGCACTCCAATTGTCACCTCAAGAAGGTCAGCGAATATGGACCTTCGAAACTTTACAGTGAGGTTTGAAGCTGTTGCAATGTGGGTGAAGACCCACGGATCTCGCTAGCTAGTCGTCGTCGCTCGACATCGAAGGTGGAGCTATCACCTCATACCTTCAACGGGGCTCGGACCTCTCTTGTAGAATGGCAGATCCGGAAGAACAAAGGAGGATAAGGGAATAAAAAGGAGGAAGTGGAAGTTAGAAAAGAGGTGGAGAAGGTGGCTTGGGTGGGAAGTAGGAATAGAGAATAAGTAAAAGGAGAAGAGAAAAAATATAAAAAATAAAATAAGTAGGCTACTAAAAATAATGAAGAGAGAATAAAAGAATAAAAAATGAAATAAAATTAAAAGTAAGTATAAATAATAAAGAAATAATAAATAAAATAAAATAAAAATATAATAATTAAAGTAATAAATAAAATGAGATAAAATAAATAAGTAGATAATAAAGTAGTTAAATAAATAAAAAAGGGGGTGACAGGCGACGACTCCAGAAAAATCAAAAATTAAATGTAAAAAATCAAAAATAAATAACAAAAGGGGTCAAATCAAAAAGTGGTCAACAGAAAAGTTGATCATCTTGACGAGATCTACATCTTTCATAAAAGGACCAAAAAAATAAATCGTACAAAAAATTGGGGGTATCTTAATGGTATAAAATATCGAATTTTTTTCGAATTTTTTGTCATTGAAAATAAGATAAAAAACAAAATAAAACAAAGAAAATATAAGATAAATATTAACAATTTAATCTATTTTTTGGATTTTTAATAATTAATAAAATAAAAGGATAAAATAAAGGGGTAGTTTTGTTAATATGTACAATATACAATAGAGGCCCAAAACCCAAGTTTCACATACGAACTCTGATTTTTTGAATTTAGTCTTGTTTTGAAGGTAATTGAACGTACATTAATTCAAAAGTGAGTAGGTGTCCATAGAAGAGTACGAGAGAGATACTCACATTTTAAGGTTCTTAGTCTCAAGCTAGGATTTGGGTTTTATTGGTCACTTTTATGAGTTAGTATGTTTTTGATATTTTTCCTTTATTAATGTTAGTAATATATACACTATTGAGTTGATTTATTCAATTCTGAATTAGAGAAAAATAAATAAAAATATCAGAAATATGGTAATATACATAGGATGTTTACAAGGGAAATTTGGCTTCCTACTTAATGCAAATATGCATGCTAAAATATAGGTATTAATTACAAGTGCATGAATGATAAAAATGCAGAATAACTGGAGAAATGCAGCTAATTACTTGGGAACAAATCTATGTTTTCTACTTTTTAGAGTGATAAATCACATATTCATCAACCCCGTATACTTAAACCTTGCTCGTCCCCGAGCAACTAAAATGAAATGCAAAAGTGGAATGATTTTGGGATCCATACCAAGGTCATGAACAAAAGGTGAAAATGGAGCTCGACTTGACCTTTGGATTGATAGTGTGGTAGAACCTTACTGGGAATTGAATTTAAGACCTAACAACCTTTAAGTTCCACAAGTCTCAATTCAGGTCCCCTCAAGAGTCACGTCAGAACAAATCTTCATACACAAATTCCAATGACTATGAATCTTACTTGTACCGAGTAAGTGAAATATAGCTCTCCACATCATAAATGGCAAAGAAACATCCTCCTTTAACCATGTAACTCTAATTCCTCGGTCTAGCAACTCTTTCCTTGAGGAGCGGGATATTCCCTTCTAAGTTCAAGTGCAACGGACTCAAGAAGAGAGGGTAGAGAAGAGAATGGTATGTGACCAATGTAGTCACATATCCATGGAGATTGATCAGTGTAGCCATGTCTCCAACTGCAATCTTCCTTGGAATGAGACATTAAACCATATGCCTTGCTTATTTGACTATACATACTCTGGCAAGCATTTTATTTTCAATCAGGCATGTCCCTTTTTTCGAAGTTCTTTTTTTTAACTATATACAAGGTGCAACATGTACATAAGGAGTTTTACTACTTGATCCAGTAGACTATCCCTCTTTTGAAGCTTATTGGAACCCACAACATCCCGTCGTTAGACATCGACCCTACTAGACTAGATTGAGATACACTACCCTCCCTGGAGGAGGACGGATGTTTCCACTTGTGTGCTACTCCAAGCCAAAGGATTCTACCTCCTCCCCACCTCATCAATGAAGAGCTACGTGCATGGTGCTTGTCTAAGTTAGGTCACTGTCTAAAAGAATCGTGCATGTGTGTGAATTATTCTACTTACACCAATCAAGATGACATGTGAACATAGTCTTGTGGACTCAAAGAATTAAGTCGCTCGACCTGAAAAATCGTAACTCCAATTTCTATAAGGTTACTCTGAAATCAAGTAGATTAAGTTCAAATCAAATCCATCCTTGACTTATATTTATAACTTGGTTCAGAACCCAGTAACTTTTCACATAGCATATGTTGGATATGCAGATAAAATGCAGATGACATGCAATGTGGATGAATGAAGTGCAAGATACTTTTTTGAATGCAAGGATGATATGCAAGAGTAAATAAGAAGCCTCTTCTTTTCATTTTTTCACAATTTTATCCACCCCGTAATTAGTGTTTAATATACACAAATATGCGAAAGTACGAGTTATGGGTCAAGTATATATGCAATACACCCCCCTATACTTAGCATGTGTTATGTCCTCACATCACAAGAAGCGAAGAAAAGACATATCTCGTGCTAAGTGTATGAGAGTAAAAATAACAAAAAGTAGAAAAGTCGGCCAGACCCCTATTCTTAGGCTTTGGTCTGCCTAAGTGTAGAAAAAGATCAAAAATGGGGTGCACGAGAGCAAGAGGAGAAATGGATGAGTATATACACAGGACAGGCATCGGTCCCCCTATACTTAGGCACTGGTCAGCGTAAGTCGAGGACAGGAGTGAGTGTGAGAACTGATGAGTTCTAGAGAATATACAAAGAATGGTTAAGAAGAGACACGGGTCACTCTCCCACTCATACTTAAGATATGGGCATCCTAAGTATAGCCATAAAATGAAATGATATGGAGTCGTAGCGAGTCATACGAATCACTTGGGAGGGAATGAAATAAAAGAAAGAAAATCTATACAAAAATGGGTGAGAGTATACAAGGATCAAGAAGGTTTGTGACAGACCTTCTTACGGGAGCGAGGAGGCGGCTAATTGATGAATCTGTGATTCGTCATCTTTATTCATTTATTTTAGCTTAAAATCCCTTACAAAACACCTGTATATAACACTAACTCCATATTCTTACTAACTTGCATTTGTGTGTAAATATTGTACACTTCTTACCATTTTAACCTAAAACAAATAAAGAAAGAAAGAAAGGGAAAATAAAGAAAATAAAATAAAAAAAGAAGACTGTATATATGTAATAAATACATGTTGACCCGAACCCTGAGAGAAGGTCAAGACTTGACCTGATCGACCAGGAATAAAGTAGGGGGAGATAGGGTCCTTAATCAGAAAATCCAAAAAAATGTGTGTTGTATATATTTGTATACTACACCATTTTATTTGTACCAGAATTGACCTCAAATCAAATAACTTTCAAAACCAAAGTTGTAAATAAAAATGTGTTCTAAATAATAAAAATAATTGCACAATTAAATCATGTACATAATAAAAGCAACCACACTTGGAAAAAGCCATTAAGCGATAACTGAATGACCAATTCCGGTTCCATATGAATACAAATTGAGCTAAACTCACTTCCATTGTTTTCTAAATTAAATTATCTTTAAAATGGCTGTGATTTCATATTTTTTGGAGTTACAGATGAAAAGTTGGTTTTCTAGGGTGGTTTGTGCAATTTTCCCATGTATTTTGTACATATTGTATTTTGTAAATATTTTTAATAATTATTTTAAATAAAAATAAAAATAATAATAATAAATTTTTAAAACAAAAAACTAATTCATTATTTAACTATGTATATTATGTACCATATGTATATAGTATATGTATATAGTTGCTATTCTTAATTAAACACCATAAAAATAAAAAAATAGCATTTTTATTCAAATAAATAAATGATGAAAATTCAAAAAAATAGTTAGTTTTTGTAAATATTTTTCAACACTTATATTGTTGTTTTCTCATTTCAAGTTTGTTCCCTCTCTTATCTCTTATCTTCATCCAAAAATTCAAACTCCATTATCTTTTCTATTTATATGGCTCCTTCTCCCTCATTCCTACTTGATCAATCTTTGGCGAGAGGAGCCCGATCTCCGAGAGTCTTCTTGTCGTAGAAGGGTGCCTAGCCTCCGAGCCGTTCGGTGACGGCGAGTCGGCCTTCGTCGAGGTGATCAAGGTCTTTTCCGCTCCTAAGGTGAAATCCACATCATTTTCTTCTTATTTTTACTCTAGACTAATCATAGTTTATTTTCACGCATTTTTTTATCGTCGTTGTTTTATCTAGATATTAAAAACCATCACGATTTGATCTGCCTCCGACACCAAAATTATCATCTCATATTGCGATCTTCCCATTTTCACATTCTACCTCATGCAATCTTCCACCTCCGATCACGCACGGTGACCGGAGACACGTATCTTTCTTTCATCTCGCCAAGATCCATCCCCATTCACATGCTCTATTTTGTTTATAAATAAATTTAAAAAAATATGCATCTCTTTTTCTAACATTTTTTGTAGGAAAATAAAAAAGAAAAAAGAAAAAAATTAACTTCTGATTATTTTCCCTGTTTCAAAATAAATAAATAAATAAATAAAACTTTTATTAGTCCTATTTACAGATCATAAAAACAAAATAAAAAAACAAAAAATATAATTAATCAACAGGTCCACCGCCGTCCACGAGTCGCTCTGCCATCCCCCGGCGGCACCACACGCGTCGTCCTCCAAGGCGTGACACCACCGACGCCCTTCCAGCGCCTCGCTGACCTTCACCACCGACGCCCTTCCAGCATCTCGCTTATTACCTCAGCATGAATGCCAGCCCTGTTCCAGCCGCCCACCTTGCGCTACGCATAGCGGCCTCGTCCAGACCCTCCACCACCACAGAAGAACCTCCACCGGGCGGCTTCTCTGTGGTGCGCCGCGACACAGATCCCCTCCCCCGATCTCCTGCTATATTGTTGCGTCGTCCCTCACCACCCGTGCGTGCACCGCGCGGTCGCGTGCCACCGTCAGCTCCTCCGTGCATCGGTTGAGGGCGTCATCACCGCGTCCCGCAGCTCCAAGGTCCCCACGTCGCGTGCCACCGCGTGGTGGTCCTCCGCCGAGAGTCTTCGCCCCCTTTGGCTCATCTTGAGAATGAAGGCATCGTCGAGGGGCCCTAGGGATTTTTAATAAAATATTGTCAAAATTATGTTGAAGCCCTCTGAACTATTCAAAATTGCAAAAAACACCCCTGTGCTCCAGAAGATCATGTACGTGGCACATGTTTAGTAGGTAATTTACATTTTTTTTCCTCTGTTTATTTCTTGTTCCATTTTGATACAAAAACTTTCCAAAAAATACATTTTTAGTCCATGTATTCCAGACTTTCATTTTGCATGCGCTTTTCATCAAAATAAATGTGTTTATGGTTTTAAAAATTCTGAAAAACATTGTGTATGTTCCTGTTATGTTCCCCTACATTGTATAAATTTTTCATTGGATTTAGTTGTCATTTGATATATTTAAAAATACAAAAAAGTGTCTTTTTGCATGTTTGGAATTAGAAAATTCATTAAAATTCTAAAAGTTGCGTAAAAATTCTAAAAAATTTAATGTAGGTGTATTTTGTTGTCTTTTAATTTCTGTTAATTTTTTGTGCTTAGATCATTTGTAAAACTCCAAAAAAATATGAAAAATGAAAATCTTAAAAAATTGTAGAAAATTAAAGAAAAATAAAAAAAATCCGATTCTAATCTCTGTGTGTAGATATTTATATGTAGTTTAGCTTAAAAATAATTTCCAGGAGTATTGGGCACTTAAAGTATTTTTAACTTACAAAATACTTTTGGCTGTGCATTGTTTTCTTTATTTTTCATTATTTGACTTTTAATAAAATTACAAAAACATCTGAAAAATTTTGAAAAAAAATACCAAAATATTTTATAACATATAAAACACAAAAAGATTTTTTGAGCATTTTTTTATAAAACTAAAAAATACAAAAGAGTTTGGTGTGCGTAATTCTTATTTTGTGCATATTGTTCTTGATTTGAAAATAAAAAATGAAAAATTAAAATCACTAAAATTTGGAAATCGGAAAATTAAAAATATAAATTAAAAATTAAAAAAATAAAAAGAGAAAAATTCCATAAAAACCAAGGATAGTTTGCCTTTGATATTCTTCCTTTTTCTTTTAATTGATTTTTTGGTTAATTGAATAACCCTCGGGAATTATAGCCTCCCTGAGTTCGATTCTGCCCGCTATACAGGTAAAAAGTAGCAAAAATTTCTCTTGCTCCACATTATTCTTTGTAATTATTCTGTAGCGAGAGAAGAACAAAAAAATAAAATTTTTTGTTTGCCACGGGATTTTTGGGGATAACAACGACATTTCATATCATTAATTATCGATCCTCGAAGATATCATACCAACAGTAATATACATATGTGTCGCTGTCGGAATCGTCCTCAGATGAATAATAGTGAGGTGAAGGGATCGTCCAACGAGGTTCGGCACATGACTGTGACGAATCAACCTAAGTGGGTATATTAGTCGGTACTCGTTGCAGCATGCACTCGCCGAATTAATCAGAACCGAGAAAAGATCTCTGCTAGGACTGCCTCGGTTTAAATTTATATCTCAGGCAAGTTCGGGGTCAAACACATGAAGGCAAAGAAACAACTTTGGGTCAGTTCAGATCACTTAGCTCTAGGTTCTAGTGCGGATTTTTTTTATATTTTTTATAAGCAAAATAAATGTGGGTGTATAAAGTGAATAAGAAAACACACAACTTAGCCAAATTAATTTTTATATAAAATTAATCCAATTCAGCCAATATATATTTTTCTGGAAACCTAATCCACCGATGAACACAAAAAATACATTTTTTTAATTTTAGGGGTTAAAATGCAATAATGAAAAATGCATAGCTTTTTTATGAACTTTCACGTAATTTTTCACATAAACAGAATGAAAACAATTATGAAAATCTTAGTGAAAGTTATACATGATGAAATGTAGCTAAAGTTTTTTTTGGATTTTTTTGTTATAAATGTTTTTTTATGATTTTTTTAGCAAAAACAGAGTGACTGTAAGTATTTAATTCATAATAAATCCATATTATCAATTCATCCATAGAGTGAATTATCTCAAAAAGGTATTTTAATATGCAACCTAGGAGAGTTAGAATTTTGCAAAAATAATGTGTGTGGATTTAACTAAAAATCATCTACTAAAACCACTCTATAATTTATTTAAGGCACAATACAGTCTAATTTAGATGAAATTTAGATAGTAATTAAAGCACATTTCAAGTCATCGTTTCTAATTTTGAGGATTTTTTAAAGCATCTATCAATTAAATATGAATTTAAGACCTCACAGTGGGTAAAATGGGCAATTTTTTGTTGACATAATTTTAATTAATTACCCAAAGATCACAGAAATCCAAATAAATTGTCGAATGATAGAGAATTAGTAACTCAACAACATATTATTTTTCATTAAAATAAATGATGCAAAATGAATGTCCAAGTTAACATGCAAACACAAAGGTGTCCTTGCAAATTCAGAAATTAACTTTGAATACAAAACATGCACATGGACTACTTTGCAAAATTTGAAACATCCAGTAAAGTATGCAATATTTACAAAAATAAAATTAAAAAAATGAAGACCTCCGATGGGCGGTTAGGGCTCTGAACGTGTAGGCGACAACGAGTGGAATGGTCGTGGTGCTGTTGCGCCACGATGGAGGGACAGCCATGCGGCGCGCACTGTTGTGGATGCACGAAGACTATAGAAGGGGCACCGCTGGTGGGAGGGTCGCGGGCGAAGGGGCTACGCAAGGTGGAGGCTGACATGGTGGGCGGCGCTGGCCGGCGATGTTGGGTGGAGGAAGGGAGTGGCAGGCGGCGGTGACCGACAATGGTGGTAGGGGTCGACTATGTGCTAGCTCTTTTTTTTATTTTGTTGTTGTGTTGTGATTTATTTTTTTTATTTTCATAAAAAAACTAGGAGGAAATATACAAAAGAAAGATGTGAAATTGTCAGGGACTAAACCAACTCATTAGTTAGGTTTTTTGTGATTTTGATTTATTTTTTTGTTTTTTTTGGAAAAAAAAGTTTTCCCCAATTTCCCCCTTTTTAAAGCAGGTAAGAAAATAGAAAAGAAAATGTTATTATTATTTTTTTAGGAAAGTATTTTTTTACCAATTTTACCCACTTCTTAATTATTGCAGAATATATACAAAAATACGTGAAAGTACGAGCTATTGATAAATTATATATGTAATATATACACACCCCCTATACTTAGCATGTGTTATGTCCTCAGAGCACACGAAGCGAGGAAAAGAGATAGCTCGTGCTAAGCATAGGAGAGCTAAAATAACAAAAAGCATAGAAGTCTATCCATCCCCCTATACTTAGGCTATGGTCAGCCTAAGTATGGAAGAAGAGCGAAAATGGGGCAGACGAGGTCAAGAGGAGAAATGGATGAGTATATGCACATGGCGGTCATCGGTCCCCCCATACTTAGGCTTTGTTCAGCCTAAGTATAGGACATGAGTAAGTGTGATAACCGATGCGATCTGGAGAATATACAGAGAAGGGAGAGTGTACAAGAGTGAATGAATCTTCTAAGCTGCTAAATCTTGATGATGCATCTTCACGAAGAGTAATATGATGTATCTACTCTGTGCTCACTCTGCATGAAGTTGATGACCTCGACTTGGACTAATTGCTTTTTAGAATCTACAAAATGCTTCAACATTTGTCCATTAACCACATAGGATTGTGCACCATCTGTGAGAGCAACTATCTCTACAGTTTCATTCATGTGCACTTTCTTTACAACAAAGGGACCCGTACACTTAGATTTGAGCTTCCAGTGGAACATCTTCAACCTAGCATTAAACATTCATACCTTTTGCCCAAGGACAAAGTCTTTGCACCTAATGTGTTGATCATGCCATCTCTTTACTTTGTCCTTATAAATCAGACTATTATCATATGCCATGTTTCGTATTTCCACGAGCTCGTTCAAGTTCAAGTCTCGATAAAGCTTCCCTAGGTGACAACTCCAATTAATTTCCTTAATTGCCCATTTGGATTTGTGAATCAGCTCTGCGGCAAATGACGTGGCTTGCCATAGATCATTCTGAATGGTGAAGTGCCCAATGGTGTCTTGTAGGTTGTCCTATAGGTCCACAGAACTTGGTCCAAGAGCTGGGGCCAATTCTTCCTATCGGAACGAACCAACTTCTACAAGATACTCTTCACCTCTTTGTTCAAAACCTTTGCCATACAATTGGTCTGTTCAAGTGAATGGCAATATGTGAGGACATTCTAGCACTCCTCTTGAGGAATACACCTTCTCCAAACACAATCCGACCCTTCAAAGAAAATTAAAGGATCATCCAAGTGGTATCTCCTCGAATCCGACTTCAGTTGGTCAATGTTTCTCCTAGTTCAACCATGGGGAACCTGCTTGAAGACAAAAATTTCACCATGTTGTCATACCACAGGAGTGAGTCAATAACACATATTGACTCGTCTAGGAAGGTCTCTCTAATCCGCTCATAATCAGGAGAGTTCTTAAGCTTAATCCGAGAAAGGTGATCAACCACAACATTCTTCACTTCATGTATATCTTTTATCTCCAAGTCAAAATCCCGGAGGAGCAAAATCCACCTAAGAAGATGCAACTCTGTGTACTTCTTTTCCATTAAGTACCAAATTATTGTGTGATCAGTGTTGATTGTCACCTTAGAGCCCCAAATATACAACATGAACTTCTCGAGGGCCCATACAACAACTAGCATTTCCTTTTCAGTCGCGGTGTAATTCTTCTGTGTAGGGTCTAACAATTTGTTCGCATAGTGGATCGCAAATGGGATCCCCTCTCTCCATTGTCCTAATTAGCTCGTATAGTGAAATCTAAAGTGTCAGTCATGATCTCAAAGAGTAGGGTCGATGTCTAACGACGGGATGTTGTGGGTTCCAATAAGCTTCAAAAGAGGGATAGTCTACTGGATCAAGTAGTAAAACTCCTTATGTACATGTTGCACCTTGTATATAGTTAAAAAAAAGAACTTCGAAAAAAGGGACAGGCCTGATTGAAAATAAAATGCTTGCCAGAGTATGTATAGTCAAATAAGCAAGGCATATGGTTTAATGTCTCATTCCAAGGAAGATTGCAGCTGGAGACATGGCTACACTGATCAATCTCCATGGATATGTGACTACATTGGTCACATACCATTCTCTTCTCTACCCTCTCTTCTTGAGTCCGTTGCACTTGAACTTAGAAGGGAATATCCCGCTCCTCAAGGAAAGAGTTGCTAGACCGAGGAATTAGAGTTACATGGTTAAAGGAGGATGTTTTTTTGCCATTTATGATGTGGAGAGCTATATTTCACTTACTCGGTACAAGTAAGATTCATAGTCATTGGAATTTGTGTATGAAGATTTGTTCTGACGTGACTCTTGAGGGGACCTGAATTGAGACTTGTGGAACTTAAAGGTTGTTAGGTCTTAAATTCAATTCCCAGTAAGGTTCTACCACACTATCAATCCAAAGGTCAAGTCGAGCTCCATTTTCACCTTTTGTTCATGACCTTGGTATGGATCCCAAAATCATTCCACTTTTGCATTTCATTTTAGTTGCTCGGGGACGAGCAAGGTTTAAGTATACGGGGTTGATGAATATGTGATTTATCACTCTAAAAAGTAGAAAAAATAGATTTGTTCCCAAGTAATTAGCTGCATTTCTCCAGTTATTCTGCATTTTTATCATTCATGCACTTGTAATTAATACCTACATTTTAGCATGCATATTTGCATTAAGTAGGAAGCCAAATTTCCCTTGTAAACATCCTATGTATATTACCATATTTCTGATATTTTTATTTATTTTTCTCTAGTTCAGAATTGAATAAATCAACTCAATAGTGTATATATTACTAACATTAATAAAGGAAAAATATCAAAAAATACTAACTTATAAAAGTGACCAATAAAACCCAAATCCTAGCTTGAGACTAAGAACCTTAAAATGTGAGTATCTCTCTCGTACTCTTCTATGGACACCTACTCACTTTTGAATTAATGTACGTTCAATTACCTTCAAAACAAGACTAAATTCAAAAGAATCAGAGTTCGTTTGTGAAACTTGGGTTTTGGGCCTCTATTGTATATTGTACATATTAACAAAACTACCCCTTTATTTTATCCTTTTATTTTATTAATTATTAAAAATCCAAAAAAAAGATTAAATTGTTAATATTTATCTTATATTTTCTTTGTTTTATTTTGTTTTTTAATCTTATTTTCAATGACAAAAAAATCGAAAAAAAAAATCGATATTTTATACCATTAAGATACCCCCAATTTTTTGTACGATTTGTTTTTTTGGTCCTTTTATGAAAGATGTAGATCTCGTCAAGATGATCAACTTTTCTGTTGACCACTTTTTGATTTGACCCCTTTTGTTATTTATTTTTGATTTTTTACATTTAATTTATTTTTCTGGAGTCGTCGCCTGTCACCCCCTTTTTTATTTATTTAACTACTTTATTATCTACTTATTTATTTTATCTCATTTTATTTATTACTTTAATTATTATATTTTTATTTTATTTTATTTATTATTTCTTTATTATTTATACTTACTTTTAATTTTATTTCATTTTTTATTCTTTTATTCTCTCTTCATTATTTTTAGTAGCCTACTTATTTTATTTTTTATATTTTTTCTCTTCTCCTTTTACTTATCCTCTATTCCTATTTCCCACCCAAGCCACCTTCTCCACCTCTTTTCTAACTTCCACTTCCTCCTTTTTATTCCCTTATCCTCCTTTGTTCTTCCGGATCTGCCATTCTACAAGAGAGGTCCGAGCCCCGTTGAAGGTATGAGGTGATAGCTCCACCTTCGATGTCGAGCGACGACGACTAGCTAGCGAGATCCGTGGGTCTTCACCCACATTGCAACAGCTTCAAACCTCACTGTAAAGTTTCGAAGGTCCATATTCGTTGACCTTCTTGAGGTGACAATTGGAGTGCAGTGTAGCTGCTCCATAATCCGGTGAACCACGAGTAGATTCTCTATCTTCACTCTATCATTTATTTATTTATTTATCCAACATCACTTGTTTGTCTTGTTCATATTCACTGCATTTTCATCGCCACATCATTTTCATCAAACACAACCACCACTCCATCATCGAAATCACTATCATTTTCATTAACATTTTGATTATCTGTTTTACAGAAATAAAAAATCAAATAGCAGCAAATTTTGAAAAAAAAAATGGACGATCGTCGTCCCCCATCTTTTATGAGCAGATGGCGCCACCCACCAGCCCCCACCACCTCTACCGTCGGCCAAGCCGACCGTCCCTCACCACCGCTGCTGCCACACCACTGCGGAGCCACCTCCGCACCACTTCCAGTCACACTTCGGCTCCTCCTGCGTGTGACTCAACCATGCTCCAGGTTGTCGCACCTGCGCGGCCTTGCTGTACCCCCCGTGGCCACGCCCTTGCCGTTCTCCAGGAAATCTCCACTATCTCGGCAAATATGGCGATCATGCACCGCTGAAAAGTTGTCAGAGCATTACAAAGCCCAGATGGCATGCACCTGAAAGCATAAGTGCCAAATGGACATGTGAATGTGTTCTTTTCATGGTCCTCGGGGCTATGACTACCTTGTTGTAGCATGAGTACCCGTCAAGAAAACTGAAGAACTCTTTCCCTACGAGTCTCTCCAAAATCTGATCGATAAAAGGCAAGGGAAAGTGGTCTTTCTTGGTTGCAGCATTCAGGCACCTATAGTCGACACGGACATGCCACGACGTGGGTACTCATGTTGCGATCTCTACTCCCTCCTCGTTGGTGACCGTCTGAATTCCCGACTTCTTCGGGACAACATGAAGTGGGGACACCCACTTGGAGTCAGAAACAGGGTATATAAACCCTACCTTGCACCATTTCTCAATATCTTTCTTCACTACTTCCCATAGACTAGGGTTAAGTCTCCTCTGGAACTCACGGGAAGGTCTCACATTGTCCTCAGTAAAAATGTGGTGCGAGGAGAGAGCGGGAATGATCCCCACGAGATCCGACACTGTCCAACCTATTGCTTTGTGGTTCCTCTCTAAGACCTCTAACAACCTAGACTCATATTCTAAAGTCAAGTATGAGCTAATGATGGTAGGATATCTCTCTTTGGGTCCCACAAGAAAGGTGTACTTGAGTGCAGGAGGCAGTGATTTCAGTTCTATCAATGTGGTGTCATCAAGCAAATCTGGCAGAACTGAATCTGAATATGGTTTTGTGTTGCATGAAGGTGGGCGCAGTTGTGGAGTACTTGCCACAAACTCAGAAGTATCGAGAGTCGGATCGCCAAAGAAACACGGTAAATCGGCCAAAGCTGCGCCTGACTCGTCATCTATGTCCCATGACCATTCCATGGGGATGGAACTGACAAATCCAGATGGATCTCTATGTCATCACGAGAATAGGTAGATACATCACGGGAATATGTCGCATCCACCTGTACCCCTGGGGCTTCTTCCTCTACCGTGAAGCCTGGTGGTGATCGTGGGACTCCGGCAACTCTACAGGAGCTCCGCCGCCATCTATAGAGCTCGGTGAAGCTCCAAGAAAGATCTGGGAGGCGAGGCTATCAACTTGGAAGCACAGGTAAGGCGTAGGTCGAAGGCCGGCGATGTCCGTTCCTCGGAGGCGGAGCTCGTGAAGGTTGCTCCGATAACGCTCCGCCATTGAGCAATTTAACACATGTAAAGTTAGTAGATAGCCAAAGCGACAATGCATGATACGAGGTGGATGGAATGGCAGGCCGTAAAGGGGAGGAGAAGGTGGTGGCCTAGTCATCTTCTACAACGAGCTTGGAGAAGATATGGGATGAGGTGGCAAAGGGGTATGGAGGACCAAGAGAGTGGGTGGAATTGTACGCGAAGAAGGTGGATGCGAGGAGAAGCTAAAGTGATGGTGAGCTGAGGGTGAAGATGTGTGCAGGCCCTACTTAATTACGAGAAATAAGACAAAAAAACAAAGATAGATCGAGAGAGTTGCCTAGGTAAATGGGTAGATGTGATGGCCTAGGCTGAGCTCCAAGGGGGGCTCAGGTCATCGCTGGACTCCGACGGCCCCTTGGAGCAGCTTGCCGACGGGTCGGAGATCTGGCCTACCATGGCCACGGGTCTCACCGGAGCCATGGTCGTCCTTACGACATCGATCCAACCTCCCACTATCACGGGAGGCGGAGAAGAGATGGGCTACGACCCACGTACAAGTGGATAATTGTGGAAATGGTCGGTGGTGTCTGATTTGTAGGTGGAAGGGTTGAGGTTCTGGTGGTGGGTGACGTGCTTTGCGGGTATAGTATGGAGCACGCGAGAGAGGGAGAGAGAGAGAGAGAGAAGAGAGGGGTGACGTGGTTCGCGAGGAAGAAGGATGATTGGTCTTTGACGAAGCATGGTCAGCGAGTGGTGGGAGTGGGAACGACGACGGCCTGGAGGGACTTGGCAGCAGCGGGCAACTACGCAACCGGTGATGCCTGGCAGTGGAGGCTCTCGCGCGAGGCGCGGTGGAGGACCTTCGGGCAGAGGAGCCGCACGCTGCGGCCTGGCGGATGTGGTGGCCGCGGTGGTGGCCGTTGGAGCTGCAACGGCCATGGTGGGGGACAGACCTGCGGGCAGATGGAGAACGTGGGGCTGGTGCGCTGGAGGACCTGCTCGCGGAGGGGTCGCGGCGAGAAAGGACCACCGCCGTTGTGGCGGAGATGGCTGCTGAAAGCGGGGGCGCGGGGCAACGGAAATGACCACCGTCGCTGGCGGCGGTTGCTGGTAAGGGGGCTGTGGGCCGGCCACCACATGTGGCTCTTTTTTTAAAAAAAATATTTTTCTACTGTGAATTGACTTTTTTATTTTTAAACTTTTATTTTTTGGGGGATTTATTAAATAGGGAACACAAACAAAATATGAGAATGATGGTGTGGTGATGTGCTAACAAAAATAAACAAGTGAAGATGTATGGGTGGTGATATCATGTGATAAGAAAAATGCAAAAATAATAACAATGACAAAAATTGAAAAGAAAATTACCTACGGTGGAAGGGAATCGCCTGGGAAGTGCTCACGATGAGCACGGTCTTCGCTCGAATTGCCGGCGAGCGATGAGCTCGGGTAGAGCGCAGATGCGGCTACGATGTTGGCCAAGAAGCCAAGGGATCTCACCGAAGAGAGGGTTGTCGTCGCTTGACCGTGGTTGCGTCACTATTACCGATTCAACCCTAAGAACTAGGCTCTCCTCACATAAAGATGGATCAAATGCAAAATGATGAGGATGGATGTATATAAAGAGAAAAGAAAAAAATAAGAAGTTATGAAAGTGGTGGAGGGGAGGTTAATAAAATGGTGGAGTTGAATTAGAGGTTAGAAAAAATGGTGGAATGTTGGAGTTGAAAGGGTGGTTATTGTAGAGAATGGAAATTAAATAAAAATAAATAAATAGTATCCTACTTCAAATAAGAGAATAAAATAAAGAAGAAAATAGAATGGAAGATTTACAAAAGTAGGTCCATAAAAACACTATATACATGGATTTTTTTACTTTTCTAGTTTTAACCTTTTTTGTATTTTCAATAAAAGATATTTACAAAATATTTACATAAATATCAAAAAATAAAATGCAAAAAACAACAATGTGTGCCCAAAAATATCAAAGTCAAATTTATTACATTATGTACAATATACAATGAGGTCCCAAAACTCAAATTTTGCAAAAGAGCTCTGATTTTAATGGAATCATTTTCATTTGGATAAATAGTTTTCTAACTTAAACTTTAAAAGTGAGTTTGGTAAATTTTGAGTTTATACGGAGCGGGAATTTGGCCGGGAAGTTGGACTTCATGGTTTTTTCTCTTTAGAATCTAGGAGTATTTATTTGAGGTGGAATCTATTTTGTATTTTTGTATTTTTATATGCATTTTTATGAACAAGTCATAGAAGAATTACCCAAAAAGGAGTTGAAATGAAATTATTAAAATACATAAAATTTTGGGCTATTTGCAGGCGAAAAACTCCTTTATTGAGGCTTTTCATTATTAATTTATTTTGTACAATATAATATACAATAATTAGTGTATTTTATTTACAATGGTCATTTTATTAATTTACTGATTTTAGGAACATTTATTTGAGATTTCACTCAGGGATTTTACTAAGATCAATATATTGAGATGATGAATCGCAGATTCATCAGAACTCTCAGAAAGGTCTCACATTATCCTCAGTAAAAATGTTGTGCGAGCAGTGAGCGAGGTTAATACCCGCGAGACCCGACACTGTTTAACCTATTGCTTTGAGGCTCCTCTCCGAGACCTCTAACAACCTAGACTCTTGTTCTAAATTCAAGTATGAGCTAATGATAACATGATATCTCTCGTTGGGTCTCGCAAGAAAGATGAACTTGAGTGTAGGAGGTAGTGATTTCAGTTATGATAATGTGGTATCATCAAATAAATCTAGCTGAACTGAATTTGAATATGATTCTATGATGCTTTAATGTCGGCTCAACTATGTAGTACTCGCCACCAATTCAGAAGTATCGGGAGTCGAATCGCCAAAAATATCCAAGCAATCAGCGATAGCCGCGTACTACTCGTCTACGTACCATGACCATTCCGAAGGGGATGGAACTGATAGTTCCAAATGGATCTCTACGTCATCACGGGAATAGGTAGATGCATCTCTAACAAGATCAGGTAACACCTGGAATAACTACATCATGCACTATGTCCTTTCCATATGAAAGGGTCATGCTCTGTCCTGAAGGAACCTGTCTCCAAATCCCAACGGTGCAAATCATTCTGCAACCTGCCTCTGAAGATGAGTACTCCATGCTACTCTCTGAATCGGGTCACTGACACTTGGTTTGCTTCATCTCAAGGTTCACTTCCTGTCTGGGGAACATAACTTCATAATTCACGTACCATAATTGAAAGTTGCGCCTACAGTCATAAGGAAGGGCTGCCCGAGAATGACATGTGATTTTCTCCAACAATTGGGGGTCTCCATTTCCAAGACTATGAAGTCAAACTGATAGTTCTGCCACTCAATCAAGATAACAACGTTCTTCACTTCTCCCTTAGGTCTCTTCACTGATCGATCTGCGAATTGGAGTAAAGCTCTAGATTTGCGAAGTGGTCCCAACTCCAAATTCTGATATAATGCTAAATGAATTAAGTTGATTGAAGAACCTTTATCCAAGAGTGTGCATGCAAACACGATGTCATCTATACGACTATCCATGTAGTAAGCACTCATGTCTCTCTTTTTCCTTGGTAATGTCTGATTCTCGAGACAATAGGTTGTGCCTACTGACAAGACATTTGTCTTCACATTTTGGTTCTCTTTCTTCATGCTAACCCTATTAGGTGTGCATCCCACCTTAAGATACATGTGGAATGCAAGATGGTTAGCCACATACTCATCAAATGACACCTTTGCGGTGATATTTTCTTTACAAAACCGTGGCATATCGGGGTCATCTTTCTGAGTCATTTTGATATGCTTTCCTGTCATAAGAGCATGAGGGAAAGGGATTGAAGCTAGGGAAATAGAAGGTGAAGAATTTGAATCATGAAATGAAGCATCGTTCTTGGCATAAATGGAAACAGAGTTCTTAATAATTAATATTTTTGATGCAACATGGGATCGAGATCAAAACTATCAACTATAGGTTGTGGAATAGAAGCTGAAGTGGTATTCACCACAATCAGAGGTGCAGGGTCCTCCATAGAATCGGAAGTATATCCCTGTTGCTTATGTTGCATACGTGATCCCCTTCTCATATCGACTCCCTGAGTAGATATACTCAAATGGTGCTGATGGGGCTCCAGAGTATGTTGTACCTCATCCTCGTCTTCTGAAGACTCCTCGGGTAGAGCTCCAGAGATGCCCTCCTCGTGTACCTCGCCCGGTAAGGTACGGTCATGGTCCTTCCGCTCTTGAGTGAAATGTGATTAGCTTCATCACGATAGTACTCACGTTCAGATCTAAGGGATGCTGAATAGTATAACTGACCAGAGTGTTGCTGAGAACCATATCGGTTCAGGGTATTAGGATTAGTCTGAACTTGGGTAGGGATCGAGGTAGAGGGTGTAGACTTCTCTTCTCACCATCTGGACAGGCGGTTGACATCCACCTGTAAATCGTGAATTTCATTCCTATAGGAATGGAGATCGTCGAGTATCTGTTGTTGTACATCTACGGGACCATAGAAAGAAGGAAGAGGAAAAGATTGAGAAGAAGAAGGGGAGGACTATCCCTGATGGAAAGGTTACTGACACTGTTGTTGTTGTTGTTGGGGTATCTGCTGAAATTACAAGCCCTGCTAGCCCTCCTAGTAAAGGCCTTATCTTCCATACTGCTGGTACTCTTATCGCTGCAGCTAGGGTGGCTGGAATCAGGGCTCTGATGTGAAGGAGGTGATGCGGAGGTGATTGCAGTGTTGTGAAAGGTCAGGAGATGCTGGTAGGTTTGTCGGTCCCTTATACTTCCCTGCTTGGCACGGTCCTGAGTATACCCTACTCCATTCACCTCCCAAACTGGTGGAGGCTCCTCCCGAACCGTCTCTGCTGATGGAGGGGGATGCTGGAAAGATTGGGCATAGGACTGATCATGCTCCAATGGCTGGGGTTGCACTGACACCAATTGCTTCTAAACATGCTGAACTCAGTACAAGGGAGTAGAGGGTGCAGTCACGGCGGGTATCCTTATCTTAGATACCTTCTCAGTCAACTCCTCCATTTATTTTGTAATCTTGGAGATGTTCCTATCTAATTCATCAATCCTCCTATAAATCCTCTCAACTACTGTAAACTTGTCTACAATAAGCCCCATGGTAGGGATTACATCCTGAGAGAGATCAACTACAGTTGACTTTCCCCCTACATATAAGAGTGAACCTAGGGACGATGTATAGGCCCTGCTGGTCATATGTGAGCAGTTGGTCTCAGCCATCTGCTCGAATACGTTCCAGACAATATCCGATCATCATGATGTATATCTGCCTCCACAAGCAACGCTCACTAAACACTGCATCTTAGGGTTGAGACCAGTGAAGAACGACTGGACCAAGATGTTGTCATCTAGTCCATGACAGGGACACTTCTACGGGATGTCCTTGAACCTTTCCCATGCATCACAGAAGGCTTCATGGGGTAGCTGGGAAAGCGCGTAATACACATACTCATCATGTTTTTCCTACTTAGGGGTAGAATTTTTCAAAAAATGGTCCTTGAACTGGGCATATGTAGTGATTGTAACTCCCAAGTTCTTTACCCAATAGTCGGCTTTGCCACCAAAGGTAAATGCAAGGGTCGTGAGCCTAATATAATCTCGGCTAACCCTAGGATGTTTGAGATTAGCATACATGAGCTCGAAAACCATTAGGAATGCGTATGGCTCCTCCGAAGCATTCCCATCAAAATATGGCAACAAGTTCAGAAATTGCAGTTTCAACTCAAAATCAACTTCAGGTTCGGTCGGACTCAAATAGTTCCGAATTCTGTACTATCTACGATTGTACACCGCATCCATTGGTGGTTCGACCCCAACATTGAGTTGTCCTAGCTGAGCTCTGAGTAACGCATGTTGCTGCTCAGATGCATCTAATCTAACTAGTACCATTCTCATCGGGTCCTCGGGGTGTTCTTCTTCCTCTTCTTTATTTTTTGGAGGCATTTTACTCAACTCTTCTCTAGGGTTTGAGTCAATAATTTGATCTTGATTAGAAGAAGATTTAGGAATGAAGATATTCTCACCGAGGCGAAAGTCTTCCTCGATGAGGTGAGAAAGGGAATGGTTTGAGAGTGACCATCTCGAGAGTGAGTGATCCTGAACTCGAGAGGGCCATGAGTCCAGGTTGGACCAAGTTGCGTTTGAACCTTCGAAGACATACTTCTTGGAGGGTTCAATGAGAGATTCAGGATGTCCAAATAAATATTCCCCCAATCAGTCATCTTCGATGGCAAAAGAACCTACTATAACACGATTTTCAACGAGGCACTAATTCTACGGTGCATGCAAATGTGCATAGTAAATTCACACAATACAAACGCAATGCAAAACCCCTAAATTCACCAACTCGACATGTGAAGGGCGTAAAGGCTCGACTAAATTATCTTGTCAGTTTTACTTGGTGACAAATGCAAGTCTTGAAAGATTAATGAGCCATTAGGTGCATGTCTTTCCATGCAGACTGTTCGATTCTTACAACTAGTTGCACCCACTTTCAACTAGTACGGGAGTAAGTGCAGACCGTATAAATACGACTACCCGTTACTTGAGGATAGAGTCATATGAAGTGTCCTCTAAACCTCCCACTCTGCTAAGGAAATGCATACCTTTTTCCGACTACCCGTAGATCCTCACTGAAAAGTAGCTAATCGTTATTGTCTAACCAGTAGTCTATATGAAAATCCTAGCTTGGCTCTATCCTGGTGTCGTCTCTCTCTCACTTGCAAGTAAATTTAGACAATGAGGGCTTTATGCACCCTTAAAAATAAGGTTCTTTTTATTCCAATTTTGCTTAATCAATCCGCTCAATTCAGTACCAATTTTAGAGTTAGATGTCACTTGAAAATTAATTTGAGCACAACAAAGCACGTCTAACGTCCAGTCCCAGTTTCCTTTTTAATCCTAAATTGCAAATCAAGGGAGGAATCGGAAATCAGAATGCAAAAGTGAAACGATGATGCATGCTCAGAAGAAGGTATACTTACAACAACTCCCATCACTCTCCATGTGTTACGTAAAACTGAATTTTTAAATGTACACTAAATGCATGCGGATCGAGAAAACCACGCCTAAAAATGACACTATTAGTGGGGAAGAATTGAATTAATTTGAGATATGTATTACATGTCTATGTGTGTCTCATTATGAATCTTATCAGATGTATGAATCTTCTAAGATATGTGTGGCCTAAATTACAAAGAAACAAACAAATTTGGTGTTCCACTACCTTGTGCATATCCTTAATTTCGTCATTCCAGTCGAGAACCAATCTCGATACAACCACACACAAAAAGAATAAGTATCCGAGTTCTTTTTACACACGCGAGCTCTCAAACAAGAGCCACTATAAATGAGCAAACTACCTAAATTATTACAACACAATAATTACAAGAATTTACAAAAATTAAAATGCTCTCAAAAAATTAAATTTCCTTACTCTTCAGCAGTCGACACACATCACGTCCGTCGACCTCCGATGCACTCAAAAGTTCATCGGGCCCTCACGATGAAAAAGGAATTTATATTCGAGAGATAAAGAACAAAATATATACAAAAATAAGAAGAGAAATAATTTAGAGAAAAGAAGGAAATAATAAATGGAATGATTACAAGGTGGCTGGGGGGCAGACTACCCGAGTGAGAGAAAACCTAAATCTAATTTTCTAAATTAAACCCTAAGTTGTTTACCTCCCAAACAATGACGCCATCTGACATATCGGCCTAAGTAAGTATACTAATCGGTACTCGTTGCAACACGACACTCGTCCAATTAAAAAGAATCGAGAAAAGATCTCCGTGCAGAGTGTCTTGATTTAAATTTATATCCTAGGAAAGTCTGGGGTCGAACACAGGGAAGCAAATGAACAACTTTGGGTCAATTCAGATCACTTAGCTCTAAGTTTCCAATGCAGTTTTTTGTATTTTTATAAATGCAAAAATAAATGCGAATGTAAAATGTGGGTAAATAAAGTTAATAAGAAAAATACAACTTAGCCAAATTAATTTTTATATAAATTAATCCAACTTAGCTAAATTATATTTTTCCTAAAACCTGATCTAGAGATGAATGCAAAACACATTTTTTTAAAATTTTAAGGGCTAAAATGCAACAATGAAAAATGCACACTTTTTATGGGTTTTTACATAATTTCTAACATAAACAGAAGGAAAAAATTATGAAAATTTTACAGAAAGTTAAACATGATGAAATGAAGCTACAATATTTGCTTTGGATTTTTTCGAGAATATATGAATTTTTATGATTCCTTTTAGAGAAAAACAGAGTGAGTGTACGCATTTAATTTCTAATAAATCCACATTATCAATTTATCTAGAGATGAATTATCTCAAAAAAGTTTTTGAATATGCAATCCAAGAGAGTTGGAATTCCACAAAAATAATGTGCATGGATTTAACTAAAAATCATTTACCAAGACTACTCTATAATTTATTCAAGGCACGTGACAACTCCAATTTATATGAAATATGGAAAGTAGTTAAAGCACATTTCAAGGCAGCATTTCTGATTTTTGAGGAATTTTCAAAGCATCCACGGATTAAATATGAATTTAAGACCCCACAGTAGGTAAAATAAACAAATTTTCACTAATACAATTTTATTTAATTACCCAAATCTCAAAAAAATCAAAATAAAATAGTTGAATGATAGTAACCCAACCTTATTGTTTTTTATTAAAATAAATGATGCAAAATGAATGTCTAAATTAACATGCAAACACAATGGTGTCCATGCAAATTCAGAAATTAATTTTGAATACAAAACATGCACATGGACTACTTTACAATTATTGAAACACGTAGGAAAAGTATGCAATATTTACAAAAATAAAAATAAAAAATAAAGACCTTCTTCGACAGGAGGTTAGGGCTCTGAAGGGGGCAACGACACGTGGGCGGGCATGCACGGTGGCGGCTGGAGCAGGCGGCGGCGAGTGGGACAGTCGTGGTGCTGCTGCGGCGCGATGGAGGGATGACCGTGCGATGTGCTCTGTTGTTGTCAGAGTTCTCGTGACCTCTAACTTCTCTGAATTTTTGGCAATGAACCAAGGCTCAAAGCGCCTTGGTTCCTTCATCGAACTCTTCCCCCATACTTCTCTCTACCTCACCATCACCCTACCATCCATAAACTCCATCTCCATCACACGGAAGCTCCCCTCGAACTTCACACCTTCCCCTTTGTATAAACACCGCCACTATCCCCTTTGATATTTTGACCCCCCACTTCTTCCTACTATGACCCCAATAGGACCCTCTGGGATGAATCCCTTGGTGACAATGAGGAGATCCCCGTCCTTGTCGACGCAGAGAAGGAATAAGGCGACGTGATCCGTCTCGCTGAGCACCTCCAGTGGAGCTCATCAGCTCCTTGGATTTTAGTTAGGTTCAAGTTGTTTTCTCTTGCATTTTAATGTATTCTTTATTGCTGTAATTAGCTTAGTGTTTCTTTCAATCATTTAATCAGTAGTTTATGTTTAATTATGATTTCCTCGTTCGCTAGAGCACTATGCTCCAACCCTTGTTCCGCCATGCAGCCGACCAATTCCAATGCCATTTAACTCCCCTTTCGATCCCCATCTTTTTATCTACACTTTGATCAACTTTCCATCTTGATCTTATAGGGATTAAGCTCTATCAGAGCTCTCTCAGTCATCCACTGCCAGAGCTCTTTGCCCCTTCGTCCCCTTCTCTATCCAACTTCAACAATGGGTCGAGAGCGACCCTCTCGAGCCCCCGAAATTATTGTGCACATCCTAGAGCCTTGAGGTTCCACCTGGAGCCCGATCGAAGTCCATGAGCCGCTCCAAGTTTTGAAGGATATAGAGAATCCTCAAGCACATCACGGAAGCGTGACGATCGCATCATATGCGATCGGGGCGACTAGTCGCACTAGTCGCAAGGTGCAGCGGAATTTAAAAATTTTTAAATCAAGTGATGAAACCACATGATCACAAGAACATGTCTTGGATCGTTTCATCAAACCACAAAGTATTAGAAATACCTCTTGAAGCATGGTTGCGATCACGATATATATAAAGCAAGAGATCCTCCTGTCTCAAGTCCGATCCATGGAGACAGCACTTGCGGGTGCGATGATGAGACGCGTGACTCCCGCAATCCTCGACGAAGATCCAAGCCTCGAATCTCCTGATTTCGTCCAACGAAATCCGTCGTCTTCCTCTAGAGCAAGCAACCCCAAAGAAGAAGGAGATCCTCGAGTAGTCGATGGCGAAGGCGAGAACTTCTCTCTTTCCCAACAAAAGTGGTCGGCCACCTTGTAGAGAGGGAGAGAGAGAGGGTGAGAATGAGTGAGAGAGAGAAGTAGAGTAGGCGTCTACTTGATGTACCCTTCCAGGGCTAGGGTTGCCCTCCTTATATATTAGTTTGGGATCCAATGGGTCTCAATCCATGGCTCAAATGGATCTAACGGCTATTGTAATCCAAGTGCCAATCAACGGCCATGATTGTTGTTGGTTAAAAACCAACAACATTAATTTATATTAAATTAAATATAAGTTGAATCATTATCAACACAATTTAACTCACATAAATTAATTATTAAGAGATAATATGATAACAAAAAAAGAGAGGCAACAAACCACCCTAAAATATAGGGGGCGTCACCTATGACTAAGTCATAGGTGACGCCACCTTGTAATTTGGTGGTATTTTGTCTCCTCTTACTTTATCTCATTATTTCTTAATTAATTACAGTAATTATTATTGCAATAACATCCACCAAATTAATTCAATTTAATTTGTGAATATTTCAATCATGCCATTGAAAAATATGTGAATCTTGGATAATCATTCTCACAATATGAATCTTATTCATATTATACTTGATAATTAAATCTAATTTAATTATCTAGACATTCCTGCTTTGATACTAAGTTCATCATAAGAATTATTCTTGAACTCCTTCAAGAATAATGTGCCTTCTCCGCAGATACTTGGAGATAAGGACAGGGCGATTGTATTATTTCACGTATAGTGACTTGGATATTGAGATCTCATCTCAAATCCAGATCTAACGGACCTCCCACAAATGCTTGATTAAATCAAGTTTGTATACTTAATCTTCTCATTGCATCTGAATCACATTCAGATCAATGTCCAACATTTGGACCAAGATCAAGTTACTTTTCTACCGAGAGGAGTCACTAAAATCCAGACCTGTTTCATCACTCCCTCAGACTGGAAGCATCATGGTTATACAATCGTTTATGATCACATCACCCTCAGGTATTCTCAATACCTGCACATCCTGCATACTGGAAGACCAATGATCAACCTGAAGATATAGATCAATTTTACACTGTCTTCTTCAGGGTTTGATCACCAAGTTTCTCAATCTTGGTCATTGGGAATTGGTATCGATCATATGCTTTCCCAAAGCATATATCATACCTTCAAATTCTTGTCATGCTTCCAAAGCACGACGACCATGCATGGAATTTGATCGGTCCCAATACCTCATGAGTGAACTCATGTCTTCCGGTTCATAAGTGAACTTGTATGATCCCTTTGAGAGATCGTATTACTCATATGCCCTTATATGCACACCAGCTCGCCGGTGTATAGACCTTGGTTAGGTCATCAACCTAATGGTCTGCCAAATGTACATACTCAAACATATAGTAACACATCTGTCTCTGGTCAGAGGATGTCTGCCTATGCCGTGACAGTATTCAACATAGGACTTAGGTTATCTCGATCTCGCTAAGTCAACCCATTCACCTAACTAATCTGACACCTCCGAATCACTATTCCCATGCAGAGGACTTGCATCAAGAGGTCAGTCAGATATCGGCCTATGTGAGAAAGGATTGCCATCTCCTACTCAGGCTGGAGATCATCTCTTAATAATCATTTGACGGTGCTTGTTGAGTCCTCTATCTAACTCTTTAGATATTCATCCAAACACTAGCCTCTATGATTCAATTAATGAATCAACAACTGTATGATCATTAAGATGGCCATGGTACATAACCCTAATTGTACCGAGGGGCCTATTATGCAAATTATTTACTCTTCATTTCAGATCAGGGAATGATACGTGCAATAACATTTATTGCATAATGGCTCACCGTGGGCTCGCATGTCCAACAATCTCCCACTAGCCCAAAGAGCCATTAACGGACTAATCATTTAAACCCATACTCATGTGAAAATCATAGGCTATTTAGAAAATAGCTAGGTAAGCTGATTAGTCACTCTGTTTCCAAAAGACTATGCCAAGTCCTTTTACGACACTTGCATATCTCTTAGTAGCAGTGCTCGCATCCAATGCGAATGTCGCATCTTGTGCAACCAATACCCAATCTTGATAAAGCAATTATAGTGTCCTTGACATTATTGCTCAATAATTATTATAATCAGTATTTCCATAATCCTTATCAGAATACCCTTATTCCTGGAGATCACCATCTCTTAAGGTATCCACAGTTAAGACCTTTTTAGATCTCTATCTATAAAGTCTTAATCTTTTGAAGATATGACGTTGAGATCACTATCTCAAAAAAACTTGTCATCTATGAAGATTTTGTTATTACTGCAATCAAGTGTTTTCTCTCCGTAGTTGGATTAGCAACACTTTACTACTCCCACTGCATGGCAGATATCTGGCTTTTGTACACATCTAGCACATACTTAGCTTCTCATAACTGATGCACAAGTGCAAGCAGTTCTAGCATTCACTTCCTCGACTCTTTGAGCTGTTATCCCTTTAGATATGTCAGTACCAAATCTTAAGGGAAGGAAGCCTTTCTTGGAATTTCCAAGAAAATGGAACATGTCCAAGGGGTACTACAAATGTCACAATCCCAATACCCTCTTCTCTTTGCTTCTGAACACCTTCAGAATTAAGATCAAAGAGGTATCCTCGAAACCATATTTCAAGATATGGAATATCCAGTCTATAAAACACTTATTATCATCCTTATATCATTCTAAATGATTAGGATATTATCTACATTTAGCACGATGAACACAATAGAACTCCCACTAAGCTTCATATGGTTCATCGAGATTCTATCTGAAATCATAACATTTATAATTTCATCAAAACTTATGTTCCAACAACAAGAAGCTTATTTGAGTCTATAGATGGATTTCTTTAGTTTTCACACCTTACTTTCCCCAATCATTAAGTCATGGGGCTACTTCATGTGAATATCCTCAGAGAGGTATTCTTAGAGGAATGCAATCTTAACTTACATCTTGAAGATGCAGTAGTCAAATTGTGTAGCTAGGGTTAGCGATATTCTGATGGGTTTAAGCATGGTCACTGAAAAACAAGTCTAATCGCAAGCGATGTCTTCTCTTCGGTGTGTAGCTCATGGGTACGAACTGTGCTTTGAAGGTTTCTACCTTCTCATCAGGTTCCCTCTTTCTCTTGAATATCCATTTACACCTTAATGGGTCTAACCCTTATAGGTGGATCCTCGAGGGTCCATATACAACATTTGTATATGAAGTCTACTTTAGACTTTATTGCTAATACCCATCTTTCCATGTCATGATCCCTGGGAGCTTCATCACATGAAGTTCGGTCATTGTCAAACTTAATCGACACATGGAATACATCCTCAAACTCATTTGAAGGTTGTCCTTTTAGTTCCCGATTCCAGGAGCCTCATTATCCTCTCAAGATTAAATGAGTTCCTACACTTCACTTTCATCTTGATTCTCAAGAGAGTCATCTTCTAAGAATCACATTCTCAGAGATGAGATCTTTTAAGATTCTCAGGGTCATAAAGTAGGTATCCAATACCATCCTTTATTTTCCTAATGAAGTAGCACTCTCAAGTGCTAGATTCCAGCCTACATGCATGGAACCTTATTAAGGATATATATTGTAGTCTCTACTACATATATACCTGGAAACTAAGGGATAATTATGCTAAAATTCATCATTGATCAAATCATGTCACACATGATCCAATTGTATCTCCCTACAGCTCCATTGAGTTTAGGTGTGTTTGGAGGATTGAGATAGATATAATATTCATATCTTCATAAAGTATTCTTTGAATTCATCTAATAGGTACTTGCTACCTTGGTTTAATCAAATTCATTTAATCTTCCTTCAAACTTTGGTTCTAAACCAAAATTGTGAAATCTTTGAACATTTCAAAGGTTTCTCATGTGAAGAGAAGAAATCTCATTTCATACATAATCATCAATAGATACACATCCATGATGTTTTCTATGATATAGATCTACATACATCAATATGTATGAGATCCCGAATACCTTGACATCTCACACCTTTCCTAAGAGAAGGGTGTATTGGACATTCTTCGAATACAATATTCACAAGTATGCAAGATTTGAAATTTTTAGACATTCTAAAGTTTCATATCTTACTAGTCTATTGATCTCATCAGCAGACATATGTCCAAGACTTGATGCCAAATCATTGTCAAATGATCTTCATCCTCCTATTGATCTTATAAAGGTTTTGATTTCCAATATTAGAAATCTTAATGAACCATTCATTAATTTTCTAATTTTGTGGAGTCCACTAGATGTTATATTACTATCTGAAATATATCCATCATAACTCTTTATGATAGTTCTATCTCAGAATTCATGTTTATATCCAACATTTAGAAACAAACAATGAGTGTATTCTAATATCTAGATCATAGAGACATTCTCTAAGACTAAGGGCTCTCCCACTGAGAATATGAAGTCTATCTATCCAACCGAGATTGCTGCAACAATTACATCAATGTCCATGTAGATGACTATTAAACCTTAAGATCAAATTTCTAATCTTCTAATATATATATATATATATGCAACAAATTGCAAGTGTCATTAGAAGATTGGGATACAATTATCAGACTTTATCTTATGAAATAAGTAAGTAAAAGTCAATGATTATGTGTAGATTATTCTAATGCTCTATCTGAATCCTTCACTAAGAATTTTAGACAGACTTGATAGCCATACTATCAACACATCAACTTATTACAGTATTAGCATTCATCCAACTTTTTGGATTTCATATGGAAGTCACAGAAGTACAATCAACTCTTTGATTTTCCTTCTCACATGGGTCCGACCCACACTTCCATTGTGCTCTCTTCATCTATAAACAACCACTGTTCAAGATAAAGAATCTCTTATGTTTGAATTCAAAAGATTTCAATACAAGAGCACTTCAACATTTATACAAGCTTCATTAAATTCATACAAAATGATTATTATGAAGCTTCATGACTGACTTGAGTATAGATAGTAGAATGATGACACTCATCATATCTACATACATATTAACTCTTAGAGACTTAGGTTCAGGTAGGTATTCAAACATTTTGAATACATCATCTCTTTCGAGCTACCATTATGCATAATGCAGAGAACCATGTCATTCATGATTAAATGTCTAGAGCACATATGCATGCCAGAACATCTTCTTAGATTTTTATAAGGATTATTTGACAATTGCGATCATCATTGTCATGTCACTTCCAAAGTACACTCGATGAAAGATCAAGGCTATAGAGACATTCAAACCCTAAGGTGATGTCTTATTGTCTTATTTAATTGCCATTCCTCATTATGTTGAGGAAACTTGCACATTGCAACCACATACATTATGTGTCCAATTGCAAGTACAATATCTGGATTATGAGTCCAATCCATGATATTTTACTGGTTATTATTGAGTATAACATTGAGTGAGTTTTATGAAGGATTATCTGAAATAAGAAATTTGCATAAGGGTATATATAATATATATACATATTTTTCTTTGATTTAGGAATTTTTATATCAAAGTTGTCTTGCCTTGTCAACAATGAAAGTTCATTCCCTTAATCACTTTCAATATAAGAGATATTCTTACCATTATATCTCTAGCAAGATCTGGGATCTCCTTTCCTATCTTTGTCACATCCCAATAATATGAGAACCTGCGACTCCGATAAAAAGAAGCGGGAACACATTCCGCCTTGCAAGTCCAACTTGCATATCCCAATTCGGTCTTTAACACCTGGGCCCACCACCCCTAAGATGATGTTGACCCGTTGCTAATTGAACCAACCGTCAACAGGCTTAATACTCGCTATACGCAATCCCATATCGCCCCAATAATATGAGGACCCGATATTGGGGGTCACTACGTATACGGTCTTACTCTTTCGATAAGCAAAGAACCCGATCCAAATAATTGTATATAGGATCTGTCACTTCGGACATGCATCTCCTATATACAACTTTTGGCGACGAAATTCTTTGCCTTGACGGGAGACCATGGATGTCACCTATGTGATCCTCCACCTCTTATTCAAATTGAAATAATTAATTACCGTGAATCATATTCACATAATTAATTCTTCCAAGGGAAATACATATTTTGTCATAATAGAGTATTTAAAAGGATATAATTAATTTAATCACATTAAATTAACTATCAATCCTATTATCAATAAACAAACTTTGAATTTTACTTGAATAGTAGGTATAATCTCAAAGTTTGTATTATTTCAAATTTTAATAATTACAAAAATACATTTTGATTTCTCCGGCATTATTGAGTCCCTACCCGCTGTCATGGCCAGTACCGGCAAGAGTGGGACGGACCACATACGTTCCAACCCGCTACCCCAATGCTCTTCGACTAGACACCATATCCACTCAGGAAAGGATAATGCCAGATAAATCATCATGTACTTTGAGATGCTCATCGGTCTTTCAACCGAAATTATACCATATAATATACATCAAAACAAATTTGATTATATTATAAGGAGATTTGCTAAACAAATCCCCAATCCTATTCAAGCAAGAGGGTTTTGCATGTAAAAGTTGTCCTACAACTATTGTAGGATGACCTTGTGTTTTGTATGCAAACAATGTTTGTTGATGATTTCAAATTAACCAATGATCAAGATCAACTATCTTATCATTATGGTTAGTGGGATGTCATTCAATAAATTGATTATCATCTTTAAACATTTCACAAATATTTTCAATAACCAATTTCATAAAATTAACAATTAATTTTCATCAACATGTTTGAATGACTATCACAAGGTTCATGATCAAGTTTTGTCAATTTCCAGCAGCAACTCCAAATCACTAAAATTAACTTATCTTGATCAATTTAAATCCAAAATTCGCAAAATTAGTGCCCTAAGATTGCCAACCTGATTTACAACAGAACCTAAGTCATATTTCACGCATTTCGAGGCGTAATAAAACCGTAATTAACAAATTAATCACGTTCTATTCTGCAGTTCCCGCAACTGTGAATACATGCATATTCAAAAGGCCATATCTTGAGCAAATTAAATCCAAATTTATTAAACTCATATCCTTTGGTTTCCTTGTTTAATGGGGAACAAAATCCAATTGAATATTTCATGTTTAAATAATTTAAACAGTGCCGAAAAAACAATTAGACAGAGGTGCGAAAATTGAAATGCGATAAAACTTTCGCGACCCTTTCAAACCCAAGTCGTTCTTGGTCTATGGATCGTATTCAAAACCTTTTTCGACCCAAGGCTCTGATACCACTTGAAGGATATAGAGAATCCTCAAGCGCATCACGGAAGCGTGACGATCACATCTTATGCGATCGGGGCGACTAGTCGCACTAGTCGCAAGGTGCAGCGGAATTTAAAAAATTTTAAATCAAGTGATGAAACCACATGATCACAAGAACATGTCTTGGATCGTTTCATCATATCACAAAGCATTAGAAATACCTCTTGAAGCGTGGTTGCGATCACGAGATCTCTAAAGCAAGAGATCCTCCTGTCTCAAGTTCGATCAACGGAGACAGCACTTGCGGGCGCGATGATGAGACGCGTGACTCCCGCAATCCTCGACGAAGATCCAAGCCTCGAATCTCCTGATTTCGTCCAACGAAATCCGTCATCTTCCTCTAGAGCAAGCAGCCCCAAAGAAGAAGGAGATCCTCGAGTAGTCGATGGCGAAGGCGAGAACTTCTCTCTTTCTCAACAAAGGTGGTCGGCCACCTTGTAGAGAGGGAGAGAGTAAGGATGAGAATGAGAGGGAGAGAGAAAAGTAGAGTAGGCGTCTACTTGATGTACCCTTCAAGGGCTAGGGTTGCCCTCCTTATATGTTAGTTTGGGATTCAATGGATCTCAATCCATGACTCACATGGATCCAACGGCTATTGTAATCCAAGTGCCAATCAACGGCCATGATTGTTGTTGGTTAAAAACCAACAACATTAATTTATATTAAATTAAATATAAGTTGAATCATTATCAACACAATTTAATTCACATAAATTAATTATTAAGAGATAATATGATAACAAAAAAAGAGAGGTAACAAACCACCCTAAAATATAGGGGGCGTCACCTATGACTAAGTCATAGGTCACGCCACCTTGTAATTTGGTGGTATTTTATCTCCTCTTATTTTATCTCATTATTTCTTAATTAATTGCAATAACTATTATTGCAATAACATCCACCAAATTAATTCAATTTAATTTGTGAATATTTCAATCATGCCATTGAAAAATATGTGAATCATGTTCACATCCCAAACTAATTTGTAAATTATGTTTCCAATTAATTAACTAATGTAGATCCAATCCACATTAATAATTAACAAATGCTATTTACAATATTTCTCTCTCTCTCTCTGATATATTATAAATCCCATTTATAATATATACAGATATTCTGGATAGCACTATCCATGATCTGCTTATCCTTTATAATTAAATCTCATTTAATTTTCTTGGATAATCATTCTCATAATATGAATCTTATTCATATTATACTTGATAATTAAATCTCATTTAATTATCTAGACCTTCTTGCTTGGATACTAAATTCATCATAGGAATTATTCTTGAACTCCTTCAAGAATAATGTGCCTTCTCCGCAAACACTTGGAAATAAGGACAGGGCGATTGTATTGTTCCACGTATAGTGACTTGGATATTGAGATCTCATCTCAAATCCAGATCTAACGGACCTCCCACAGATGCTTGATTAAATCAAGTTCGTATACTTAATCTTCTCATTGCATCTGAATCACATTCAGATCAATATCCAACATTTGGACCAACATCAAGTTACTTCTCTACTGAGAGGAGTCACTAAAATCCAGACCTGTTTCATCACTCCCTCGGACTGAAAGTGTCACGGTTATACAATCGTTTATGATCACATCACCCTCAGGTATTCCCAATACCTGCACATCCTGCATACTGGAAGACCAATGATAAACCTGAAGATATAGATCAGTTTTACACTGTCTTCTTCAGGGTTTGATCACCAAGTTTCTCAATCTTGGTCATTGGGAATTGGTATCGATCATATGCTTTCCCAAAGAATATATCACACCTTCAAATTCTTGTCATGCTTCCAGAGTACGACAACCATGCATGGAATTTGATCGGTCCCAATACCTCATGAGCGAGATCATGTCTTCTGGTTCATAAGTGAACTTGTATGATCCCTTTGAGAGATCGTATTACTCATATGCCCTTATATGCACATCAGCTCGTCAGTTTATAGACCTTGGTTAGGTCATCAACCTAATGGTCTGCCAAATGTACATACTCAAACATATAGTAACACATCTGTCTCTGGTCAGAGAATGTGTGCCTACGTTGTGACAATATTCAACATAGGACTTAGGTTATCTCGATCTCGCTAAGTCAACCCATTGTCCTAACTAATCTGACACCTCCGAATCACTATTCCCATGCAGAGGACCTGCATCAAGAGGTCGGTCAGATATCGGTCTCTGTGAGAAAGGATTGTCATCTCCTACTCAGGCTGGAGATCATCTCTTAATAATCATTTGACGGTGCTTGATGAGTCCTCTATCTAACTCTTTAGATATTCATCCAAACACCATCCTCTATGATTCAATTAATGAATCAACAACTGTATGATAATTAAGATGGCTATGGTACATAACCCTAATTGTACAGAGGGACCTATTATGTAAATTATTTATTCTTCATTTCAGATCAGGGAATGATACGTGCAATAACATTTATTGCATAATGGCTCGTCGTGGGCTCGCATGTCCAACAGGTTTCATGAAACTTGAGAGATCTTCCAGGTCCCCATCGTTGGGACCCAGACCCCATTTTGCCCACCTGCAGACACTGCTAGCTTCCAGGTAGATGTAGATCTCTTCGAAGCTGAAGGAGGACACCAGAGCTCGAATAAATTTTCGATTGAAGGAGCTCCATACATTGGTTCTCGGCTATTCTTTGTGACACGCCAGGGGTCGTTAGATGAAGAACACAACCCATATATAATATAGGACGTTCAAGTGGAATGAAACGAAGCGTCCTCGGTATTGCACGATCAGTTAAGTGGCACCACCTGGCTCTCCGTGCGTTATCTGATAAGTGCCTTTAAGGGATAAATTGCATCGCCCCCCGCACTTTTTGTATTTTCCATTTGCTCCTTAAATATTTAGTTTAGTTTAAAAACTTGTGTGAAAATTGCATATGACACATAGAACATTTTGAATATTGCTAAAAATTCAGGCTGTTATTACAGTTATTATTATGAAATAATTCAGACTTTAAATATACATAAAAATAAATAATTATAAAAATTTTTGCAAAAATAGAGGATATTATTGAAAATAAAAAAAATGTTTTATTTTTTGACAGTATATATATTTAAAAATATAGAACTCTGTATAAACATTATATATTATATTACTTATGTATGCGTATTATTAATATTATTAGTTATAAATACCAAATATATATTTAAAACATTACAAAAATAATACACACATATGCTTATTATTCATATGTATTACATCACATATATCATGCAAAATATACACATTATATATATAATATCTTAAAAATGAAAAGAAACTAATAATTTGCAAAAGTAGAAAGAAAACTAAAAAAACAAAAAAATATAAATAATTAAATATCCATAAAAAATAACATAATAACAAACTCGTAAAGAACCAAAAAGGCGAAAAAAGTAAAAAAAATATTTGTGTTCTATTTTTATTGATAGACAATAATTACCCTACCCCCATTTCTCTCCGTGGTTCGACACTCTACATACTATACACTATACACATATATTTTGCAGAGTTAAAATAAAAATAAATTTTGACCCACACTTATGCACTGCATTATCGTACATTGTGGGTTGATTGTTGATTTGTTGATTGGGATATAAGCTGAATATTGCGAGAGTGACTGATGCAACGATTGTCGGACCTGACTTGTCGGACACCGCAGGTCCTCCAAGACCAGCCATTCGGCACCTTTGCTCGATCCACAGTTATTAGGGATGAGTGCAACATACCTGGAGGAGGAGAAGGGCGAGGGCGATAGACATGCAGAAGGAGGTCAAGGAGGGCGAGGGTGACAGACCTGGAGGAGGAGGGGGAAGACGAGGGCAACAAAGGTCGAGGAGGTTGGTGGGTGCTGGGTGGGAAAGGGAGATGAGGAGGAGAGTGGGAGAGCACTCGATGTAACTTTGATAAAAATAGGTATAATGTAAAAGAACATATCAGAATCCGTTTAGTTTTGACGGGTAAATGGATGCGGGTTAACGACATGGTTTGTGGGGTAAGGGTTATCAAGTTTACAGGATCGAGGGGGGAAATTCCATTGTTTCAAATTTCAAGAATGTAGTTTACAAAGTTTATAGGGTTCGTGTGGGTTAAAATACCATGTCATTGACATGACCCACCACTGAATTACTAGATCAATGCATGTAACCACCTATGTGGGTATTAGCCCAGGGTAGGTGCCCATTGGGATGGGACTGCACGTCACTCATGCGTGCAATGCTCGTGTGTCGTAGAAAGAAAAAAAGTAGAGTTAAATTCTTCAATCAATTAGGTATAATATTCCATTTTGAGACAACTTTGGAGAAGATAAGTGGTTCCAAGGAGTGCGTTTTTAATTTGTTCTTTAGCCTTATAAAATCAACAAAGAATGCTGGAACTAGCTCCAAATTTCCACATATCAAGTCATCATTGAGAAAGTTGGCAGTGTTGGTTTAGTAGATACGAGTGGGAAGCGAAAGACAGATAAATCTATAACCCTCATTGAAGCATATCCAATAAAATACACGATCATTGTCACTGGATCTCACTCCCTCTCTTGGATTGCACAGTGATGGAAGCCTAGAGCCAATGTCTAAAATATCCAAAGAACCTCAAATAAAATGTGATTCTTCTACACTATAAAATGGGTAAAATTATCTAAAATCCCCCAAACTTTCACTTTTTTTGCGAATATTTAATTTGATGCAAGAATACAATTCCGATAAAATTCAAGGTTGATATGATAACAACCTTCTATTTTGTTTTAATTTGAGATTTTTTCTACAATGATGAAAATATGCAAACAAGGATAAATTTTATTTTCAATTAATATTTTATTTTACAATATCTTACAAACTTTGAAAAAGCTAAACATGTATTCTTGCATTAAGCTACTAAAAATAATTGGACATAACTGCTGCAGATTTCAAGTAAATATGTGGTTTTTTATTTTAAGAATCAACATAAAATACACAAAAGAACACACACAAACAAGTGTAAGAAAGGTCAAATGGACAATGTACAATAGAACACTATTTTTTCCGGATTCCTTATAAACGTAACCCTGAAAAAAATAAAAAAAATACAGGGGATCGTACGCAAAATTCACTAGCCTTGTAAAAGAAGAGCGCATCTTTGACATGAAAGGTGGTGCTATGGTTGAGCATCGATCCTTAAATCCACACACTCCAATGTTTCGTTTCTTGCTCCGGAGGTAGGACATTGTTGTGGTATCTTGACGTACTAATTGTAGTGATACGATGTTCAAACCTGTCATGTATTGCTCACTTAAAGCTTGTTGGTTAGAGTATTGATACTCTTCGAGGTATTCAATATGCACTTAATTATGAATCGAAGGGCTCTAGGAGAAGTGGTTGATGATCACACTAACATCAATACTGATTTGATTTGGTCTTATTGATGAGATATTTAAGAATGCTCAATTGATGTTTGATCACCACAAAACATGTGAGTGGTGATTAATGATAGTTAACCAAGGTGCGAGCAAGACTCTCTATGGGTGAGATTGTGCAAAAAGATCTTTGGATTCTCTTGTACATGCTAATTGCTCTAGCGAGGGTCATGTCCAAAGAGAAACACAATAAGAGAAGATTATTAGAAACAGATGGATTTGGTGATTTTATTAAATCGAAGCAAAAACAGATGGAAATACCAAATTGAAAGAGAATATGGATCGTTGGCATATAATTTGCTTCGTCGACTATGTAGAAGAGGAGGAGGTTGGCTGAAGGTCACCTTGGCTCGACTGAGGTAAAGGAGCGAATGTATGGTTGAGTCACAAGGAACCCAAACGAGTACAAATAGATGCTGATCATGATCCTTTTTGTTGCACATATACATATAGATATGTTCACCATATCCAAAGCATAGGATGAGTTTCTTTCACAACCATATCCCATGTCGATGGTGTGAGTAGATCAAGAAAGAGGACGAGATCCCAAGGCTCAATTCAAGGTGCAAGGACCTTGAAAAGGATCACACGATATCAACGACAAGAGACGGAAGATCTGAAGGCATTTTATCTTTCCTTGCAATAGGAAACACGAACTATGATATTACAAGATTTTCAAGAGGAGGAGGATCCCAATTACAAAGGAGATCAATCAACAAAGATGAAGGGTGTTTCAGCTTTCGGTCAGCACATATAGAGGCGATAAGCTCATAAGAAGGTTGACGAGAGAAACTCGAGAAGAAGTTCTAATGAAGTTTGTTGAGTTCAGACCCTCGATCAATAATAACACAGAGGAGGAAGACACTAACCAAGATGCTGAGCTAAATCCGATTGTGTAGTCCAAAAAGTGTCATGAAGAGTTGCCTATTATAAATTTATTTAACCGATTCATTCATAGATTTTTAATGTTAATCACGTGATTTTTATATTTTGACCTCCTGTTTCTTCAATATCCTCGTTCTTTATATTCATGTCACGTGAAGAAATAAACTACTTTTGACAAAAGGGAGGATCGAAATCAAACTATGTAAAACATCATCGACATTACATTTACCATCACATCTACATATCACCAAATCTCACTTATATGGGGAAATAAAAGCTCACATGTCACAACCAATATTGAAACTTGAAGACATGCAAACAATCCTTAATTCCTTATATTGGTCCCATCCACTGACGGCAAGAAATGGTCGGCTCATAATAATCCCCAAGCTCTTCCCCGAAGCACGCAACAGCAGCCAGGTCTTGCGCTCGGGCCGCATGCGCAGCGCATGCCGTCCCCAACTTATCCCGCAACGGCGACTCCGGTTTAGTATGCACGGTGCACCCGTGGGCTCATTTATCTTGTAGCTACCCAGAAAGAAACCGCCAATCAGACGTCATCTTTCCCTGCTTGACCACGATGTTAAAAGGTTCCGCCAGATCGTCATAATTCTGGGAAATTTTTCTCCTCTCCCCTACGGTTATTTTATAATTCGCCCGTTCATTTCGCCTCCCCCTCTTCCTCCCGTCACTCCCCCTCGACTCCACCTCTCCCCTCCCCCCTATATGCCACCGGATCGAAACCCTAATCGGACGAAAAACCCTAACCACCGTGGGGATCTTCGACCGGATATGTGATTCCGGAGGGTTTTGCGGCGTTGGCGGAGATCTCAGCGCGTCCAATCTCGATATCTGGTCGTTATTGTTCGTGTTCTGTTTTGATTTCTCATGAAGGATCCATTCGACCGGACGAAGGTGGTGGTGCGGCACCTGCCACCGGCGATCGCGCAGTCCGTGCTGATGGAGCAGATCGACGGGAGGTTTGCGGGGAGGTACAAGTGGGCGTGCTTCCGCCCGGGGCAGAGCAGGTATGTTTTCTGGTGGATTCGTGCCCCTCGGTCTTTTTATTTCTACTTTGTCGCGTGGCGGCGGGGTGTCATAATATTCAGCGTGTTTACGCTGGTGCGGTCGACGGTCCCAGTGTGCACACACTGTGTAATTGATATAATTCAATGTGGTTTGGTTCATTCTTGATAATCGCAATCTCCAGTGTTTAACTGGGGATGGGGGTTTGGACTCAGGGAATGACCGTCGTTCGGCCATTATCAGAATCGTCACTGGACTTTATTAGGGCACTTGGGGTGTTGCCGGTGAAAGCACCAGTAGAACCGTCGAGGTGAATTGCGCCTAAATGTGTCACCAGCTATTTCATTTTCCCATCATTTCATCAACAGAGCCAAGCGATGACTGCACCGATGAACATGTAGACTGTAATGAATCGAAAAAAGCTAAATTTTCGGAAGCACAGTGCTGAAACATGGTTAGTTATTGGTATCAAAGTACTGGGGATGTTGGCATCATGGCGATGGTCTGACCCGTTTTGGTGTACAATGCTCTCTTTTTATCCAGGCTATGTTTCATGTAATATGGCGTATTCTTTATAGATTAGGTAACAATTGCCTGAAATGATAGAACATTAAAGTAATATGGTGTATTCTTTGTAGATTAGTTATTGGTATCAATGTACTCTCAATGCACGTGGAGACTCGTGCTTTTTCCCATTTTGTTAAAACTTTCTGAAATCAGCGGGCTTGTCTTTACTGAAACATTTAAAGATAGAAAGTTTAGGACGTCAACCTGCCTTACTTCTGCCTCATTCTATTTTGATGACGCTGGGGAGCGTTGTTAGGTGGTTGATATTATTTTTCAGTGTAGTCACAGGACAATAGACAAGGATGCAGGAACTAGGAAGGGAGCGGTTGGCATTGAGGTCATGCCCCGAATGCATTAAGTCGAATTTGTATGATGAGCATTAGCATGCACTTGTTTGCACTTGTAGTCAGAAAATCCACTTAAGATGTGCATATATGACATGCCACACACGTTCAAAAAACAAAGGGCTTCCCCCATTTTAATCACTCAAGCCCTTTCAAAAAATTCAAAACACAGAAGCAGTGGACTTCTTCATCAGGAATTTATATAGGAACTTATTTCTATATGTAATTTATCGTGGATTGAGTCGTTCCTTGTGCTTTATGCAGCCAGAAGAACCAACGCCATTCTCGCATCTATATTGATTTTAACAAACCTGAGGATGTTGTGGAATTTGCTGAATTTTTCAATGGCCATGTTTTCGTGAATGAAAAGGGTAAATTTTCACAACCTGGTTCTTCCATCAGTGATGCTAAAACTATTGTATGTTTTGGCATACAATCTTTTTACCGCTAGCTATTTTTAGGCACCCAGTTTAAAGCTATGGTAGAATATGCACCATCACAACATGTTCCAAAGGCATGGAATAAGAAAGATGGACGTGAAGGGACAATATCTAAGGGTATTCTTTCTCTCTCTCTCTCTCTCCCTCTATCTCTCTCTTGTATTTTTGGAGGTTTCCCCCCTATTTTCTTGAACTATGTCATCTGCACTCTTTGACTGTCTATACATAGGTTCCTTGCCTCATCTACAAGCATTTTCTTTTTTAATCATTAGCAGTTCTTTGATGACTAACCAGATCCTGAATACCTGGAGTTCCTTGAACTTCTTGCCAAGCCCGTTGAAAATCTTCCCAGTGCTGAAATACAACTGGAGAAAAAGGAAGCTGAACGAGCAGGTTAGTAATTATTTAACAATGGGTTCGTTTGACTTGGCCCAAATGTTATTGAAATTTGATTAATGGTATTGGATGATAATCCCCTGGCTTCTCAAAAAAGGATGATGAGGTTGTGATTTATTTTCTCAGCACTTCAACCAGAGTATTTAATGTAAATTTATAAATTTCCGCATGTTTCTAGGTGGTGGGATAAAGGATGCACCTATAGTGACACCATTGATGCTTTTTGTACGACAGAAACGAGCTGCCAAAAGTGTTTCTCAGGTTATTATGGTCTCCACAAAAATTTATCTGCACTGGCTTTCAGCCGATCATATACCAAGTTTTCTCGATTAGGCTTTAATTATGCATGGAGTTTTATTTATTTTGACATGTTTCAGCATTATATATAATATCACGGACTTCACGTGCTTGCTGGTATTGGTTTGACTGTGTTGATTCTTTCTCTGGCTGTTTGTATTTTTTATTTTTACAATAATCTGCCTCAAGTTGTTTCATTTCTTATTACAATTTATACGTGGAATTTATTTAATATGAATAGACATACCAGGACAGACATGAGTAGAATTGCGGGATGCAGAATCTGTAGGGAGCAAAGGGCTATCTAATTTACTACTTAGTTGTATACTTATAGCTTATATTACTTTTGTATTTTTCAAAACATTAATGTACCGCTCAATTTTGGGCAAAATTTAGCTTTATATGCTAGCAAAGATGTCTACCCCCTTAAGTTCTTTAATCTCTTCCCTTCTGGAAAAAATGAAACTTCTTTGTTTTGACGAAGTATCTGGATTTCACGATGATGCCATTGTGGACCAGATAGCATGGAAGAACTCCTTAACTTGCAGATTTTCTTCCTTTCTGTAAAAAAAAGATAGCCACTTTACGCTAGTTTTGCAGAAGTATTTTAGTTCTATGTTGGACAGTTGTGGACCCCATAGGTTCTTGTTTTGTCTTGCATGCATTTTATGTCGTATGATGTTTAAGTAATAGGCTATAAACCCCTATAAACTTTCCAGAAGCTTGTTTAGTAGCAGCTAAAGTAGAAAATAGCAAATAAAATAATTACACATTGTCTTCAACGTCTGATTTAAGTGATTTCCTCTTTTTATAAATAAGGGGTTATTTTCAAGTAGATTTTGTTAAGTTGTCTTTAATCCATTTCTTTTCACAACTTTCTTCTTTCCCCGTTCCATAAACTTCTTTAGCTTTCACTCGTGTTAGATTTTTTCTTGGATCAACCACTAGTAGCAGGTGTATGCCATTGGATGATGAACTGTGAAATTGCCACCAGATGACAAACTGTGAACACAGAGCGGGGATCACTTATTCATAGCGAAACATCTTATGGAAAATTTGGCTAATCCCATATTCACAATGAGTAGTTTTAGGCCTTTTTAGTTCCATATCAGCTTTTTGACTAGACTATGTAATGAACATTGTTTGGATGAAGTTACACACAATGTAGTAATGGGTGCTCCAAGTGCCAATGAGGTGATACAGATGCAAAGTACTCTGTGTGCAGACCCTTCCATAAAACAACAGAGAACCTGACAGCCTATAGGCCTAATTTCTGCAAATCCATGAGCAGCTTCCTTAAGGAGCCTAAGGAGGGGAGTTGAACATATTGGTACACGTGCATGATGTATAATGGTTCAGAAATACTAGTCCTTTTTCATCTCCAGGAGGTCTCAATAAATCTATTGATTATTTGATTAATGCATTGTAGAGATTCCTCTATGTCAAACCATGCTTCGGACTATCCACCTCTGAAGTTCTATCAGCAAAATGAATTTTACCGACCAATTGTAGGAATAATGTAAATGGGGTGGGGGTTATTTGCCATAATTTGCAATCTAATGACGTGCACGGCTGCCATCCTGTTGAGTAGGTAGAGTGAACATGGACACCATGCGGGTGCTTAGATGATTAACATCAATAATTAGCTGGTTAATTACATGCATCAGTGTGGATATACACACATATACAAGTACTGAAGGACTAAAGGAATCATTGAGGGCTCGTTGTCCTCATTTTTTGAGAGAAACAAAAGACACATTTATTCTGAGTTGCACCCACCATAATAGTCATTTTTATCGAGTATAATCAATACCCGTCATTGTCAAGGTCTTCTTGTAGAGATTTTGGGAGTTGAAACTTGAATAATCCATATCCATGTATGTTTGCAAATAGACAAATTCAAATGTAAATATTGGTTTTACCATATCCATGTATGTTTGCAAAGACACACTGATATGTAACATACAAGTATGGAAAATTATGATTAAAATGGTTATGGATAATAAGCAGACGGAAACATGTTATTCCTCATATAATAAATGTCTTTAACTGATTAGGTGTCATATGATGTTTACGGTTTCTGAGTGCTGTGTGCTTATTAAGTTGTTCTAGATACTAAAATCAAAAGGCTTAGTTTGAACTAATTTAAATAAAAATTGAATTATATTGAGAAAGAAAAGGATGGACCGAGGTTTTAACAACTGGACCGGATGTTGAACATGTCAATCCGGTTTGGTCTAACCGGGTTTGATTGTTGGTTCAAATTGATCGGACCGGTTATGATATCATCATGGCATCACCATTCGTTTCAATATGGAAATACTGGATTGAGCATAATTTAATGGTCAACTGAGAAAATGGGATGGTAAATAGTGTATGTATCTAAAAAATACTGTTTTAAATATTTAAATAGAGCAATATGTTTTATAAATATTACAAATTTTATGCTCAAGTGTTAAGTTTTCTCATTTGGTTATGTTTATGGTTCCCCACCAATGATGGATACGTTGTCCTTTATTTGGATGGCAAAATATGTAAAGTTTACTTGAGAAAACACAAATACTATCCTCTAATATTTAACTTCTCCTTTCACATCATCATCTTTAATTAACTCTATCATATGTCGTAATATTTTTTGATATCCTTTCCTATGTTCCTTTTAACTTTTACCGGATGTTTTGCATTCATTATAATCTTATCCACACCAGCCCGATCATAAAAAATGGAAGTAAATGGAAGCATGGAGTCAACAAAGAGCAACGATGTAGCGGCATGTCTGCACGAAGAAGAAGGAAATTGTGGTGGCTATGGTCATTGTGAAGGAGGATGTGGGGCGGGGTGGCATCGACAATATGGAAGGCCACTTGATAGGTGGGGAGCAACATAAGGGGGAGAGTATTTGTCGACAGTGACGAGGATGTGATGCTTTAGTAAAAAAGGGAGGCGGTGTCTGCGTGACGGGGAGGAGCATGGCATGCAGGGAAGGGTGACCACATTTAGAGGAGAGCAACTTTAGGACTTCGAGCTTGGGGTTGAAGCTGAATTTATTTCCATGTGATTTTTAGATCCGGGCATGACTGGTCATGTTTGTTTGTATCAGATCAATTGCTTTAACCAAAGCTATTTTTTTAAATAATTTTTTTGTAGTAGTATAGATCCGTTCGAATCAACTAGATCAAGGTTGGTTCTTGGTCCAATTGGTCCTACCGGTTGGTTCGGTTTTTGAATCATGGCATGCTCAACAAAAAGTTGAATGACTTTCAAATTACAGAGCAAACATTTTTTTCGAAAAGCTAACGGTCTGGAAAAGCAGTGCAAATATGTGTTAGTAGTGGGGCAAGAAGCGGTGGTTCAATATAACATGTAGGGAAACATAGATGGAATGAGGGAATGGGAAAGCAAGAGAGGTTAGAGTAGATTGTAGAACAAAGACAAATGGCTATTGTGTGATTACGAGGGTGAAGATTGGTGTGGGGATGGAGGAAGGGATGCTTTTGGTTTTGATAGAGTTATATAATTAAGTTAGGAGAAAATTATCTATCGAAGGAAGAAGTAGGGATGCAAGAGAGGCTGGGGGTATCAATTACAGTCCAAAGAGAAGTGGATAGGGTGTGTGATCGCGAGGGCGATGATTAGTGAGCTTGTGGGGGAAGGGAAATTTTTTGGTTGGTTTTTTTTTCAGATCGAAAAAAAGGGGAAGGAAAGTTTTTGGTTGCGTTAGAGTTTTGTATTTAAGGTAGGAAGGAAACACACATGGGAGGTGGGGTGAGGGGTAGAGTAATAGTGGAGAGATGAGAATATTTATTGTAGGCCAAAGAGAATTTGTTAGAGTGCATGATTGTGAGTCAATACCTCAAATTTTCATTTCTAATTTGTCCAAGAGGGAAATATCTTTGATATTTTATTGATATCGCCGGAAATATGTGGAAATGGATTTAAAAACTTGTTTTTTTTTCAGATTTTTTTGAAAGAGTCTACCCTAGAAATTAAGGTTCCCTATATTCTTTAATCAATAAATAAGACAAAAAAGGCTTTTTTTAGCTTATGTATTAGTGTTATTTGGAGGTTTTGACTTCTACCAAATCATACGGTGCATAACATACTAAAATACTGATATCATACCTTATAAAGCGAAATATGCAAGTAAGTAAAGAGATTATAATGCACTATATGTATAACCATAGGAGGTTTTGTAAAATATATGAAATATTAAGTAGTAAATACTTAATTTTTACACATGCACTTGTAGTTCTTATCCTATACATTAATCATATTCTTATGTGCTGTTGTTAAAGTGTTAATGTAATGACACTAATGATCTCATGGCATGCCATTATAATTGATTTTCATGTTCACAACTTTTTTTCTGAAATAAAAAAGGGCCTCCACCATATAGGTGTGTGCCCCAAAACTTCTCTATTTAATCATAAAAAATTGCACATGCTTATTACATGTAAAAATTTAAAAGTTCCGAGCTCCAACTTTCTTCTAGCACCTTAGCATTCATCACAAGTTTTTCACCATAAACATGATCTTGTCGAAATACCACCCTGTTTATGGCTAACCAAAGAGCCCAAATCATTGCCACATAACTCGATCGCTCCTTTGTATCATGCCAGTCCGCACATATGGATTCCCCAGAAGCCTGAAGCACCAACAATATATGCCAAGGGATTCCCAAATAAATCCCAAGCCTCTAGCGATCTCCTACATTTGAAGAAAAGGTGGTTGGCATTCTTGATATCCTCCTGACAATGACAACATGCGTGATCAATTGCCTGAATGAACCTGTCAAATTTGTTGCCGGTTAATAATCTCCCCCTCCTAAAATTCCACATAAAGACCTTCATGCGCACATGAATTTTCTACATCCACACATTGATCCATGCACCCACAGGGTCAAAAATCATCGGTCTCTTCAAAGCATTTTAAGACTTCCCCACAAAAAAGGTTCCATTGCACCATCTCCAACAATCCCACCCCTCCATGGGCTCACCAATGCTCTCTAAGTCCTATAACATCATCAAAAGCTCACTCATTCGCTGATTTGATAGCTCATATATGAAATGGGGGAAAAAGAATGTTCGTCCCAAATGTTTGCCACAGAAAATTCGAGTCAACTGCCAACGCCATCAGCTACGGGAATATCAAACCAAGCGCCCTACCCTCACTCCAATCGTAAGCTTGGAACCTGAAATGAGTACCGTCCCCAACTACATGCCTTAAGAAAAGGGAATCTCCTGCAACACACCTCAATTCCCCCTCTAAAAATATGAAGGGACATGCCCAAATTCCCTGGGGCCTAGGAGAGAAGAGCCTGACGTATAATTTTTTCGGATCAGAGTGCACACCAAACTGTCACAATCCCTCGGATACGAGTGACCCACTTATTGAGTAGGGTTTTATTCATCGCCCAAAACCGCCATCGTTCTTCGAACAAGAGTCTGTCCCCCAATTTGCCAACTACAACCCATTCGAATACTTGTAAGTCAACCAGAAAATCCGTCTCATGATGCTTTCAGGTTTCTTTCTCACCCCCACATGGAGGAGCCTAGATGACAAGAAGAAAATAGGGATCACAGAGAATCGATTTCAGCAGCACCAATCTGCTACCACAAGATAAAAAACAAACTTTCAACCTGCCAACCTTTGATCCATTTTCTCGATCACTAGTAACCAGTCAGCTAGATGCATCCTCCCAACAACCAAAGTCACGCCAAGGTTCCTTAATGATGGATCCCTACGCGGGGACATCAACCACCCTTCACAGCTAAATCCTCCTCCAAGCCGAAGGGCACAAACTCCGACTTATCCCTGTTAAGTCTTAACCTAGAGACCACACCGAAGATGTCAAGGACCATGACCAAACCTCTGCAACTCTTTGCACCACACCTCCTACAAAAAGAATGGTGTCATCCACATACTAAAGAATGGGCACCAAAATCTCCTCCATATTGTTATCGTTGCGAAATCCTCCAGACACTGCACGATCAACCACAACTAACAACGTATCCACCACAAGAACGAACAACAAGGGAGCCAGAGGGAAACCATGGTGAACATCCCGTTGCAGCTGAAAATAACCCCCCTCGACTGCCCATTCACATGGACATCATATGATGCAGTCACGACACACCTTTTCATACACACAATCCACCTGTTAGGAAAGCCTCTTCTAAACAATGACGCCCAAAGAAGCGTCAGTTAACACTATCACAAGTTTTAAAAAAATAAACCTTCCACGTAACCTCTCTAACTTTCCTCCTCTAGTCCGCCATGATATTGGAAGTCATAACTACATTGTACATGAGTTGTCTGCCAGGTAAAACACACTTTGAACTATAGACTCGATCGTGCTCAGAACCCTCCTCAAGCGGTTATCCAACAATTTGGCCACAATTAAGTAGATCGCATTAGAAAGAGCAATAGGGCGATAGTCCTCCACCCTAGTTGCCACACCCTTCTTATGCAACGAAAAAATTAGCGATCAATTGAGTTAATTGAAGCGTCAGTTTCCCTCAGCGAACTTAGAAATCAATCCCATCACATGATCCCAGATCTCCCTAAAGAAGAAAATTAGAAAACTGGAAAACCGTTCGACCCAAGGCAACCGTTCGGATTCAGCTCTACGTAAAAACAACCTCACGGACCTCCATCAACTTGAATGGCTTCGTCAACACCTCCGCATCCGGGTCGGCAATGTGTCTCACCCCAATTCCTTACCACCTTGACCCATAATGTGGCGCACGCCTGTTCGTTACCGCCATTGCAACCTCGTTCTCACCACTAAACTCTTTGCCCACAACTTTTATGAGTGAGTCGGATTTCTACTTATTCTACCGTTTGCCATCGCATGGAAAAAATTGGTGTTCGCATCCCCCTCCTCCACCCACTTTTGATGCGACCTCTGTGTCCATTCCAGCTCCCGTTTCCTATCCTCATCCTCAAGAATCTTCTGCACCATCCCACGATTGTTAACTCCTCATCGAGTTCCCTACAGTTCTCCAACGAGTCCAACCTCACGATTTCTTCCTGATCTTGACTCCTTTGCTCACGTAAAATACGAACATCCTTCTTGAAATCGATCAGTCTATGGTGCAACGCAACCAACTTTCGAATGAACCTTATAGTAGCTGACCCCTCCACCGCCAAATTGGTCCAAAAAGAGAACCATATCTCTAAAACCCTCCTGGAACATCCAACACCACTCAATGAGGTAGGAGGATGATCCTCTGCTGTTGCACATGTCCAAGCACAATGGCGTATGATCCAACCTTGATCGACAGAGAGAAGTAATACTAGCCAAATTAAACATCTCCAAGACCTCAAACAGATAACAGAAAGGTCAAGTCTCGATATAGAGGAAGAACTCCTCCAAGTCGAGAACCCCCAAACCAAGCTCCTCCATTACTCTAGCAAAGTACTCAGACCCATGATCCTGCGTACCTCTCCCACATGGCCTATCCTTCGAATATAGCGTGACGTTGAAGTCACCACTCACAATCCAAGCAATCTACAGGAATCTAGCTCTAACCTCTTGCAACTTAGCCCACAACAACACATTCGGACTAGCACACAGAATGCCACAAATAGACATCACCAATAATCGTGATTGATGCTTCTTGCTGATCAAGACATCAAACATTGAATGCACCAAGACCACCTCGTCAGCCAGGTCAACCAACCCACCATTCTGGGCAACAATGATCCCCCCAGAGCCATTCCCCAAGACTGCCTTGAACTCAATGAGATGAGGCCCATAGGCTGGGTTTCATCTCATCGACTCCTAGGAGCCAACCTTTGTCTCCTTTAAGCACACTACATCCACCTTTCATGCTGCAAGCATGGACTCAATCGACATTCTCTTCTCCGATTGGCCCGGCCCACGAACATTCCATGTCAGGCACTTCATTGAGACACCACGAGGGAGCCCCCCGCCACATGAATCTCCACTATATGCGTAACCAGAAGCTTAAACATCCTTTCTGCATGACCTCCTTCTGCCAAAACAGATAAATTGGATACTGACCCCTTCTCTTCAAGAAATGGCTCAACAACATGTACTAACTCTCCATCCTCTCCCCCCTCATGCAACAGAGCAAGCTCCTCCTCCAACCTTCCCCCAACACCCTCTAAACCACCAAAATCCTCCACCTCATGGTTACACTCAAGTTGTCTTGTCTCCCAATCAAGTGCGTCCGCCCGACGTTGCTTCCTCGAAAAAATCACCAATGCGTGGTGTGAATCACCAAGAAGCCCTTGAGAACCTAACACATCTTGAGGGACGCTTCTTCAAACCTTGACGATCCAGCCCTCTTCCGCTTTGCACGTCGAGCAGCCACCACTGCTCTCCTTGACTGGACAACACCCAAACTCGACTTGAATCCCTCTCCCCCTGCCGCGGCTTCCTCTTTTCTGCCTCTACTTGCACTGTGCCAAAACCCTCTTCAGTTGACTTTATGCGACACATCTTCTCCACCATCGACATGGAGCAAAGCCCTATGTGCCTATGTTGACGCAACCCCACCCATGGAAAGGATTGTGGCTGATGATATCCTAGTAGATGACCCTCGAACAAGGCCATTGCCTAGTGGAAGAATCCCCTTCGAAGTAGCATAGATGGCCCTCGAATTTGGGTTTTGAGGAAGACTCGAATCCGAAAGGAGAACACCCGATATTGCTTCAATACGAGGCCGAGTTATTGGGTTAAGTGAAGTACCCGTAGCCGTAAACGGGTATTGTGATGACCATGAATTGTGTTACATAAATATCCTGAGTTCGTAAATGGATCTCTTGAGCATACCAATGGAAAGCCCACCAACGTAGCAAGAGCCCGGATTTGTAATCGGACCCAAACCCGAAGCAGCATTCGAAAATCCAATGAGCTTCGCATCCATAAATGTTTTGGCAACGCTAGGGTTTCCGGAGCAATTATCGGGCGATACCCCTGTTCCTTCCAGGTAGAGACAATGCATAGGGGTTGGACTAATGCTATTGTCACATATGTATTAATAGTAACACAGGAATGCTTTACATTATACTTCCCGAGGAGACATTACCAAAACTTTTTTGCAACTTGTTTGTCTGCAGCAGCCCATTTTGACAAATAAAAATTAGGATCTTCAGTATGCGCTTTATGGTGGTTCACTTTATGATGGTTTAAACTTATGTTTCAAAACTCGGGACATGCACAAAACACATACATAATCGGTTTCTTTTAAACATGGTGCAAGGACCAAAGAAATACAATGTCTTCTTCCAGTCTCTTCGAGATCATCACCAGGTTTTCAGGAGTTGATGCTATTTTTAAACTTGGAAGGGTGCAAGTCAGTGCACATTGAGGAGGCCTCAGTAATTCCTGGAGAAACGAGAAGCACACCTAAGTGTTGAAGTCGAACCTCATGTAAATCCTATCATGTGTACAAATTTATTTAAACCAAATCTTCGTGAATAACCAATCAAATATTTCAGACTTCGCATTAGTTTATAAAAAATCAAATGCACTTAAATAGGCTATCAACTATTTCAAATCAGGCATTGTTTTATCTTATAACCCTGCATGCAAACTTTGAGCTTTAAGCTGACATAATGGATAGTGCTGTCACACTTGTTTCAAGTTATCCAACAATTATCCTGATATCTATAATCTTCTAGTGCAGTTTCTCTTTACATTTTATAATTAAATTTCAGAGGTCAGCAGCTAATGTGAAGATAAGCAGAAGAGCTGGGGGAAGTGTTTCTTCTACTGGCTCCAGTTCATCTTCTTCCAAGCGTTGTTCTGACAGAAGGAGGACTCCTACACCTATGGTAACTTTTTGAAGTTTTGTGAAGACATTGTGAGTTTTTGAACTTATAATGTTTCAACTATAAAGTGATGCTTTCCTCTGTTCTTTTTCATGCTCGTGAGAAAGTACATGAAATTGGTACTCTAATGGAAGTGTTCTGTAGCTTTATTTGTCATTAAGACTTGAAATTCCAAGCATGCATAGCCATTGTTAGGTACTTCTTGCATATGTTTTTGGGCTGGCGTCATAGGTTCACATCTGCCAAAACCACGAGAAGATTGCTTCTGTGAGACTTGGTTTTAAGGATATATCTGAGTCCTATGGTGTTCCTTCCCTTTATTGTCTATTATACAAGGCTGAGTCAGTCAATGATCAGCCAAGTATTATTTACATTCAATGATCAGCCAAGTATGTTTTCTATCTCGGATAACATAAACATGGAAATGCGTTAGTGATTGTTTTATTATTTTGTAGATAAATTCAAAGTGCAGAGCAAGATAATGTGGGTATTTAGACAACTAATAAGTTGGATGTTTAGCAAGAAAATGTGTTGCAATATGTGTTTATTTGGGATGGAGGGATCTTCTTTCCTTGTCGGGTGTGGTATGATATGTTAAAGAATGTCTTAGATGGGTAATTGGATTTGAATCTCTCCAGGATCCTATTACACCGCTCTCATGTTTAGTTCCTTACCAACTATTGATGAGACCTTGGTGTTGGAATGTATTATATATAAAGCCCTACACCTTTTGTTATATCTTCAAAAACTTATTAAGATACAACCCTTTGAGGCTTTTTCCGTAGTTTCATCACATTTTTTAGCAAGTAGCTTTCCACATAAAATCATGTTTTATTCTTGATTTTGATTTCATATTTCTATATTTTCTTTATTTTCACATTGCATTCAAGCAGTAGTTTTTCGATTCTTTTCAAGATTTGATGTGTATGTTGCGTCATTTACCCTCATTCTCAAAATCATTGAGCATTTTATTGGATTATTACCGTGATCATGCGATCAAAGATTGTGAGCATTGGTGTCACACAAAGGTGATGCTTTACTTTGCAGTGTAGTCCTGTGCAATGCATTGCTGCATGTTGTGGGTTCCTTTGGCGGAACCCTGATTAGAACTCAGACTACGAGGCATGGATATGAGGGGTTCTTTGAATCCTCACATGAAGGAAATTGCAAAGAAGACCAAAGCAAAGCTACAACACTTGAGAGCCACCACAATGGTGTTGTTCAAAAATGGTGATGGAGATCGATGCGGGAAGCGATGATGGAAGCTCCATGCATGTGATGATGTGACAACACAAGAGCTGTCACATGTTATTGGGCGCCATAATTGATGGGCTAGAAATGTCCTACGCCAATGCATGTGTTGAAAATTTGAAATGAACAAATTAGGAGAGAAATATTGGAGCACCTTCTTTGGGAACACCTCTCCTGGACGCTTGAAGGCTACTTGGGAGAAGAGAACGGGGAGATACAGTGAGGCGTCACATATGCAGTTGTCAGAGGTGCGAACTTGCAACATAGGCATCATCAACTTCACATTTTGGTTTTCTCCAAATCCCAATCCCCGTGGCAATGAATGATGAAAATGGCTTCTCCTTCTGGGAACCCTAAGAACGAAAGAAGTGATGCATGGAGCCCGACTCACCGTCCTTTGTTCCATTTTAAAAAACGGGGGTCTACATGGTTGTAGTTCTACACTCCACATGGATTGAAAGTCCATTCGAGAGAGAGCGATAAATGAGAGTAAAAAAGGGAACCCTATTCTCATTTCTTGAAGATGAAAAGTTGCACAACATCCTTAGCTATCGATATTTAAATTCCAAATTTCTTCATTTTTTTATTCAGGCTAGTGGGCCATTGCTATAAATAAAAAATTTAAAAAAGAAGGTATATAAAAAACTATGACAATGATCCAAAAATTATGTTGGGATCGGAGGGAAAAATGATTTAAAAAATTTGGATTGGAAAACATAGTTTAAACAAGAAGGATTGATGTTGAGAGGATGGGTTGGAGAAAAACAAAAATAAAGGAAGAATAGGATTGCATAAAAAACAATGGTTGATAAAAAAGGGGAAGATTTTGATAGCATAGAATAAGAGAAATGCCTAATTTGACCCCCTTTTATTTGTTCTTCTGGCTTGGTTGATTATCTTCATGTTTCTGACAACTATGAGGGAAAGGAGGAGTGTTGATAAGAGTTTTCATGCTCTACCTTTGTTTTAGACATGCTATAGGAGTGACCATTTTCCCATAGATTTCTAGAGAGACTTATTGTAAGCTCCATTCTCTATTTATCGTGAACTCCAGTACCGGATCCTTTGAGGTTCCTATAAGAGAGAATACGCTTTGAAGCCCCTATAAGAGTGACCCATTTTTCTACATTTACGTATGGATATCCCCATGACATTTCTTTATTTGATCTTGTGAGAGTTGGAGCCATCTTCCATCAAGGAGACACGCTGTGGGCCAACGTACTCCATGAGGAAGACTCATTATAGTACAAGTGACTATGTTGATGGATATACAAAGCATACGAGTCAGTTATCGCTCCAGTTATCTAAACGAGTCATCATTTGTGCTGCAACCCTTTAGTTCCTCATCACCATCATGACATGAGACTCTGAGAAGCATCATCAACAATAACCAACAAAGTATTTGTTGAATCAATGTTGTTTATATTGTCGTGTGTTCAGTGTGAGTGAGTGTTTTCTTCTATTAATCTAAGTTGATCATTGCATGCTTCAGTTTGAGCTGCAGTGTAAATAAAAGAATATCTTAAATGGCTACTTGGATCTCTCCAGGATTCAAATACATTGCACTCATATTTAGTCCCATACCGATTATTTGGTGGGTTTATACATGGACCCATTGCAATTGCTTGAGAAACTTAACAAAAGATCCCTTGAGCCTTTGTCCTGTGGTTTCATCTCCTTCCTTTGGGAGAGGGTTCCACGTAAAATCATGTTTTATTCTTGAGTTTGATTATGCATTTCTCTATTTTATTTATATTTCATATACTACAAGGTCAATTTGTACAACTTTTTTTTCACTCTTTTTAGATGCTCATTTTGTTTTATTTTTCATTTTTTGCTTTGGTACTTGCTAGCAGACCTAGACATAGGTGTGAATTGCTTGCTATTGTGAAGGATTATGGCTTTTTTAATGCTCCATTCTTCCTTTATTTTTGAAGGACCTTAAGATTTCTTCATCACTAATGGAACTTATTAATGTTGTTGATATCTCAAAACATCTCATCCTTTTAAGAGGAAAAATGGCGTGTCTTAGGTTAGTGACCCCTGTTATATTCGAAAAGATCTTCAATCAATTACAAGGACCAAGTAACATACACAAATGTGGCATTACATTCCTCTCGTAGTGTCGATCTTGCTGCAATAAGACCCATACCGAGATAAATAAATCTCCTACAAGATCACCAATGGATGCATAAAGTCACCCCTTACGCGATGAAGAGCAAGCAACTCGTACAAATCTTTGGAAACCAACCAAGCTGGAGCGGTCCAGCCGAGGAAATCCTCAGTAGTTCAAATCTCCCCCAAGCAAGGGCATCTGAACATCAAGTGCACCCTCTAGACCTAAGTCTTATCCCGAGGTTGGATTTTCCATATCATTTTTTTGAGAAGAAAAAGGGTGGCCTCCCAAGTTGGGACCCACCTCATAGCGACCATATATAAATTGTATCAAGAAAAGGAAAAAAGTATTACAACCACCGCCTCGCCACCCATTACACCTCGTCAAGCATTACATTGCACTATTATCGCCACAACACATACAACGACTTAAAATGTTCCACCACATTTTCAGCATAAAATCTCTGCCCCCCCAAATGAGCTCATTCCTGGCATACCAAATGGACCATACCACTGTAAAAGGCAGAGAGCTGTCCTCGTGCCCAACACCACAAACTAATATGTTCTCCAAAAAGCGGTGCAATCCCAACCCGCAAGCCACATGATGTTGGCCCTAGTCCATACATCTGCAGACAACGAACAAGAGAAAAATAAATGATCCACATCCTCCTTTGCTGCAGCATATCTAGCACAACCAACATCCTCCACCACCATCCGTCGACCCCGACGTGCTTTCGTAAGAATTTTCCCCATCCATAGCAACAAAAGAAATATTTTAATGCGGTTTGGAACCTTGCATCTCCATATAATTCCCGTGTCCACTCCGATCTCATCCTGCTCCACTACCGCTTCGTCCATCAAAATGCAGTATGCTTTTTTCACCGTGAATCTTCCATCACCCCACATAAAGTGGTCTCTCCCCGAGGACGAGCTCTCGCACCATAACAACTTTGACAACATAGCAAGGAACTCTTCCACTCTCTAATCAGATGTCATCGAAGAGAAAATCAGGGACCATGTCCCCCCATCTCAGACCTGTTGCACTTTCACCTAACTGTCTCCTGCCAACCCCTTAAGACAAGGGTAACACACCTCCAAAGCCCCATCCTCGGTGCAATCATCTAACCAGAAGTGGAACCTCACGCCATCCCCAAGCACTGGTCGTAGCTTGATGTCAATCTTTTGATCCACCGAGGTGATCCACTTCCACAATGAAGAAGGCAATCTCCCAAGACCGACCTCTAGCGAAAATGCCACCCCATATATCTTCCTCAGCAATTGACAAACCAAATCCATGCTTCCCCCACAGTCGGACCACCTATTTTGCCATAAATGCCTTATTCATCTCCCTCATCCGCAACACCCCTACCCCACCCTTCCTCTTCGAAGACGTCACCTTGGCCCAATCCACCAAGTGAACCCCCTTCTTGCCTTGGTGGCCGTCCGTCCAAAAAAATATTCTCATCAAAGCCTCGATCTTGTTATGTACCCCCGTAGGTAGCATCCTCGTTGAATAGAAGAAGATAGGAATCGCTGAGAGAACATGCTTCAGCAGAATCAGCTCCCGCCCCTAGAAAGCATAGACGCTTTCCACTCCGCTAGATCACCTCCAACCTCTCCAGTAATATTCTATAGCTCCCCGACTTAGGCTTCCCCGCCACAAGAGGAAGGCTCAAGTACGTAATCAGCAACAACACATGCCTGCGTCCCAAAATCTCTACCACGTTCTGTTGCTCCAGCTCCAAAAGATCGAAAGATACCACCACTGACTTCTCCCGGTTGATTTGAAGCTTGGAAACATCACCAAAAATCTCCAAGATATGCGACACACTTCTAATCCCCTCTAATATCATTGTATCATCCACATACTGCAATAGTGGGATGAGAATCTCCTTCATGAAACCAAAACACCATTCCCCAACAACAACTAATCTCATCAGAACTGCAAGAGCATCGACCACCACCATGAAAAGGAGCAGAGCCAACGAGCAACCATGCTGAATACCCCTTTGCGGCTGGAAAAAGCATCCTTCCAATCTACCATTAACAAGCACAACAAGGGATGTAGTAGTGATGCATCTCTTGATTCACACGATCCACAACACTGGAAACCCCCTTTTCTCTAGCGATATCCACAAGAATCTCCAATCCACACAGTCGTACGCTTTGAGAAGTCAACCTTCCTGAGCACTCCCTTTGTCCCGCAGTTTTTCCAATCTATGGCCATTTTGGACACCAAAATCAGCCCGTCTGCCATTACTCTCCCTGGCACAAATGCCGTCTGCTCGGGTGAGATGATCCTGTGTAGCACCACTCGTATTCGGTTCACCAGAATTTTCGACACCAAAAGATAAATAGCATTGGACAACGCAGTAGGCCGATAGTCCTCCGCCCGAGTCAGGGTGTCCTTTGGCAACAAACAAATGAGCGTCTTGTTCAATTTTTCAAACCCCCTGTTTCCCGTCCTGAACTCCTCAAACACCTCCATCACATGGACATACCGATTAGCGTGGGTGATTACATACCTATCGCGCTGTCGAATGCTATATATCTCTTAGTATTTTAGATCCTTGCTAACCGATTAAGGGAGGTTATGCATTAGATAATCTTGCCCATGCAGACGACGTTCGTGCTTGGGAGAGTTATGGCTGACGGATTGGTGTTGGCCTCGACAATGGTGTCAGATTGGAAAAGAAGCAAATCTTAAGGTGTTCTTTGGTAGTTTGATTTCTCTAAAGCGTATGACTCTGTCGATTGGAGATTCATGTGGGCTTCGCTAGAGAGATAGGGTTTCCCAGAGACATGGATTACGTGGATGAAGCAGTGTGTGACAACTGCATATCATTGCTGTGCTCGTGAACGGTAGACCGGAGGGGGTTTCTTCCAGTTGGAAAGGGGAATCAGACATGTGTGTTCGTTGTTTCCGCTTCTTTTTGTGATAGTGGCAGATGGTTTAGCTATGATGATAAGCTTGATGGTTGATGGAGCTTGGTGTTCTGGATATACGAGGGATGGCATTTCCATCCTGATTCTGCAGTATGCGGATGACATGATGCTTTTCTTGGGGGTAAGGAGAAGAATATTCACATAACGTCTCTTATCATGAACATTTTTGGGGCCATATTTGGGTTGGGAATCAATAGGGAGAAGTCAGTTGTGGTCCCTTTCGACATGTCAGAGGATGAAGTGCGGAGTACGGCTTGGATGGTGGGTTGCCCCAAGGTGGCTCTGCTGATTCTTTACTTGGGTCTTCCGTTGGTGGCGAGGAAGTCGAGGTCCGTTGATTGGGGGTGCTTTTGGAGCTGGCTGGGTGGAAGGCGACTGTGCTTTTTAAGGGAGGGAAGTTGGTTCTGTTGAATCATGTTCTCTCTACAATACCAATTTTCTTCTGCTCCACGAGAACGTTGTCTGTCGGGGTATGTGCGAGGATTGAGAAGTTGATGAGGAGATTTTTCTGGTGGGATGACAGACATGATAAGAAGGGTATCCACCTCGTGGAGTGGGGCAAATTGACATCTGTCAAGAAGAAGGTCAGTTTAGGGGTGTTGCGGTTGGGAGAAATGAATAAGGCTTTCTTGGCAAAGTAGGTGGTGCAAATTTGGGAGAGTTCTCAGGACCTGGTTTGCTACCTGCTCAGGAAGATCTATGGTGTAACCATGACTTTGGAGGCCACTGTGCTTTCTAAGGGAGGGAAGTTGGTTCTCTTGAATCATGTTCTCCACAATCCCGATTTTCTTTTGCTTCACGAGAACGTTGTCTGTCGGGGTATGTGCGAGGATTGAGAAGTTGATGAGGAGATTTTTTGGTTGGATGACAGACATGATAAGAAGGGTATCCAACTCGTGGAGTGGGGCAAATTACATCGGTCAAGAAGAAGGTCGGTTTAGGGGTGTTGCGGTTGGGAGAAATGAATAAGGCTTTCTTGGCAAAGTAGGTAGTGCGAATTTGGGAGAGTTCTCAGGACCTGGTTTGCTGCCTGCTCAGGAAGATCTATGGTGTAACCATGACTTTGGAAGCCAACCCGAGGCGTCTCCCATCATCTCTATGGAAAGGAATTGTGGAGGTTATCCTAGAGATCGTTATGAAGATGAGGTTGGTGCTTGGGGATGGCCCACCTTTTCATTTTTGGAGAGATGACTGGACATGGGAGGGGCCTCTGGGAGTTCGTTTCCGTGGCTTATGAGGTTGGCGGAGGACATAGAGGCACGGGTGTAGCAGGTGTGGGACCACAGGGCTTGGTCTCTGAATTTTGCATCTGCATTGTTGGATCGGAGGGTGGAAGATTTCCTTTTGATGCAAACTGAGCTGCTACAGAATGACGGTCCGTCCTCGGCCAGAGACCACTTCGTGTGAGGTGATGGAAGATTTTTAATGCGAAAGGCGTATTGCTTTCTGGTGGAGGACTGCTTGGAGGTGCTAGAGGAGCTTCGAGTGGACACGAGACTGATTTGGATGTGCAATGTTCGTAACGGGTTGAAGGTTTTCCTGTGGCTCTTCAGATGTGGAAGGCTACTCACCAAGGGTCATCGGGGTCAGCTATTGGGTTTGGAGGACGTGCTCTGCAATAGATGTGGAGTGACAACGGAAGATGCAGATCATTTATTCTTCTCCCGTCCGCTCTCAACGCATGTTTGGAATCGGGTTGGCATCAATCGGCTTCTACAGGCCGGCTGCCCGACTTTCTGGGGAGACATTAGATCGGTTTTGCGGATTTGGGCATGAGAATATTGTGTACCCTTTCACTGTGGTGTGGGCGATTTGGTGCGCAAGGAATAAGGTCATTTTTGGAGGGGAGGGTTTTAATGTGGGCAGGGTAATGGCTCAATGTAGGGCGCTTTGCTCGGCATGGCAAGGTTGATCAGATCACAAAAAATGAGAGGTTGATTGGTGCTCTTGAGCCCAACCGGATAAAACTTTCTTTCAATCAACTTATCATTTTCCATAAGTTATTTAGCAGACACTTCAGTTGATTTTCTTTTCAAATTTCTGAGGAGAAAACATAGCGAAGTTAGCCATTAAGATTCAGAGAGTGCTCCATCTTTGTTTTTGAGGCATTTTGTTGAAAGTTTCCATGCACAACTTCTGCCAGATCAAGCAAATGAACAAAGATAGAAGGATTGGTTGTGGATAGACCGTAGATTATCCCCAAGCACCCATTTGATTGGCCCATAAGATATCTTATCATCTTTACTTTTTTAAATATCCCATTTGGATGACCCTTAAGATATCTAACCATCGAATCCAACTTATTCTCTGGTGGCAGAAGCAGTGAGCTCCCACCGTAAGGAGCAGGGTTCAACCCCACCCTCTCCCTCTTAATAATTTAAAAAAGGATATCTAACCATCTTTACTTTTTTAATATGATAATTACTTCAATCTACATTGATAGCCACTCATAACGTTTCTCTTATACTTTTATCTCACCCAATGTTTGAAAAAAAAAGAAAAAGCAGAACCAGACATTTTCCTTGGAATCAAGAAGAGGTCTAGCCTCGTTTTCTTCAATTTCCTTTTCAATTTAACCAAAAAAATATGATATAATATTAATAAATTATATTGGAGCACAATTCTTATACAATAAGGTAATTTCACGATATTCAGTATAATGTTAAAGCTGAATAATGGGTTGGATATTATGGCTTGAGGATCTTCTTACATAACATTTAAATCTCTTATGTGAAAAATGTCCAATTCTTTTCTCAAGTCAATGTTGTGGTTGAATCGAATCCTTAAAGTTTATTTCAACAATTATCTCTTCTAATATCATATTGTATATCGTATTTGATACCTATAAGAAGCTAAGAATTTTATATTCTAATGTAATTTTTAACGAAGAGTTTTCATTTGTTAGTTTGATTGGGAATTTACGTGAATTTTCTGCTAAAAGAGTCGCAATGACAGTTTTTTATCGGTGAGAAACCCTAAAAGGGAAAATGTTATGATAAGGTGGCTCATGTTTTTGAGCTGGAAGAAAAAAATGAAAAACATATCGTATCCGAGGTGTACGCCTCAACTTCGCCTCACCGCCTATGCTCCGCCTCGGTTGTGCACGCCTCGATTGTGCCTCACCGCCTAAGGAAACATATCTTTAAATACAGAAGGCAACTTAAGATGGGCGGGCGCAATGGGGTAAGTCAAGGGTTCCGGAGAGAGTTTGTGTAGGGGAGGAGCAGTGGGAGCTTGAAGGGGAGATGGAAGGGGCATCAATGCTCTTGGTTGGAGAGGGTAGTTGAGATGGTTAGTTAGGCTTCGGACGGAGGTTTCGGTCTCTCGACCGGTGACGATAATGCTGTTGTTTCATTTAGTACGTTCAATGCTGGAGGCAATGCTGGTTCTAGGGCCCTTCGAGGAGCTGATGGGGGCAATTAGGTGAAGATGAGGCTATCTACTGTTACGCTAGGGTTTTGGAAGATGATGCTGCATCTTCGGTTGCTGACGGGGCTTTGTGAGGAGTTGTGCTGGCGGTTGCTCCAGGATTCCAGAAGGTGGTGCAGTTTCAGTCGGTGGTGGGGTGAGGGCTATTGGAGCTGCTGGTGATGGCGCTAGGGCATATGTGATCGGTAGCGGTGCTGTAACTTCAGGAGTTGGTTCTGTTGATGATATGTGGAGTGTTGGTTGGTTTTCTCCTGCAAGAACAGTTGCTGGTGAGTGAGAGGCCACTACCATTGGAATAGGGAGTGCAGGGAATGATGTTGCTACTGAGGAGTAGAAGGCCTCGAAGGTTCGTACGATGCATCATTTGAAGACCGAGCGACATTGCTAGTATTTTCCGCGTTGTATTGAGAGGTATTATGTCAATGATTGCAAGGGTGAGATGCTCTATTTTGGTTGTAGCTCTCTAAGACAAAAGGTGGAGTGCAAGGCGGAGGGAACATGGAAGGTGGAGGGTCAGAGGAAGGAGGCTTTCGTTGCCAAAGTCCTAGTTGGGGAGGGATGTGAGGTAGCTTCGGCTTGCGCGAACCAAGGTTTCTTGGGGGATGCTGTCAGAATCGTCTGGGTTTCTTATGCCTACATGGTTGCTCTGAAGTTGAAAATCATGGGCTGCTCGAGTGTTCGATAACATGTGGGCCAAAGGGCATTTTGTGGACATCAATGCTTTTTAGGCATGGGGCCAATCTTTTGCTCCATTGCTTCCTTGTATCTATGGAGTGTCTCTCGATCCATTGTACATACTTTGCAATAGTGAGAGAGGCGCTTTTGTCTTGCGGGAAGTTGTGATGGTTGTGTGAGATGGTCTTCTATCGAGAGATTTTTTTGATGTTGGGGGTAGAGTTGAAGGGTCCTATGAGGATAGTCGCACATCACTTGGAGTTTTGGGTTGAACACATTGTGTTTCTGTTGGACATGTCTGCTCTTCTGACGTCTTCGGGGTTAGAGGAGGCGATTAAGGTGGGTTCAGTTAGATAGGTGTTGGAGGAACAACCTAGGGAAGCGATGCATGTGGTGGAACATCTTCGGGGAGCGTAGCTGGTGGAGGAGAAGTCAAAGGAGTGCTGTCTTTTTGCCTCAAGAACTAAGCAACCATGCAAAGGGTAGTTGTGAACTAGTTTTGGTTTTTATGTAGGGGGTAGACCCTCGAGCTGCGGCACTGGCATTACACATTCGAGCCAGAAGTCATATGAGTTTTCCCAAGCGATGCAAATTCCATAGTTGTGGCCTAAAAAGGGTTGATGAGAAGGGGCCCATTGTGGCTAAGCAGGAGAGGACTTACCAAGTGTTTCGATGGAAGAGGCGTAGGGTGGATGTGGTGGTGGAGGTGTCTTCAGAAATAGGGAAACCTAGAAGACATGGGTAGCGACTCAGTTAGTGGCATGATGGTGGGGTCCCTTTAAGTTTTGGTGACAAGGTGTGTGGAGGTAGTGTTAGCGGGGGCAACCCTCGTTATTAAAGGATGAGATTGGTTTTTTGGAATGTCCGAGGCTTAGGTCACCAGGGAAGAGAAGAGTGGTGGGGACTTTGCTCACTGTGTGCAAATATGGCATGATTTCAGGAGATGAATTAGAGAGCTAGAATACCTTTAGTTGGAGGTCCGCGGTTAGACCTCAACACTCTTGAGTTTAGGACGACTCCTTCTGCTGCGACAATTTGTGGCATTGTTGTAGGGTGGAACGATGATCTTTGTGAGATGGCAGGCTCCTCTAAAGATCAAACGTGTGCGGATGCTGCTCTCGTCAGCCTATGGTAGTCTTTAGGGCTCCTATCTCTTATGATTTGTTGGATGAGCTGACTATGTTTGATGAGGACATGGCTATGAAGGTCCTTAATACAACGAACTCACGACATACTTGGTGGAGCACTTCATCGTGGTCCCAACTGGACCACTCTTGGTTTGGTGGGCATGCTGGAGGCCTTTCCCCTTGCCTTTATGATCTTCCTATCATGGCCACATTCTGATCACATGCCTAATTACTGAGAGTTTGGCGAGGATGTCCATACAAGGGGCCTATTTTACTTTGAATGCTCTTAACGGCTTGAGGAGGCCTTTAGAAAGCATGTTCAACATTGTTGGAGGGGCTTTTCTAGTGAGGGGGCCTACCTCCAAGCTGTTGGCAACGAAGCTTGACATGCTGTGTCGAACGTTAATAGAGTTTAACAAGGATGTGTGAAATTGTTAAGGGGAGAGAAGGTTGTGCACCCATGAGGAATTGCTTTGCCATGATGTCCTTGTATTACTAGCGAGTTGTAAGATAAGGAGAAGGTAGCTTGAAATGAGCGTTACTGAATTCTGTAGGAGGACAAGAAAGAAGAAGTGGATTGGCGACAACGGTCGTGATAGATGTGGATTATGGAGGGGGATGCTAACACATGTTTTTCCATGCTGCTGCGAGGAGGTGAAACCTGTTCCACTCAATTGAGGTGGATGGTGTTATGGGGGAGGCTGACCATGCCATTGAGGTAGTTTTTGCACTTTACTTTTGGGAGCTACATAGGAGGGTTCACGGTGGCGGTGCAAGGTGGCTGATTGAGATGTGCCATAGGTGATCGAGATGCAGAGTACCGCGCTAGACACTTTACTGCCGATGAGAGTTGGTTGCCGATTTTTGTGCTGAACAGTGATGGCTCAGCTGCATCTGATGATTTTTCGGCCATCTTCTTATAGGAATTTTGGGACCTTGTTAAGCCATAGGTTTTTGCCAGAGGAGTTTTATGTAAGGAACCTTGGTGTATGTTATTCGCTGATGTTATTTTGTTGATTGATGAGACTAGAGATGGAGTAAATGAGAAGCTTGAGGTCTGGAGACATGTATTGGAGACTAAAGGATTTCATATAAGTAAGGCTAAGATTGAATATATGGATTATATTTTTGATGGAAGCAATGTTGAAGGAATCGAGGTGAAGTCAGAAGAGAGATTGTTTTAGATACATGGGATCTATTTTGCAACATGATGGGGAAATTGAGGGAGATGTTACTAATAGAATAAATGCAGGTTGGCTAAAGTGGAGAGGAGCCTCTACTGTTCTCTGTGATAAGAATTTTTTTTGAAAATCAAAGGATAGTTTTACAAAGCTGCTGTGAGACCTGCTTTGTTTTATGGATATGAATGTTGGCTTGTGAACCATAGACATGTGCAGAGAACGACAATAGCAAAAATGAAAATGCCAAGTTGGATGTGTAGACACACACGCACACATAAAGTTTCGGAATAATGCAATCAGAAGGAAAGTTGGTGTAGATCCGATCGAGGAGAAGACACGAGAAAACCGCTTAAGGTGGTTTAGTCATTTACAAAGGAGGTCGACTGATGTACCAGTTAGGAGATGCGAGTTTTGTGATGTTGAGCTGGCTAAGAGAGGGCGATGAAGGGCTAAGAAGTGTTGGAATGAGATAATATATAGGAATCTTAGTTTTTTGGATCTAAATCTGAGGTTGATCCAAGGTAGATCTGAACATGGGATCAAATTTACGACGAAATTCTGTCGAATTTCAATTTCGGTAGGTGATCAAAATTCAGCCGAAATGATCTATATCGATCGAAATTGGGGGGCCCAGTTCAAAAACCAACCGTAATGATCGATATTTAAATAGAATTTCGACCGAAATTCGTTCGAAACTTCGTTTAGCTCAATCACCGAAATGGTGACCGAAATCAAAATTTGAGGTCTTGTATTTGAATGGAGGCAAATAATCCATTACCCGACCCTACTTAATGTGGAAAAATGCTTTGTTGTTGTTGTTGAGGAACACGGGATTTGAGCGTCCTGAGCCGCTTGCTTCCTTTTTTGCTGACGAAGAAAGATGTTGTGCATCAAATTGAGGACTCGAGACCTATTGCCCTATCCAATCCAGTCAATGTCATTGCCTAGGAGGCTCCTTGCAAACATGCTTTTTGTGGTGTTGGATTCCATTATTTCGCCCATGCAAACAGAGAAATCTACGCATGAAGCTCTTCGACCGACCTCGAACAGAAACAAACAACAAGCGAATAGAGAGAAAGAATGCCTAGATAACATATAACACGACCTTCAATAGCACAAGATGACCTCCTCGTGACCAACAAGAGGTACAACACATCTAGCTTCTGCTACATTTTAAGGATTAACCCCTAATCACACTGCCGCAACCGACCACATGCCAAAGGAAGACCAAAGTAGTTGATTGGAATAGCCCCCGTGTGAGTTCCAAGGGCTATTGCTTATGCCTCAATCTCTGTAACCACCATCTCGGAGAGAACAAATATGGACATCATAATTGATTCGTGAACCGGATATCACACCAAATAAATCTAGGACCGCATCAGTCCCCTATGTTGCCAAAGCGCCCCCTTTAGAAAGAAGATCACAACGTTTACGTATTGAAGGAAAGGCACCAAAGTGTTCCCAAAATTGGAACCATTGCAAAAGTCCCTTCAAACAATGTTGGAAAACATACTTGCAAGTGCGTCAGCAACAACAACGAGGAGTTATGGGGCATGTGGGCATCCTTTTCGAAATCCAAAATTAGGATAAAATTCAGACGTCTGCCGTCCAATTTTGTTCTACTATGGGTTTTCGTTCGTTGATTCAAGTCTAATTAAATTAGGGTTAAGTTAATTTTTTACATCCAATTGAGTTAATTGAATTTTTTATTTTTAACAAGGAGATCGCATGTGATCTCCAATAAATTATTTAATTGGTTAGATTAATTAGTTAGTCAGGTCAATCAATTAAAGTCGATTTTGCAACCAATTAGGGTTTTTATTTGAATTGAATTTTTATTCACTTTCTATTTTCATAATTCATGCCTCCTATATAGTTAGTTTGGAGTTTATGAAAAAATGAGATTTATCTCTCTTTGTCTCTCCTCCTGCCACTTCAGGTATTCGAGGAGTTCTTGAGCAAAAAAGATTCGTGCAAAGGATCGTGCATGGCATGCTGATGTTGAAGAAGCCTTGGCTAATTTACACACTTTTGCACGGATTTGCAATCTCTGGCGGTGGCACTGCGAGATTCGTGGGTGGCATAACATTTAATCTCTGACACTACAAGTAGAGGAGAATGCTGTTAAAATTGCTGCCACGAAAGCCGTCGAGTCCCCACCTTTGAACTTAAAGTTGATGTCAAGGATGTTCCCGAATCTCCCCCCTTCCATGACATTACATGTCGAACATTCCGCCTCTCCAACCCCTCCACCAACACCTCCAGCCCTTGCAGCCCCCCCTATACCCCACTAACGGACCCCCTGTCACCTCTTCCTTGCCATCCCAACCCCGTTCTCGACTATCACGCTATGACCGTCAGTCTCCCATCCTCCACCTCAACCACCACCTTCGTCCCTAGCACCATACCCACCCCTTCTGTCATCCCCGATGCTACAACTTGCCTCCTTCCCAAAACCACCGCCTAAACCCTCCCTCAATTCCCCAACCCCTCCGCCACCATAATTGTTAGCTAGACCACTGCAAGCAACCCCTGTTGTAAATGTCGACTGACTAGGCGAGTTGGGGGGGGGGCGACTTGACTAGGCCTGGTCGGCCATTAGTCGGTCAACCCAAGGTCGACTACTCGATCGACTTATGCAGAGTTTTTTTATTTTTTAAATTTTTTGCTTTTTTAAAATGCGAACTTGTTCTAATATGCTTAATGTTATATTTAAAAAATGTACTAAGCCTTCTCCCACTATAAGTAGGGTCGGCTACATGGATTCTTGCTCAAATCCATGTTGAATGATTCGACTAATTTTTACGCTGGCCGTCGACTACCTAACGCAACCCCTGCAAGAGTGGGATTTGAACCCTGGTCTTTTGTGTGGTAGACACACTGTACTACCACTAGACCATTGCTTAATGTTATATTTAAAGCCAATTAAATTACTTCATTTGTTTCATTATGATAGTATAGAAAATACACAAATTTATGCAAACATATAAGAATATATGTATACAAAATGATATATATTGAAAATAATTTAAAAAATCATAACTGATGGCTGACTAAATCCCCTTAGTCGCCCCACTGCCAAATAATCCTTAGTTAGTGGCCCCACCAATCGACTACTAATTTCCGCAGCTTTACATGCAACAACCCCACCACCATCTCAATTTCCAACAAATACCACTGCTGACTTACTCTCCCGGTCGCCAAAAAGGCCTCCTCCTCTCGATCACCAGTACCTCTACCATGTCAATGCTCTACTGTCACAAACCCTGCATCAACCCTCCCACCACTCACCATTGCGACCCCAACTTGTATTATGGTGAAAACCCTAAAACCCAACCCCACCCCTACATGGATCACCAACGTCACAACCCCTATCGAGGTACCCTCGACCAGCCCTGATTTCGTTGCCATCGAGAGCCCCGTCCGTCGTCTTTGGGTTTGGAAACTCCAGATCCATTAGTGGAAGGCTCACCATTATCGATGCATTTGCTGCCTCATGTGCTGCCAGCGAGGTTGCTGTCGTTGCCCCTTGTCGGGGTCCTATCGTCGCTGAATCCAAAAAAACCTAGCACGAGTTGCTGCCGCCCTGAACGTTCGAATTAAATCCCTTGGATTTTGGAAGGGTTGTTATGGAAAGGAGCAAGTCGTATCAATAGTCTCTTCATATCATAAGGGGAGCCATTCTCCCAAAGGGTAAGGGCATATTTCAGACAAATTGCAAAAGAGCCCCATCCACAAAACTTTATCTGGTGGTGAAACTTGGTGGAAAGATAATAGAGAGAATTTATTTGAAAAATAGGAGATTTTTTTAAGTGAAGGGGTAAAGAAATTGCACTCACACCCCCATTGATGAAAATTATTACACTAATATTGGGAAACAGAGTGGGCAACAACCTATTCTTATTAGAATTATGACTAATCTTGTAGTTTCCATCATCCATGGTCTATACAAACTCCATAATATCACCTATAATGATGCCACATCAATTCTTCCAGCACAAGTTCCCCCCCAGAAAACAACAATTCCTCGAGTCTCTCTGCAATGACTTGGACGCCTATGTACGTGCCACATCAGTTCTTTGATCACCATCCTCTCCGACGTGTTGTTGATCCTACGAGGGTCGCGGCAATGACTTTGGTTCCGCTGCATGCACCTCATTTGTTGTTTCCGTACATGCTTTAAAGCATTGCAAGCAAAGACAAGGCAACTGAAAATGAGGTGAGTTTTTCGACGTGACAAAGAGCTGATGTGTCGTGGAATCCAATATTAGGGCAAAATGTGGACATCCTCCCGCCCAATTTTGTTGTATTAGGTTTTTTCGTTCATTAATTTGAGTCTAATTCAATTAGGGTCAGGTTTATATTATTTACGTCCAATTGAATCGGTTGAAGCTTTTATTTTTAATAAGGAGATTGCATGTGATCTCCAATCAATTAGTTAATCGGTTAGATCAATTAACTAGCTGGTTATAGTCAATTTAGGAGTCACTTAGGTGGCGTTTGGTTGGGGGGTTACCCCCCACTTTGGGTGGGTAACCCCCCAAAACCCCTATTTCTAACCCACTAGTGGGGCCCACTCCCTTCCCATCAAAAAAATTTTATATTATACCATCATATCATCTAAAAATCATAAAATGCTCAACTTCTACTCACTATTCCAAACTTCAATACAATCACATCACAACAACTACCCACTTTTTCAAATTTCAATACAATCATACCATAATAACTACCAACTTTTTCAAATTTCAATACAATCACATCACACAAACCATCCCGACCCTTAACCCACCAACCAAACACACTAACACAAAAACGGGTTATCCACCCCTGGATAACCCACCAACTAAACGCACCCTTAGGGTTTCATTTGATTTGAATTTTTACCCACTTTTTATTTTGTAATTCCACCCCTCCTATATAAAGGGAATGTTAGGCATTGCAATAGTCAGGTCAGAGTTTATGAAAAATATAGATTTCTCTCTCCCTATCTCTTCTCCCTTCATGCGATCTATGCAGTTCTTCTTCCCCAAATCTCTCATATCCGCAGAGTCTTCTCTTCTTCCACCCTCCAATTTCTTCCACCAAATAAATTTTCCACTGTCGCAAATTTCTCGTTTGCATCATCCTTTTTTGCATATCTTTATTTGCGACTCTTAATCAAGTTCAAAGGAAATTTAATTCCCTTAATCAAGATTCTACGAGCATGTAGTTGTTCATTTTGGCTTTGTCGAATATGGTCTTGGGACTTTCGGAAGCCTGGAGATAGACAATAGACAAGTTGATTTTGCATGTGGCCTTTTTCATCAAATTTGCCTAATAGGAAGTCTGCTTATTGTCATGGTACCCTACTACATAGGCTTTGATTGACGTGTGTCATCTATTCAAGCTTGTTTACCATGCTGACGTTCGTTACCATGTTCACAACAACTTCTATTACTGCGACAAACTCATAGTAACTTATGTTTGGAAGGATATCATTGTCAAATTGAATGGTTCCTTTAATCGTACCTTATGGTCTTTTGAAAAGGACCCTTTCGGCAGAATGGGTGGTATGAATAGTACGACGTATGGAGGATATAGCTAGCAGAATTTTGCAGAACATTTAATAGGAGAATATGTGGTCAAATTGGGGACAACACAATCGAATTTGTGGAGAGGCATTCATGTGACAAGGCAAGAGATTGCTACACAATTGTGCCCGGTGTTGCGTGATGGAAGGACCTTCTCATTCTACTTAAACATTGGACAAAGATGGGGAGAGTGAGGGGCAGGTTCAGTAGGCCTTTTTGTGTTGGATGCGAACAAAGATGGAGTCATTGCGTAATACTGCCTCCCGTTTGAGGAGGCATGAAGGTCTTAGTTACTGTTCTTGTGGTCGTATCTTCTGAAGGAGCGATCAAAAGATTTTTTCCCCAAATGATCGGAGAGCTATTTATTGAGGATAGCACAAACGAGGGCCTAGACCATTAGGTTTGGGATGGGGAGTTATACGTGGAAAGATCTTATTAGGTAGTGTTGTCTACCATATGTTTAGATGTAGAGATGACCAATGATGCAATCTAATCTGGAAGGTGCATGTGCATCTTAAGTGAAGATTATGTGGTTACTCTGGAGTAAGAGGCTGGTGACGAGGGCATTCATGACACTTTGTTCTAGGGCATTCATGACACACTTTGTTCAGGACTCGACTATCATATGTTCAAGACTCGGCGATCATATGCCCAATGTGAGAGAAGGAAATAGAGGATATTGGCCACCTATTCTTTAAGTGTAGCAGCATTGCTGATGTATGGAGTGAAGCCAAGGCGAATTGGTTGGGTACTTCATCAAGGCGCACACAATTCTTTAGAAGGTTGAACCTCGATTTTATGTTCTAGAGCAGTGCGTACTAAAGTTCTAACCCTATATTGGGCAATTTGGTCAGAAAGCAATCTTCTAATTTTCAAGGGAGATGAGTATGTGGAGAAAGTTGTAGCACATGCACGATATTTATGCAACTCTTGGATGATACAATTCTAATTTCTTTTGTTTTAGTAAATTAGGTTTTGCCGGTGACTAAATTCCCTTCACAAAGTGTACAAGCTTCTTGTAAAGCATACAACTTTCTAGATGTATATTATGCTATCTAGATCTTCTATTCATCGTACGATGAAGTACTATATTAATGCATATATAGGAATCCAAATTTGCCGAATGACATAAGTTATGAATTTCTACATCACATCTCTACGCGTTTCATCTCGCTTGTCTTCTTTATGTAGCATTAAGACTGAATGGCTATGAATGTACGCCAATTCCACATACTAACTACCAATGGTAGTCCACCCTGTGGAATATTCATGGGAGGGCAAAAAAGTTATGCATCTTGACAGGGGAAACTTCTGAATCATAGGTGTAACTGCTTTGAGAGATGGGGCATCATGAGAAACTAATTTGACATAAACTGCCAGATGAACAATGTTGAATAGAGGATTGTTTCTTTGATGGATACGAGGTTGTTGGGGGGGGGGTGGTTAGCTATGCTCGGAGAAGAAGCATTCTCAATCACCCAGTGACACCATTACCAACATTTTTCACTAGATCTGCTCTAGTAAACAAGATGACATGATTGTGGTGGACTACGATTCAGCTATTGAATCCTTTCTAAAAGACTATTTATTTTTGACCTCTTTGCTGCGACAAGCAGGGTACACAGATAGCCAAAGATCAGTAAATCTATTGCATTTTTGATGATCATCGTAGTCCATGTTTCATCGAGATAAAGATTATTTGTTGACTTCTGATGGTATGGTGATTGTTTACACTCGTCTTTAGAAGATTGATTTCGCCCCTGTTTGCTCGCCTAACCTCTATATTGTGTCTACAAATACCATAGTCTTTGATGCTTGTGGTTGTGGTACTGTCTCCTGCAGTCATGGAGGTTGTTCCTCTGGTCATGGATGTGATTGTGTTGGCATAGCCATGGTTGTGATTGCTATGCCTATTTATGTGTGTATTTTTCTAAAAAAAGTAAGATCATAAAAAGGGTGAGTCATTGTAGGCAGGGGTTCAACCAAAATATCAATTTATTTATTTGAATCCTAATATTTACGAGCAATCTATCTAGTATTTCATAAAGAGCATTCACATGCCAAAAAATTCTCGATGTAGTGCCCCCTTAAAAAGCAGAGCATCCCTGGCATGTTTAATGAAACAGTAAATAGCAACTTTTCTAATCTGCTATTCCATAGACCGATAAGCTGAGGCCCCAAAGCTCTTCCAAAGCTTTTCACAGCTCGAACATATCCACTCAATCCAACTTGGTACTCCGCAAACCATATGTGCATTGCTAGCTCACAAATCATTCTTTTGTTTGATTCTTGATTTTGGCAGTTTTCTCATTATCTCAGTGCATTTGTTGTCTTTGTTCATATTTGGAGGTAGCAGTAATCCTGTGCATGGGATCAAATTTCACCAAAATTTGTCCGAATTTTGGTTTTGGTAGGTGACCAAATTTTGGCCGAATCGGTCTATATCGACCGAAATTTGGGGGCCCAGTTCAAAAACCGACCGAAATGACTGAAATTCCATTTCGGCCGGTCACTGAAACGGTGACCAAAATCGGTGACCGAAATCGAAATTTGAGGCCTTGATCCTGTGGCACATGTCATCATAGTCTTATGAACATGGAGCATGAGCTCAACACCGTATTGACCTCTATTTTTTGTTGTTTGCTGTTTTTTTTTGAAATGTGGATTCCCTTTTGAATCTTTTTCCAAATTCAAAAATAGTAAATACCCAAGAATATACTCAATAAATTTTGTTTCCTTCTTTATACCATTGGGATTTTATCTTCTTATGTTATAGAATCACTCAGCATTTATTTTTTTATCGAATTTTTCTACTGAAAGCATGTACACGATGTTTATGCTAACCGCTTTATCATGCTGTGCAGTATGTTATAAGGGATGGTTCAAAAAGTAGCAGGAAAGACAAGGGAACATTTATTCTGGCATCTAGAAACGAACAGAAGCAGCATTTAGACAAATCTGCTACCATGACTTCTGGGAATGGGAAGGATGCAGCGGATAACGAAACTGGTATGTTAAATCTATGTTTTGTCTTTTTGCGTAACGTAATAATATAAACTTCATTGCTGGATTCTGCTCTTTTTTCTGCTTTGTTCTATGTCTTCAATCATTTCTTCTCCAAACAAGAAACTAGATATTTTTGACCTTTTTTGTGAGATAGGCATATTTAAAGCTTAGTCTTCTGGGTGGAGAGCCCATTACTCAACCATCAAACTATCTGCGTCTGCTGTGGTTTTGTCATGTCTCCAAAACTTGCTAGGAGTACTATTCTGAGAGTTAGTGGTTTGCCATGGACAACCAATTTTGAAGGAACATAATATTTGATTACTACAATTTTGATTACTTTTATGTCTGGAAGCAAATAACTTGTTTTTTAAGCAAGCCAAAGTAATAAGAGTTGCCAAAATATATCAAAGGAGACGAAGTCTCCACCAAAGGACCCTACATACAAGGATCCAAGTTGCAAAAACATGGCAAAGTTTGCCAATAATTACAAACGGGGGATTTTATCTCCAAAAAGGACCCCATAGATCTGGACCAAAATAAAAACTCCATTTTTTAGAGTGAGGGCTGGACACATACTCTAATTGCTCGTCCGGTGAGGCAAGTGATCAACAAGGCCGTGGTTGTGGGGGATTCTCGCATGGAGGGGGGAAAGGAAATTGGGAGAGCTGAGAACTATTTTCACGGCATATATTCAGAAGAGAGATTCTTTTAGATATCTGGGATCTATTTTGCAACATGATGGGAAAATTGATGGAGATATTACTAATAGAATAAATGCAGGCTGGCTAAAGTGGAGAGGAGCCTTCGCTGTTCTCTGTGATAGGAAAATTCCTTTAAAAATTAAAGGAAAGTTTTACAAAGCAGCCGTGAGACCTGCTATGCTTTATGGTTCTGAATGTTGGCCTGTGAACCATAGACATGTGCAGAGAATGGCTGTAGCAGAAATGAAAATGCTAAGATGGATGTGTGGACATACACGTAAAGATCGGATTCGGAATGATGCAATCAGAAAGAAAGTTGGTGTAGCTCCGATCGAGGATAAGATGCGAGAAAACCGCTTAAGATGGTTTGGTCATTTGCAAAGAAGGTCAACTGTTGCACCGGTTAGGAGATGCGAGTGTTGGGATGTTGAGCCGGCTAAGAGAGGGCGAGGACGGCCCAAGAAGTGTTGGAAAGAGACTATACGAAGGGATCTTAGTTTTTTAGATATAAGTCCGAGATTGACCCAAGATAGATCTGAATGGAGGCGAAAAATCCATGTAGCCGACCCTACTTAATTGTGGGAAAAGGCTTTGTTGTTGTTGTTGTTATCTAGGAGGGGTGAACCAAGGCGATGAAGGTGGGTGGGATATGGTTACTTGGCCTGTTGCCAGAGTAGTGCACCATGACCTCAAATATTGATTTCGCCCTCGTGTTGCAAACAAGAGGAAACAGAACCGTAATTTCAATTACATCAGCAAAAAATTACACAACGAGCACTGATTCTTGAAGAGACATGGGGGCGAATTTCACCTTGTCAGTGACATTTCACCAAGTCAGTAGCACCGACATTTCAACGAAATATCATTGAATTTCAGTGAAATTTGGTCCATAGTTTGCACATTTGTTTAGGTCGTTCCCGAAAGAAGAGGTGAAGTAGGTCGTGCCAGAGTTACATGATGATGGAGCATCGGGTCCATATGGTTTCCCCTTTTTCTTTCACATTGAGTTCCGGGGGGTGATGGGGATGATGTACTCACTGTCTTGGAGGAGTTTAACCTGTGCAACACGGGCTTTGAGAGGCTTAATAAAGCTCTCATCTTCCTTGTACAAATGGAGGCTTCAGAACGAGCAGAAGAGTACATGCTCTTTGCTCTTTTGAACATTGTTTACTTGATCGTTGCAAAGGTTCATGTGGAGCGGCTCAATGAGATTTTTTGGATGGCGTGGTGTCTCTGCCACCATCAACTTTTATTTCTGGTAGACACATTGATGACAACTTAGTAATGGCCTCCGAGATTGTCGCTGACTGGCAATGGCAACAAGTGTGTGGTGTCATTTGGATGGAGGACTTCTCCAAGTTGTATGATAATGTGGACGTGCATTTCTTGTGATCAATCATGGTTAGAAGAGGTTTCTCGGACTTGTGGATTTCTTGGATGAAGAGGTATGTCATCACTGCCTCGTACTTGGTTGGTGAATGGTTGACCAGGGGGTGGCTTTTTCCAATCGTAAAGGGATGTGAGGCAGGGTTGCTCATCGCCCTTCATTTTTTCTCTTCGTACCAACGACACTATATAGTCAAGTCAAGATGCGTCTCATGGCCTCACGATATGTTTTGCATTGGGGAACATTTTCATTCCAATGCTTTAATATGCAAACGACACCATTTTCTTTGTTGAGGACGAGGTGTGAGGCAACAATAAGGTATAGGGAATGACGATGGCTTTGGAATTTTTTGGGGAGCTTTCAGGATTGATGATCAACAATTTCAGCATCGCACCCTTTGTGCTATCTGATGAGGAGGTGGAGTCTTGTGTGGGAGTTTGCATGTCTTGTTGGTACAATGCCAGTTTCTTACCTTAGGTTACCTCTTTGTAGTGGCTGTCTGCGTCTCTCTGATTGGCTGCCTGTGGTGGAGAAATTGGAGAGGAAGTTGGCAGATTGGAAGAGTAATTTGCTTTCGTGCGGAGGACAACTTCTTCTGGTGAAGGTGGTGCTTGTGATCATTCCAGTGTTCATTTCTTCAAGGCTACTTTGGGGATCAACTACATGCTGGAAAGTATTATGAGGAGGTTCTTCTGAGGGAGTAGTAGTAACAGACGTGGTTTGCATCTTCTTATTGATCGGGTGACGGTTACTCTCCTAAAGGAGTAGGGGTGTCTTGGGGTGTCGAGATTGGAGATGAGTCATGCATTAATGCTTAAGTGAGTGAAGAGAATATCGAGAGGCAATGATGGTGTTTGCTGTAGGTTGATCCTAGGCTTGGATGGCCCACAACCCCTTCGGTATCATTCTGCTTTCTGGAAGTGTATAGGTATGATTTTCCTGAAGTTGCTAGTTCTTTTTCTACTAAAATTGGGAGATGGCCATAGATTCTCTTTTTGAAGTGATGACTGGTCGATTGGTGTCTCCCTGTCCTCTCGCTACCCTTGCCTTTTTGTTTTGGCTAAAGATAAAAATGCGCATATAATATTTTGGACTGATGGGATCTGTTTACCCACTTTCTCTCCTGAGCATTTTCATGACTTCATTGTTTTGATGGAGACTTTGAGCACGGTTGAGGGTCCTTCAGGTATTAGGGATCACTGGGTGTGGAAAGAGTCCGTGAAAAAGACATACAAGCTTTTGATTAGTAGAAGCTGAGCCGCAGAATGAAGATGTCATTAGGTATTGCAGGATGTTTTGGGGCCTAAAAGATCCGTCTCATATAAAGGTTTTCCTTTGGCTTCTGGGACATGGTGAAGTACTCATCCGGGTTTGGTGGTTGCGTATTTTTCACACTGAGAACAGTTTGTGTGTGCTATGCAGGTTGAAGTTTGAGTTGATTGAGCACCTATTTACTGAATGCGAGAAGGTGGCTGAGGTCTGACAGTCAATGGGAATTGAGTGGATGAATTGTGGCAACATATCAACTTTCTGAGTCTCTTTTCTTGTTTCTGTCCAAACAATGAGAGATTCAAACCGATTGTGGTTAGTTGAGCTTTTTGGTTGATCATGAATGGAGTAATTTTCCGCTATGAACGTTTCTATTTTGAGAATGTCATTCATCATGCAAGGGCTCTCTTCGAGTCTTTTCCTTTATAGTAATCTTTTAGATAGTTACTATTTTGGAGCAGACACCCACGCCCGTTTCCTTGTTTTTTGTTTTAAAAAACTGCATTAGGGTGGTAGCTGCAACAAAAACTTTACAAGTGCCTATACTTTCCACGCGATCACAGAACCATAGAATGCCTCTTATTAAAAAAGATCTGATAAAAAAGAAGACATGCGCTTGTTTTAATTGGCCTCAATAGCCTTTTCTAAAAGAATTATCTTATCTGATTTGATATCTCTCCATTAACGATTACATCTTTTTTCCACAACATCCATAGTAATGCCCAACGTAAAGGCACGATTTTTTTGTTTGCGTCAATCTTTATCGGGTGAATCCCAATTTCCACATGGAATATATTCCACACATTTTTTTAAAAAAATTGGCTTGATGCAGTGGAGGTGTTCGTTGAGGTAAATGCAGTTCTAGAGAAGATGCTCATTGGACTCTTCCCCTAGGTAGCATAGTAAGCACCTTGAAGCAAGATAAATTCCCTCTTTTGAAGATTAGGTTGGAGTCAAGGTTTGAAAAAAATGAAAGGCGGAACGAGGCGTTTTCCCTAGAAGCGAGGTGAGGTGTAGCCTCAAGGCAGTCGATGTGTAAGCCTCAGTTTGTAAAGGAAAATAATTACAAAATGTATAATAAATATATTTATTGGTGAAATAATCTAATCTGACAAACATATAATATATAACAATGTAATATATGATGAAATTATGAAGATAAGAACATGAAAAAAGTATATCAATGCCATAAACATTTCTACTAACTTTCTACCCAGTCAAAAGGAAATCATTGGCTATAACTATCACTAAATATTTATCAAAAATGGATTGGCTATACTTGTCATTAAAGGTATCCATGTTGTTGAGATGAATCATATGATTTGGATCCTAACCATATGTTCACACGCAGTTTCTTATATGTTTAAGGGTGTAATAGTAAGAATTCACTGAAATAATTGACATGTTAATGGTAAATATGAATATGAAAGAGGTCAAATTTAAGCATTCATCTTGCATAAATATACTCTCAACAACTAGGTCTTTATAAACATCTGAAAATACCAATAGGACTAATTATTTTCTTTTAAAAATGCTTGAAAAATCCCTAACACCTCACCTTGCACATTGCCCCACCTCGACCGCCTCAGGCATCTAAGGCACATGCCTCAGCCAGGGGTTCAGAGGCGATCGCCTCGAGGCTCTTTGGCTCCGTTCCGTTTTGCCTCGAGCGTCTTTGCACCTCGAGGCGCATTTTTCAAACCATGGTTGGAGTAGCTTGTTATTAAAGTATACCCAAGCAAAAAAAATCTGTCCGTTCTGGAATCTTTTTGTTCCAGAAGATCTTATATAGAGTGTCATACACCCCTCCATTGAGGATAAGCTGGTTGCAGTCTTTGTTCACAAAGGTTCTTTTTACCTTGGAACACAAAGCAAGTATCGATGTCCATTCGTGCAGGACATCTGGGCTGACGTGGATTGGGTAAATCGCTCCTCCATGCTTGCCTTCTGGGAGAGCCTTGTTGCTGCCTCGTCCCGCCCTCGATCGGTTAGAATTATCCCCGTTGCGCGTATTTGGAGCATTTGGCTGGGAAGAAACAACTTGATTTTTGCGGGGCAGCGTTTCTACAAGGAAAATATCTGTATCGCTGCAAATAATTTCTGTACGGACTGGTTATCCATGTAAAGTTTTTCTTTTGGGTGGCGGATGGTACCTTGTGTACCATCTACCTCGACCTTTGCTTTTTGTTCTCCCCGCTGTAAGTATTTCCTTCATCCTTCTTTAATAAATTGGGGCGAACACCTATGAGTGTATCCCCCTCTTTTGAGTGTCAAAAAAAAAGTATCGATGCCTGGCATATTAATATTTGTATATATATATATATTCCAGAATTTATTACCATGATCTTGATGGGTTTTATTTAGCCTATTTTAAGTGCTTTACCACTTTCTTAGCCTATTTATATCTTGCATCTTTGTGTTGTACCGCTTTCTTCATAGATAATTTTTAGTTTCTGGGTAGTTTATATGCCTCGGACCAAGTAATAGCTTGGTCAGCACCATGACGGAATCTAGAAATCAGAAAGGCAAACTTAGAAAATCAGAAAGGAATTTCTTTACCATTTCCAATCACACAGTAAAGATCGGTATTAAAGATATCCCAGGCCTTGAGAGTCTGGTAAAACTTGAAACGTGACGTAGGTTTCGTCTTAAACGAATCACGCCGTATCTGCTACGAATCAAAGCATTCCAAATCGGGTCTGCCTTGATCTTACTGGAAAAATGTTTCCAAGGATTACAAGATAGACGAGCATGGGGCACAATAAAATATATGCTAATGAAATTATAGGTATATCACTATAATATATGATTAAATTATAAAGATAGAAACACCGAAAAGAAAAGATATACAATTGTATACGCCTTTTTATTAAATTTCCATCGAATGAGAGAATGAGTCTATTTGATATCCCCCTGAATTCTAATCATCTAACCCATGTTGAAGAACCGTCGTATGTAACCCTTCCTGCCGTACCACACTCCAAGAAGACGTAGGTCTCGTTGCCTGGTCAGTGAGCCTGGGGGGGGGGGTCTAGGGGGGAGCATGTGCGCTTCCCCCTGCGGGGATGTGGGTGCAACATCCTTGGCAAATTTTTTATTAAGGGTTTTATTTCTATTATAGTACATGGATCTGTTTGTTCTTCTCGTATATTACATAACTTATTATATAATACCGCTCCTTAAAAACAAATTTACGAGTAATGTTTTTATGATATTTGTGGATCATATGTTTAAGGGTATAATGTTAAGAGTTTATTGGCATAATTGGACATGATTAATGGTAAATATGAACATGAAAATGTCCAAATTTAAGCAATCATCTCACATTATTTTTTCCTTAACAACTAGACCTTTATAAACATCTGAAATTGCCAATAGGACAAATTTTACATAAAAAGTACATTGAAAATAAAAAACACCTTGATGACCGCCTCGCCTCCGCCTCGATCGCCTCGGGCACCTCGACCAACTAATGCGGTTGCCTCTCGGAGTCCTGCTGAGGCGGTCGCTCTGGGGCGATTCCGGGCTGCCTTGCCTTGAGGCATATGCCTCGTGCACCTCGAGGCACGTGTTTTCAAACCATGGTTATACCCCAACATCAGAAAATCCTTGACGGATATATTCTATTCTAGGTCACTAGATGTGGTTTATTTGAACTAATAGACCCTATCCAGATGTACTAAGCCCTTACAGAATCAAGTTTACGTATTATATAATTGGTAGTAATGTATTATTCATATAATGATTAATAGCCAATGTAATTGCCGAAATAAGAATGATACAACGGGAGAGATAAGTAGCACAATGTTCCAGAGCACATCAATCCTTTTGTCAACCTTATCTATAACGGAGTTCCAAAATTTTATTGGTAAAGAATTTAGGCAAGCCCCTTGTCGCAAATAAGACATAGGTCCGATTCAGATGCCTACGTGAAAACAACTAAGATGCAAGTTATATGATGGTCTATTTTCAGAGTTAACCATGGAGGAGGACTTGGCGTAGTTTATCTGGAGTCCTAAAATTTCGAAGATGTCAAGAATGAGGCAAATATTTTTTTGAAAGAAGAGAACAGTGGCAACCCAAGATGGGACCCATCGCAAATTGTATTAAACTATAGAAGGTTACAACTCATTACGTATTACATTCTCCAAGATGTACAAAGTGCCCCGCTGTGTTTAAGTACATTCTCTATATAACAAGTTTGCCCCCCCAAAATGACACCATTCCTCGCGCACCAAATCATCCACATCTGCGCAAAAAGGTATATGCTGTCCTTATGAGCAAACCCACACACCGATCTGATGCCCCTCTAGAAGCTGGCACAATCTTGGTCCCTGATCCACGAGATGGTGGCCCCGTTCCACAATTGGGCAAGAGAGGGGCACGAAAAGAACATGTGGTCCACGTCCTTTGTCGCCATCATGCACATGCATCAACCTCTACTCCCAGAATCTGTCCCCAGCGAACCTGCATGAGAATCTTACCAAGTCGAAGAAGCCACACAAATATCTTTATACGGTTTGGCACCTTGCTTCTCCAAATCATCATGGTATCGACAACAATCTCCTCCATCTCCTCACCATCCTCCACCAAAAAACATTATGCCTTCTTCACAAAGAACTTCCCGTCTCCCCAAACGAAGTGATCCCTGCCAGACGTCGACACCTCAATCTGCGCCAAAATTGATTGCAATGTCAAGACATCCTCAACCCTCTGGTCCGACAGATTTGAAGAGAAGATAGGAAACCAAGACCCATGCTCCCAAACCTGTTGGACATTCGCCTCTTTGTTACATGCCATCTGCTATAATCGCGGGAAACGATCGCCCAACACCCCATTGCCCGACCAATCATCATGTCAAAAACGAAAGACCACACCATCCCTGGAACCGATCTCAAATTCACGATCAACTCTGGGATAACCTCGATGATCCCTTTCCACAGAGATGAAGGTAATCGACTCGGAATGACCGTCAGCGACAAGGACACTCCGTATATCTTCCTCAACAACGTGCACACCAAGTCCTTGATTTACCCCATACGCGAACCACCCACTTCGCCATGAATGATTTATTCATCTCGACCACCCGCAGAACCCCCAAGCTACCCTTCTTCTTTGACGTCGTTGCCTTGCCCCAATCCACCTAATGAATGCCCTCTTAGTCTGTCTCCTATCCGCCCAAAAGAACCTCCACATGAGAGTCTCAATCCTCGTGCGAACACCCGCAGGCGACCGCCTCGTAGAGCAAAAGAAAATAGGTAGGGCCGAAAGAACATGCTTCAGAAGCACCATCTTCCCGCCTCTCGAAAGCATCGACAACTTTCACCCCGCCAACCTCCTCTCCAATCTAACCAGCATCGCTCTCTAGAAGAACGAGCCAAATATTTCTCAATGAATTTTCATCATCCTTTGTGAAGATCAACATGCCATATGCGACTTGGACTTTAGAGACGCTAACTTCTTTCTTTTTTGAGGCATACTCTCGTATTAAGCCATTCATATGAGTACGTGAAAGCATATTATCAAGGATCAACACAGGGAAGCTGAAGAGGAGAGGCCATAGGGAGGATCACCTTGTCGAAAGAATCTTAAAGGCATAAAAGTTTCACTATTGCACCTGTTGATTCTAACTGCTAGCTTCAGAGAGAAGATGCTAAATTCTGGAGACTATACATAGGTGATTTCCAATCCAAAGCAGGGTTCTAATTAGGAAATTCTAATATATAAATCCTTTTGGAAGTCTATTTAAATAACTCCCTTGGTGTGATGCCATTTCTGGTCATCAATAATCCCAAATGCTTCAGTAATGCAATCCTTAGCTGACTGTTCTTTAAGGAAGGCACAGAAGTTTGCCGGGAGAGTGCTGGCCATGGTTGTGCCATCCGATTTGCCATTGCTTTGGATAATATCTTAATACTACAGTCGATGAGGCTAATCGGTCGATACTTTTCGATTCGCAGTGCCTGATCTTTTCGGTGTCAGTGTTATCACTGCAAAACTCAACTTTTTAAGCAATCGCTTTCCCGAACTCTGTCAATGAAGTGAGTGAAATCATGAAGGAGAGTAATAATTTCTCAATAATCATGGTAGAAGTTGATGGAGAAGCCATCCAAACTAGGTGCCTTCTCTTTTAAGATCAAAAGCGGCCATCTTTTCTCGTAAGGGAAGAATTCCCCAGCATCAATGTTGCCGGCAAATTTGAATTTGAACGAGCAATTCACCTCCAAATCTTTAGTATACAGGAGAATAAAAAACTCCTGCATGTACTTACTGAAAAGCTTTAGATTTGTACATAGTAACATAAAATGATGCAATGATGCTCTGAGCCTAGAGGCTTGGGCATGTAGAAAGTTAGAGTTAGACTCACCAAAATTTTTGCAATCCTGTTTAATGCGCAGGCAAAAAGGAGATCATTACGATTCTTATCATTTTCCATCATGCGATTTAGTAGAGATTGGAGGCAGTCATTAAGTGCAATGTCATTTGGGTGATCTTCCACCTTCATTTGAAGATCAATAATCTGAGTATTTAGTCTGTACCTTCTGTCAGCGATGTTTTTCATGTTTGCTTGTTTCCAATGTATCAATCGCTCTAAGTCGAAGAAGTCTGGTTGCCATCGGTATAGAGCTAGAGCGTGACCAATTGGTTAACACGAGGTCATCGGAGCCCGTAAAAGAATTTCAGATAGGCTTCAAAAAAAAAAAAGAATTCCAGATATTTTCATATTTTATAGTTGTATTGACAGTATACTTATGCCAGTGTTTTCAAGCTTGTGTTTTAATCAGAACTCTATATTTTTCTGCTTGTATTAGTTGGTTCAGTTATAATTACTGGGATCTAGGTTAAATATTTAATATACTGTATTTTATTGACCATGATACACGCATTGACAAAAAGAATGAATTTGTCTCTTGTCCTTGTGAGAATTCATCTACATTCTGAAAATTAGCCAGAGACATGATAATTTGTAGACTTCGAGGATGAGAGGGGATCCTGTAGTTGCATTCAAAAACCAGGAACACGATCTGTAGAATGGAAGCATGTAGTTCTGCATCTATTGCTTAAGGATAGACTGCTGCCTTTCCCAAAACGCATACAGTAGCTCATTCCTGTTGATTCCCATGTCAATCCTAATATCTGAAACTAGCCTTTGTCTGGAGTCTGGACGCATGCATTACATTAATTGAAAAATATGCATTTTATGCATGATTTGAATGGAAGATTCTTTTCTTGTTGCTGTGGTCACTTTTTCTTTTTGTACTCTATAGGGATTACCTCATTTAGAACAGAAATCTAATTTCTAAATGAACACATGCTTTGGCTATTCTTTTGGATTTTTTTTGGCTTCTACTGAGTTTTTTTTAACATTTTTTACTTCCTTTAACATAAAATTCTAGTTTAACACTGATTTGTGCTAGTCATCTTTGAGTAATCTCTATCTGTGCCTCAATATTTACGTTGTTGTGCAAGCAGTAAGATGTTCAATTTGTTTTTTAGTGCTTGGTGCTATGGAGGGGATTTCTAGTGGAAGTGATTCCATAAGGAAAAAAGTTGTGCTGCTAAAAGGAAAGGAGCGGGAATTCTCTCTTGTAAGCCCCTGCCAATTTACAGCTCACCGACAACGTCCAGAGTTTTCATCCCCATATCTCTCTGACACATTCAATAACAGGTTCCAGGTGTCACACATCAGCATCAATCTGTAGCAACTTCTCCTAGCAACTCGTCATCTTTTAAGCAAACCTCTCGCCGTGGTGCAAGTGGCATGGTGATCAGAAATGTTCTTTCAAAGGAAGCACATAACGTGGAAAAATTGCAGGTTCAGAATTTGGAAAAGGAGAGGCGTCCCCCTCGTCCCCCTAGCATTCGCTCACTGTCGAAGGATCGTAACTCTAATGCATCTGTTGGTGATAGAAGAAATAATGATGACAATATTTCTGTGAATGATTTGCACTTGTCCGTCATAACGGATAAACAAGATAGGCGGGTCAGAAGTAAAGACAGGCATTGGGCTCCTCTTCGTCGCTCAGATGGTACACACACTAGTGATGATTCTTTTCAATCTCACAGTGTGCAAGCTTTGATGGAGCCAATGGAACACTTTTCTTTCACGTCTAGTGTTGCTAAAGTCGGGGAGGATGATAGAGGGAATCAAAATTCTCATCGTTCAGGGCGTGGTGGCATATCTGTTTCCGTCCAAGATGGATCACCGACTCATGGTGAAGTAAAAGGTGATTCTTCCATTTTATGCAAGAGTGGGGAGAGCAAAGCCATTGGTGGAAGAGGCGGTCTTTCCATTACTGAAAATGGTCAGTTTTTTTACTAGTAGTTCTAACTTTGTTATCATATTCTTATTATATTTTGGTAATACATTTCGGAGTCGTTGTTTATAATTCTTTCAACTGTTTTTGTAGGCACTCATAGGTATAGTGGTCGTCGTGGAGTTAAAGAAGTTGATGGTTCTGTTAGCCTTTCTGATGGGAAGCATATGAAACGAGGCATAGTTGGCTATGGTTCCCATGAGGTAAGTAGTGCAATTTGGTTGTTCACCGATTTGTTTTGTATGTTATTGACTGTCTTGTTGACCTTTTCCAGCAGAAGCAGATATGGGTTCAGAAGACAGGTTCTGGTTAGTAATTTCATGGTAAGATATACTAACTATTCTTTCTCACTTTTTAAATCAGTCATTGTTTGGTTGTTGCTTGACGTCTTTCAGGCTCACATCTTGGGGCTTGTGCTTGCGTGCAAATGGCTTTTCAATATGATATTCCTTTAGTCTATTGTTTATATTAAATGGAGCAGTGCCCTTCCAATCGTGGTCCTGGCAACCACATCCCATTTCCGTTCAATTCATCATTTGCATGAATTTCTATTTTGGCAGAATTTCTCTTTATCAAAGAGTTGATCCTACAAATTACATGTTATGCTTGTTTGCATGAAAGTGTGTTGAGCCCAATTGCGGGGGGATGAATAACAAGAGCGAGTTTGTATACGGGTGGCCACCTACTAAAGGTGGTTCACAAATCAAACAGGAGGAATTTCGTAGGATCCAACCCAATGGCTTTTATTGCCAAATAACATCAAAGAGCACAGCTGGCATTCACTGTTGAGCTAATAATTGATTTCTTTTCTTATTTATACCTTGTACTTCCACATAAGCATCCTGGGCCTCTGGATCAACTTCATTTTTCTCATAATTGTAATAGTTTTCTTTCCGCTTCACATGCCCCACTTATGTTCTTTGTTAATGTAATCTTGCGCATCTGACTAAGTCGTCAATGAACTCATGGATCTTCCATCTAAATATGTTTGGGATAGGGTAGGAGTTGTAGGACTATAGTATTCAGGCCAAATTAGAACTGTGCTTAGCTGGCCCTGGTTAATGGACTTGGAAAATTTTCATTCTTATTCGCAATCTAGTAAGGCTAGTTTGTTTGGTTGATATTGCAATAACCAGGAAATCAATGGTATATGTTATCTTTAAGGGATTTTTATACCACAGAACGTAAAACTTTGTAAATTACCCTATTGACACTGTATTCTTCGTAATTATCACTTGACCCGCTAAATTTGTTCCGTCTTATGTAACAATCCTTACCGTCAATTTTAACTTTATTTGAGTCACTAGCTTGGGTTTACCTTGAGTAAATCTAACCATAAAAAACTTGGATGCTGGATCTTCTACCTTTTCTCTCCTTCCGTAAAAAAATATAATGGCTATCTTTTGCCTACAGAGCGAGAAGATTTGTGGGGAAGGAAGTTGGGGTTGGTGCTGCTTCCCGGTAGGCCAGGAAGGGGAGCTGGGGATGCGGAGAAAAGAAAGGGAGGTGGAGGTGCATATGTTGCTGGTACTGGCAGCCTTATCCCTTTGGATGTGCTGCTCCATTGTCTACATCATCGTCCACAGTGCAGGATTCTCAGTGAGGAGTCCATACTCACTCGGATGATATGCCTGGGCATCATCCTCTTGCCCCCATGTGACGTAGAGGAATGTGACCCCTTAGCATATGTGCATCATCTTCACTGTTTTGCCTCTTGGATATTTTATCGAACAAATGATGTACATCGACAACCTTTCATAATCCCGACCTCCATTCTTCCAACTCCTGACATGTAACACAAGGGCTAAGATGCCTACCAAGGGTTTAAGTATCGGTTTCGGATATCGTATCGATACCATGTCGATACGAAATTTCGACGAAATTTCGACGACATTTCGCCCATATCGAACACCATTTGTGAAGAAATGACTGATAGCTGCCCTCATATCGCCATTTCGCTCGAAATTTCGGTTCCTTGTCGAAATCGAAATTTTGATGAAATTTCGCCGAAATTTCGCGAAATCTGAAACCATGATGCCTACACAAGATAATTCCCTCAGATTTGGGAACTGAACTCAAATAGCAACCCTTGTAGGTCAGCTTCGAGCTCAACAACTAGTACTCCATCAATCGACACATCCATGAAGGAGCAACGTATCCGTCCACGAACCAAAGGCTGCCAGATTCACTCCAACAAGTTAGAAGCTCAAGCTCTGGTTCTCTATATTTAATCGCCCTAAGAGAAGGCGGTTCTCATGAGGTAAGAGAAAAGCAAACCTCAACTGCTGCAACATCCAAGCTTCCTGAAGGAGCTCCTCCAACCGCCTAATGGCTGCAACGCTAGCACCTCCATTTGCCAAAGGGGTGGCTCCAGCAAATTTGAAATCACTACTATTGTGGCATGCACAGTCGAAAATACCTAGAAACCTAAGGCTTGGATCTCCCAGGATCTCCAAGAATCCCATGCAAAAGTGGGCTTGGATGAACGCCCTTCTCAAGAGGAAGTAGATCTACGACCTGATTAGAGAAAAGTCTCCCTGATCTGAAGCCAAATCAGACCCGACGACGGAGGAGTGGGAAGATGAATGGCATGAGATTAATTTCAATGAATAAAAATGGCATACTTAACATATTTTTAACGGAACCGCTTAACTTCAATGGTTAAATGGATGGGAGTTAAACGCATGGGTTGTGATGTAAGAGTTAGTAAGTTTACATGGATTATGTGATAATTACGAAGATACATGGTCAAGAAGGCAGCTTACAAAGTTTGTAGGGTTCTTGATATAAAAATTCCTATATTTTAATTGAATTCAATGGTCTTGCTTTATATGGGGTTGGTCAACCTTTATATCATGTGCTTGATGGGCACACCTCGACTGCGGGTCAAGAGGTTATGGGCTTATATGGATGAGCGTGACTTCCTATGAGGACTGATCCTACAGCAAACATGCTAACATGATAATTTGGTTGGCTGGAATGGGCAGATCTTAGGTCTCTATGGGTAAAGTGAGTTTTTGACACAGTTAAATGTGCTGACCTGATCATGTCCAATACCTAGGCCTGCACAAAGGATAATTGAATATATTTTACAACAATGTCCTTGCAACGTTCCAGAATTGCACCACTCCTATGTTTTAGTAATTCCTTCTTGATCCATGTAGAATTGCTCCATTTTATAATGTTGATGCATCCTATCAAAGTCCTGTGGTCACAAGGTCACTTTTACTTAACCTATAAAAATATTGTAGCAATTTTTTCACCTCTCTTCCCACGACCCATATGGCCGTTTGGAAATTTTCTTTTGTTTCTCTTCGCCTAATGTTGAAAAGATCCGACTGTCATGAGGCATAAGGATAATTGAATATATTTTTACAACAATGTCCTTGCAATATAGGGATTTGGTTTCAGAATGGTCTGTGATAAGAAAATTCCTTTAAAAACTAAAGGAAGTTTTACAAAGCAGTCGTGAGACCTGCTATGCTCTATGGATCTGAGCCTGTGAACCATAGACATGTGCAGAGAATGGCTGTAGCATAAATGAAAATGCTAAGGTGGATGTGTTGACACACACACACACACGTAAAGATCGGATTCGGAATGATGCAATCAGAAAGAAAGCTGGTGTAGCTCCGATTGAGGATAAGATGCGAGAAAACCACTTAAGATGGTTTGGTCATTTGCAAAGAAGATCAGTGGATGCACCAGTTAGGAGATGCGAGTGTTGGGATGTTGAGCCGGCTAAGAGAGGGCGAGGACGACCCAAGAAGTGTTGGAAAGAGACTATACGAAGGGTTCTTAGTTTTTTGGATATAAGCTCGAGATTGACCCAAGATAGATATGGATGGAGGCGGAGAATCCATGTAGCCAACCCTACTTAATTGTGGGAAAATGCTTTGTTGTTGTTGTTTCTCTCCGCCTAATATGATGCCCACTTATGTTGTTCAGTGGCCCAATAAGGCAATATGTGATGAGTTTTAAAAAGGAGATCAAATAACTAGGGGAAGTTGCGAAATCTCGCTCTTGGACTTTGCTTAAGGCCATATATAGCCTTATGAAGTTTGCAAATCTTTTGACACTCAGCAACGAACCCAGATGGCTGATGTACGTAGACTTCCTCCTGTAAGTCACTTTAGAGAAACACATTCTTCACATCAAGCTAATATATGGATCTGTCCCGTGTCACAGCAATAGAGAGAAGGATCATCGGTGTAAAATGCCGAGCCATTGGAGAGAAAGTATCTTGATAGTACACCCCATATGTTCGGGTGAACCAACGAGCCACGAGTCTCTTCGGGTAACAATCGGCGCTGCCATCTGCTCGATGCTTCACCGTGAACAACTACTTGCATCCCTCATCAGATTCTCCTGTAAGAGTTGTAACAATGCTCACATGTCACGTGGATGTAATGTGGCCATCTCCTCCATGACAGGATGCCATTGACAGTCCTGTATTGCCTCCTGATATGTCCGTGGTATCTGCACGGTTGACTGTTCTCCAACAAACCTCCTGAAATTCTCTGAGAGCCCCAAATAAACATGGCCTGCTGGAGGATTGGTAGTACACGTATGTCTCCGCTTCGGCAGAGCAATAAGCACATCAAGATCACCTGTCTCCTCCTCAACCTTTAAACCACCCTCTTGGGAGGGCACCTGCTCATCCTATAAAGAAGCCTGCTGCATATATAAATCACTTGTGCCATCATCAGAAACAATGCACTCAATACATACCTGGGCATGTTGGATGATGGGGAAGGTCCATGAACACGTGGAACTGTGTGTGTCCTGCAAATATAGAAACATTGCAATTGTTGGTCCACGTCATTGAGTGGTGGTGTAGGGATAGCCACAGGAACAATTGGTGGTGATGGAGGTGGTGTAGGTACTGAAGGTGGTGGTGCCATAGGAGAAGGCACATATACCTCTCACCAGAGTCAAACAGAGTCATCCTGTTACCTGTAGGATAGAAATATATAGTGAATTCAAAGAAGGTGACATCAACACTAACATAGTATTTCCGTCGAACTGGATGGAAGCAACAATACTCCTTCTGGGTTCGAGAGTACCCTACAAAGACATGCTTGACAACTCTAAGGGAGAGCTTGTCACATCCAGACATTAGATGGCGAATAAAGGTGACAGAGCCAAACACTCGTGGTGTAGGGGAGAACATATCCTTAGGAAACACAATCGAGAAAAGGAACCTTCTCTCCTAGGATGGAAGATGGCATGCAGTTTCACCAAGTAGCAAGCAATGAGGACTGCATCACCCCAGAAAGAGCGAGGACCACAACTCTGGATCAAAAATATCTTGATCACATCAAGTAAATGGTAGTATTTGCATTCGACAGCACCGTTCTACATAGAAGTGTAAGCATACAAGGTCTGATGTATGATGCAAAGAGACATGAAGAATTCATATAGCTGTAACATGCAGAACTATACGGCATTGTTAAAGAGAACAAACTTTATAATAACACAAAAAATATTCTTTATTTCAATAATAACATATTTGATGACAGACCTAGCTTTAGACTTGTTTTCAACAGAAAAATTTAAGTCTAGAATAATCATCCACAACAACTAGATAAAAACGGTGTCCCTGGTGATCCGGAGCACGATTGGGACCCCAAATATCAAAATGGACAAGCTCAAAAAGTTGCTAATGCTACAACTCTGATAACCATAAAAGAAGAGCGACGATGCTTCCTAAGTTGGCAAGCCTCACACTTGAAGGTAGAACATGCGGAGATCTGTCAGAGGACATGACACAGATTCCGCAGAGGAAGATGACCAAAATGAAGATGCCACAAGTGTAGTGGGACTGATCCGGTGGGAACTATAGAGGCACTGACACTGGGAGTCTGGACTAGTCTGTAGAGCTCTTGTTGGTCACAACCACATCCAATCACATTGCCCGTGAGTATGTCTTTAAACAAAAGAGAAAAGGGTTTAAAAGTGGCACGACAACGCAAATCCTTAGTGATCTGACTAATAGAAAGTAAATTCATATTAAAATATGGTGCATATAACACATTCTGCAGACGCATGAATAATGTCAAATGAACCTCTCCCTGTCATGTAATGGGTAAATGAACCCCGCTCGCAATGACGACCCATCTAGCAAGGGGTATAGATCTATATGAACTGAACCATGCTTTGTCTCCTTGCGCAGAGTCCATGATCTACTATGTCATATATGCCCTGCTACAACTGTTAAAAGCATATGCTATACCTGAGGAGTTCGAAGAGGTTCTAATAGTGCCTGCAACATTTGGGGAACCTGTAGTGGTGCCAACAACAATAGTTATTATCTCTCTTAGACGGGAGACAATGCCATCAAGACGCGAATATGTATGAGCCAAACTGTCAGGATGCTTAATCCGCATGGCCACATGAGCAGATTGGGGGTATCCATGCTTCTGATAGCATGTATCCTCAAAATAACTCGGACAACGACAATAGGTGCAAGGACCACACTGATGTCTGCCTCCTCTGTCACGGGGACCACATCCTCTGAACTGTGTATAACCACCCCACCGCGAGATGCCACTATCATTGAGGAGATCTATGTGTTGCAAGGTAGGAAATATCGATATCAATATCGTATCGGTCCGTCCGGAAAAGGATTTATCAAGGATATATCGGGATATATCGATGGTGTCGATGGAAATGTCAGAACGGCTAAAAAAATACCATTTTTTTACCATTTTTTTTCAAAAATTAAACTCATTCAATATTTAAAACAATAAATAACCTACAAATACACACGTATATCATACATATCGGTCATTTCTACCGTATGTTTCGCACATATCAATTATATCGAACATATCACTGTTAATGTTGATTGTTGACTTACAGATATTAGAAATGGACTTCATCCAAGTTCTTATAATATTAAATAAGTTACAAATATACACTTAGATCACACATCTCGATCATCTATGTCCCTTATATCGCAAATATCGAACATATCATTGCTAATATTGATTGGTAGTGATTAATAAACATTAGAATTGGAAATTTAGAATTAAAGTAGTTAAATTAACCACAATTATAATATTAGCGGGGTAGACAAAGTCATCGTCATCTGAATCAGAGAGGACATTGAACACTTTCTCTAACATAAATTTTTTGAGTTCATCCCTTCTGGACCTCTCTACATCTTTGTCATCATTTCCCTCCAAGTTAGCCTTCACCAAGTCCCTCACATCTCTGGGACAACGCGTGCACTTGACAACATTCTTCTTGTTGCCAACAAGATGGTACTTCAATCTCGTAATCCCCCTCCTCGCAACCTCTTCCCACATAAGTTGCACTATGGTTTCGATTTGTTGCCATCTGAAGCGGTGACATACCTCCAACAATCTCTCTACTGTCCCTTTGATCACCGGAACCAACATATACCATACTATCGGAGTGTGAACCCATTGTTGATTACTGAAGCCTAGAATCTGCGAAGAAATTACACAACAAATATTCGCGAGACATATGAGGAGAATAATCAATTGTTTGCTATTATTCTTTATTTTAATTTTCAGATTTATTATATTTATTATTTTTAACATGCTTAATATGCTTTTAGTCTTATATAAATAATGTTTAACATACTTCCAACATACTATCTATATTTAGATGTATTTGATTTCTAAAGAAAAACAACCTAGATCTAGAGTTGAGATGACCATTTTCATGACAAACCACATATGAGACACAAAACACAAAATAAATTACAGATCTAATGTTTATATCACATAACTAATTAATTACTAATTTTCAGTTAATATAAAGCACCATAAAATGGGCGAGGTGATGGATCAAGCAGTGTACAAAAGAGGTGAAGGGCTCGAGGCTCCTTGAGCCTTGGTTTATTGCCAAAAAATCAGTGAAGAAGGGGGACAAGTCATGTCTGACACAGAATAAGGAGAGGCCAGAGGGGTTGGCCTAGGGTCAACGACGAAAGAACTCTCATTGGTCCAACTGGATCGCTAGAAGACAAAACATGCTGAAAAAAGAATAAATAAAAATAAATAAATTAATTAATTAATTAAAAGTTAAAACACAAAAATTATTTATTATTTTATGTAGTATTTTATTTATTTTTCCAAGTTAATTTATTAGGTGTTACTTTTTACATGTATAATGACTTGGATATTAAAATCTTGTTTTCTATGTCTAGAACATGAGATCTGAGTTTATTCTTCGATAACTAAACTTAATTTCACAACATAACTCAAAAACCCCAAATTAGGTCCACCTAGTTCTCACTAAACACTTTAAATCTTACAAGAAATCAACAATATGCATTATCTAACAAATATGAACAAAACCCCTAAGAAATTTCACTATTTCAACATAAAATTTAAGTAGTTCTAGAGTTTACCTCAAAGAAGGGGCGTTGGAGAAGAGTTCCTAGTAGCTTCGGGCGAAATGGGACGAAATGGGGCTACTATATCAGTGGAAATATGACCTGGAAGATTACTTGTTTCGTCGATATGTTGTGGACACACGATATATCGGCTTCTTATCTCCAATATCCCAGAAATCGAAAGGTTGAAAGATATCGATATCCCCATCTCATCGATATCGATATATCGATGATACATCACCGATATATTGCGATATTTCCTACCTTGATGTGGTGGCAGGTGGTGTGGTAAGTACCCTGCTGAATTGTCTGTATGCTTCCGCCATTGAGGTGTGGTTGCACAGATAAGAAGCTATGTGCGAGTTGCCTCGTACTCAGGGTCAAGAGCATCCAAGAAAATTCCAACCATCGTGGAGTTGTAGACCATCTGTTGCTCAGTCGATGTGGTCAATGACATGAAGCTGTGAAGCTTCTCAAACTTGCCATGAAGCGAAGAGTAGAATGTATGCAGAGGATGATCATTCTTCTTAGTCATGTAGATATCGAGCTGTAGCTGAAGAATCTTGGCCTCATTCTTCGCTTGTGCACACATGTCTGCTAGGATATTCCACATTGCCTTGGTGATGGACTGGTTCACAATTTCATTGACGATCTCTATGGTAAGAGTGCAAGAGAGCCAAATACGCGCATACACGTCATCTTGCTCCCACGAAGCATTCTCCTTGATCCACGTTAGGGCCTGAAAATGTGATTTATTGATTTGAAATCACCTTTTCATGTTAAAATTAGACCGCACAACAGATGTGGGCGGCGTCAGAGAGGATTGGAAGGTCCTTAAGGTGCCTATCAAAGGCTTATGGGGCCTACAAGGGGCTAAGGAAGGGCATGGGCATCGTCAAGGAGACCTGGGAGGCGACGGAGGCCACTTGCAGCCTGGGCGGCGTTGTGGAGGGTTGTACGGCGTTGTTGCAGCCATGGTTCAGGAAAGCGGTATGCGTATGCGTTCAGACTGGTCATCGAATACTGAATAAGCGGTATGCGAGGGTATATGCGGGGTATATGTGGTTCTATGCAGTTTTCTAATTTTTAATTAAAAAATAAATAAATATTTATGAATAACATTACCATTGAATTTATGTATCTAAGTGGAGTTAAAGAAGCAACAACAACAAAGCTTTTTCCTACAATTAAGTAGGGTCAGCTACATGGATTCTTTGCCTCCATTCATATCTATCTTGGGTCAATCCCGGGCTTATATCCAAAAAACTAAGATCCCTTCATATAGTCTCTTTCCAACACTTCTTGGGCCGTCCTCGCCCTCTCTTAGCCGGCTCAACATCCCAACACTCGCATCTCCTAACTGGTGCATCTGTTGATCTTCTTTGCAAATGACCAAACCATCTTAAGCGATTTTCTCGCATCTTATCCTCGATCGGAGCTACACAAACTTTCTTTCTGATTGCATCATTCCGAATCCGATCTTTACGTGTGTGTCCACACATCCACCTTAGCATTTTCATTTCTGCTACAACCATTCTCTGCACATGTCTATGGTTCACAGGCCAACATTCAGATCCATAGAGCATAGCAGGTCTGACGGCTGCTTTGTAAAAGTTTCCTTTAATTTTAAAGGAATTTTCTTATCACAGAGAACAACAGAGGCTCCTCTCCACTTTAGCCAGCCTGCATTTATTCTATTAGTAACATTTCCATCAATTTCCCCATCCTGTTGCAAAATAGATCCCATATATCTAATAGAATCTTTCTTCCGAATGTTATTGTCACCAACCTTCACCTCAATTCCTTCACCATTGCTTCCATCAAAGGTGCACTTCATATATTCCGTCTTAGCCCTACTTATACGAAATCCTTTAGTCTCAAATGCATGTCTCCAGACCTCAAGCTTCTCATTTACTCCATCTCTAATCTCGTCAATCACAACACAGTATCATCATCAAATAACACACACCAAGGTAACTCATCCTGAATGTGACTTGTCAACTCGTCCATAATCAAAGTAAAAAGAAATGGACTCAAAGTTGAACCTTGATGTAAATCAATATTGATGTCAAAATAGTCAGTCTTCCCAGACGGGGTCTTTACACAAGATAAAGCCCTATCATACATGTCCTTTGTGAGGTTAATGTATAGGACATGTACTTGTCTCTTCTCCAAAACTCTCCACAATATCTCTCGTGGAACAGAATCATAAGCCTTCTCCAAATCAATAAAGATCATATGGAGGTTCTTCCATTTAGCTCTATAAATCTCCATTGTTCTCCTCAGCAAATGGATGGCTTCAATAGTTAAGCGACCTGGCATGAATCCAAATTGATTTTCTTTTACTTTGGAAACTTTCCTTAGCCTTCTTTCGATAACACGTTCCCAAATTTTCATATTGTGACTCATCAGCTTGATACCTCTGTAATTTGAACAATTTTGAATGTCTCCTTTATTCTTATAAAGAGGCACCACGATGCTCCTCCTCCAATTTTCAGGCATTTTCTTGCTTCGCCAAATAACATTGAATAGATTCGTAAGCCAAGTCAAGCCGTGCTCACCTAAAACTCTCCATACTTCTACAGGGATGTCATCCGGTCCTACACCTTTCCCAGGTCTCATAATCTTCAAAGCCTCCTCTACTTCCTTTCTTTGTATTCGTCTATAGGTTGTACGATTCAAGTAACTTTCACTAGTAGCTAGATCACTCAAAGTAATCTCTCTATTTCCTTCTCCAATGAAAAGTTTATGGAAGTACTGCTCCCGTCTAGTCTCTATGTCCTTTTGAGTAACAAGCACACGACCTTCCTCGCCCTTAATGCATCTCACTTGAGAAAGGTCTTTGGTCTTTCTTTCTCTTGCTTTGGCCAACCTAAATATATCCTTCTAGCCCTCCTTAGAGTCGATATATTTATACAAAACTTCATAAGCTTTTGACTTAGCTTCGCTTACAACCTTCTTTGCTTCCTTCTTCGTTATTTTGTAGTTTGTGTCAGTTTCTGTTGTTCTATCCTTAGACATAGCTTTAAAGCAAGCTCTTTTAGTTTTTAATTTCTCTTGCACTCCTTCACTCCATCACCAAGCCTCCTTTTGACCTGGAGCTCCTCCCTTCGACTCACCTAGTATCTCTTTGGCTACCTTTCGGATACAAGATGATACTGCCTCCCACATCTCGTTTGCACCTCCACTACAATCCCAAGATAAGTCTTCTAAAACCTTCTCCTTGAACTCCGATTGCTTCAGTGGAAGATTCCACCATCTAGTTCTAATGATCTTAGGAGCCCTCCTTTTCTTTACCAAGCCTTTTATTTGCACATCCAAGACTAACAAGCGATGTTGAGTTGTCAAAATCTCTCCTGGGATTATTTTGCAGTCTTTAAAACACAACCGATCTCTTCTCCTCAACGCAAAGTGGAGTTAAAGAAGATCTAAGAAAAATAGTTCATGTGAGATGGGCTTGTGCGTATGCTTTTAATTGCCTCATATTTAATCACAAAAAATATTTACCATAAAAACTTCACATATTAGATGATTCGCAATAGCAAAACTTCAATACACATACTTGCACTACATGAGCAAAACCTTAATCGGCATATATAAAAATATTCGAAGATACATTGCATATACTCGTGAAAACAATACATGAGAACAACATAAAACATTGCATATACATAATGGTATAATGCATTGCAATTGTATAGAAATGCATGTCATGTTCTTACAACTAAATGAAGAGGCAAGGCTACAAAATTAAGGACTTGAAAGAGAAGATTGAAAAGTTGGAGCTGCTGGAGCAGTATGCAGAGCATATGTGGGATATGTGAGCCACATATATGGGGAGGGCGCATAATGCATTGATTCATGAAATCGGTGCGGTCTGCATGCCGCGCGGGCATATACGGCCCCACATATGCGGCCCGTGCGGCCGATTTCATGAACACTGGTTGCAGCCCATCGGGATCGCTTCGGCGGTGCTGGAGCCCTCCGAGAGGAGGTTGGGCGCCGGTGGCAGCACTGGAGGCGGTGCATGGAGGAGAGAGGTGGTGGCGCGAGAAAGGGGCGATGGGTAGGGTTCGGGCACGTGGTACAGAACTCCGATCTAAAACCGTCGCTCTGATACCATCTTGAGAGAAATAATGAGTTGCTTATTCATGAGGCTCTAGGGTTCTTTTATATAGAGGAGAAACTTGTTGGAGAAATTTCAAAATGTAGACAAAGAACAAAGAGTACATAAAAGGGATAAAAGATAACTTTTTTCTCAACATATATCGATATCTCGAACCTTGGCAGGGCTTGTTGGCTGGTTGGTGGTATTGTTGCTGCTCTATGGTTGCTGGAAAGCCTTGGCGTGGTCTGCTTGAACTCCAGTGAATAGGGATACACCCAAGGTCCTACTCAGCTAGTGCAAGAGGTGTATGTTACCAAGGTTGGGCTACCAAGGCTGGGCTTCGACGCTGAGGGGTTGGTGCAATAAGGGGTATGATGCCAAGGGGAGTTGTTGCGAAGAAGGGCTGCCATGGGAGAGGCTGGGGGAGCAATGATGGTGATTAGATAGTGGGAATGATGGTGAATTATCGCTCGGGATGCAGACAAGCGAGAATAGCAGCAACAAACTTTATATAAGCGGGTATCCTAGGCTCCGTAAATAAAGAGCAACTAGAGTTAAGGTCACACATAAGAGACATCTCAAAATAATTTAAAGACAGAGATACCCCTGAGGGGTTACAGTGTATATCTCTCAAAATTGATCGCAATCAATACCAACCATTCTGCATGCAATATCGCACAAAAAGTGAAATCTCATTTTATACGTGATTTCTTTTGGTCTATTTTATTGAAGTATATGATTGTTTTTCAATGTTTTCATAGTCGAATGTCTGCAATTTTGATTTATTTTATCACATATTACTAGTTTGACTTTGAATATTATCATTCAATATTGTTTTATCTATGTATTATTTTTTCGTCTAGTGTCAAATAATCCATTACCATTTTCTTGTGAATGTTCGTGCAATCTTTGTTAATTGTACTTCATCCAAAAATATTCAAATTTGGTAATTATTTTATGTAAATATTTATATATCTAACTAGCGATATATATATATATATATTAAATATGTGTTACGCTGACAGTGTTGCAATTTACTTTAACAAAGTTAAGACTTCTTTTCAAGAATGAGTTAATACTTTGTAAAGTCTAACAAATGCTTTGCGAGTCGTACACACATTTGTAAACTTGCAATTATGCAGAAACAATACATTATAACTGTGGTTGTGGGATGTTTGTGAAATTATAGTTGTGGGATGTTTGTGAAATTGATTGTAGAGTATGCAGTACTATATTTACATGGGTGCTCATGTATAGTTACGTAATCACGTCTTAACATTTGTGTACTTTATACCTGGACCAAGGTCCCTGTAAAATGCCTCCATCTTACATTGTATACCCATGCCACTATTATCCGTTGATAAATGGTTTGGCTTCACCATAGTGAATAAAAAATAATTATAATACTTGTGAAAGTGTCTAACGGCCTTGACCTTAAAGATGCAACTGCAATACTTTTTAAATACTTTATTTCATATGTGAATGAAATAAAGTATTTGAAATTGTATTGTGGTAGTGCAGTGTGCATGGTTCGAAAAGGCTAGCCTCGAGGCGGTCGAGGCGTATGCCTCGAGGCGAGGCGGACCCTTTTAGCCTCGAGGCTTACGCCTCAGACCAGCCATGTGAGGCGTGCGCCTCAAGTGGTCGAGGCGATCGAGGCGTTTCGTGAGGCGTTTTTGCTTTTTTTTAAAATATTTTTTATTATTTTAATAGTTTCCTTAGTAGTTTGAGAAGCTTACCAATATCCGTTTATTTAGGATAATGATTATATAAGATGAATGCCTAAATATGATGTTTATTTCATGCTCATAACTTCATATTTACAATTAATTTATCCAACTATTTTGGCAAACTCTTACTATTTCACTCTTAATGAATAAATTCATAAATATTAAATTAAACAATACTTGTAACTTAACAAGATTTGCAATATATCAAGCAAAACAAAATGGATAAGGTTCATGGTTTCTCATGTTGCCTTATATTATATATTAGACACAACATAAATTTCTTCGACATATATTTAATCGAACTTTTAATTACAACAATATTTTAAAGATTTACTCGAAATGGATATGATTCATAGTTTCTCATGCGATCATATATTATATGTTAGACATATAACATAAATTTCTTCGATGTATATTTAGTCATACTTTTAATTACAACAATATTTCATAGACATATATGTATTGTTTAATTCTTTCACAATATCTATAGTCAATGAATTCCTCTTGTATTGGATGAAAATGTGTAGAAATGTATATGATGTTGTTCTATCTTTTATTTTGGGGTTCTTATCTTTATTATTTCATCATATCTTGTAGTGTAAATTATTATATATTGGACAAAGAACATATAATTACATATATATATAATTGTAATTTTATGCATATTTTTCTATATAAACTGAGGCTTACGCCTCGACCGCCTCGAGGCTACGCCTCGCCTCGATTCTAAGGAGACTGCCTCGTTCCGCCTTTCGTTTTTTCAAACCTTGAGTGTGACTACCAACCCAAAAGACCAGGGTTCAAATCCCCCCTCATGAGGGTTGCGTTAGGTTGTTGACAACCAACATAAAAAATAGTCGAATCTTTCAACATGGATTTGAGCAAGAATCCGTGTAGCCGACCCTCATTATAGTAGAAGGCTTTGCCATTTTTTTACTTTATTTCATTTATCCCCACTCATTTATTTCAGTTATTGTCAACATTGACCGTGGTAACCATCTTATAGTCCCTGAATACGAGTTTTCATCGGATATGATCTAGGAGAAGGTAGGAGTTGAGTGCTTGGGTAGGTTTCCTATGTACCTTATAGTCCATGAATACGAGTTTTCATCGGATATGATCGAGGAGAAGGTGGAAGCTGGGTGCTTGGGTAGTTTTCTTTTGTCTCATGGTCGAATTTGTGGGAAGCACTGATTATTGGAGGGTTGTCTACTTCTTGCGGCGGAGGAGCATATCATCTTTAAGTGGGGTGGTGTTGGAGGTCTCTCCTTGTTGGAGGGTAGAATGATACATGGAGTGTTCCCTACATAACAGATTGTTGGAGGGCTACCCACGCTTGGGAGTGGGGAATTGCACGTGAGGGAGTAGTTGATCTCCTCACGAGCTTGATAGGTATGGGTTGGGGAGCAAGGGATGGCCAATAGAGGAACATCTCCTTAGGGGGATAAGGCTTCCTGCCGTTGGAGACATTATCTCGATGGAGGACGCAACTGCCTCCAAATTTGGATGGAGCTCATTGGTAATGCCATGCACTGTAGAGATGAGGTTTGTCATGGCTGCAGTCAATGATGTTAGCATGGGGAGTGGGGGATTTGACGTCGAGATGAGTGTGATAGGATTGTTACAAAGGAGGGAAGGATGAAGGTGGAGATGATGGAGAGGATGTGGGTAAATGTCTTTATATGTTGCCCCAACAACCTTGTTCATGTTTGTGAAATCTTTGATGGATATGGGATTGACTTTATGGATCCTTCCAAAAACTCCTAAGGTTATGAGTATATAATAAATTTTGTTTCTAGAGGGGTGAAGACTATCTCTACCCAAGCAAACAATATAAAATATGTTGCTTAGTTCGGGATTGTGCTTTTCGGGATCCTCATAATCCTTATTAGTGATGAGATATTAGCCATTGTGTGAATGCTAATATCAAGAAGCTTTTTAGCGAGCACAATATGTTTCACAAGGTTGCCACTCCCTAACAACCTCATGTGAATGATTTCGAAAAAGCTTATAGTAGTTTGAACTAGTATGAAAGCCCACGCTTTTCTCTTTTTTATGGTGTAAAAAAGAGTAAATTGCATGAAAATCCTTGAACTTTACATTAACATTCAACGTAGACCATGAACTTTTAAAAATTACATTGTGGAACCTCATTTTTATGATTGATTTTGGCAACCTCTGTCTACTTTTTATTAAATGAATCATTAATTCCACTTTGGGGGCCATAATACCATTTTGGTCTCTCTCTCTCTCTCTCTCTCCTCTCTCCACCTCTTTTCTTCTTTCCACACATTGCATATCTTATGCTCAACAGACCTGACGACCCTCTTGATATGGGAACTCCGTAAGCTCATTGAGAGCTTGTTGGGGAGCACCAGATCCAAAGGCCAACACTCCTCTTGATGGGGTCGGTAGTTTCTAGATGCACGTTCTTCGTGAGATTTCCACTACGGTCAATTATGTTCGAGCATGCGAGGATGACAGATTTGATGGCCGTAGGGAGCCAGACGGAATGGATGCCCTTGAGTAATGTCATGATCCCACGTATGTGTGGTGTGGCCACAGACATCCCTGAGAGGATGGTATACATTATTTCATATGGAAAAGCAGCAACGATGCTCACTCTAGGGCGATGATGTCCAATTTCAGCATCCTTGAGCTTTACAAACTTGATCCCTTCAAAGAGAAGGACATAACAAACGAGGATGGTGTGGTACTGATCATGCCATTCCAATATATAATAAAACCGTCCTAAATGCTCCTTCTGTTGGCGAAGTTTGTCTGTACATTTTGAATGTACTATAAGTTGGTGTTGTAGTTTTCATGTATTTCATTAGTAATAGTAATGGACCGTATATCGACTCCACTAGCAAGTTTGTCCTCTCTTGCTTTGCAACCACTGCTATGCTTGCACACCACGATCTTGTTTGCGACATTGAGTTCGGAGAGAGTGCCAGGTCTGTACATATTGAAAATGACACAATAAGTAGGTGGAGTAGTTTGTGAGTATTTCATTAGTAATTATCGTATACTAACTCTACATGCAAGTTTGTCCTCACTTGCTTTCTTAACCAATACTATGCTTGCACACCATGATCTTGTTTGCGACATTGATGTCGGAGAGATTGCTAAGACGATAAAATGCCCCATCAATGCTTGTTGCCTTGAGGAATACTAGTGTACCTTGAATTGGAGTGGTCTAGAGCATGGTTCAAGATATCATGATATATCGGTGATATATCTCTGATATGCCATGTATCGACGAGACGGATGTACCAATGTCTATATGTATATCCTTTTCCAGGATATGAACAGATTTCTTGCAAGATATTGGTAATATATTAACATATCGAGGCATATCGCTCGAAATTGATGCGTTTCAGTATAAACTTTCTCGGATATTGTCTGATATCACCATTGATCGATAGCAAGACCTTTGCCTGGTAGGGTACGGTGAGAAATGGGGGGTGCATATGACATTTTTTCTACTTGAGGAGTTTCCCGTCTTTTGGCAATATAGATGAAACAACTCTAAAGCTGATCAAGTTAGAATCATATATCTGAAATATCTTTTTTTTGACACTCTTTTTTTAAAAAAAAATTGACACTCATATCTGAAATATCTTCAATTGATATTAGTAATTATTAGTAATATAATGACCCGAAAACACATGCTTATGATATACTTTAATCAAAACAACAACAACAACGACAAAGCCTTTTCCCACAATTAAGTAGGGTCGGCTACATAGATTCTTCGCCTCCATTCAGATCTATCTTGAGTCAATCCCGGGCTTATATCCACAAAACTAAGATCCCTATGTATGGTCTCTTTCCAACACTTCTTGGGTCGTCCTCGCCCTCTCTTAGCCGGCTCAACATCCCAACACTCGCATCTCCTAACTGGTGCATCAGCTGATCTTCTTTGCAAATGTCCAAACCATCTTAAGCGATTTTCTCGCATCTTATCCTCGATCGGAGCTACACCAACTTTCTTTCTGATTACATCATTTCGAATCCGATCTTTACGTGTGTGTCCACACATCTACCTTAACATTTTCATTTCTGCTACATTCATTCTTTGCACATGTTTATGGTTCACAGGCCAACATTTGGATCCATAAAGCATAGTAGGTCTCACGGCTGCTTTGTAAAACTTTCCTTTAATTTTTAAAGGAATTTTCATATCACAGAGAACCACAGAGGCTCCTCTCCACTTTAGCCAGCCGGCAACATCTCCATCAATTTCCCCATCATGTTGCAGATATACTTTAATCAATGTTGATTTTTTTGCTTAGTTAAAAAGGTCCGTTTCCTATTGATTTAATTCATCTTATTTCGTTCAAAAATATTATTATTATTATTATTATGAATTATGTTCTTTAAAAACAATTTGTTATTATACTCATTTGCTTGCTTGTTTGATTTTTGATGTAGCTCAACGTTTTGTTTATGCGTAATATATGATATAATATAAACATAATATGCTAAATACACGTCCTTAATCTCTCTAAGTCATTGTTTGAATTTCATCATTTTCTTTCTAGTACCTCTCAGTAGTCAGCATTGGCAACCAACGATATGTGCGATATAATGTGTATTGGTGTGCTAAATATACCAAATTCTTGTATATAAGTGTGTATTTGTATGCTTTTCTTGTTTTAAGAAATAAGATGATCCATATTTGCAAAAAAATATCTTTTTATACCATTTTCGAGATTTCCACCGATATCATCGATATATCTCGATATATGCTTTTCTGGGCAGATCAATACGATATTTATATCTCAAACCTTGGTCTGGAAGACAATGGTTTTTGTTAGAATACTCCGATCATTCATTCCATAGAGCCCTCGGGTCTCTTATATAGGGAGAGAGCCCTTGGGTAAATTACATGAGAGGTACATAAAGAAACTGAAATATAATAAAAGACACAAAGACGAACAACTATCTCTACACCCCCCCTCAAGATGGAGCATAGATATCTATCATGCTCAGCTTGGAAGAACATCTCTGGAAAGGTCCTCTGAGCAATGGCTTAGTGAATATGTCCGTTGTCTGGTCCTCTGAACTGACGTGAGACGTGGAGATGAAGCCCTTCTGAATCATGTCCCTAGTGTAATGACAATCCACCTCTATGTGTTTTGTTCTCTCATGGAAGGCTGGATTGTTGGCAATGAATAATGCTGCCTGATTGTCACATTGCAGGTTCATAGGCAAGGGAACATCAACGTTCAGATCTTCTAAGACTGCTTTAACCCACATCATTTCTGTGCTTGCCTGTGCCATGGCTCTGTACTCGGATTCGGCACTGGATCTCGCCACAACAGTCTGCTTCTTGCTTTTCCAAGAGACTAAAGAACTTCCTATGAAGATAGCAAATCCAGAAGTAGACTTACGATCTCGTGGACATCCTGCATAATCTGCATCTGCACAGGCGGAAATAGACAGATCTGTACCTTTCTTGAATAGCAACCCTGTGCCTGGGGAAGACTTCAGATATCTCAGTATCATGTACAAGGCATCCATATGTACTTGCCTCGGCTGCTCCATGAATTGACTCACCCGGTTTACTGCAAGGGCAATATCCGGTCGAGTTATAGTGATGTATAAGAGCTTACCCACCATTTCTCTGTACCTTCTCTTGTCCACCTCCTCGGTATCATCATCGTACAGCTTCATACTCGGGTCCATAGGTGTACTTGAAGGTCTGCATCCAGTCATTGTTCTGAATTCAAAATTTTCCGCAAATATATGCAAATATTACATATATGCATATGCACAAAACAAAAGGAAAATTTATGTTTTACATTTTAGACCCCAAATTCTTGTATTAAAAAGTGAAATCGTCCAACGACGATAACAACAACGCCTTTTCCCACATTAATAGGGTTGGTTATATGTTTTTTTTGCTTCCATTCAGATCTATGGATCACTCTCAGACTTAATTTCAAGTAATGGGCCTTCCTCACTCATTCTTAGCTTGCTCAACATCTCAAATCTCACATATTCTAACTGATGCATCATGCCATCAGCATACCTCCTTTGCAAATAACCAAATCTCCTTAGCGGTTCTCTCTCATCTTATTGTCAAGTGGAGCTGCACCACCTTTCATTTGATCACATTGTTCTGAATTCAAAATTTTCCGCAAATCCACCTAAGATTTTCATTTTTGCTATTGTCATTCTTTGCACATATTTATGGTTCACTGGCCAGCATTCATATCCATTGAGCATGGCATGTCTTACAACAGCTTTGTAATACTTTTTTGATTTTCAATGAAATTTCCTTATGACATAGAACACTAAAGGATCCTCCCCACTTTAGCCAACATGTATTTATTTTATGAGTAACATCTCCCATCATGTTGCAAAATAGCTCCAAAGTATATGGAAGAATCTTTCTTCTGGATGTATCTTCTCCAATTTTGCCTCAATTCTTTCACCATTGCTTCCATCAAATGAGTGTTCCATATATTCAGTCTTAGCAGTTAGCCTACGACCAACACAATATCTTTTGACAAACAACATACACCAAGGTATCTCGTCCTGAATATGACTAGCCAACTCGTTCATGATAAAAGTAAAAAGGAAATGGCTCAAAGTTGAGCCTTGATGCAGACCTATATTTATGTCAAAATAGTTGATCTTCCCATACTGGATCCATACACAATTTTAAGTGAAATCGTTAAACACAATAAAATGATCTCTTTATATTACTTGTTTAAACTAAATTTGGCAAAATGATCAAAAGTTACCTTCTCCTGTTGCGAATGAGTCATGTCTTTATCCCTATCTTCCTTAAAATGAACTTTGATAATATACATGTACCTAGTATTTCTTTGATATAACCAAAACTCCTAGTGCTAAAACTCACTAAAACTTCTAATATTTCTTGCTAGCCGGATAATGCATGTTTTGGTTATTTAACAAACAGTATTGATTGACAGTTGTGTAAAAACTAGTATGTATGCATACAAGTTGAGATCATGTGATATGAAAATCAAGTCCATGCCCCCTCACATTAAGGATATATAGTTGTCATTTCGGTTGTCGTTCAACTCAGATGAGAGAGTTGACGATATGCAGATGTGCACTTTTTTTTTACAATCGAATTTTCTTGTGGATATTCCGAAGGCCTGAAATGATCTCTCTTGCAGGTCAGTCAACATTAAGTAAAAGAGTTAACCTTGACGGTTAACATGCTGGACCTTGTGGTTTTGCAATGTTATTCCATCTACAAAGTTTGAAATAGCAGACGACTTAGTCAAATGGCAGATTGCGTTCTTTTTTCTACCCAGAAGATTGAATATTCATGTTTTTGGAGTCTCAACACATCTTGAAGTCTCTTTTTTGGGAAGTGGTTTGAGAGGCAGACACGGTGCTTGATCTCCTTTGAACAAAGAGCTTGAGTTTTCGAGGGTGACACGCGGCGAAATTCGCAGGCATTGTAGAAAGAGTTCCCCCATTGGAGCTTTCCGAGGTTGCCAGGAGAAACCGATTCTACCTGGCTAGTGGAAGATAGTAAAGGTGCTGTTATAATCATCTGACATCCCAACTCGAAACAGAAGCGCTGCCCGGGGATCATCTTACTGCAAGAATGTAAATATTAGTAACCACTGCCTTATCATCCTGTCTATAAATTCTCAGGCATCATTTTCACAGGCTATAGGTTTGGCCAGGCTTGTTACAGGCTAAATAAGGTATGCTTTGTTGCTGATGTGTTTGCAGTTGTACAATACATTGCCCTTCTCATCATGCTTCTTGTGGAGTGCTGCTGAGGTTGGCGCCCATGAGATAGACGGCGGGTTGGGGAATGGCTTGTGGCTGAGCTTAAATGAGGATGGTGTGTTTCTACTGTTAGCTGTGTTGTTCTTGCTGTCATGCTTGCTAAATATCAGCATGCTGATTTTGTCAATAGCAAAAACCGTCATCCCCTGTGGATCCTGAGCTGCTTTTTAATGATCTTTGAGCCGTTTCTAACTTAGAGAAAGTAGAGGGATATACTATCTAGAAGAAAGGGCTATAACTCATTCAAAATGCTAAAAATTGGCTATATGTCCAGCGTTTGAAGAGTATTATAATAGTAGCCTCTAGTCCTTTAGATCCAGTGGTTAAGATGAAGGAAAGAGTAGTCGCACATTGTCTCTTCTTGGATATAACGACAGATCGTCTCCCTGATGTATTCATCATATCAATTTACATGTGGCTGCGTTGATTGAGCCAGTAGTTCTTGATCATGCACAACAAGGTGAAATCCATACCAGAAGTCTTCAAAGGTAGTGAGAATGAGTGAAGTATCCTAATTCTGAAGTCGCAAGGAACTCGAAAATACCTATATGGAAATGAATATCCGTAAAGAAATCTCGTAAATGAGTGCTACGTTCTTTTAGGATAACACACATGCATCATGGTCTCATGTCTAATCCAAACTCACACATATAAGATACTCCTGAAAGGATATGGAAAAATATGACTAGTCAAAGGGTCATTTAAATTGTGTTTGATCCCAAATGGGGTGTGGATGTTTATGATATAATGAATTAATCATCATACTGAAGAGTTTCACTTAGATTCCTTGAAAGCATCTTTCTTTGAATTTTATAATCCTCACCGGCTTAATCCAACCACATTCATACAATATGCGAACTTGGTCTATTAGGGTAGTTTGGCCATCATAAATAAGGGTTGTTTGACGTACAATTTTTTTTCCATAAATATATGTTTTTGGACTCACCTCAAATGAAGTGAAATCTAACATCAATTTCTTAGTTCTCTCAGGATGCATTTATGCTTTAGTCAAATGAATGACACTTTAAATAATATAGTGAATATTAAGCATCTTCTAACTATGATTATGCTTATTGTCGCGGAGTGGATATCTCAAGCATCAAACTTTAAGACTCACCTACTGCGACATTAGTTCTTCGTAAGCTAACCACCATCTCATTACTAGAACGAACACATGCATGCTCACCATGTTCTCGTACTTTTCTTGCGCACACCACACACACACCTGTGCTCAAACACAAGAACTAACACGAACACAATGACATGCACACCACGAGGTCTTAACTAAGCATAAGCCCAACTTTGCAAACCTGTCATGAAGTTAACAAGTTTATCCTCTTTGACATGCCCTTGATATCCAATAGCAAGGATGAAAGCACTTCAACATACTTATGAACTATCACATTTACTTCATGTGTCAAAGAACTTCCTTTGTAATCCACAATGTTTTTTTGACAGAAAATACTTCTTCAAATTCTTGACTAGATCATCTAAAGTGGATCACTAAGCAAGTACATTGATTGATATCATGCCTAACTTCTCTACTTCCCTTGTCTTGAGTGCTTTAGAGTATACTTCCATATCCCATAGGAAGTTTCTAAATCCTTCACACTTTGAGTATGCATCAACCATCCCTGACCCCCTCCGAGGACCGTCCAAAGCTCATCGAGCGGTTCCCCTGCGTTACAGCAGGTGCTGTAATAACAGAGGATCCGCTCGCACTGCATGGGTATGTGCCCCCAATTGTATTAGTTTCCCTTTATAAATATGTATTTTCTTAACAAATTTTTTTAGATTTTGCGTACGTAAGTATATCATTATCATGGCAACCCAATGTACTCTTATAATTTATTTATAAATTAATTGATATTTCTTAGCTAAGGCTATATATCATTGAAACAAAATTAGTCTATGACAATGAATAATTGAACCATTCAATGCAAAATTACCTTTTTGTTCTTGTAATTTGCAATAAATGTTATACTTAACAGAGATGATTCATTTACTTTTTCATTGAAAAAGTTATATAATTAGTTCATAACAATCAAAAGAAGAATTTAATAAATAGTCATTATTGCATGATTTGCTGCTAATAATATATCGATGATATTCATTGTAAATTTAGTGAAATATTCATTGTAGTACATTTAACTATTACCAAAAGCCAATTTTGTTGTAGTGTAGTAACAACGCTCATTATGATTATGAACATCATTTTAAACCACAAATGTAGGAAAAGAAAGTAAATCTGAAAATAAAAACAATCTTTAATCAACCCATAACCTTGTTTTTTATGAATATTTCCACTTCATTAATGAATGACACCACTAAGTTCCTAATCTACCTTTACTATCCATTTTATGTATCTTTCATTATCCAATTTCAAACCTTATATGTAACAATCTTATTTCACATTATATGTAACAATCTTATTTCTTTATGTATATTATTCATTCCTTATTTCACAATCCAAATCGAAATGTAATTTGATTTCCCTTATCATGCTAATTCATAATATTTAAGTTGGATTTTTTTATTCTCAGGTTAGGTCTAAGTCTTTCAGCATAACATCATTCTAATTTATGTATCCATGGATATTGGTAACATTTTTTCAGAGAAATTTAAACAAAATCGCAAACACTTCTGATCATTACATTCATACTCAAAATTTTCTTTGAAATCCTGAATTTGATCGCTTAGGATGGATGATTTCATGTTACTTATGCTTTTGGCTGCACGGGTGAACGGATAGAAGGGTGACCATTTCGAGAGAGGTACGATGGTGGGCACGTTGTTTGTACGTTTCGATATTTGAATGGAGGGTTTGTTGCTGGGAGAGGTTGTTTTTGATGTGATTTTATTAGAAATTGCAACAGTACTGAATTGTTGAATGATCTATATACATTGTCACCTTATATACTAGAAGTAGATATCTGAATTTTTCTAAGGCAAAGACCACAACAAGCATTTACTTTTCTATCACAGTATTATTTTCCTGAGTTGGATCCAATATTTTGTTTACGTAGTGGATTGCATAAGGGACTCCATCTTTCCTCTATCCTAGCACAACCCCTACTAGAAAATCAGAGGTGTCGGTCATGATCTCGAAGGGAAGAGACCGGACGGGGCTTGTAAGACAGAAGATTCCATGATCTTCTTTTTGAGCAACTCGAAGGCCTCAAGAAACTTATCATCTATAATGAACTCGGCGTCTTTCCCTAAGAGTTCAGTCAGTGGTCGGACAATTTTTGGAAAAACCTTAATAAATCTTTGACAAAATCTGACATGCCCTAGAAAATTTCGCACTTGCTTTACGTTGGTTGGTGACTTGAGTTTCTTGATCGCGTCTACCTTTGTTGGGTCAACCTTCATTCCCTTCTTGGAGATGACGTGCCCTAACATGATGCCCTCCTTTACCATGAAATGACTTTTACCTCCAAGAGAGCACCAGATTAACCTCCCTACATTTCTCAAGGACTCAGTCCAAGTGTGCAAGATAAACATTAAATAAATCACCATGGACCGAGAAGTCATCTATAAACACTTCCAGGAAATTTCCAACCATTTCAATAAATATGGTAATAATGCACCGATGAAATTTGTCTGGGCATTACATACCCCGAAAAGGCATGAACTTGAAAGCGTAAGTACCGAAGGTACAAGTGAATGTTGTCTTTTCCTGGTCCTCAAGGGTGATGGCTACTTGATTGTAACATGAGTACCCATTTAAAAAGCAAAAGTATTCTCTTCTTGCCAATCTCTCCAAAATTTGATCAATAAATGACAGTGGGAAGTGATCCTTTTTCATTACAGCATTCAAACGCATGTAATCGACACAAGCATGCCACGACGTGGGTCCTCATGTCGTGATCTCCTCTCCCTCCTCATTGATGATGATATGGAGTCTTGACTTTTTCAGGATTACGTGTAATGGTGCCACCCATTTGGAGTCTGAGATGGGATGCATGAACCCTGCTCCACACCATTTCTCTATGTCACTCTTTACCACTTCCTCTAATTTTGGATTCAGCCTACGCTGGAATTCATGGAAGGGTTTAGAATTGTCCTCGAGGTATATATGATGTGGACAAAAAGCTGGGTTAATTCCTTGGAGATCCGACAATCTCCAGCCCATTTCCTTGTAGTTTTTCTCTAATAGTTCTAACATGTAGATTTCCTGCTCTTCGGTCAGATGTGAGTTGATGATGACATGAAACTTTCCCTTGGGTCCTGCAAGTAAGGCATATTTGAGTGTAGGGGGCAATGGTTTGAGCTCGAGTATATCAATATTGTCCAAGAAAGCCGGCTCTAACATTGCTAAATCTGGTTTGTATTGTGGATGGATCATGTGTAACTTCATCTACCACCAACTTAACGGCTTCAGGGATCGGATCCAAATATGTGTTGTATATCGGTAAAAGCCATGTCCGACCTGTCTTCCTCACTCTAGGAGTGTACTAAAGGAGATGGGACTGACAGGTTTAGATAGACCTCCGAGTCTCCGGGAGTGTAGGATGATGCATAGAGAGTGTCTTCTTGAATGAGCTGGCAGAGCAAATGTTCGACAATGGCTTCTCCAGATGAGAGTGGTTCTGTGGTTGGGTTCTGTCTCCATGGCCCAACTGTAGTAGTTGTACTACAATATGCCTCTAACCCATAAGTTCCTAACTCGGTGTTGGATTATGTATCGGGTCTATGGAATCTAGTATGCTTCATTTCTAGTTCAACATCTCTAAATTGGATTTTCCTGAGGTGTGGTCAAATAGGGTTCCTGTGGTCCTAAGGAAGGGGCACCCTAAGATCATCTGGGAATCTTTCCAATTCGTGGGGACATCCATGTCAAGCATTGTAAAATACACAGGATAATTCTGTCCCTCGATATTGATTACAATGTTCCTAATCTTGCCCCCAGGTCTCTTAGTTGATGTATCCGTAAATTGAAGTGTATCTCGTGACTTCCTAAGAGGTCCCAGATTCAGATGTTCATAAAGTGTAGTGGGCATGAGATTGATAGAGGAACCATTGTCTGATAGAGTTCTAACAAACTTGATCTCATTGATCTGGCTAGTCACGAAGTGTGCATCAATGTCTCTCTTCTTCCTTAGAATCTCATTTTTTGTTAAATGAGATGTAGCTATGGAGCGGATATGCTTCTTTGTTAGGTTTGAGTTCTTTTTTGTTGACCTTTGTTGATGTACATCTCACATTAAGGTATTTTTTTAAAGCTGAACCTCTTTCTATCACCTCATCTAGGGATAAAGTGACCTTGTTATTTTCTCTACATATGCGAGCCATCTCTTCATCGATTTTTTGGTTTTTAAGTTTTTCTTCTTTCCAGTTGTTAGAGCACAAGGGAAAGGGGTCGAGTGATCATGATCAGGAACTGAAACTTCATTTTTATTGAAAATGGAAGTCTGTACATGACTCGGACTAATACTAACACCAAGATTCTGACTCGAATTGGGAAAAGAAAATGACATTTGTGGCTATGGGGTTGTTGCTGTTGTTGTGAGTCCTCATCTTCTGATTCACACTCACTTGACTCCGAGATGTTGTGGTGCTCTGGTTTGAGGTTGGTGGTCTCTCCTCCCCTCTTCCCCAGGTGTATGCATAGGTGTGGACACTGGGGCCATGTCATCGTGTTCCCTAGCTTGATCAGTCATGGTTACAGTCTTTCTGCTACTGAGAGAAATACGATTTGTAACACCGAATGAAAAGATCTTGTATTCAAGTAAAGACCATCATGAGATGAATACATGATCTTTGAGTCCAAGGTTATTTGGGTTAGCTTGGACTTGGGTTGGAATTGCGGTTTGTAGTGCAGTGCACACATCTCTCCATCAGCAGAGTATTTGATATCAACTCTCATGTCATGAAGTTCATCCAGCACTTGTTGGAGTTTGGAGAGAGATTGAATAAGAAGACCCCTAGCCTTGCATGGCCCGGGGTTGCTGGTTATGCTGGTTGGGACGGAACTGGCCCTGTTGGCCCTAGCACTGGTACTGTGGCTATTATTGCGGGAGCGGGTTCTGATAACTCGGACGGAACTGTTGGTACTGACGTTGTTGTTTTGTTGTTGAGGATGATAACCGGGACGGGACTGTAGTGGACGCAGGTTTGGAGTAGAGTTTGGGTCCGGTTGGTTGACATGATCTAGATTATGCCAGACTCCCTTTATCTCCATAACCTGTGGAGGTTCCTCGTAAACTATATGGACATAGGATTCTTTAGTTTGTTGGGTGAAGACTTGATCTCCTCCCTACTTGCTCTGTTGACTAATCCTTGCCCTTGAATGTAGTGAATTTGGTGAATGGGTGTAGAGGGTGTAGTCAGGGCAGGTATCTGGATATTAGATACCCTGTCAGCTAATTCTTATGCTATCAGGGCAGGTATCATGCTTATGCTATGCCCTGGGCATTTCTGAATTAGGTCTGCAAACCTCTCCCATGTCTCATGGAATGCCTCATTAGGGAGCTGGGTGAAACTTGTGAGCTTGACCCTCATTTGGTTAATTCTACATACTGGGTAGAATTTCTTTAAGAACAGAGTCTTGAATGTAGCCCATATTGAGACCACATCCCTTAAGTTCTTTAGTCAATAAGCCACCTTATCTGCCAAGGAAAAGGGAGCGACTCTCAACTTAATATAGTCTCGACTAACCCTGGGGCGAGAGGAGTTATCACAGAGTAGTTCAAAGTCTTGGAGAGAATAATAGGGCTCTTCAGGGTTGTTTCCTCCAAACTTCATGATTATGTTCAAACACATCCTCGGGGGGGGGGGGGGTGGAACTGGTCTCAAACAGTTGTAATCCTCATCAAGTTCAGGGAGGTATGTATATTCCATAGCAGCTTCTTCCTGATCTCCGGCTCCTTCTAGTTCTTCCAAGTAGGCTCTTAGTAACTCATTTTGTTGTTTGGTTGCGATTATTTGAGTCAGGATCACTATCACCAGATCATGGTTGTTCTCTTCCTCACCAGGGTTCTTCTTTGGAGGCATCATATCCTCTTCTTCACCTTCAGATGTAAAGAGTTTAGAATTAGGTGTGGAAGGATGTGAAATTTACCAAGGATAAGAGTTTCCTTGGTAAAAAAGTGAAAGAGCGGGTTAGTCTGGGATCGACTAAACCTTGAAGATGACTTATTGATGTTAGTCATGGGAAAATAATTATCCCATGACCAAGTGGGCTTGATAAGAGATTCATCTCAAAATCGAGGAGACATGATATCTAAGGGTTTTTGTGAAGTGTTCGCAAGGTTCAAACTAAATTCCCCAAAGAAATCCATCCATGATGTCAAGAGAGTTGGAAAGAGCACGACGGTCTAGTCAAAAGATAGAGAATAAACACAGAAAGTAAACACAATTGAAACACATAGATTCATCCACTCGACACTTGTAAATGCACGTTAATGTTTGACCGCTTATCTTTTCAATTTTAATTAGTAATAAAACAATCTTTGAAAGATTAAGCAGGGCTTAGGTTCTGGAGAGTGTTATAAAGATTGGCCTGAATTCATACAGCTAGTTGCATCTACTTTCAGCCAATATAGGTGTAAGTACGGACCATAGAATGGCTACCGATATTACTTAAGGACGATGCCTTACACTTTGTCCTTTAACCACCCAATCTGCTAAGGGAGATCGTAGTTCCCTCAACAAGAAATAGCTAGTCGTTATTAAGTTCAATAGTCAGAACGATACTCCCATGTTTTGACTCTACTTATGTGTGTGATTCCTTTCCTGCAAATAATGAGTGGGTTTTTCTCCACTAGAATTATGCCAATTTATTTACACTCACCTTGATTAGTAGTCTCGGTTTTAATTTAGGTTATCACTTAAGTCTTATGCGGGCATAGAAAAATCACGCCTAACGAGCAATCATAATTCCTTTAAATCCTAAGTTCTAAATTTAAGGTAAAGAGGATTGAGTAGAACTCAATGATGCCTGCTAAGATGAAGACTTATAGTGATTCCTCGTGTTCTTCATGTGGGATGTAATACAAGGACTTAAAATTGAAACTAAATGATATGCACATATGAAAACATCCTAAGAAGATAGTTCTATTACAAGGAAGAACTAATTTAAAATTTGGGTAAGTATAATGATCTACAATGTGTATAGTTAGTGAAATTGTGTGGCCTAAAAATTACATGCGTAATTAAAAGTAAATAACTAAGCTATTGTATGTGCACCTAATTTCTACGTCACTCAAGTCGGATCCCAACTGCACGTAAGGGGATGAAATAGACCCGACACACTGCAGAGAGTCCAGTCCAAATTATCACAAAAATCAGGGTACATAGAGAGGGACCCTGTAAATTATGTAGAAAATAAACTAATCTAAGTTCTCTCTCGTAGAAATAAAATTCATTCTTCTTCGTAGGCCCTTGAATTTATATCCAAAAATCGCTCCGAGTTATCTATGAAGAGAGAAAATACAGTTAGTATCTTTAATGAGAGAGAAATGCAAGAAAATTAAATGCAAAACAAGAAGAAAATAAAAAGGATACAGAAATTTATTTCATAATAACTAATTGCAGAAATTAATCTAAAACACTAAAAATATGTCATTCCCCGTAAATGGCACTGTTGGAAGAACCATAATCCACCTCATTTAATATTGTTAATTTATAGTATAAGTGGTGGAAAATAATTCAACAAAAACCACAATTTCTGAATTTTGCGGAATAATTTTTACTTGGTAAGTCTACCAGGGTCGAACACAAGGAACGGTGATTTTTAGTTGTACAATTTAGATTATTTTAAATAAATAATTAATTGCAATGTTAATATTTATGTCATAAAGTGAAATGAATTGCAATGAAAGAGATGCAATGCGAATGAAAATAAATAGAGAAGATAAGGGTGAAGCACAATATATGTGATTTTGTTTAATTTTAATCATTAAAAATAATCAATATCCTCAAAATTTAATCACAAATCAAAATATATTAAATCTTGAAATATATTCAATCAAATTCAAGATGCATGTGCTAAGGTAAACATGTTGATTGATGTTCCTCAGTAGATCGATAATATTTTGAAGCAGAATATCTATCCCCAAAATCTCATGATTTAATCCTCGAAGAGTGAACAACAATATCCGAGGAAATAAAACTAAGAAGTCTCGTGATTAAGCCCATGTAATAATATCAATTTTCTCCCAAATCGTTGGTCAAAAATCATCGCAAAATATGTCGGAAAATAATTAATTTTCCCTCCTCGAATAAACCCCTACAGAGATTAATTTCTCAACTAATAATAATCACTAACTGTAAGAGAATTAATCTGAACAAAATATCTTCAATCAAGTCCTTTAGAATAAATCGGATTTTCTCAATATAAATATGGCACCAATATGTTAAAGATCAGCCTGCATAAATCATCATATATCCTTAAGTAATATTCATAGATAAAGAACTCTTGATCAGTCCACAAAAATATAATATGATAGAGCACAGAAATAGCTTTCAAATGGCATATTCTATTTGAATGAGCAATATACGATGAAATGAAGTATCATGGACTAAAATACAATAAAAATAAGAGTTTTCATCTCAAATGTGTCCCTAGAGGACTGTAATTTTTTAAACCCGTGGAGGTCTTCCTATAAATTACCCAGGGCACACACATGCACACGTGAAGGGTATTCTCTACAATTCTTGAAGAAGCGGGAGTACGGAGCGTAAAATATCCCACCACAAGTGCGTGGCGCGTGGGGACGTTGTGGCCCGGTTGCTGCTTCATGCTCCGTACCTCCACGTGGAGTATTGTAGTGACTCGAAGACTACCCAAGGTAGGAGGCTTGGTTGGCAATGATCTGATGACCGAAGAGAGCTTGAATCTTCAATCGAATGACAAGGGCATAGTAGATCAGGGACCGTCCTATCAAATCCAAGGGGGAGAGAGATCCAACTGCTCATGTGTTTAGATTCTCCTTCGCGAGCGGTGGTGTAGAGATAGGTCTCTGACGAGCCCCTCCTAGCACCATTGTTGTGATGCTGGTCAGTGAAGGGACTTGGGAGCTCAGGGAACCCCTCACGAAGTTGCCAGAGGCATTTGGAAGCTGTTGCGAGGGTCAAGGAGATGTGGAGGTGAAGGTTCGTCGAGAGCGACAGAGTTGAACGGGACTTGCTCGTCTATTCCAACCAGTGATGGGGTGACGTCTCTGCTGGGTTAGCAGACAAAAATGAGGGACGGGGCAGTGGTGCGAAGGCTTGGATGTGATCGAAGGAGGTGGAGGCTTGTATATGCACAAGATCTGGATACAGAATGGAGCGGGGGAGGTTGTGGAGAAGACGAAGGCGAAGGGAGAATGGTCGACAAGGGTCGGAGGTGCGTGGTTGAGGTGTTGGGACCCTTAGAGGGGTCGGTGACGTGATGAAGTGAGTATATAAAATTAACGAAATTGACAAGAGGTGGGGTGGATATGGGCACCTGGAGATGAGCGGTGGAGGAGGACGGAGACGTCTATCAAGAGGGGATATGGATAATTATCGCTTGGAGACGATGAGTTAAGGCTCCTGGAGTCGTTGCTAAAAGAGTCCAGCGAGGTGGGCTCTGAGCTCTGTTACTCTGTAGAGAAGAAGCATCATCTCGACCATGAATTTGGCTGAGGAACACATTGAGGTCTTCCCCTCTTCCTCGACAACGAAGTTATCATGTTGTCGTTGTCACCTAAGAGGAAGGTCAGGTTGGAGATGAAGAACCTGTAAAGGGTAGATGCCTTCAATCGGAGGTGAAGCTTGGGTTTTATAAGTGAAGGTGAGGGTAACGACCGGAGGTGGGGATGAAGGTGAGAGGATCTAAGGGGGTTTAATGGAGTTGCGAGGGCTTTGAAGATGGAGGGGGTGGGGGGTTACATGCAGATGGGGGTTTCACATGGGAGGGCGTAATGGTCGGAGGCTTGAGCGGAGCGAAGAGGTTGGCTGGGGAGCAAGTGGAGGAGGAAGATGATGCTAAAAGTTTCATTGGATCCACTTGGACCAACGATCCAATTGATGGGTGGTGTGTGCCTTAGACATGAATCATCCTCGTGAGACGCGCTTGCGAGAAGGGTTGCAGGCCGATGTATCTAACCAGATCCAATGGTCCTGGATGATGGCGCTAGAAGACAAGGTCAATTGACCGGTCAACCAGCATTGCTGACTCAGATACAGAAGGTGAATAGGTGGCTGACGCGTGGCGGAAGTTTTTGATCATTGACCAGAGATAAAAATAAGAAAAGAAATATAGCGAGAGGTCAAATCATAAAGTGCTCGACATGAAAGTTGTTCGCCTCGATGAGATCTATAATTTTCATTGAGGATCGAAACCAAAAAAACTTCTTTATAAAAAGTATTTTTGAGGTACTTTATATATATATATACCATATTTTTGTAATTTTGTGATTTTTTGTATTTTTAGTTTGATTTAAATCATTGAATTAATTTGTATACAATATATACACATTTAATCTAATTTCATGTATTTTTTATAGGTTAGAAAAAGGTAATTTTAATTCGACAAATATAAGATATGTACAAAATATACAATATCATATTTTTGTATTTTCTTTGATTGTCTGATTTTTATGGATTTTAATTATTTATGCCAAGTTAGTTAATTAATTAAAGAAAGTATTAAAGATGGAATTAGGTCAAAATAATTGTACATGAAATAATAAGCTTAATCAAGGTCAAAATCACGGGTTATTTATTTACATATTTTATCCCTTATTTAGCATAATTAGCGAATGTCAATTAATTGATTTAAGAAAATTTGATCAGTGATTTATTAAGGGATTTTTGCTAAAACAGTCATATAGAGTAGATGAATCATGGATTCATCAGTACTTCCCTTAATGGAGGGGATGGACATATAAGGATTTGGACTCCTTGGTCATCCACCCTCTTTAAGGGGATGGTGCTCCTCTTTTTTCTTAATTGAGAGATCATGTATTGTTGGACATGCGAGCCCATGACGAGCCATTATGCAATAAATGTTATTGCAAATATCATTCCCTGATCTGAAATGAAGAATAACTAATTTGCATAATAGGTCTCTTAGTACAATTAGGGTTACATACCATGGCCATCTTAATGATCATATAACTGTTGATTCAATAGTTGAATCATAGAAGCTGGTGCTTGGATGAATATCTAAGGAGTCAGATTGAGGACTCATCAAGCATCGTCAAATGATTGTTGAGAGATGATCTCCATTCTGAGTAGGAGATGGCAATCCTTTCTCATTAGGTTGATATTTGATCGACATCTTGATGCAGGTGCTCTATATGGGAATAGAGATTTAAAGGTATCAGATTTGTTAGGTCAAAGAGTTGACTTAACGAGATCGAGATAACCAAAGTCATGTGTCATATACCGTCACGATATAAGCCTACATCCTCTAGCCAGAGACAAATGTGTTACTATATGTCTAAGTATGTACATTTGGCAGACCAATAAATTGATGACCTAACCAAGGTCTATACACCGGCGAGCTAGTGTGCATATGAGGGCATATGAGTAATACGATCTCTCAAAGTGTAATACATGTTCACTTGCGATCCGAAAGACATAAGCCCACGTATGAGGTATTGGGACCGATCAAATTCCATGCATGGCCTTCGTGCTTTGGAAGCATGACAAGAATTTGAAGCTATGATATATGCTTTTGGAAAGCATATGATCAATACCAACTCCCAATGACCAAGAATGAGAAACTTGATGATGAAACCCTAAAGATGACATTATAAAATTGATCTATATCTTCAGGTTTATCATAGGTCTTCCAGTATGCAGGATGTACATGTATTAGGAATACCTGAGGGTGATGTGAACATAAACGATTGTATAACCATGATGCTTCCATTCCGAGGGAGTGATGAAACATGTCTGGATTTTAGTGAATCATCTCAGTAGAGAAGTAATCTGATCTTGGTCCAAGTGTTGGACAATGATCTAAAAGAGATTCAGATGCAATGAGAAGATTAGATTTACAGTTGTGATTTAATCAAGAATCTATGAGAGATCTGTGAGATCTGGATTTGAGATATGATCTCAATGTCCAAGTCACTATATGTGGAACGTACAATCACCCTGTCCTTATCTCTGAGTATCTGCGGAGAAAGCGCATTATTCTTGAAAGAGTTCAAGAATAATTCCATTGTTGAATTATATCTAAGCATTGAGAAATGGATAATTAAGTGTGATTTAATTATCATGAATAATGTAAATTTGATTCATATTATTTGAATGTACGAGAATGATAATTCAATGTAATTAAATGTGATTTATTTATTATGGATATGAATAATGTGGATAGCACTATCCAATTATTCATATATATATATATATTATAAATGTGATTTATAATATATTAGAGAGAGATAGTGAGAAGTCATGGGATAATGAGATCTCATGAGGTAATTGGCCCATTTCCACCTTAAGAGGGTGGACGACCACCAACATCCATTGGGATTGAGTGGTCGTCCCCTCATCCCTTTAGGGGATATGGTCAATCTTTTCATTATCTACAAGATTGATTAATTAATTTGATTTGAGATTAATTTATATTATTTTATCAATATATATTAATTTAAATTAATTGTTGTTGTGTTTTTTACAATAACATATTGGCCATTGAAAGAAACACAAATAAATCCCATCCATTGATTTTGCGTTGTACATGGATTGAGATCCATGGACTCCCAAAACCCTATATAAGAAGAACAACCCCTTGCTCATCGAGTAACGATTACGACAACTCTCTCTCTCTCTCTCATTCTCACGCCAAGACTTCTCCTTCTCCTTGAGTGGATGTCCACTCCTCTCATAGAGAGACGGTCGCCTCCGTTGTCGCATCATCGTTGTTGCTTCGACAACTCTTGGATTTCCATTGTCTTTGGTACGTCTCACTCGTGAAGAAGACGTTCGATCTCGTGAGACGAGATCAAGATATCCATTGCTTGGATCATCGACTTGGATTGCGAGAAGCACATGACTCATCTCTGCGTTCGCAAGCATCTCCTCTGACGGATCGGACTTGAGACAGGAAGAATCTTCTCTTAGAGGCTCGATCACAACAAACGTTACAAGAGGCATTCCTATATCTACTATGTGGTTAGATGAAACGATCCAAGAAGTGTTCTTGGATCATGTGGTTTCATCGATTATTTTTTTTAAATTCCGTTACACCGAGCACTAGTGCGACTAGTCGCTCTCCATCGTATATGATGCGATCATTACGCTTCCGTGATGCTCTTGAGATTCTTCCATATCTTTTGCATATCTCCATAAATTCCACATATGAAACAATAACTGGTACATAATTATTCATCAAATAATTCCAAATTATTTTGTGATTAATTTCAATCATGTCATTCACAATTGCGAATCCTATTCACGCATGCAATATAATATGTAAATTGTATTTTCAATTAATTGTTCAATGTGAATCCATTTCATATCAACATTTAATCCGTAAATACTATTTACAATTAGCTCTCTCTAATATATTAAAAATCATATTTTTAATATATATGATTAATGTGGACAGCGGTATCGATGTTATTCATATCCTTGATAATTAAATCGTACTTAATTATCTTGGATCTCCATTCTCATGTGTCTAAATAATATGAATTGTATTCATATTATTCATGATAATTAGATCATATTTAATTATCAATTTCCCAATGCTCGTATATATATATATATATTATTCAACAATGGAATTATTCTAGAACTATTTCAAGAATAATGTGCTTTCTCCACGGATACTTGGAGATAAGGACAAGGCGATTGTACATTCCATGTTAATGACTTAGATATTGATATTATATCTCAAATCCAGATCTTGGGAACCTCTCAAAGATGTTTGATTGAATTAAAGTCGTAAATATAAGCTTCTCATTGCATCTGAATCATACCCAGATCAATGTCCAACATTTGGACTAAGATTAGATTACTTCTCTATTGAGAGGAGTCACTAAAATCAAAACCTATTTCATCATTCCCTTGGAATGGAAGCGTCATGGTTACACAATCGTTTATGATCATATCACCCTCGGGTATTCCTAATACATGTACACCATGTATACTGGAAGTCCTAGAATAAACCTGAAGTTTTAGATTACATTTGAATTGTCTACTTCAGGGTTTTATCATTACGTTTCTCATCTGGTAATTGGGAGTTGGTATCAATCATATACTTTCCAAAAGCATATATCGCACCTAGGTATCAATCATATACTTTCCAAAAGCATATATCATATCTACAAATCCAATTAAGCTTCCAAAGTAAGACGACCGTGCACGTAATTTGATCCCAATATCTCATGAGTGAGCTCATGTCTTTCGGTTTAGTAATGAACCTGTATGGTCCCTTTGAGAGATCGTATTACTCATATGCCCTTTCATGCACACCATCTCACTAGCGTACAGACCTAAATAGGTCATCAACCTAACGATATGTCAAATGTATATACTCATACATATAATAACACATTTGTCTCCGGTCAGAGGATGTGTGCCTATATCATGATAGTTTACGACACAGGTATTGGTTATCTCGATCTGGTTAAGTCAACTCTTTAACTTAACTTATCTAACACCTTTGAATCTCTATAACTTTGGAGAGGATCTGCATCAAGAGGTTGGTTAGATATCAACCTTTAGAGAAGAATTACCATCTTCTTCTCAAGCTAGAGATCCTTTATTATGAGTCCACAATCTAACTCTTTAGATATCATACAAGCACCAACCTCCATGATTCAACATTTGAGTCAACGGCTGTATGATTATTAAGATGGCCACAGTATATAACCCCAACTGTATTAGGGGACATATTATGCAAATTAGTATTCTTCATTTCATATTAAGGAGTGAATTACAAACATTTAGTGCTCACATGTCCAGAAATCAGGGGAGGTTTCAAGGGAGAAGATGCATGAGGAGGGTGGAAGAATTATCTAAAATCAGGGAGTTAAAGAAATATCAGTTGAAGAGTAGGGAGGAGTGCAAAGGTTGACGATGGACTCGGGTCATTGGATCTTGACATCCGATGGCACCGGTTTGGGCTTGGGTGAGCGACCACGTTCCATCTGATCAGAATGAATAGATAAGGTGACATGGAATGAATCAAGACCGTCTGATCTAAAGATCAAATGACCTGGAAAATAAGCGTCATGGAATAAAGATGTAGGTGAGGTGGTTGTTAGAGATTGGGCCACCTGACCAAATCAGGAAAAGGAAAATGAATAAATTGAAAATAATACAAGTAAAATAATTATAAGTAAATTTAGAAAAAATCATCAATATGAAAGTTTTAGATTTCAATGAGATCTACATCTTTTATGTAGAACTCAAAACACTATATATATAAAGAAACTATTTTTGCAAGTAATTTATAGTATAACATATATGTTCTTATTTTCCTTCGTTGTTATTTTTTGGATTTTTAATTTATATGTAATGATAAATTAATCATATACAATACTATACTATTTTTATTTTTTAATAAATAACAAATGCATAAAATATAAGTACTATAATGCAATTATTCATTCTTAATAGTTAGTGTTAATTATTTACAACAGGTTTATTGTTAATGAAAGTTAGTTTATTATTAGTGAATTACTTAAGCTAAAGAGACAATGTATATAAATAGTGTTGATAAATCTGGGATTTATCACCCCCTATACTTAAGCTAAGCTCATCCTCGAGCTAATAAATGAAGAATTAATCAGTGAATTAATGAATTCCTCAACGTGTGCACGTGAAAATACATGGATTAATCAATCCATAACACTCACTTTTAGAGATCCTAAAACTTCAAGCTGAACCAGGTCTTAATCAAGAGGACATCAACTTCTCTAATCATCAGACTATTTGATAATACATACATACATATAAGATGTATGACTTTATGTGTCTATCTGCATTCACAAGAGTAGAGCCAAGATGTCACTCAAGGTTCCAGTCCAAGCAATTCTCCTAAGGACCTAATCCTCAACACTAGGAATTAAATGTATTCTTGCTTCAATTCATCATCTCATTCGTTTGTCAGACTTAAATAATGTAGATGGAAGGTTGGATAATGGATGGATTAGGATTTGTGTCCTTTCTTCTCTCCCTCTCATTAGAACAAGGGTTCTCTCAAGTGCCTTGTTAACTCAAAACATATATTATTTTGATTCTAATCAGTGTGTCCGTCAAAAAAAATTTGAGTTATTTGTACTTGTTTTCCTGAGAATGCACCAGGATGTGTCTCTTTTGAGTATATAAGATATCTTCTACACTCAGACTTGTGTCACTATACAATGCAGAGCTCTTTCTGGTACTAGCCCGACTCATCCAGTATTTTGGTCCAGATGGACACTTAAAAGTTTTGGGAGTGCTCACCAATGGTACAAGCTCGTTGATTTGACTTTGTAATGTATGCACTTTTCTCCTTTTTTCATCTCTTTTTGGCTAGATCCACTACTTTTACCGAGAATTGGCGCACAATGATCAATAATTTAATTTAATTCCAGCACATCCTGACACTTGGGTTAATATAAAGATGTTAGTATAAGAACCATGTTCTCAAGTTTCATGAAGCCTTCATTAATTTTATCACATCCTTGAGTATCATAAGATTGAGTCCAAACTCAAATCTCAATTCCTAGTTCCTTATGTGAAACCTCATCTCATCTCAACATAAATGCAATCATGCATATGAGTGTTGGTCATATTTTATAAGGAGAAGATTAAGCATGCATTATGGCACATGTATCTTTCAAACTAGGAAAGTGTGAAATATTAAGTCTAGGACCCTAATGATTGAGATAGGCTAACTCCAAATTTCTAGACCACATAAACCATGTGTTAAGAATCCAAACAAGTCTTCTTGTGAAATGTGAAAGTGCCAGGGAAACACTAATTAAACAATTAACATTTTTGGCGATTTTTATATTTTGCATTTTCGAACCAGTTCAAAGAGTTAGGTTTATTTACAAAACACTTTGTTAATCCCAATTACACCCTTAATTTCTGAAAACTATTTTACAAACCTTGTTACATAAGTATAGATTTTTCCAAACAATTTACAAAGATTTCTCGAAACAAGTAAAAACCCCATTTTTTCAAACCTGAGCGAAATATTTTTGGGATATTTGCACTCATAACCCTGAATAATTTTAAAATTACATTCATAACCCTACATAATCATGAATTACATCAGGAACCTTGAATAATGCTTAACTCTTACATAGCATGACCCTGTGTCAACACCCATCCATTTTTCCATTAACTTTGACGCTATCCGTCAAATGTGAAGTATTTTCACCCTTTAGGTTTAGGGTAATTACAAATGCTGCCATTCCCCTTCCTTCTTTTCTACTTCCTTCTCTTCCATAGGAACACATCACCGTCAAGGAGGAGGAGGGTGATGGTAGAGGACCTAGAGGAGGAGGAGGAGGAGGAGGAGGAGGTTGTGGTGGCTAACTCACGAGCTACCGCCACTGCATGCTGCTCGGTGTGGGCCTACACCTCGTGCTTTGTCCTGGCCACCTCCTGCTCTCGCCATTATGGAGGAAGAATGCGAGGGATCAGCGAGGGTGGGGCAAGATGGAGGAGGAAGAATAGGAGGGGGCGAGCTAGAGGAGGAAGAAGGGGAGGGATTGACTCGCGACCGTAGTTGAGATCATGGAAGCCTACCAGCCCCTCCCTCAGAGACCGACCATCGAGGAAGTGGAGGTCGCAGGCATCGTTATCGGCAACACCAACATCGAGGTGATGGCCAAGCCGGACAAGCTTCCCTGTGTCGAGAGTTCACCGCATGTCCCCAAGGAGCTCATAATCGTGCTTCACGAGTTGCAGAGGAACATCGTCCTCCAGTGATGTGATGAGTAGAGGCACGAGGCCCTCTGGGTCGTCGAGCTCGAGAGGCACTTTGGCGTCTTCAACGAGCTCATACAGAGGGCATCTAGGTTGGTCTCCAGTGAGGAGGGATGGGAGGCGGTTGGGCTGGTGGTGGCGAAGGGGATGGTCGGGATGGGGAGGTAGGGTAGGGGGAGGCGGTCGACGGGGGTGGCACCTGGGGGAGGAATGCGGTGGGCAGAGGCGGAGGGGCAGGAGGGCGGAGGGTGAAGGGGGAGGGATGGGATGGAGGGCGTCGGGCATTGGAAAAGGAATGGGTTTTTTGTCGTTGGATAGACCATGGGTTAGATTAACTCAATGATATTATTAGGTTAAAGGGAAAACTAACGTAGGGTTATGGGTGTGAGACGGAGTGACTACCCAGGGTTTCTCGTGTAATTCACGATTACATGGAGTTATGATCGTAATTGTGATTATACTCAGGGTGATGGGTGTAAATACTCCCAATATTTTTCCAAATAATGGTACATATATATATATATGTTTTCCAAGCATTTTGTAAATGATTTTTTCAAAAACAAGTAAATCGTATTTTATAAACCATATGAATATTTTTGAAAACCATGCCAGTTGGATTCATAAGATTTTCCAAATCATTTTCGAATCATTTTTATAAAAATCGATTTCAAAATAATATGATGCCATAGACCGAAAAGTTTGAAAATTTTTAAAATATGAGCTTTGGTTAAAGTATATATGAAATATATACGGTACACCCCTATACTTAACGTGTGATATGTCATTGTAGCACAAAAGTAATACGAAGCCATAGCTCATACTAAATTAAAGAGATGCACAAAACTAGAATCAAGAAGAAAGGGTGTACGAATGAGTGAAAGAATAAGCTAGTAGAATATTGGGACTCGGGTCCCCTGTACTTAAGCTAAGAAATAACTTACATATAAAGAAATGAAATTGAGATCAAGGGGCCTGAGATGAATAATCAGAGACACAACATAGCTCCCCCTATTCTTATGCTAAGTAGCCTAAGTATAAGAATGTAGATATAATGTCAGGTGAACCAAGACACGATTAGGTTAGCCGAACCTATTGGGATGGATGAATCTCAAGAGATGGAAGAAATGGAGTTTTGCTCCCCCAATACAAGTAGGATTTGGGTACAAAAACATCAAGCTGAGTTGAGTCTTACTCAAGAGGAATTCAACTTCTCTAATCATCAAACTATATGATAACACACACATGACTTTATGTATTTGACTACATTCACAAGAGTAGAGTTAAGATGTCACTCAAGGTTCCAGTCCAAGAAATTCTCCTAAGGACCTACTCATCAACACTAGGGATTCAGTCAATTCTTGCTTCTATTCACCATCTCATTAGTTTGTCAGACTTAGAGAATGCAGATGGTAGACCAGATGATGGAGGGATTAGGATTTGTGTCCTTTATTCTTTCCCTTTCATTAGAACAAGGATTATGTCAAGTGCTTTATCAACTCAACCCATATATTATATTGTAGTCCGTAAAAAAATGAGTCATCTATACTTGTTTTTTGGGAATGCATCGGGATGTGTCTCTTTTGAGTATATAAGATACCTTCTACATCCAGACTTGTATCACTATACGATGCAGAACCCTTTCTATGTACTAGCTTGACTCATAAAAAGCATAGGATTTTGGTCCAAATGGACACTTAAAAGGTTTGGGAGTGCTAGCCACTGGTATAAGCTCTTTGTTTCGACTTTGTAATGTATGCGCTTTTCTCTTTATTTTTCTTTTCTTCTTGACTAGCTCCAATGCTTTTACCAAGAATTAACGCACACTGATCGATAATTTAATTTAACTTCATCATACTCTCGCACTAAGGTTGACATAAAGATATTAGTATAAGAACCATGTTCTCATAGTGGCTACGATTGCTGTCACTCAGGCTTCATGAAGCCTTCATTAATTTTATCCCATCCTCGAGTATCATAAGATTAAGTACAAACTCAAATCTCAATTCCTAGTTCCTTATATGAAACCTCGTCTCATCATGAATGCAGTCATGCATGTGAGTGTTGGTCATGTTCTTTAAGGAAAAGATTAAGCATGCAGTATAGCACACATATCTTCCAAACAAGGAAGTGTGAATTATTAAGTAGAGGATCCTAATGATTAAGATAGGTTAACTCTGAATGTCTAGATCTCATAAACCAGGGGTTAAGAATCTCAACAAGACTTGTTTAAAAAGTGAAAGTGTCAGAGAAATAATAATTAAACAGTTAATATCTTTGGTGATTTTTATTTTTCCATATTTGAATTAGGTTAGAGAGTTGGGTTTGTTTACAAAACACTTTATTAATCCCAATTACACCCTTAATTTCTGAAAACAATATGAGAACTATTTTACAAACCTTATTACATAAGTATAGATTTTTTTCAAACATGCTACAAAGATTTTTCAAAACAAGTAAAAACCCAAAATGTTCAAACCTAAGTAAGATATTTTTAAGACAATGTCACATAGTTATAGATTTTCCAAACATCCTACAAACGATTTTTAAAATACGTAAACCCGTATTTTATAAATCATGTGAAACATTTTTGAAAACCATGTCAAATAGATTCATAAGATTTTTCAAATCATTTTTACAAAAATCAATTTCAAAATAATACGATACCTGTAGCCCAACATGTTTGATTTTTTTAAATCCAAGCTATGGATAAAGTATATAGGAAATATATGGTACACCCCCTATACTTAGCTGGCGCCATGTCCTTGTAGCATAAAGTGATACAAAGTCATAGCTCGTACTAAATATAGAGAGGTGTACACAACCGAAATAAAAAAGAAGGGTGTACGAATGAGTGAAAGAATGATAAGTAAAATATAGGGACTCGGGTCCCCTATACTTACGCTGAGAAATAGCTTACATAAAAAGATATTAAATTGAGATCAAGGGATCCACGATGAACAATCGGAGACAACATGGCTCTCCCTATACTTAGGTTAAAAAGTATCCTGAGTATAATAATGTAGATCCAATGTCGAGTGAATCGAGGCACAATCATGGTTAGTTGAACCTATTAGGATGGATAAGTCGAGGAGATGGAAAAAATGGAGTTCTTTGGTTTATGGGAGAGATTGCATAAATCACAATCAAGTACAATCAAAACCCGATAGTTTCGCCAACTCACATGTGTAGACCAAAATGTACGATCAAATTATCTTATCTCATTTATTGGTGATAATAGAAAGATTGAGTCCATTACGAGCAAGCTTAAGTAGGATTTGGGCACTATCTTATCAATGTGTCCTCTCCTCTCATATAAAACAAAAGAACATGCTAACAATATGAGTCTTGCTCCTAGTACAAGACTAATTTAACTCCAATTTAATTAAGTCAACTTGCAAAAGCCTTCCCATTTTTTATAGCTTAGGTTATCACTTGCTTAATGATCTGAACACATAAACCATAGTCTACCGGCCAGTCTCATTCCTTTTAAAACTCTCAAGTTATAAATCAAAGGAGGATTCGAGAAAATGACAGTGCATAAGAGAAATTATGATGCGTGCTCATGTTACTTACAGTAATCCCAAATCTCTCCTTGCACATGCGGGACTGAATCTGTAAATCTTCCTAAATGTGTGCAAGTTGATAAAAGACCACGTCATAAGCATAAGTTCTATAAATGAAATGGAATTTGATAAAGTTTGGCTAGCTCAAACGTAGCTTAAGTGCATCTCATGAATCTTAATTATTATGAGAATCTCTTAGAGTGCATTTATTGTGTCCAAATTTACAATTCAAGCACATAAAAAAATCAATAGAGAGTAACTCTAAGAGATGTGTGCCTAAACCCTGAATTGATCACTCAAGTTGAGTCCCATCAGATGAAGGAGAAACAGACTCAACACACAATAATAATATCCAAGTCCAAATATTACAGCTTATATACAATACAAGATATAATATAACAAGCAAATTACAACTTGATAATCTTCAAGCTGTCGAAGGGATCTCTTGTGTCTCCTCTCAGTTGGAATTCAGAGCTCTGAGCATCAGCCTCCGTAAGTTTTCTAGCATCCTCGAGTTCACAAGCCCTAACATAAAAGAGAGATGATTAAAAATAGTTCGAAAATTTACCATGTTATGCACATCACACATATAAACAAAAATGATGCAGCAATTCAATGCAAGTAGATCTAACCTAAATAACAAATAATCAACTTAACTAAAAAGTGATGAATCAAAAAGTACTATATAAATGAAGCTGTGTACCCGACAACAATGCCATCTGATGAGTTGCAAATTGACAACGTTAATAACTGCTTGTTGTAGTATGACCAATTACCATCCGATTAGAACCGAAGCAGATGTCTCTGGCCGGCGAGCCCGAGCATCCTCCTCCATGCTCCTGTGTTACTCCTGAAAGTTGAAGAAGAAGCTTGAGGGTCTGTGAAGATCGTGGAAGCTCGATGGAAACCAAAGTGTGCATAAATGCTACTGTCGACATCTGGAAATTGGAGGTGGAGCTCTAGATCAAAGCTTGTCACAATTTCCGATGATAGAAGAGTAAAAGATATGCATGTCTAGTGAGAACATTAGTCGAAGCACTATCAAGTGTGTGTGTGTGATGTGATTGAGTGAGATGAATGCCAAGAGGATGAATAAGCTAGTTAGCCTGGTGATTTCTTCTCTGGCCGTGATGGAGGAGAAGGCTTTAGGTGGTTAGGTGTGTAGGAAGAAGAAGAAGATGGCAAGATGAACCCCGTTCGAGGGTCAGTGATCCTTGGGAAAGGTGGTGTAGTGTCACGACCCCGATTCCCGGGCTGACGGATCCTCCCATATACAGATCGGGTTACTCAGCAATAATTTATTTAGCAATAACATTCAGAAATAGATCACACATAAAAATACTCAGAAGGAAGTATTTGAACACTTTTCCATTCACAAAATACAGTTCACATGATTCATTGTCCCACTATAACCATTACATGTACATCGGTTGGAAGGAAATACAAAGAAAGAATACTAATTACCTTACAAAGAAAAGCTATTATGGCTGGATGGATGTCTACTATGTAAGTTGTCTAGATTACTAAAGTCCTTGCGATGGCTCACTGACACTTGTTGGGTTTTCCATAAATCATAGGATAAAAATTAGCGAATGCTAAGTAACGAAGAAGAGTAAATCAAACAAATTGTGTAATTTTTCAAAACTTGTTATCACAAAAAGTTTCACTCATTCTAATTAATATAAGTCATATTCCTTTCTATTCCACGTCAAGGATTAGTCCAGTAAATTACCTCACCACTATATGGACTCTGAAGCTGTGAATATTTCGGGATCGGGGATTGCGTTGATCTTGGTAAGCTTATGCCACCGACGCACGTCGCCTCAACCAATCCTCCAATACTACCCCGATAATTTCCTTTTATTTTATTAATCAGGGTCTCAAACCCTCAGCCTGGCAAACATAGGAGCACACCATCCTCGAAGACTCGGTTGCGTAAATCTCAAGCTAATATTTAATCATATAACCTAGTGGCTTTAAATACATGTTATCGTGACCCAGGTGCTATCCAACCACGCGTGCCTCCACATGGCACGGCCACATCTTCCGTCGTTCAACCTGAAGATATTGGCTTCCGGTACCACGTGTTGCAAATCATTCATTTCGTGTGCGCTTATCATAACAGGGCAATCATGTACCACCTAGATAGGAAAATGTAAATACGGGTTCCTTCCGACAAACCTACAGGTTGCATGCCCGACATGTAGTTCTACTCTCAGTCATCCTTAATTAGCAATTCCCATCAATTCCCATGATGTAATTCCTCCGTTAAACCTTAGATTAGCATAACCATAAATACTGAGTATAGACTTACACATATATTAATTCATATATTTATATACTCATATTTATGCTCTTTTTAACTTCCAAACCCTAACTTTCCAAACCATTGCATCCATTCGATGCTTAGACCTTATTTTAGCTGGAATCACAAAGCAACTTTTCACACTTTCTCAAAAATAATCAAATTTAGCAAGGAGCATAAATACAAAAATCTCAACGATCTCATATGAAAATCCAACAATAAAAGGAAGGATTTCGTTACCTAATCGAGCTCTCTCTCACGTATATAGTGCTTTATCGTGATTCTTTTTCAACAGAATGATTTATAGCTCCTTCCTCCTCATCCTCCCGGCAGCGCTTCGCTAGCGTTCCTTCCCCACTTCTCACTCCTCCTCCCGACCTCTCAACCCTAGCCCTTGGGGTGGTGGTGGTAGTGGAAATCGTAGAGAATGAATGGGCGGGGGTATTTATAGGCTTCAGAAAACTGCTAACCATGGTTAGTAAACCATGGTTTAGCCCTTAACCGCCGTTAGCGGCCCATGGTTTTGGCCCATGGTATTGGCCAAAGCTTATCCGTAACTTAGGGCTTAAGTTAGAACATTCCAGATGACTCTAGATTTGCTAATGACGCTTAATTAATGCTAATCGTGATTAACTTTCACTAATAGCAATTTAACTTTCGTGGCTTACGCTTATCTTTAGCTAACTATTAATTAGTGTTCGCTAATGGTCATTGGCGGTTTTCAATCCATCATTAGTTTATTTAATCATGCTTAATTAGTCTTAATGATAATCATTATGGGTTAATGACATCTTAATTCTCCTTACTTCTCTTTCTTCCAGAAATCATAACAAATTGAAACGAAGTCCGATTCACACGAAGCAAATTCCGTTGGTTTCCTCTTGATGAGACAGATCTTATGATATAGGATCCTAGAGATATCAAGTTCAAGGATTTACAATTATAACAACCTTAAAGGAAGTCTCATCCTTGAGACTAGAAATGCAGGTATAACAACCTTAAAGAGGATTGAAACCATAACAATCTTAAAGAGAATGAACGTTATTTCATTTATAATAAACATATACAGAATACATAGTGTTATCATTCAAACAAGTACGGGTACTTTTCTTTCATTTCTGCCTCAGATTCCCATGTAGCTTCTTCATACTCTTGATTGCGCCACAACACTTTAACTAGAGGTACCTCCTTATTACTCAACTTCTTGATATTCATGTCTAGTATTTGCATAGGTATTTCTAGGTATGTCAAGTCTGGCTCAAAATGCAGACCGTCGTAACTTATCTTATGCTCAGGGTCCTTAATATACTTTCTCAGATTTGATACATGAAGAACATCATGTACTGCCAAAAGGTGTGGAGGAAGTGCAAGTCTGTTGGCGACTTTTCCAATCCTTTGAATAATTTCAAAGGGACCCACGAACCTGGGTGCCAACTTCCCACGCAAGCCAAACCTCTGAACACCCTTCATAGGTGATACTTTGAGAAATACAAAGTCACCTACCTCAAATTCAAGGTCTCTTCACTTGGCATCACTATAGCTTTTCTGGTGACTCTGAAAGTCTTTTTCGACCAAGCTCTCCAGCTTCCCGTGTCTCTTGGAGTCTATCTGAATCATAAAGGTTATTTATTCCGACCTCTTGCCAACACAAAGAAGCACTACACCTACGTCCATATAGTGCTTCAAATGGTGCCATGCTAATACTTGTATGGTAACTATTGTTGTAGGTGAATTCTGCAAGAGGCAAAAGTTTCAACCATGATCCTTTCCGTTCTAAGGCACATGCTCGTAACATATCCTCTAAAGTCTGAATCGTACGTTCTGATTGACCATCTGTTTGTAGATGATATGTTGTGCTCAAGCATAGCTGTGTGCCTAAGGCTTTCATGAAATTTTCCCAATAGTGTGATGTGAATCGTGAATCTCGATCGGAAACTACTTCCCTTTGGATACCATGGAGGCGGATTACATGTGTAATATATAACTCAGCAAACTGATCTGGAGTGGAAGATAAACTTATTAGATAAAGTGTGCTACCTTGATCAGACGATCTATTGTAACCCAGATACTATCTTTACCACCAGTCGTCTGTTGTAAGCCAGTAATGAAGTCCATGGAAATGCTTTCCCATTTCCACTCAGGTAGGGAGGGTTGTAATAATCTTGGTGGCTTTTGGTGTGAAGTTTTTACCTGTTGGCAAGTGAAACATGAATTCACAAACTCAGCAACATCTTTCTTCATTATAGGCTACCAAAAGTATGAATGAAGATCCTTATACATCTCCGTAATTCCTGGATGAATAGATAATCTAGAGCAATGAGCTTCCCGTAAGATGTCTTTCCTCGGTTCAGATGTGCTTGGTACACAAACTCTGTGATGGTTATATAATAACTCATCTTATATATGTAATCCCTATATCTCATTCTTTTCAAGTTGTTGTCTCAAGTCTCTAAGGACTGGATCATCCTCATATCCTTTCTTTATTCTATACCAGATCTCTGGTTTGTATCGGTGATGAATAGTTATACTATCGGCACTACTATCAAATGGTTTCCATTCACTTACTGTTGATAGTAAACCTCAGAAGTGGATAGCATTCACTTACCCAGGTGAATAATTTCTTATGCTAAGGGCATCTGCTACGAAGTTCTCCTTACCAGGATGGTAGGAAATAGTGCAATCATAATATTTCAACAACTCTAGCCATTGTCTATGTCTCATATTGAGCTCCTTTTGATCAAACAGATATATCAAGCTTTTATGATCGGTGAAGTTTTCAAAAGTAATACCATACAGATAGTGTCTTCATATCTTTAAAGTGAAAACTACGACAACTAATTCAAGGGCATGTGTTGGGTAGTTCTTCTCATGTGTCCTGAGCTTTCGTGATGCATACGCAACTACCTTACCATGTTGCATAAGAACAGTCCCAAGTCATTCTTTAGAAGCGTCAGTGTACACTGTAAACCCTTCACTCACAGAGGTAGAGTAAGGATGGGTGTAGATGTTAGGCATTATTTCAGTGTTTGAAAAATAGTTTCACATGTATCAGACCATATGAATGAGACTTCCTTCTGAGTCAGCCTAGTCATTGGTAATGCTGTTCGTGAAAAGTCCCTTACAAATCTTCTATAATACCCAGTTAGACCCAGAAAAGTTCGTATTTCAGTGTCAGTCTTCGGGTGTTCCCAACTTATCACCGCATTAACCTTTGCAAGATCAGCTAATATACCTGCCTCTGAAATAACATGACCTAAGAAGGATACTTCAGTCAATCAGAAGTCACATTTGCTATATCTAGCATACAGTTTGTTCTTCCTTAGTGTTTCGAGTGCATGCATGAGATGATGTTCAAGTTGGTACTTATCCTTGGAGTAAATAAGCACATCATCAATGAAGACTACTACAAAGTGCTACAGGAACTCCATGAATACTCGATTCATGAGATCCATGAAGGTCGCTGGGGCATTTGTCAGTCCAAAAGGCATAACTGAAAATTCATAATGCCCGTATTTAGTTCGAAAAGCTGTCTTGGGGATATCTATATCTTTAGTTTTCAAGTGATGGTATCCATATCTTAAATCAATCTTGGAATACACAGTCGAACCATGTAACTGATCAAAGAGATCATCTATTCTTGGTAGATGATACTTATTTTTTATTGTCCTCTTGTTTAGCTGTCTATAATCAATGCACAATCGCATCGACCCGTCCTTTTTCTTGACAAATAAGATAGGTGCACCCCATGGTGAAGTACTAGGACGAATGAATCATTTATCTAACAGTTCTTACAACTGTACCTTTAACTCTCGTAACTCAGCAGGTGTCATCCTATACGGAGGGATAGAGATGGGCTGAGTATCAGGTGTGAGAGAGATTTCAAATTCAATCTCTCGTTCAGGTGGTAACCCAAGTAGTTCTTCTGGATATACATCAGGAAACTTGCACACTATAGGTACATCTTCTATCATTTTGTCTGAACCTGATATAATGGTTACATAAGCTAAATAGCCTTGGCACCCTTGCTATAACAACTGTTGTGCCTTCAAAGTAGAGATATATTCAATATTATTATTGGATGTCTTCCCAATGAACTAGAACTCTATCGAGTTAGGAAGGTGAAAAGTTATTGTCTTATGAAAACAGTCAAGGCATGCATGATGCCTTTCTAACCAGTCCATCCCCAAGATGAGATCAAAAGTATTCATATTTCAATAAGCAGTAGAGAAGCTAGTAAATGATGTCCTACAATCTATATCACGTAGTAATCTAAGATCTCTTGGATTATAAATACTTTACCTTATATTCCTTTAATCAATAATAGTTTTGTATTTCTATCAAAATCTTATATTTTTGATAGGATTCAAGCAATTTTTTTCTGCCTAAGGAGGGCCTCCTATATGTCTCCTATAATAGGAGTAGAAGTCTACTTCATGCAGTTATTTAACTGGATTCTTCCTAAGAAGGATGAAAATAACCCTTAGCTCTAGCATTCACAGGTATGGATGAATTTGATCTCTCATTGTGGCATCGGTCTCCTTTCTAATGCATGCTACCTTTGCCCCATCTCGCGGGGCATCACCGTCATAGACACTAATTGCCTAGACACATCTTGCTCTGGCATGATCATGGGATGAATCAAGGTCAAAAGCTAGATCCTATATGTCTTAGCATGATGTACATAAGGGACAATGACTTATGAATGGTACTACAGTCACTTATTAAGATCGAATGATCTTAAAATAACTTTAGTTTCTAAATATCGCTCATAGTTATCAATTACTGAGTAAATTACTAGAGTAACCAGGCTCTGATACCAAACTGTCACGACCCCGATTCTGAGTCGACGGATCCTCTCATATCTGGATCCGGTTACTCAACAATAATTTATTACACAAACACAACTAACATTCAGAAACAGATCACAAATACTCAAAAGAAAGTATTTCTACACTTTTCCATTCACAAAATACAATTCACATGATTCATTGTCCCACTAAAACCATTATATGTACATCAGCGGGAAGGAAATGCACAGAAAGATTACTAACTACCTTACAAAGAAAAGCTACTGTGGTTGGTTGGATGTCTATTATGTAAGCTGGCTGGATTACTAAAGTCCTTGCGATGGCTCATCGACACCTATTGGGTTTTCCATGAATCATAGGATAAAAATTAGCGAATGCTAAGTAACGAAGAAGAGCAAAGCAAACAAATTGTGTAATTTTTCAAAACTTGTTATCACAAAAAGTTTCACTCCTTCTCATTAATTTAAGTCATATTCCTTTCTATTCCACGTCAAGGATTAGTCTAGGAAATTACCTCACCACTATATGGACTCCGAAGTTGTGGATACTTTGGGATTGGAGATTGCATTGATCTTGGTAAGCTTATGTCGCCACACATTGTCTCAACCAATCCTCCAATACTACCCTGACAATTTCCTTTTCTTTTATTAATCATGGTCTCAAACCCCCAGCTTGGCAAACAAAGGAGCACACCGTCCTCGAGGACTCGGTTACTTAAATCTCATGCTAACTGTTAATCATATAACCTAGCGGCTTTAAATACGTGTTATCGTGACCCTGCGACTATCCAACCACCCCTGCCTCCACACGGCACGACCACATCTTCCGTCGTTCAACTTGAAGATATTGGCGCTCGGTACCACGCATTGCAAATCATTCATTCCGTGCATACTTATCATAACATGGCAACCGTGTACCACCTAGGTAGGAAAACGCCAATACGAGTTCCTTCCGACAAACCTACAGGTTGCATGCCTGACCTGTAGTTCTACTCCCAGTCATCCTTAACGTGACACACGATCTTTTTCAGGATCCAACTCAAAACACATCAATTCCCATGATGCAATTCCTCTGTTAAGCCTTAGATTAGCATAACCATAAATACTGAGTATAGACTTACACATATATTAATTCATATATTTATATACTCATATTTATGCTCTTTTTAACTTCCAAACCCTAACTTTCCAAACTATTTCATCTATTCGAAGCTTAGACCTTATTTTAGCTGAAATCACAAAGCAAATTTTCATACTTTCTCAAAAATAGCCAAATTAGGGTTCTTTGTAACAAGGAGCATAAATACAAAAACCTCAACAATCTCATACGAAAACCCAACAAACAAAAGGAAGGATTTCGTTGCCTAATCGAGCTCTCTCTCCTTGTATACAATGCTTTATCGTGATTCTTTTTTAACAGAATGATTTATAGCTCCTTCCTCCTCCTCGTTCTCCCGATAGCACTTCGCTAGCGCTCCTTCCTCGCTTCCCACTCCTCCTCCTGACCTCTCAACCCTAGCCCTTGGGGTGGTGGTGGTAGTGGAAATCCCAGAGAATGAATGGGTGGGGGTATTTATAGGCTCCAGAAAACCACTAACCATGGTTAGTAAACCATGGTTTAACCCTTAACCACGGTTAACGGTCATGGTTTTGGCCCATGGTATTGGCCAAAACTTATCCATAACTTAGGGCTTAAGTTAGAACATTCTAGAGGACTCTAGATTCGCTAATGACACTTAAATAACGCTAATCACGATTAACTTTCACTAATCACGATTTAACTTTCACGGCTTATGCTTATCTTTTGCTAACTATTGATTAGTATTTGCTAATGGTCATTAGCGGTTTTCAATCCGTCATTAGTTAATTTAATCATGCTTAATTAGTTTCAATGATAGTCATTATGGGTTAATGACGTCTTAATTCTCCTTACTCCTCTTTTTTTCCAAAAATCATAACAAATCGAAACGAAGTCCGATTCACATGAAATAAATTCCGTTGGTTTCCTCTTGACAAGTCGGATCTTATGATATATGATCCGCTAGATGCCAAGTTCAAGGCTTTATATGTATCGATCAAAGGAAAAGAAGGTGATTGTACACGATGTAAAAAGAAGAAAACTAAATTAAAATAAAACAAAACCTATATAAAGCTTGAAGAATGACACCCACATACAAATGGCTTGGTCTTGAGGCCTTGAAGACCTCGAGGTCGTCGCTTCACAAGGTCACTCGAACCTTAAATCTCAAATGACCACATTCAAGGTTGCGACATGGAAACTCTGGCCATGGGTTGCATCAGAATCACCATCATTGTGGCCTCCGTGATCCCCCTTCTCCCTATCACGGAGAGGAGGACAGGGTTGGGCGATTATCCTAAACAAGGGTGGACGACGTTTTTTTGCTCTGACGAGGGTTATTCGAAGATGGAGGTTAGCAGAGGTTACAAGTCCATGTGGTGGTTTCAACCACCACATGAGGTTAGGGAAGTTAGGGTTAGGAGTTACTAGCTAGTTAGCGTGTATAATGGAGGTTAGTTAAAGATATTGGGGGAGGTTTAGGGGGGAGAACATGCGTGAGGAGGATGGAAGAAGTAGCTAAAATTGGGGAGCTAGGGAATTGTCAGGTAGCGAGCAGGGAGGAATGTGGAGGTTGACAATGGACTCGGGCCGTTGAATCTTGAGATCCAATGACCCAAGTTTGGGTGTGGGTGAGCGGCCAAGATCCATACGATCAGAATGATCAGATGGATCTGGATAAGGTGACCTGGGATGAATCAAGACCGTCTGATCTAAAGATCAGACAACCTAGAAAATAGGTGTCCTGAAATGAAGATGCGAGTGAGGTGGCAGTTATATATTGGGCTACATGGTCCAATCAAGAAAAAGGAAAATGAATAAATCAAAAATAAATATAAATAAAATAGTTAAAATAAAATTTAGAAAAAAATTATCAACATGAAAGTTGTAGATTTCAATGAGATCTACATCTTTTATGTAAAACTCAAAGAAAGAAAATATTGTATATGCCAAGAAAATATTTTTGTAAGTATTTTAAATTACTAAAATACTTATTTTTCTTTTCTTATTATTTTTTGGATTTTTAATTTATATTTAATACAATGTCATACTAACTTTTTATTTGACTTTTAATAAATAATAAACACATAAAATATATGTACCACAATGTAAATATTTATTCACAATAATCAATGTTAATCATTTACAATAGGTTTATTGTTAATTAAAGTTAGCTATTAATTATTATTAATGAAATACTTAATTCAAAGATATAATATATATAATGTTGATAAATATGGGATTTATCATGGAGTCAGTTTCATGTCAATTGGAGTTAGCATGAATTAATTAAAAATGAGTGAAGTTAGTCGTCGACCTATTACAGAAGCAGGAAACTCCAATGAAAGAGGCCGATACGCAACCGAACTAGCGCGGGGGCATACACATATGATTATGAATGCTTATTTATGCACACTAATTATATGTGCGTGAAAGTTAATTGTATGATTAAACATGTAAATGAACCTAATTTCTCGGGATGAAGCTCTATTTTCAGCTAATTAGAGTGACGAAACACATATTCATCAGCCCGCAAGTACATGACCCATTGGTGCTAATAAATGTACATACACAAATCACAAATTATTTATCTTTTCAGCATATGTGCCCATTTACAATTGAGACCACCTATCTCGTGCACATGGATCATCTTTTGGGGGAGGCACTTCATGGTCTAATCACGACCGTTCGATCATAGATCCATGGGCGGTGGTATGTTTCACCTCATCTTCTTAAGTAAGATCACTTTTAACTGTCGATCGTCAAGTGAATCTATGGCCCCCTTCCCCCCTTTTGTCATGCTTTATCACGTATCCGTCATCATCTGGTTAGAGATCCAACGACCCTTATTCTCCACTCATGTATGTACCAATTAAGCCTTGCTCTCATCACCAAATGTTGATAAAATTAATCATACTTTTACTTTGGAATTGATGTTTAAGAGTCAGCTGTTCATTCATATTGTGAGTGTTTAAGTTGCACATGTTCTTATATCAACACCGATTAGATCGACGATCGTATCTCTTTGCCTCTATACAATTTGGCGTAACGTGGACCACCAGATCTCAAATGCAAATATCGATATTCATCTTCTCTGCATGCCTTATACAAGCCTCAGGTTCTGATATCAAATATAAAATCGATCAATGTGAAGATGTGTCTCTATATCTCTAATTCATGGAATTTACAGGTTCGTAAAATCTTCTTAGATGGATAATATGAATCTTCCCCGAATGCCTTGTGCAAGCCTCGGATTCTAATACACTATGCTAAGCTGATTGTTGATGAATATGCGTTTTTGTAGCAACTTTTTGTGGCATTTCCATGGTCGTACTGTCTGCACTACCGATGTCTGTCATCAATTATCTTCCTCCTGCCGATTGAAACATCATCGTAGAAACAGCTTGAGATCGCAAAAGAGTTTGAACCTCTGATCAGTGACATGTGATCTATTTGAGGTGGAGTAGAAGGTCGTAAGAGGCAGATAAGGCAGGACCCTCGGTGGATATTCTTCCTTGCAAGAAGAAGAGAAGCTCAAAGTGGGAGAAGAGATCCAAAGGGACATGACGTGACCGAGGTGGTTATCAAAGATCATCAATGTAAGGTGATGGTGAATGGATGATTAGATCGAGTAAATAATATGCGTGTATGCACAATTATTTGGGAAAAAACAAGAAGGGGCGGAACTAGGGCTTACATGGAGGTCAGAGACGAAAGTCGGAGGGTGTACGGAGGCCTAGGGACAAAGTTCACGGGCTCCTTGTTGTCACTTAATTGGCCCGCGGAGATGTGAAGCTTAAGCAACGCTCGGAAGAAGGTTGTGACATAGTTGAGATCACCATGGATCTCTTCAGAGTCCTACTCGATTATTGCTTGATTTCTCATTCGTTCTCTACCAAAGAAGTGAAGGAGAAAGTTAAGATGAGACTCTTGTACATCCGGATAGGATGGAAATGGTGGTTGGAGTGGGGATTTTATTCGGGCTACAGGTGGTTGGAGCAGAGGATGCAACTACATGCGGTTGGAAGAGCTGAGGTGAAGGATGATTTCTCTAAGGCTAGCATGGGATAGGGATGGAAGGGCTTTGATTTGGCAACAAGATTGTGGCTTGTAGGCATGTGAATCAACGGAGAAATAGGGAGAAGTTGGGTTGGCTAAGAAGTGTATCGCTTGGAGAGGGAGGAGGTGGAGGTTGAAGTGGAGACCGCTTGATCTAGTGATCCAATGGCCCTGATGTGGGTGTGGTTGGACGATTTTAACTTGCTTGATCAAATGATCAAGTGGCCCGGATGGAGGCAGGTACCAAGAGAATAGGACTGTCTGAGCAAGAGATCAGACAACTAAGAAAAGAAGTGGCAAGGATATAAAGGTCCGGGTACGTCGCTCCATGGGATGATGCCATGTGTCCCAGCCAGGAAAATGGACATTAGGAAAATGTTGTAAAATGAAAACAAAGTAGTGGATTAAGTTAAACTAAAAAGTGTGTTACTTGAAAGTTGTGTATTTTTTAAGATCGATAATTTTCATGTAGGATCCAAAACCAAAGTACAACATATATGCATAATATTTTTATAAGTATTTTTTAAGAAATGAAAATAGTTCTTTTATTTATTTGTTATTTTTTGTATTTATGAATAAGAAATAATATACATTTTTATATGATGTTAATCTAATTTGTATTAGATTTTAAATTGTATGAAAAATGCAGAAAATAAATAGAATCATAGACACATGTATACAATAAGTATACATTTTTATTTACAATAATTAGCCTTAAATATTTACAATATATATAATGTTAATTCATGATTGGTTAATTGTTGACTTAATTGAGTAGTTCAAGATAGAGGGCTATATTGCGGATTCTTTTTGGCTAGCTCCACTACTTTTACCGAGTTGGTGCACATTGATCAACAATTTTAATAATTTAACACACACACACGCGGACACACACACATACTAGCACCTAGGTTTTCATCGAGATAGTATGGGAACTTTGTTCCCATACTGGCTAATGTGTTGACACTCAGGTTTCATGAAGTAATCCTCAATTTTATCCCGTCTTCAAGCATTATAAGATTAGTCCAAATTCAAACCTCTCATCCTAATTCATTAAGAAAAACATCGACTCATCACAATGATTAAGCAATCATGCATACGTAGTGCTGGTCTTATTTTTTAAGAGAAGAATTTCTACATGCACCTTCAAACTAGAGAGTTTAAGTTATTAAGTCTTTAGACCCTAACGAACAAAATGGTCAAAATTTGAGTTATCACTCTAAATCAGTTATCATGAACTGCACAAGTCTTATGTGATGTGAAGGTGTTAGGGATAAAATCATTTATTAATTAGCGTTATTTTAGAGATTTTTTCAAAAAAAATAATAATTTGTAAGTATATAGAAAACAATGAGTCAAAGTCATTTGTATCTTTTTTCAAACAATATGTAAAGTGTTTTTACAAAACCTTGTCATACACACACATATATAAGAAATTTCAAAATATTTTAAAATAATTTTGCAAGTTGGTTTTGAATTCCCATACCCTTAGCACATCATGTAACATCAAAACAGTATAAAGTATGAGATATGAATACAATATATTTGTAATAATACACCCCCGTGTACATAGCATGTGATATGTCCTCGTGGCACAAAGTGACATGAAGAACATATCTATTATCAAGTATAGAGAAGAAGATTGTACGAAACCAAACACAAGCACTCCCCCCTTGGCTTAGGCTTTGAACAACCTAAGCGTATAAAGAAAGTGCAAATGAATAGGGTACTGAATGAACAGAAAAACATGAAGAACATGCAAACAACGACTCAACCCCCCATATATCAAGGCTTCAAACAACCTAAGTAGAAAGAAAGAAAGTAAAGAAGAGGGTATCGATAGGCTTGGGAAAAACATAAGGAATATACAGAGCAGGGGTTCTGCCCCTTATACTCAGGCTTCAAATAGCCTAAATAGAAAGAAGGAAAGTAAATAAGAGAGGAACAATTAACACATGGAATCGGAAAGGATCATGTAAAGTAGGTTAGGGTTAGAAGGAAAAGAAAAGGTGAATATTCCGTGCAGTTGAATATTTTCTGATCTGTATCTTTTGTTGTTGCTTTCAGACTGAGTGGTTTGGAAGGGCATCATAATCGTCACTCCACATGTAAGAAATATGCTCAATGTGTACCAACTATTCATTTAGTTCGATGAAGTGCTTCGACAATTATCCATTACCCAAGAAAGAACGTGCACCATATGCAGGTATTTCTATACTTCCATTTGTGTGCTCATCTTTCACTATATAGGGGCCCGTCCATTTACACCTGAGTTTGCCGTGAAAGATCTTCAACTTAGCGATTTAAAATCATGCATTTTGTGATGGGACAAAGTTCTTGCATGAAGTCCCGATTATGCCATTTCCTTATTTTATCCTTGTTAACCACATTGTTGTCACATGCTTGATGAACCGCATTTTCACCACATCAATAATCGTATCTTCTCGCAATATAGGAGGTGAAAATGATTCATGCAAAAACCACACCTTCAAATATATGGAAATTATTGTACTTGATAAGTGTACCAAGGTCGAGCACAGGGACATGAGCCTCCTCATTTATTCATCGCAAATTATTGATTAAATAACAAGCGATTAAATTCTAAATATAGGTTTTCACATGCAATTACAATGAATAACACAAAATGATATGCAGATACCTTAGACACACAAAATGATGATGTGGATGAAATGAGAAACATAGAATAAATGCTACAAAATGCAATCAGAATGCACAAGAAATGATTCATGCACTTTTTATTTGGTTTTATGTAATTAAAATTAGATGCAATGTGTATGTTATGCACAAATGATCATGCAAGAAACAATGTATAAATACGCCCTAAAAATATTCAAGTCAATGAGCAATAAAAGGTAAGTTAATTTCAGAGACAAATTATGCATTAAAACGAGAAAATGATATTTTAAAATAACGAGAAAGGGACATTTCATAATTCAAAAATTAGAATATTTAAATAAGTGTCAAAACATGAAATAAGTGATGATATTAGATAGAGAATACAAAAGGCAACAGAACAACATTAAAATCAACCATTTTGGAGTTCATATACTCAAGTTATGAATGAAGAGTAAAAGGGCATAAATGAAATAGACTTATGAAAATAAATTGATAAATAATTACAAACAAACCCTTGAGGTTCCTATTTGCAGTTTTCAAAAGTCGGAGGGGCCTCCTGATATTTTTCCTTGTGGACGGGGCCATATCTATAATTATTATTAACCAGTGGGGCCTCCTTGCAAATTGCCCAAGCGTGGCACTTGGAGCATGCATTCCTGGACCTGGATGCATTTTTGAAAGGTTCGGGGGATTCTCTACAATTATCCTAGCTCACACGCACTTAGCACGCATACAGGCTAGGCTCGGGCGGCAGACATGGCTGATGAATCTCGTATTCATCATATTAAAATCTACATATTATAACTCCTGTTGGACATGTGAGCCCACGGCGAGCCATTATGCAATAAATGTTATTGCAATTCACTCCTTAATCTGAAATAAAGAGTAAATAGTTTGCATAATAGGTCCCTTAGTACAATTAGGGTTATGTACCATGGCCATCTTAATGATCATACAGCTGTTATTCAATTATTGAATCATAGAGGCTGGTGCTTAGATGAATATCTAATGAGTTAGATTGAGGACTCATCAAGCACCGTCAAATGATTATTAAGAGATGATCTCCAGCCTGAGTAGGAGATGGCAATCCTTTCTCAGTTAGGCTGATATCTGACCGACTTCTTGATGCAGGTCCTCTGCATAGGAATAGAGATTCGGAGGTGTCAGATTAGTTAGGTCAAAGAGTTGACTTAACGAGATCGAGATAACCAAAGTCCTATATCGTATGCTGTCACGATACAGGCACGCATCCTCTGACCGGAGACAGATGTGTTACTATATGTTTGAGTATGTACATTTGGCAGACCAATAGGTTGATGACCTAATCAAGGTCTATACACCGGCGCGCTGGTGTGCATATAAGGGCATATGAGTAATACGATCTCTCAAAGGGATCATACAGGTTCAGTTACTGAACCGGAAGACATGAGCTCACTCATGAGATATTGGGAAGAATCAAATTCCATGCGCATGGTCGTCTCGCTTTGGAAGCTTGACTGTTGTAGGTTTGATATATACTTTTGGAAAGTATATGATCAAGACCTAGGTATGATATATATACTTTTGGAAAGTATATGATCGATACCGACTTCCAATGATCGAATGAGAAACTTACTAATAAAGCCCTGAAGTAGACAGTGTAAAGTTGATCTAATACTTCGGGTTTATTCTGAGTCTTCCAGTATGCAGGATGTACAGGTATTAGGAATACCTGAGGGTGATGTGATCATAAACGATTGTATAACCATGACGCTTCCATTCCTAGGGAGTGATGAAACGGGTCTGGATTTTAGTGACTCCTCTCAGTAGAGAAGTAATCTCATCTTAGTCCAAATGTTGGACATTGATCTGAATATGATTCAGATTCAATGAGAAGATTAGATTTACGGTCTTGATTTAATCAAGCATCTATGGGAGGCCCGAGATCTGGATTTGAGATGTGATCTCAATATCCATGTCACTATACGTGGAACAATACAATTGCCCTGTCCTTATCTCCAAGTATTCGCGGAGAAAGCGCATTATCCTTGAAAGAGTACATGGATAATTCTATTGTTGATATATGTATCCGAGCATTGAGAAAATGGATAATTAAATGTGATTTAGTTATCATGAATAATATGAATTTGATTCATATTATAAGGAGAGTTATCTTAGATAATTAAATGTGATTTGATTATCAAAGATGTAAATAATGTGAATGTGATTCATATTATTTGAGCACAAGAGAATAAGTTATCCAATATAATTAAATGTGATTTAATTATTATGGATAAGAATAATGTGGATAGTAATATCCAATTATTCATAATATATTATAAATGTGATTTATAATGTATTAGAGAGAGTTAAATATAATTTATATTAGTAGATTAATTATTAATGTGTATTGGATACACATTGTCTAATTAATTGAAAATGTAAATTACATTTTGTTTTGGGTTGTGAATATGATTCACAATATTCCAATGTCAAGATTGCAATATTCCCAAAATTAATTGAGAATTATTTTGGTGAATAAAATCCCAACAAATAGTTGTTGGAAAATAAGTAGAGAGAAAATCAAGGAGATGTGCAATCTTATGGGAATCCATGAGATTGCCCTCCCTCCAAAGGGGAAGGTTGATCTCCTTTATTCTCTCTCTCCTTATTTGATTGATTTAATTTGGTGTTAATATATATTTGATATATTTCATCAAATTTAAATCACAAGTTGTTGGCTTTTACCAACAACAATCTTGACCATTGGATTGACATAAATCAATCTCATCCATTGATTTTATATGTCACATGGATTGAGATCCATGGATCCCAAAACCCTATAAATAGAGAGGCATACCATGCTCTCTATTTTACACAACACTTCTCTCTCTCTCTCTCTCTCTCTCTTTCTCTCTAGAGGTCAGCCCTCTCTCTCTCCCTCTCATGGCCGTCCACCATGGATGCCATGGAGAGGTTCTCCATCGCCGTAGCATCGTCGTTATGCTGCCCGATCGTCTGCTCGTGGATCTCCGTCTCCTTCGGTGCGCCTCGCTCGTGAAGAAGACGTCGGATCTCGTGTGTCGAGATCAGGAGATCCGCCGCTTGGATCATCAACATGGATTGCGAGAAGCACGCGGTTCATCCCCGCGCTCGCAAGCGTCTCCTCCGTCGGATCGGACTTGAGACAGAAGATCTCTTCGTTTAGAGACTCGATCGCAACCACGCTTCAAGAGGTAATCCTATTACTTGTTTGTGGTTTAGATGAAACGATCCGAGAAGTGTTCTTGGATCATGTGGTTTCGTCGTAAGAAAATTTTTTAAATTCCGCTGCATCGAGCAACTAGTGCGACTAGTCGCTCCTCGTCGTATTCGATACGACGCTCACGCTTCCATGATGCGCTTGAGGATCTAACCATATCCTTCAAGTGGTATCAGAGCCTTAGGTCGACGGTTTCGAATATGATTCGCTAACCGAGGACGATTTGGGTTCGTTAAGGTTGCGAAAGTTTTATCGCATTTCATTTTCGCAGATCTGTTTAGTATAATTTTTCGGCCCTGTTTAAATTGTTTAAATACGAAAATAGCACTTGGATTTTGTTCCCCATTAAATAAGGAAACCATAGGATCTGAGTTTGCGTAAATCGGATTTCGTATGCTCTAGATATGGTCATTTTAATGGACATGTATGCACTGTTGCGGGAACTGTGAATCTGAACGTGATTAAAATGTTAATTACTGTTTAGACTTGCCTCGAAATGCGTGAAACTCACTTAGGTTCTGTCCTAAATCAAATTAGCAAACTTTAGAAATTGACTTTGCTTAATTTGGATTTAATATGATTGAGATATGCCAATTTTAGTAAGTAGGGGTCACTGCTGAAATTGCTTTCCTAATCTAGAACCAAGTGATTGTCAATTAGTGAAATTAATTGTTAATTTCGTGAAATAATCTTGAAAAATATTTGTGAAATATTGAAACATGATTATTTGCCTAATTGACTTGGCCCCAACCAATTAGTTGATTAGATTTGATTTAAACCTTAATTGGAATTACAATCATCAAACTTCTTGCTTGAATAGGACTTGGGAATTTGTCTAGCAAATTTCCTTATAATCAAAATTGTTTTGATTACTATATGGTATAATTTCGGTTGAAGAACCGATGACCATCTCAAGTACAAAATAATCAATTTGGCATTATCCTTTCCCGAGGTGGGTATGGTGTCTAGTCGGGGATCGCTGGTCAGCGGGTTGTAACGTATGTGGTCCGCCCCACTCCCGTCGGTACTGGCCATGACAGCGGGTAGGGCCGGGATAATGTCCGAGGGATTATGATGTATTTTTCTAATTATTAAAATTCGAATTAATACGTATTTTGAGAATAATATCATATATATTCAAGCATAAAATTAAGTTTGATTGATTGAATTGGATTGATAATTAATTTAATATGATTAAGTTAATTATATCCAATTGAAAATACTCTAATATGATTAGAGCTAATAATTCCCTTGGAAGAATTAATTATATGAATGTGATTCATAGAAATTAATTTAATTTGAATAAGATATGGAGGATCACATAAGTGACATCCATGGTCTCCCGTCAAGGCGAAGAGTTTCGTCGCCAGATATTATATGTAGGAGACGCCTGTCCGAAGTGACAGCTCCTACATATGATCCATTTGGATCGGGCTCGTCGCTTCTCGAAAGAGTAAGGACGTATGCGTAGTGACCCCAATATCGGGTCCTCATATTATTGGGGCGATATTGGATTGCGCATAGCGAGTTGTATTCCTGTTGACGGTTGGTTCAATTAATGACGGGTCAACATCACCTTAGGGGTGGTGGGCCCGGGTATTAAAGACCGAATTGGGAGATGCAAGTTGGACTTGCAAGGCGGAATGTGTTCCCGCTTCTTTTTATCCGAGTTGTAGGTTCTCATATTATTGGGATGCAACAAAGATAAGGAAGGAGATCCCAGATCTTGCTTGAGATATGATGGTAAGTATATCTCTTACATTGAAAGTGATTAAGGGAATGAACTTTCATTGTTGACATGGCAAGACAACTTTCATATAAAATTCCTAATTCAAAGTAAAACATGTATATATATAAATATATACACTCATGCAAATTTCTTGTTTCAGATAATCCTTCATTAAACCCACTCAATATTATACTCAATAATAACCAGTAAAATATCGTGGATTGGACCCTATAATCCAGATATTGTACTTGCAATTGGACACACAATGTATGTGGTTGCAATGTGCAAGTTTCCTCATAACAATGAGAAGTGATAATTAAATAGACAATAGGACTAAAACCCTAGGGTTTGTATGTCTCTATAAGTCTTGATCTTATCGAATGTACTTTTGAAGTGACATGTCGATGATGATCGTAATTATCAAATAATCCTTATAAAATCAATAAATATTTTCTGGCATACATATGTGCTCTTGACATTTAATCATGAATGATGTGGTTCTCTGCATCATGTAGAATGGTAGCTCTATGAGAGATGATGTATTCAAATTGTTTGAGTACCTACCTGAACCTATGTTTTAAGAGTTTAAATGGATGTAGATGATGAGTGTCATCATTCTACTGTCTATACTCTAGTCATTCATGAAGCTTCATAATATTCATATTATATGAATTGGGTGAAGCATGTATAAATGTCAAAAATGCTCTTACATTAAATTCTTTTGAATTTAACATAAGAGATCCTTAGTCTTAAGCAATGGTTGCTTATAGATAAAGGGAGCGCAGTGGAAGCATGGGTTGGACCTAAGCAAGAAGTATAATCAAAGAGTTGACTGTACTTCTGTGACTTCCATATAACATCCAAAGAGTTGGATGAATGCCAATACTGCAATATGTTGACGTGTTGATAGTATGACTATCAAATCTATCTAGAATCCTTAGAGAAGGAATCAGATAGTACATCAGATTAATCTACATATAATCATTGATATTAGCTTACTTATTTGATAAGATAAAGTCTAATAATTGTATCTCAATCTTCTGATGACACTTGCAATTGGTTGCATATGTATTAGAATATTAGAAATTTGATCTTAAGCTTTATTGGTCATCCATGTTGAAAGTGATGCAAGTGTTGCAACAATTTCCATGAGATCAATAGACTTCATATTTTAAGTGGGAGCCCTTAGTCTTAGAGAATGTCTCTATGACCTAGATATTAGAATACACTCATTGTTTATTCTAATTGTTGGATATAAACATGAATTCTGTAATAAATCTATCATAAAGAGTTATGATGGAGATATTTCAGATAGTAATCTAAAATCTAGTGGACTCTATTAAATTAGAAAATCAATGAATGGTTCATTATGATTTCTAATACTGAAAATTAAACCTTTAAAGATCAATAGGAGGATAAAGATCATTTGACAATGATCTGGCATCATGTTTTGGACACATGTCTGTTGATGAGATCAATGGACTAGTAAGACATGAAACTTTAGATTGTCTAAAGATTCAAATCTCACATACTTGTGAATATTGTATTCAAAAGTAAAAATGTTCAATACACCCTTCTTTGTGATAGGTGTAAGATGTTAAGGTATTCAAGATCTCAAACATATTGATGTATGTAAATCATCTATATCAGAATAAACATTATGGATATGTGATATCTATTAGTGATTATTTGTGATATGAGATTTCTTCTCTTCACTTAGAAAACTTTGAAATGTTCAAAGATTTCACAATTTTGGTTTAGAACCAAAGTTTGAAGGAAGACGAAATGAATTTGATCTAACCAAGGTAGCTTGTACCTATTAGATGAATTCAAGAAATACCTTATGGAGATATGAATATCATTCCTATCTCAATCCTCCTAATGAACCTGAATTCAATGAAGTTGTAGGGAGATACAATTGATCATGTGTGACATGATTTAATCAATGATTAATCCTGGCATAATTATCTCTTAGTTTCAAAAGGTATATATGTAGTAGAGACCACATTATATACTTAATAAGGTTCCATGCATGTAAGATGGAATCTAGCACTAGAGAGTGCTACTTCATTAAGAAAATAAAGGATGGTATTGTATACCTACTTTATGACCTTGAGATTCTTAAATGATCTCATCTCTGAGAATATGATTCTTAGAGGATGACTCTCTTAAGAATCAAGATAGAATGAAGTAAAGGAACTCATTTAATCTTGAGAAGATAATGAGGATCCTGAAATCGGAAACTAAAAGAGTAATTGAAGATGAAACACTAATACTTCTTCAAATAAGTTTGATGATGTATTCCATGTGAAAATGATTGGACTTCATGTGATGAAGCTCCTGAGGATCATGACATGGATATATGGATGTTAGCAATAAAAGTCTAATGTAGACTTCATATACAAGTGTTGTATATGGACCCTCGAAGATCCACCTATATGGGTAAGACCCATTAAAGTTTAAATAGATCTTCAAGAGAAAGAGGGAACCTGATGAGAAGGTAGAGACCTTCAAAGCACGGTTCGTAGCCATGAGCTACACACCGAAGAGAAGGCATCGCTTGCGATAAGACTTGCTCTTCAGTGACCTTGCTTTAACCCATCAGAATATTGCTAACTATAGCTACACAACTTTTCTATGACATCTTCATAGTGTGATTCAAGATTGCATTCCTCTATGAATGCCTCTCTGAGGATATTCATATGAAGTAGCCCCAGGGCTTTATGGTTGAGGAAAGCAAGTTGTGCTAGCTGAAGAATTCCATCTTTGGACTCCAATAAGCTTCCTGTAGTTGGAACATAAGATTTGATGAAATTATAAATGTTATGATTTCAGATAGAATCTTGATGAACCATGTGAAGCTTAGTGGGAGTGCCATTGTGTTCATCGTGCTAAATGTAGATATTATTCTAATCATTTGGAATGATATAAGGATAATAATAAGTGTTTTAAAATTTGGTTGTTTCATACCTTGAGATACGATTTCAAGGATACCTCTTAGATCTTAATTCTGAAGTTGTTCAGAAGCAAAGAGAAGAGGGTATTGGGACTGTCGCATTAGTAGTACACCTTGGACTTATTCCATTTTCTGGACAATTCCAAGAAAAGCTTCCTTCCCTTAAGATGTGGTAGTGACCTGTCTAGAGGGATAGCACCTCAAAGAGTTGAGGAAGTGAATGCTAGAACTGCTTGCACTTGTGCATAAGTTATGAGAAGCTGAATGTATTCTAGATGTGTGCAAGAACCAGATGTCTACCATGCAGTGGGAGTAGTAAACTGTTACTAATCTTGCTATGGAGATAAAACACTTGATTGCAGTAATAATAATAATATCTTCAAAGATGATAAAACTTGGAGATAGTGATCTCAAAGTCTTATCTTCAAAAGTTTAAGATCTTGTAGATAGTGATCTATAAGGGTCTTGACTGCAGTTACCTTAGGAGATAGAGATCTCCAGGAATGAAGGTATTCTAATAAGGATTATGGGAATACTGGTTATGATAATTAATAAGATGTAGTGTCAAGGACACTATAACCAACAAAATTGAGTATCGGTTGCATGAGATGCAACATTCGCATTGGATGCGAGCACTGTTACTAGGAGATATGCAATTGCCGTAAAAGGACTTGGCGTAGTCTCTTGGGAACGGAGTGACTGATCAGCTTACCTAGCTATTTTCTAAATAGCCTATGATTGTCACATGAGTGTGGGTTTAAATGATTAGCCCATTAATGGCTCTTTGGGCTAGTGGGAGATTGTTGGACATGTGAGCCCACGGCGAGCCATTATGCAATAAATGTTATTGCAATTCACTCCTTAATCTGAAATAAAGAGTAAATAGTTTGCATAATAGGTCCCTTAGTATAATTAGGGTTATGTACCATGGCCATCTTAATGATCATACAGCTGTTATTCAATTATTGAATCATAGAGGCTGGTGCTTAGATGAATTAGATTGAGGACTCATCAAGCACCGTCAAATGATTATTAAGAGATGATCTCCAGCCTGAGTAGGAGATGGCAATCCTTTCTCAGTTAGGCTGATATCTGACCGACTTCTTGATGCAGGTCCTATGCATAGGAATAGAGATTCGGAGGTGTCAGATTAGTTAGGTCAAAGAGTTGACTTAACGAGATCGAGATAACCAAAGTCCTATATCGTATGCGATCACGATACAGGCACGCATCCTCTGACCGGAGACAGATGTGTTACTATATGTTTGAGTATGTACATTTGGCAGACCAATAGGTTGATGACCTAATCAAGGTCTATACACCGGCGCGCTGGTGTGCATATAAGGGCATATGAGTAATACGATCTCTCAAAGGGATCATACAGGTTCAGTTACTGAACCGGAAGACATGAGCTCACTCATGAGATATTGGGAAGAATCAAATTCCATGCGCATGGTCGTCTCGCTTTGGAAGCTTGACTGTTGTAGGTTTGATATATACTTTTGGAAAGTATATGATCAAGACCTAGGTATGATATATATACTTTTGGAAAGTATATGATCGATACCGACTTCCAATGATCGAATGAGAAACTTACTGATAAAGCCCTGAAGTAGACAGTGTAAAGTTGATCTAATACTTCGGGTTTATTCTGAGTCTTCCAGTATGCAGGATGTACAGGTATTAGGAATACCTGAGGGTGATGTGATCATAAACGATTGTATAACCATGACGCTTCCATTCCTAGGGAGTGATGAAACGGGTCTGGATTTTAGTGACTCCTCTCAGTAGAGAAGTAATCTCATCTTAGTCCAAATGTTGGACATTGATCCGAATATGATTCATATTCAATGAGAAGATTAGATTTACGGTCTTGATTTAATCAAGCATCTATGGGAGGCCCGAGATCTGGATTTGAGATGTGATCTCAATATCCATGTCACTATACGTGGAACAATACAATTGCCCTGTCCTTATCTCCAAGTATTCGCGGAGAAAGCGCATTATCCTTGAAAGAGTACATGGATAATTCTATTGTTTATATATGTATCCGAGCATTGAGAAAATGGATAATTAAATGTGATTTAGTTATCATGAATAATATGAATTTGATTCATATTATAAGGAGAGTTATCTTAGATAATTAAATGTGATTTGATTATCAAAGATGTAAATAATGTGAATGTGATTCATATTATTTGAGCACAAGAGAATAAGTTATCCAATATAATTAAATGTGATTTAATTATTATGGATAAGAATAATGTGGATAGTAATATCCAATTATTTATAATATATTATAAATGTGATTTATAATGTATTAGAGAGAGTTAAATATAATTTATATTAGTAGATTAATTATTAATGTGTATTGGATACACATTGTCTAATTAATTGAAAATGTAAATTACATTTTGTTTTGGGTTGTGAATATGATTCACAATATTCCAATGTCAAGATTGCAATATTCCCAAAATTAATTGAGAATTATTTTGGTGAATAAAATCCCAACAAATAGTTGTTGGAAAATAAGTAGAGAGAAAATCAAGGAGATGTGCAATCTTATGGGAATCCATGAGATTGCCCTCCCTCCAAAGGGGAAGGTTGATCTCCTTTATTCTCTCTCTCCTTATTTGATTGATTTAATTTGGTGTTAATATATATTTGATATATTTCATCAAATTTAAATCACAAGTTGTTGGCTTTTACCAACAACAATCTTGACCATTGGATTGACATAAATCAATCTCATCCATTGATTTTATATGTCACATGGATTGAGATCCATGGATCCCAAAACCCTATAAATAGAGAGGCATACCATGCTCTCTATTTTACACAACACTTCTCTCTCTCTCTCTCTCTCTTTCTCTCTAGAGGTCAGCCCTCTCTCTCTCCCTCTCATGGCCGTCCACCATGGATGCCATGGAGAGGTTCTCCATCGCCGTAGCATCGTCGTTATGCTGCCCGATCGTCTGCTCGTGGATCTCCGTCTCCTTCGGTGCGCCTCCTCGTGAAGAAGACGTCGGATCTCGTGTGTCGAGATCAGGAGATCCGCCGCTTGGATCATCAACATGGATTGCGAGAAGCACGCGGTTCATCCCCGCGCTCGCAAGCGTCTCCTCCGTCGGATCGGACTTGAGACAGGAGGTCTCTTTGTTTAGAGACTCGATCGCAACCACGCTTCAAGAGGTAATCCTATTACTTGTTTGTGGTTTAGATGAAACGATCCGAGAAGTGTTCTTGGATCATGTGGTTTTGTCGTAAGAAAATTTTTTAAATTCCGCTGCATCGAGCAACTAGTGCGACTAGTCGCTCCTCGTCGTATTCGATACGACGCTCACGCTTCCGTGATGCGCTTGAGGATCTAACCATATCCTTCAACTCCTAGCTTAATAATTCAATTAAAATCATCGATAATTCACTATTTTTATCTTGTGAAATGTTGTATATAAACTATGTATAAATTTCCTATAATTTGTCTATATTATAACCTTTTTTCCCTTGTTTTTAGTCCTCATTAAAAACCCTTAAAAATTAGGATAATTAATTGTCTATAATCCCCCAAACCGATAAGAAAGATAAAAAATACAAAAATATATCAAAGCCCCAAAATTAGTGTTTTAAACCCTTTAAAAATACCCCCAAAATATCTTCTGTACAAATTACCTCTTTTGGCTTTTGTCCAACATGAAACTTGTAGAACTCCTTGAGATCTACAACTTTCATGTTTTGACTTTTTCCTGATTTTGCCTCTAACTATTTCTTTTAGATTCATCTTGTTTTTTACAATTTCTGATTTTTCTGATTGGGCCACGTGGCGCCCTATGGGGCATCCACGTGGTCGCTTCTCTCTTTACCACCCAGCCCCTCCTGGGTCGTCTGATCATCGCTGCCCACCTCCAGTGTCACCGCCTATTCCTGCTTCGCCCACACCATCTGATTTGATCTCATATCAGATCCCCACCGCCCCCATCCGCTATATCCTCAGCCACCCGAAACTCTCTAATCCTGCGGCTTCCCTAGCTCCATGCCACCAAATCCACTTCCATCGTAGGATGATCAGATCCTAGCCGCTCCCTCACGCCTAGATCCTCACCATCCAATGGCCTCTCCTTTCGCCACGTCAGCCCTTCTCTCTGCACCCTTGGATCAAGTCGCTCCTCCATCTCAGCCACTCGTTCCCTCCTTTACCCTCGTCGTTAGATCAGATCATATGATCTGATCCAAGGCATCCGCCAGCTCCACCATCTGTATTGTTGTATCACATGATCCAAAGTCCACCGTGTCATCTTCAACCTTGCGTAACGACCTCCGACTGGTAACCAAGACTCCCCCTTCCAATTATAGCAACCACCTTCGACCACCCCTCCTCATCGTAACGCCACACCCATAAAGCCATGACATCCCTCCCCCTCGTGTAACCTCTGGGACCCCCCACCCCCCACTCCACCAGTCGTTACCACCATCGCCATTACGCCCCTCGACCACTTGTAACGCATCCACCTCCTCCTATAAAATCACCTCCCATGACCCCCGGGACCTCCATCCACCAATCAAGGGGGCTTCACCCTAGCCTCCTCCTTGTCGAGGCGACAATGGTCGTCGTCCCTCAGTGAGATCCTTGGTCCTCTGACCATGTATTGGCAGCCCTAGGCGCCAACAAGCCCCCTGGACCGGTCAACTAGGTTTAGCGATAATCAGAGGGTCGATTTGACCCTCGCCGTAGACCGCCTCCTCCACCGTAGCTACACTTCGATCATGTACCCTTCTCCTTGGTTTATCTTCATTTTTCTCGTAATTATCTCTCTGCACGCGACGATCCCTACCACCGCCTAACCATCCATTTAGCTCTGCCTTATCACTTTCATTCACGCTCCACCCTCTGCTCACCCTATTCCCTTCTCCAGAGCCCCAATCACTTCACCCCCATTTTCTCTCATGTCTGCAGAAGATGGAGCCTAGGCCCTCTACCCTCTCCGCCACACACAAGGCCTCATTCCATTCATCTCACACATGTACTTGTTCTGCACGCTCGACTATCCATCTAACCCCTGCAGGTCTTCAATGGTCGGATTTCAAGCACCAACTCCGATCTATTGCGCCGCCTCCGACGACCAAGCTCCGCCTCGCCTCTCCAAACGACAATGGAGCTTCGCCCATCTCCAGCACCTCCACCAACCCTACAGAAATCTTTCTCGACCATCAGGCTATCCTTCAGAGCATGGTGGAGCAAACTGGAGTTCGCCGGATCCCTGCCTCCTCCGGCGGTCTGCGACAGAGAACGAAGCACAGATATCGTCTGATCTATTTGATCGGATGGCCCTTGTGATACCACGTGGCACGACCGAGCCTCAGTCCTAGCCTCCAGGTTCGGGTCCACCGAGCCGCAAACCAAGCGACCACGAAGCACCACGTGTACCGAAGCTAGGTCATCTCCCGATCCTAGCTCCTCACGTGTCTAGCACGTGAGGTCTTGGGCAAATTGCAGAGAGACCCTAGACATTTTGGAATTTGCATTTCGGCGTGTGTCTCATGAGCATGCCTATGTAAATTACAGGAGGACCAACCGACTTATGGAAATTGCTAAAAGGTCCCTACGCTTGGACAAATTGCCAAAAGGACCCTGTCAGTTATTCTAAATTACAAATAGGTCCCTTCAAGGATCTATTTGTGATTATTTATCTTTTATTTCTTGCATTTTTATTGCATTTATGCCCTTGTATTGTTTACTTTATATCTTGAGCATATTTAATCCCAATTGCATGATTTCATTGTCATTTTGTTCCTTGTTTCATCATTTATCTATTGGCATGGTTAATTTTCTAATCTAACACCAAATGAAATATGATGAATTTTTATTGCTAAATAGTATCTTTGCTCTATAAGCCTCTATCATTAATAGATGATTGTTCGTATTTTTTAGCGCTCAATCTGGCTATGAAATTAAAGTATAATATGATGTTCAAATATGTGATATTCTAGGGCATATTTGTAAAACTCATTGATTGCATATCATTCATCTTGCATCCTCTTAAAATTTCATTGAAAAGTCAAATAAAAAAAGGCATGCATCATATATTTGCGTTGTTCAGCATTTTAGTATGCACATCTGCATGAAGACCTGAAATTGAGAATTTACTCACACATACATCTTAATTGACCTAAATTTGATAAATAGATTAAAGTATCTCGTGTCCCTGTGTTCGACCTTGGTAGATTTGCCTGGTAAAAACAGTCCACAATTTTCAAAGATTGTAGTTTTTGACGAACTGAATTTGCCTCCTATACGACAACAATTTTAGATAATTAAAGAGGCGAATTCTGCGTTCATCAAATGGTGTCGTTGTCGGGAACACGGCTCACCTTTATTTATTTGTCGAATTTTGATATATATTATGTGTTGAATATTTTAAAAAATTACAGGTCTTCTCTTCATGAATTATTTTTTTACATCATTTCTATTGATTATTTTCCTTGTTATTTTTCTGGCATTTCTCTTTTGTGGCAGGGCCCATGAAGATCGAGGACACTTGATCTCCATGGAGGTGTAGAGTTGGGTGCTCCCGCTGAGAAGGCCGCAAAAGAGTTGATGAAGAATTACAGGAAGTTTAGTCAGCTCTGCTTGCATTTGCATGTTGTTAAAAAAATATTTGCATGTGCATTTTTTAGCGGTCCTCATTTGAGGGCTCATGTGATGTAAAAAAATAAAAAAAGGTAGATAACTAGATGATCTACCCCCCCCTACACACACTTGCACCCCCCCCCCACGCGCATGCACATATCCATTGTATATTTCACACACTCACACCCCTCTCTCATATCATAATCAGTACAAAATGCACAACACCCCTCCCCCCTCATCCCCATGTATCTTTGAGTAATTCAACCCCCCCCCTCCCCCGCTCAAAATTCTAGATCCTCTACTTAGGCTGTTTTCAGCCTAAGTATAGGGGGAACCCGATCATCATCCATCCCTCACTCTATCTTCTTATACTTAGGTCATTTTTTGACCTGGGTATAGGGGGACCCTCCTCCTCAGTTCCGTTATATCACCCTACATTTAACCGAGCCATGACTTCATATCACTTGTGCTATGAGGATACATCAGATGTTAAGTATAAGGGGTATATTGTATATTATTTTATATCTACTTTAGCCTAGCTCGCATATTTTAACATTTTTGAAAAAACTTTTTTGGTATTGGTTTAAGTAAACCTGTGAACTGAGTTTTGTGCAAATTCCCGTAAAAATGTTTTCTTAAAATTGAGGGACTAATGTTTTTGTACCTTTTTCAAAAAAATTATCCATACAAAATTTTTAAAAATTTTAAACTTTTTCCTTGGTAAAGACTCTGACTACTAGTCTTTAAAATGAGTAGCTACTCTTAGTGAGGGAACTTCGATCTCCCTTGGCAGAGTGGGTGGTTCAGAGGACACTGTATATGGCTCTGTCCTCAAGTAACACGGGACCGTCTAACAGTCTTTATTTACACCCATACTGGTCGAGAGTGCATGCAACTATTCATATGAGCATGGGCCAGTCATTGTCTTTCAAAGGAACTAAAAAATGGAAAAATTAAAATCCATAAAATTTTGCAAAAGATAAAAATCACAAAAAATAATTATCAACCAAGGAGTTGGTGTATTCCTGACACATCCACATTCACTCAAGACTTGATGATTTTGAGGAACTTGATTTCGGTGATCTTGAGAGTCTGAGTTGGCCAGCCTTAGTCATTAGGATTTTTAAGCTTAATTATCCACACTTCCCTATTTTGAAAGATTTGAATGCTATATTGCACTCTTCATCTCTATATGCTAAAGAATTTGATCAGCACAACACATTCACAACTACATGATTGATTTGATGAGTTGAGTCATCACTTGAGGAACTAGGACTGGTGATTTGAGGTTAGAACCGATCTAATGATACTCGAGGATGGGATAAAGTTAATGAAGGCTTCAAGAAACCCGAGTGTCAGCAAAACCCTAGTCACTATGTGAACAAGTTCATATGTTATCGTTTGATATTTACCAATGTGCCAGGGTGTTATGAAACTTAATTTAATAGTTGATCAGTGTGTGCTAACTTTTGGTAAAAGCAGTGGAGCAAGCCAAAAAGTAAATAAAAGAAAGAAATGCTTAAAGAAAACCTATATCCCCCAAAAGTCAAAACACAAATGAGCTTCCACCAATGGCGAGCGCTCCCAACCATTTTCAAAGTGTCCACTTGGACCAAGCGCTAATTAGGACCAAGGAGTCGGGCTAGCACCATAAAAGAGCTCTACATCGTATAGTGATACAAGCCTAGCTGTCGAAGGTATCTTAGATACTCAAAAGAGACACAGCCCGGTGTACACCCAGAAAAATAAGTGCAGAAGACTCCGAATTCTCTCGACGGGCACATTGATCAACAAACTAAAAATCTACATGTGTTGAGTAATAAGGCACTTGAGAGGCCCCTTGTTCCAATGTGAGGGAGAGAAAAATAGACACAATACTATGCCCTCCGTCATCTGATCGTCCATCTACATTTCAAGTTCGATAAATTAATGAGACGGTTGCATGAAGCAAGAATAGACTTACTGCCTAGTTTTGAGGATTATGTCTAGAGGAGAGTCTCCTGGACTGGAACCTTGGGTGATGTCTCAACTCTACTCTCATGAATGCAGTACACTAAATTTCATATCCTTATATTTTATGTACAAACAGAGAGTCTGCAAATTTAAGAAGTTAGATTCCTTCTGTCTAGAGCATGGTTGAGCCAGAATTTTAGGATCACTTAAAATAAGGATCTTCGAAAGAACTGAGCCTTGAAACATTCACATGCACTGTCAGGAATTAAGCCAACTCCTCCATTCTACAGATGCTCGAGGACGAGCATAGTTTAAGTATAGGGGTAAGATGAATCTCGTATTCATTGTATTAAAATCTAAATATTAAAACTCCTATATTAATAATTCAATAAAAATCACCGATAATTCACTATTTTTATCTTGTGTAATATTGTATATAAATTGTGTATAAATTGCCCATAATCTGTCTATATTGCGACCTTTTTTCCCTTGTTTTTAATCCTCGTTAAAACCCCTTAAAAATTAGCATAATTAGTTGTCTATAATCCCCCAAACCGATAAAAGAGATAAGAAAATACAAAAAATATCAAATCCAAAAAATCAGTGTTTTTAACCCTTTAAAAATACCCCCAAAATATCTTTTGTGTGAATTACTTCTTTTGGATTTTTGTCCAACATGAAACTTGTAGATCTCCTCGAGATATACAACTTTCATGTTTTGACTTCTTTTCTAATTCTGCTTCTAACTATTTCTTCAGATTTATCTTTGTTTTACAATTTCTGATTTTTCTCATTGGGCCACGTGGCGCCCTCTGGGGCTCCCACGTGGTTGTTTCTCTCTTTGCCACCCAACCCCTCCTGGGTCATCTGATCCTTGCCGCTCGCCTCCATCGTCACCGCCTATTCTTGCTTCGCCCGTACTGTCTGATCTGATCTCAGATCAGATCCTCACCGCCCCATCCGCTTTCTCCTCAGCCACCCGATCCTCTCTAATCCTACAGCTTCCCTCGCTCCTCGTCACCAAACCCACTTCCACTGTAGGATGAAACCCTGCCTTCATCTCCACTGCACAAATCCGCTCCATCTCCAATCGTTAGATCTAATCTTGATCAGATCCTAGCCGCTCCCTCATGCCTAGATCCTCACCATCCAATGACCTATCCTTTCCCCAGGTCGGCCCTTCTCTCTGCACCCTTGGATCAAGCTGCTCCTCCATCTCAACCATCTGTTCCCACCTTTACCCTCACCATTAGATCAGATCATATGATATGATCTAAGGCGTCTGCCAGCTCTGCCATATGGATTGTTAGATCACATGATCTAATGGCCACCGCATCATCTTAAATCTTACGTAACGTCCTCCGACTCGCAACCAAGTTGCCCCCATTCAATTATAGCAACCACCTCCGACCACCCCTCCTCGTCGTAACGCCACATCCACAAAGCCATGTCATCCCTCCCCCTCGCGTAACCTCCCGGACCTCCCCCTTTACTCCACTAGTCGTTACCACCGTCACCACTACTCCCCTCGATCACCTGTTACGCCTCTACCTCCTCTTATAAAGTCACCTCCCACGACCCACGAGACCTCCATACACCAATCAAGGGGGCTTCGCCCTAGCCTCCTTTGCCCTCCGGTGCTAGCAGAGGGCGGCTTGTCGAGGCGACAATGGCCGCCATCCCCCAGTGAGATTCATGGTCCTCCGACCATGTATTGGCATCCTTAGGCGCCAACAAGCCCCCTGGACCGATCGTCCAGGTTGAGGGATGAGGGTCGATTCAACCCTCAACATAAATTACCTCCTCCACCGTAGCTACACTCCGATCAGGTACACTTTTCCTTGGTTTATCTCCATTTTTCTCATAATTATATCTCTGTACACGACAATCCCCTCCACCGCCTAACCATCCATTTAGCTCCGCCTCATCACCTTCATTCATGCTTCACCCTCCGCTCACCCTATTCCCTTCTCCAGATCCCCAATCACTTTGCCCCATTTCCTCTCTTGTCTGCCGGGAATGGAGCCTATGCCCTCCACCTTCTCTGTCACACACAGGGGCTCATTCCATTCACCTCACACCGCACTTATTCTGCATGCCTCGACTATCCATCTAACCCCTACAGGTCTTCAATTACCGGATTTCGAGCAGCAACTCCGATCCGCTACACCGCCTCTGACGACCAAGCTCTGCCTCACCTCTCCGGATGACGATGGAGCTTCGTCGCATCTCCAGCACCTCTGCCAACCCTCCCAGAAATCTTTCTCGACCATTAGGTTATCCATTCGGATCACAGTGGAGCAAACTGAAGTTCATCGGATCCCCGCCTCCTCGGGTGGTCTACGTCAGAGAATGAAGCACAGATACCATCTGATTCCTTTGATATGATGGCCCTTGTGATACTGCGTGGCACAACTGAGCCTCACTCCTAGCCTCTAGGCTCGGGTCCATCGAGCCGCAAACCAAGCGACCATGAAGCACCACGTGTCCCGAAGCTAGGTCGTCTCCCGAGCCTAGCTCCTCACATGTCCAGCACGTGAGGTCCTGGGCAAATTACAGAGAAGACCCTGAATGTTTCAGAATTTGCATTTTGGTCCCCATGTGTGTGCCTCACGTGCGTGGGTAAGTTATAGGGACGACCCAACCAATTTCTGGAAATTACAAAAAGGTCCCTACACACCTTCAGGGACTATTTTTACAATTTATCATTATTTCTTACATTTTATTGCATTTATGCCCTTGCACTATTTACTTTATGTCTTGAGCATATTTAATCCAAATTGCATGATTTCAGTGTCATTTTGTTCCTTATTTCATCATCTATCTATTGGCATAGTTAATTTTCTTATCTGACACCAAATGAAATATGATGAATTTATATTGCTAAATAGTGTTTTTGATCTATATGTCTCTGTCGTTAATAGATGATTGTTCACATTTTTTTAGTGTTCTATTTGACTATGAAATTAAAGTTACAATCTGATGCTCAATTGTGTGATATTCTAGGGCATATTCGTAATACTCATCGATTGCATGTCATTCATATTGCATCCTCTTAAAATTGCATCGAAAAGTCAAACAAAAAAAATGCATGCATCATATAATTGCATTGTTCTGCATTTTAGTATGCACATCTACATGAAGACCTGAAATTGAGAATTTACTCACACATACGTCTTAATTGACCTAAATTTAATAAATATATTAAAGTAGCCCGTGTCACTGTGTTCGACCTTAGTAGACTTGCCAAATAAAAATAATCCACAACATTCAAAGATTGTGGTTTTTGGCGAACCGAATTTGCCTCCTATACTGTGACAATTTTAGATAATTAAAGAGGCGAATTCCAAGTTCATCAATGGCTCGGGCCACATGGCAGATTCTGGTGCTCTAGACGGTGGATTGGTTTTGCCTGATCCTAGAGGTTCGGTGTGGAGGCTCAGGGATCATCTAAGCCATCCGATCCAGATGATCGGACGATATGGTACATCATCTTGTTCTGCCTCTTGCGGCAGTGAGGGGCCTGGGCTCCAGCGGTCTCCCTCGAGCTCCACTGATGATTTGTTTCTCAGTGAATGGATGTGGAAGCTTGGGGGAGCATCGGCGAGGGTAAATCAAGTGTTTCAGAATGGCTACGATGGCTCAAACAACGAGGTAGAGATGGATCGTCGAAGCGACGAAGGAGATCAGAGTGGAGGCATGTAGTCCGACCATTGATGACCAGCATGCATTAGGACAAAGCCAAAGCGTTCATGCGTGTGTTGTGAGGTGAATGGAGGACCAGGAGAGGCGGAGGAGTAGGGGACATGGGCTTCATCTTCGGTGGACTGGAGATTAAATGGGGCGAGGTGATCGGGGCTTTGGAGAAGGGAAGCTGGCGATTGGAAGGGTCAATGAAGATGAAGATGGTGTTGCGGATTTCATCAGATGGTCAATGATCGGTGAGGGTGAGTGTGAGCGCCGGAGTAATTCGTAGAAAAATCAAAGAAAATGAGGAGGGAGAGTACCTGGTGGAGATTCAATCGATGACGGAGGTAGTGTCTTGGGCTGAGGACCTAGGGGATCCTCTGACTCATCGCTTATCATATGCAGCCGAAACATGGAGCTCAAGCGGCGGTAGGACAACCGCAACTTGGTCAATCAACCATGGGTCGACTGGGGTTGAACTCATTATCGAAGCTCAATCCATCCCCCCTATAACAGGGAGGGGGAGAGACCTAGGGTTACCTCTGTATAGTGGTGGACGAGGTGGGACGGAGGCAGAGCAGGCGTTTTATAGGCAGAGGTACTCAGCAGTTATGGTGATGATAGTAAGGTTTTATAATGGTCGTAGATGACGATGAGGAGATGGTTTTGAATGTTCGGGGGTTGCACGAGGATGGCAGAAGTTAGGGTCGGGTAATGGTGATGTTGATTTGTGAGGAGGTGGTCGGATGTGGGCACCAAAACAGGAAGGGGCGGCGGAGAAGCGAGGTGTAACACATGATGGAGAGACGTTAAGAGGAGGAAGACGGGGTCCTAGCTGTTGGATCTTGTGATCCAACAGCTAAGATGGAAGCGTAAATGGGCTGCCCATATCAGATCAAGAGGTCCGATCTAAAGATTGTAGGAGTTGCAGAGAAGTACGGCTAGGATGGAGTAGGAGAGAGATCCTTTGTCGGAGGAAAGAAGGGTGATGTAGAGGTAGTATGAGTTGGAGCGTAGGATAAGAGGTGATCGTGTAGCTGAGAAGAGACAGAAAGGAGCGGTCATGTTGGCATCCATGGAGAGATCTAAGGGCAGAGAGAGGTCTGGAGATGGACGGTGGAGATAGAGGCGGGGAACGAGTGATCCAAGGGCCAATAAGGAGGGAGCGTGGAGTGCATAGAGAGCGGCCACGTGGGTGGCCCAGAGAGCGCAACGTGGCCCAATCAGATTATTCAGAAAGTCAGAAAATAAAGAAAAAATTAAAAAGAAATAGTAGGAGGCATGATTAATAAAAAATTCAAAAAATGAAAGTTGTAAACCTCAATAAAACCTACAAGTTTCATGTTGATTAAAAAGTCAAAAGAGATCAATTATACAGAGCCATGTTTTATGCTAGCATTTTTAATAGGTAAAAATACTTGATTTTAATGGGTTTCTGTTTTTTTTTTGTATAAAACAAATCTCTGCAATACCTATATAATTTTCTGGAATTTTAAATAGAAGGGAAAATAAGGTAAATATTGGTGATAAATATACAATAATTAGGGTTAGGGTTAATTACAAGGATAAGGATTATTGCTAAAGATGCAGGATTAATGAAGTTTTGCAATGAAGTTCTTATTCTTCGAGAATAGAAAGAGAAAATAATGATGATCAATCAGAGATTCATTAATGCCCGGATCCATTCAGGTCTAATCCTCTACACAACTTCTCTAGGTGACAATTCAAATTAATCTTTTTGACTGCTTCGCAGATTGGTGCACTAATTCAACGTACAAGTGGTCATAGCTTGCCGTGAATCACTTGAAATGGGGAAGTACTGAGTAGCATCTTGTAAGCTATCCCATAGACCCAAAGAAACCTGGTCCAACAACTGAGACCAATTCTTCCTATCAAGACGAACGAGCTTATGTAATATACTCTTAACTTCGTTGTTAGAATCTGTGACATGTTGTTTAATTGAGGGTGGAGGCTATCCCAACACGAATCACATACAGTAAGACTGTCTGATTTTTTTGTAGGATCACATTATCTCTAGGTTAGAGGTTCTAAAGATACTCATTTAAGATGGTGGTAGACACTTTGTGACCATTGCCATTACTATTGAGGAAGGGATCTATAAAATCAGAACACCCATGCATCAAAAACATCACAAAATATCACAGGTTACAAGGGTATTTCATCTCTTGATCTAACTGTCCCTCCCATTATCCAACAAATCAGGCACGACTTAACAAAGTCAAAATCATCTCTAAACATGGTCGACCAATATCAAATCCACATTGGAACACTTTGTGTGCGGTTCTCTTTCCCGACTGGTGTCCTCCTACCTCATGGGTGGGGCAGTGAGTGAGGACAATCTAGTATTCCTCTCGAGGAATACGCCTTCTTTGAACACAATCTGATCTTTCAAATAAAGGGAATGGATCGTCCCAATTGTATTTCCTCGAGTCTGACTTCAATCGGTCAATGCATTTTCTAGTCCAACCTTGGGGAACTTGCTTGGAGACAAGACAATTCACCATGTTGTCATACCGTGGAAGTTGGTCGATAACACAATTTGAATCGGGGAAGTACTGAGTAGCATCTTGTAAGCTATCCCATAGACCCAAAGAAACCTGGTCCAACAACTGAGACCAATTCTTCCTATCAAGATGAATGAGCTTATGTGATATACTCTTAACTTCGATGTTAGAAACCGTGACATGTTGTTTAATTGAGGGTGGAGGCTATCCCAACATGAATCACATACAGTAGGACTGCCTGATTTTTCTGTAGGATCACATTATCTATAGGTTAGAGGTTCTAAAGATACTCATTTAAGATGGCGGTAGACACTTTGTGACCATTTCCATTACTATTTAGGAAGGGACCTATAAAATTAGTACCCTCATGCATCAAAAACATCACAAAATATCACAGGTTGCATGGGTATTTCATCTCTTGATCTAAATGTCCCTCCCATTCTCCAACAAATCGGGCACGACTTAACAAAGTCAAAATCATCTCTAAACATGGTCGACCAATATCAAATCCACATTGGAACACTTTGTGTGCAGTTCTCTTTCCCGACTGGTGTCCTCCTACCTCATGGGCGGGGCAGTGAGCGAGGACAATCTAGTATTCCTCTCGAGGAATACGCCTTCTTTGAACACAATTTGATCTTTCAAATAAAGGGAACGGATCATCCCAATTGTATTTCCTCAAGTCTGACTTCAATCGGTTAATGCATTTTCTAATCCAACCTTGGGGAACTTGCTTGGAGACAAGACAATTCACCATGTTGTCATACCGTGGAAGTTGGTTGATAACACAATTTGACTCGTCTGGGAAAGTCCTTGTAATATGTTCTAAATCTGGGGAGTCCTTAAGATCAATTTAAGATAAATGATCAACCACAACATTCTCTACTCCAGGTTTATTATTAATATCGAAATCAAACCCTTGCAGCAATGAAATCCACATAAGAAGACATGCCTTCGCATCATTCTTTTTCATTAAATATCGAATTGTTGCGTAATCAATGTATATAGTCACATGATACCTTAAATCGATAAGATATGAACTTCTCTAAGGTCCAAACTATGATGAGCATTTCCTTTTTGGTCATTATGTATTTTTCTATGTCAAAACTAATATTTTGCTTGCATGGTGAAGTGCAAATGGAATCCCATGTCGTCTTTATCCTAACACAACTCCTATTACAAAATTTGATGCATTAATCATGGTCTCAAAAGGAAGATGCAGTCGGGACCTTGTAAGACATGTGAATCAATAATCTTCCTCTTCAAGAGCTCGAAGGCCTCAAGACACGTGTGATATACAACGAACTCTGCGTCTTTTTCCAGTAGCTTAGTCAATGGTAAGGCAATCTTTGAAAAATCCTTTATAAATGTTATATAAAATCCAACATGCCCAAGAAAGAATGCACAGACTTTACGTTGGTTGGTGGCTCAAGCTTCTTAATCACATCTACCTTGGTAAGGCCTATCTTTATTCCCTTTTTTGAGATTACATGCCCCAATATGATACCATCCTAAAACATAAATGACTCCTTTCCCAATAAAGCACCAAATTGTCCTCTATAGACCATTGAAGAACTCAGTCCAATTGTTTAAGACATGTATTGAAGGAATCAACATGAAATGAGAAATCATCCTTCAATACCTCCGGGAAATCTCTGACCATCTCAACAAATACAATAATCATGCTACATTAAAATGTATCTGGGGCAGTACACAACCTGAAAGGCATATGCTTGAATGTGTATATGCTAAATGGACATGTAAATGTGGTATTTTGTTGGTCCTCAAGAGCCATGACTACCTGATTATTACCATGGTACTGACGAACCGTGATTTCACCCTCTTAATTATGCGGAATAAACCACTATCGTTGCAGTCGAATAAAATCAAGTCAATCAAAAACCTCTTGAATAATGCATCAATTAACACCAATGAAGCGGTCGATTTATAATTTGCTTAGGCAAGCCCAAGGTCGAACTCAGGGACATGGGTCTCTTAAGTATTGTTTAGATTCTTATTACGTAAATTAAGTAATGAATTAATAATTCGTAGGTCAATAAATGCATGAAGACAAGATGCATGACTAAACATGAGAAATGCATTTTTTTTATTTGATTTTTTATATGCAAGGGAATGCAATATTACAAATGTTGCAAATATGCCCGAATTATACAAAATAGTTGAGCAATTAGATAGCAGACGAATTCAGATTCGAATCATTAAGCAAGTTTCATTAATGTAATCAGACAAGACATGAAAAGCTAAACATAACAGACGCTTTGCTATTAAAATAATTCATCAAAATTCACAGTGTCAAAACAGAAATCTAAGCATGTCATTAAGAAGATAATGAAACAAGCTTCGAAGCGAGACCAAATTCGACTCAAACAGTGCTAGGATGCTCAAGATATTCACAAATGAAAACATGGGCATAAATGTAAGAAAAACATGAAAATAAATATTAAAAAGGTCCCTGGAAGGACTAAAATGTAATTTGCAAAAGTGGTGAGGCCTTCACTGTAATTCACCCGCACACGCAGGGGTATATTTGTAATTATTTAAACCTAGAGGGAGTCGAATGCAAAATACCCAAGGCGTGTGCGGGTGACACATGCTCTGAGAACCTAGATGTAAATTGAAGAAATCTGGAGGGGCCTCCTTGCAAATTAACCCAGCATGCATGTGACTAGCACGTGGGTGTTAGGCTCGGTGGAAGAGCAGGCTCGGCTAGCTTCGGTTGTTGGCTTGTCTTTGGAGAAGGCTCGGTATACGGCTCTGGCGCGGAGAAGGCTCAGCATTGGCTCGGGAGATCCAAACCTGGAGGGCCAGAGAAGATGCTTGGAGAAGGCGGTGTGGACCTCTGTGAACCACCCGATCTTGAAGATCTGACGGTGGTTGGAAGCTATGGACGACGTCGACGTGGTCGAGCGTGAGCCATTGGATGGACACCTGGGAGATGCATCCAACGATGCCTTAGTCTCTGGAGATGCTACCTCCGCCGCGGGGGTGGCGACGGGATCTAGCCTCCGGCGAGATCACTGTGGCTCCGCTTCTCTTGCTCGGACCCGATAGATCTCCCCAGAGCCTCCTGAGCGATCGTCGATGAAACTGGAGGTCAGGGCAAGCTGTAGCAAGGTCTGGAGGAGGTCGTCAACACCTGGTTTTCGGATACGGTGCGTGAGAAGCCATCGTCGGCGATGCTCTGACCATTGAAAGGATGTTTCATCCTGTAGAGTTAGTCCCAAGTAGCCGAAGCAAAAATGCAAGAGGGGAATGTGGTGAGTGGAATGGGGTTTGCGGATGACGAGACATGGAGCTCAATGATCTTCTCCTTTGGCAGAGCGAAGATGAAGGTGATGGAGGTGGTCGAGGTTGTGGAGAAGAGGATGGGTGACGTAGCGATGTTGGCGAAGGTGGTCGATGTATGGTGAAGCTAATGCGGGTGTTAATGGAGGATGAAGGTGCGTCAGGTGGCCTAATTAATTTAGAGAAATTGAAAGAAAATACAAAGGGGGTCGAGAGGTCTTACCTGGGAAATGGCAGATGAGGAGCTTGGGCTCGAGCGTCTGGAAGACGCTCTGGTCATCGACGGACCACCTCAGCTACTGGTGGCAGCTAGGCAGGGCGGAGCCACCGCGAACCTGACCGTGATGGGCCAGGCGCCAACACCGGAGGAGTCCGTCGTCTTCACGCTCCATAGCGCTTCCTCGCAGTCATCGGGGAGTGAAGGCTTGTTAGGCGGCTCCCCACGTGAAGGTGGACGAAGGAGGACTGGGGCGGAGGCACAATATTTAAAGATGGGGCAAGCGACAGTTAATGGAGATTGTCGTGACTTGCGTGGGGGATATGGAGTGAGATGAGGCAGGTCGTGGCGAAGGTGGATTCAAACGAGGATAATGGAAGATCAGTCTACGTCGGGAAGTGGTCAGCGAGTGGGGAAGGTGGAGGATGTGGTCGGGAAAAAGGAAAGGGGGAGGTTGACACGCGAGGTGGAGAACGTGGGTGAGGGGTTCTCCAGAGGTTGACGAAGGTCTCGTGGTCATTGGATCTCACGATCCAACGACTACTAGGGAGGGCACTAACGAGAGGTTGAGATCAGATCTAGGGCGGTACGATCGAGTGGTCGAGGAAAGCACCACGTGTTGAGCTAAGAGGAAAGAGAGAGTGGGCGGGTGAGATGAAATCAAGAGGAGATCGAAGGGCAGAGAAAGAATGAGGGAATGTGCGGTTGAAATGGAGGCACATGGAGGCGATCGTGTGGCATTGGAGCTGGACAAGTTGTGATATGTGGTGAAGGCAGGAATTAACAGAGGAGATGAGAGATGGGAGTGGATCGGATGGCTAGGAACGAATGGAAGTGAACGATGATGATCTGAAGGGAGAGAGGGCAATCAGACGGCAGAGAGAGTGGGACGCGTGGGGCGCAAGGGGCCGGGCCGCGCGGGGCAACCAGACAGCGCCACATGGTCCAATCTAGTTATTCAGATAAAGAATGTGAAATATGAGGGAGAAGGAGGCCAAATTTGGAGAAACTCAAAACATAAAAGTTGCAGATCTCATCGAGATCTCCAACTTTCATGTTGACTAAAATCGGAAACAAGGTCAAACATAGGGAGAAATATTTTTATGAGTGTTTTTAAGGGCTTAAAAACACTACGAATTTTGTTTTGCTATTTTTTGTATTTTTAATTTATTCCACGACTCTGATAAATACAAGGATTTATCAAGTTTTTATTGACACGAGTTTAAGCAAGGAGGTTAATATCTGCAAATTAGGACAATGAAACTGGGTTTCATCAAGTACCCATGAGAAAACAGAAGAACTCTTTCCCCACAAATCTCGTCGTACTATGATCAATAGAGCATAAGGGAAAGTGACACTTCTTGGTCGTGGCATTCTAGTGTCTGTAGCCGACGCATACACATTACGACGCAGGCACTCAGGTTGTAATCTTTTCTCCTTCCTCATTAGTGACCATCTGAATTCCTGACTTCTTCGGGACGATATGTAATTGGATCACACACATGGAATCCGAGATGAGATATATTAAACTTGTCTGACATAACTTTGCAAACTATTTTTCAACTACTTCCAACAAATTTATGTTAAATATCCTTTATATTTTATGGGAAGGTCTTGCAATATCCTCAATATAGACGTAGTGTGAACATAGTGTAGAGTTAATCCCAGCGAGATATGACACTCTACAGCCTATGAACTTGCAGTTCTTCTCTTAAACCTTGTGCAACTGAGACTCGTGTTCTATAGTCAACCTCGAGCTAATAGTGACAAGATATATATTCTCCGATCCCGCAAGAAACACATACTTTAGTATTAGAGGTAACAACCTCAACTCTAGCAAATATATATCGTCTGACAAATAGGCTTCGTCATATTTGAATCTGGTTTCGTACTGCATGAAGGTGGCTTGGTTGTGTTGTGCTTGCCACCAACTATGATGTGTCTTGAGTCAGATCGTGAAAGATCCACGGTTCTTCGGCTAACGTCGCGTCCGAATCGACATCCTCTACCCTCAATTGTTCTGTGAAAGAAGGAGCCAACAAGTCAAAAGAGACTCATGTGTCATCAATTGAGTAGGGGAATGCATCTATCATGAAGCTTAGCAATACATGGAAAACTGCTTCATGAACACTATCCTCTCCATATAAGAGGGGCTCGGTAAGAACTATTGTGATATGTTTTCATGACCCAATTATGCCTATTACTATGCATTCTACCTCGGGAGAATAGTAGTCTGTGTTGGATTCTGAATCAGGTATCTACCACTTAGTTTGTTGCGTCTCTAGTTCCACTTCTCTACGCGAAGAGTGGAACTTCATCATCCTAGTTTGGTAATCAAATGAAGCATCGACGGTCCCAATGAAAGGTTGTCCTAAAATAATATTGGACTCTCTAAAATGATTGGAGATCTTCATATCAAGAATTGTGAAGTCCACTATACACTCTTGTCCCACAATCGAAATGGCAATGCTCTTTGGGTCATCTTTTTGAATATTCTCTATGACTCGCTTTCCTCTCGTAAGAACATGAGGGAAAGGGATTGTAGCTGTAGAAGAAGAAAACTGCGAATCATCAGAATCATAAACATTAACAAGCTTTTCTTTATTCTTAGAAATTGAGTTCTTCATACATGAATATTTTACAAATAACTTGGAATTTGAAATTATACTATCTACTGGAGGCCGGGGGATGTATGCTTTTGGTACATCCTCTTCAACTGAAGGTGCAAAGTCCTCCATAGACTTTGAATCAACATCCCCTAACTATTGTGCTATGGTGCTCTTGATCATCTCTCTTCCATCTGATGATCTCCTCCTATGCTGATGAAGAGTTTGTTGTTGTGTCTGACGATGATCCTCCTCCTCGTCCTTTAAGATATTCTCAGTTGGATGTTATCCTCCATATCTCGTGCCTGATTAGGTACAACCCATGTTCTTCCACATCTGAGTGACATATGGTAACATTATAAAATGAAAGGATCTCATGCTTAGACCGAAAGTGAATCTGAGTATTATACATGATCATAGAACTGTTGTTGATGACTCATGTTCAGGCTACGTGGTTAGCCTGAAGCTGTGTGGGAATGGAGGTATTGATGAATCCACGTTTCATCATCTTTATTCTATCATTTTGGCCTCAAAAACCCTAGTAAATGCGTATAAATAGCATTAATTCATGCATTTTAGCATTCATGTATATGTGTGTAAATATTGTATAAAATGCGGTTTTTAAAGCCAAAATTATAGAATAAAGAAAAGAAAAGAAAAAGAATAAAATATTGTAAATATTTTATGACCCGAAACCCCGAGACCTAGGCATCTTGATGAATAGGTCGACAAGGAATAAAGTAGGGGGAGATAAGGGCCAAAATACAGTGTAAATACCTATACATTATATTCATTCTTTATTCATTTTGGGACCTATTTTTGGTTCCACTTTTTGTGCATCAATTAAAGAAACTTTGTATATGAAAGTTGTAGATAATTTAATAAAGAAAAATACAAAATTGATTTCACAGAAAAATAATGTACAGATAAAAAGTTATGGTCTGAATAAAAATCCAGAATCCCAACTTCCCAGACCCGTATCTCACAAACGACAACTCCAAATGCATCAAACTCACCTTTAATTGTATATAGAAGAAAATAATCTAATTAATGGCGGTGGTTTCGCATTTGGCGGAGCTACGGTTTGAAAGTTGACTTTTGGACCCTTATTGTATACTTGTACATATTAAAATATTCAATTTATTATTTATTTATTATTTTTATACTTTTATATTTTTATAATTTTGTAAATATTACTTATAATATATATGTGCATTAAAATTGAAATAAAATGCAAAGAAAAAAATAATAATAAATATACTTGTATAAAGACTACATAGGTATTATACATACACTTATACCAATATAAAACATACTTGTATTTTATTAAGTGTATAAAATATATCAGAAAAATAAAATAAAAATATATTTGTGTAAATAAAAATATTCTATAATTTTATAAAATCATAAATAAAAATAATAATATTAAAAATACCTAAATAAAAATAAAATACTTAAATACATAGATATAGATACCTATAAGGGTATAAATGCAAACTTGTAAAAATATGTCTCATAAAAATAAATAAAAATCACCATAAAATAATTTATTAAATAACAAACATTTTTTATTTTATAATCATAAATTAATAAAATCATTTACTATTTTTTAATTAATTTCTAAATCTTTTTCCAGAGGGTTTTTCTGGTTGGTCCACGTGGACCAACCAGAGGGCTTGGACAGTTGACTCCGGTCAACTGTCTGACCCCCTCTCTGCTGTTGTCAGAATGGGTTTTGTCCCATCTTCGTGGATTTTTCCCGGCCTCATCTTTCACCGTTTGGGGTCGCGTTCTTCACGAAAGTTGTAGTACTTTTATAGGACATTCACGCCCAGCCATTGGTTGGGCGTTTGAATAGAAGGCGCGCCCGTGATTCATCCTTGAAAGTCGCCCCTCGTCCAACTTTCAAAAACGACCCAAAGAGTTCCATTTCGCTTTGAACCCTCTTCTACCCAAACTTGAAGCCAAAGTCGCCGTCCTCAGGATCGGAGGGGTGACAGCCTTCCTCCAGGCCGCGCGCGGGGCTCAGGTGAGGGCCGTGGAGGCGCTCCAACCACCTCCGGCGAAGCCGCCGTCGAGGTCCAAGATCTCGGGTATTTTTACCCTCGAGGTTGTGTTTTTCTCATTTTTTTTCTTCGTAATTAGCTAGCTAATAGTTTAGGATCGGATTTCGTCTATTTAGTTTGCTGTTTAAAGCGAGTATTAGCATAGATCTCCATATCGAACACCTTGCCGGGGTTCTTCGAACTCCGACAACCCTTCACCATACACCACCATTCACCCATCGTTCCCCCTGAGATCCCGCTACTGTCATCTTTCTTTTTGTCTTTGCAGGTACCCGGGCCGCCGCTGACCCATCTGGAGAGAGCTTCGAGCTCGCCGGAGGAGCACGCCGGCGCCGCCACGTCCGCGCGCCACCCCACCTGCGCGCGCCAGGAACAAAAACGAGGGGGAGGGGGGCACGCACAACTGCCGTTCATCCGCCCCCTCCCCTTTGATCACAGCCGTTCAAGCCCAAGGAAGCTCCACCGTCGATCCATCCTCCCTCCTGTCCATCCGGGGCTGCCACGTGGATTAGTGGGGGGTTTTGCATCCAACCCCCCACGTTTTTGTGTAATGCTCAGAACGCCCTAACCTTTCCTCTGCTGTGTTTTATTTTTGGTAATATTTGCGTCATTCCCCCCTAGCGTTTGTTATATTGCACAGAGGCCCCCGCCAGGCGCGTGCATAGCACGTGGCCGTGGCGATTTTGCAGGTGGCCCCCGAGGCCTTTAGCTTATTTGCTTGTAGTCCGGAAACATTAAAGTGCAGTTTACATTTTCTGTAACAATTGCATCTTCACCCTGAGGTTCTAGAAATTTGCTACTTGATCTCTCCCAGGCGCGCGTGAGCTATCACGTGGCCTTGGGAATTTTGTGGGTGGGACCTCGCAAATTTTGCTATTGGTGATTAGTCTAAGGAGTTGATGTATTAGTTATAACTTTTTGGTTAATTTGCCTGCAAGCCCCTGAATTCCTGTCTAATTACACAAATGCCCTTGCATGCATGATTTTTCTTTTTGTTGTTTGTATTTTATGCATGCATCTATAAAACCCAAAAAATTCTCCAAAAATCATAGTAGAGTCCTGTTGCATAGTAGATTAACGCCATATTTTTATTTTTCGTAATTATTGCATTTTTATATTTATTAAAAATCAAAAACATCTATTTTCAGCACTGTTTGTATTAGAAAATCAGTAAAAAAATATAAAAACTCTTCAGAAAAATCTCAAAAAAATATATTTTGTTCCTTTTAGTTTGTTTTAACTCCAGACCAAAAATCATTAAAAAATACAAAACCAAACTCCTAAAAATTGCAAAACTCTAAAAACCTTCATAAAAATTTATAAAATCCATAAAAAATCCAAAAATAGTGTTTTCTTTTCCTAAATTTTCTTGGTATTATCTTCAATTGAAAATTAACTTGGAGAATTTTTGCTACTGATAGCTATTTTATTTCTCCATTTTTGTTTCAGCCTTGTATTTTCTTCACTGTTTTCTTTATTTTGCTAATTAAAAATACCAAAAACATTCTAAAAATTACCCAAAAATCACAAAAACAGTAAAAAAGTAGAAAAAGACCAAAAAGACTTTATTTTCATATTTTTGGATATTTTTGTCTATTTTTATAAATACCTCTTTGTCCTTTTTATTACATTGTTCTTATTTTCCAATATTGAAAAAGAATATAAAAAAATATAAAATATAAAAAGAAAATACAAAATCAGTAAATTAAAAATCAAAATACAAAAATATAAAATTAAAAATTAAATAAAAAAATATAAAATTCAAAAACCCACAAAAAAATAGCATTAATAGGCACTTGATCACTTTCACACACATTTTTGTGCACTTGTGCCCCGTTCTACCTGTCTGCTCCCTGTGTTCGACCTCTACAATACTTGCACCTATACACATCTTGTTGTAGAGTTATAATAAATTTTAACTCCGCACATTTACTTTCATTGCTTGATTTATCTGTTGTGGGTTAATTGTTGATTAATTCGGGTTTCGTGAGCGGTCGCTCAGCGACACTGTAGTCCCGCCTTGTGTAGACTATTTTGACCATCGCCAAATCCGAGTTTTCAAATGGCGCCATTGCCGGGGAGCAACAACGCGTAGTTCGGGTCTTGTTGTGATTGTGATTGATTGTTTATTTCGCGGCTTTTACTTTTCGCTATTTTATTTTCTCTATTTTTGATATATCTCTTGATCGGTCTAACCCCCTCTCTTGTTGACTTTGTGCGAGGTACCGCGGATCGAGGGAGGCGCTCCACCCTAGGCGCCTACGCACCCACGTGAAGACGGCATCTGCAGCCGAGCACCGAGTAGACGAAGAGGAAATTTTGAAGACCGAGCTCATTTTTAGTTGTAGAATTTATTTCTTGTATTTATTAGTGTAATTTAAGTGAGAGAGTGACCTATATTTGTAATAATACAGGTACCCTCAGACACTTGGACATTCGAGCCTAATTTCCAAGTGATTGTTCACTTGGGGGCTCACCACGGTTTTCACGGTTTTCTCGCATTCTTTTATTTTGTTTTGTTTTTCGATTTTTATTTCTTTTGTGTGATTGAGCCCTTAGCTTTTAGGATTGCTTGCGATAGACTAAGGCCAAACACCTAATACTTTGCATGTGCCTATAGCCACGTTTGGACTTAGTCAAAAATTTTTAAACAGTTGATTCATCATCTTCAATCCGTCGCGCCGCGAGCTCTCCCCGCAAAGCGCTTTCTCCTACCCTCAATTTGTTGAGCAGAGGAGGGGTGAGCTTAGACCGGACTCTAGGGTTGAGGACTGGTGGTCAACTTGTGGTTCTTCCCGCTAATAGCAATTTTCAAAACTTAGGGCGATTTCATCGGCTTGCATTTGCATATAGATAGGTTTCAATTCTGCTGAGCATCTTTGCATGTAGAGTGCTGGAGGCAAGGTGAGCATTTCTCTTTAGCATTCATCATCGATTGCCGCTTGCATTGCTTTTCCGCCTCTCCCTCTGATTTTGCCAACCTAGGTGCTTAAAGGAATTGAATCCTCGTTAGGCTCGTGCATTTCTAACTAAAAATCCAAAAAAAGTGATAACCAATAAAATCGGGACTGCTAACATTACTCGACCCTAAAATCAATCAAAAAGAAAATATTGTCTTGGGGCGAGTAATCCCCTCATTGTCTTCGCTTCTACTTGCTCGCGCACACACTAAGGATTAGTGCCCAAATCCCATATTCAGCCCCCTAAGTGTTTGTGCAAATATTTTGACTTCTCACCTAACTCTAAAACAGACAAGATAAAAAGACCGCATTTGTGGTCTTCACCGAGTTGAGTAGGTGAATTGAGGATTCGTATTCTTTTCATTTTTGTCTGTGATTGTTTTGTGTGTGTCCTAAGATCATCCCTGCGCATTTGCGCCTTCTTTTCCACTCTCTTGACTTGACCATCGTGCTCTCCCGCTCATTTTCTTTTGTTTTGAGATGGCCGACTGGAGCGTATTTTATCCGGACTTCGCGGATCCCTCCTTCACTCCAGCCGGTCCACCTCCTTTTTTCCAGGAGGACTTTGCTCCTGACTTTTGTACATATCCGCCTCAGCCACAGTATCAGGACTCGGAATCTACCCACACCCACCTCTATCTCCACCTGTGTATTATCCGCCTCCACCTTCACATCCACCCGAGACTGAGCTGATGGAGTCACCTTTCATGGAGTCCACCCTTGAGCACTTGACCCAGATGATGGATCATATGAGACAGAGGATTGACCACCTCACTAGTACCAATAAGAGCGACCATGATATTCCACCATTTGATGATATGGGTTCATTCGAGGATTTCCATGAGAGCTTGCAATCGCCCAAAATACAAAAAAATGAGAAAAATTTAAAAACACAAAATGATTTCGGGAGACACACGATCGAGTCGGACTGTGAGGAGAGCGCCCACTTGCCAGACTTTTTGACCACGCATGCATTCACACCCGGTCCCACCTTTGACCCCGAGGATGCCGCTGTACAGACTGCTCTTGGCATTCCTCGTGTATATGATGATTCCGACTTCCTCCCTTGTATGGAGGAGGTCCAAAAATTCAAAAAAATGCTGATTGAACCCGAAGTAGTGGCCACCATACATGAGATTATCCGTGCCCCACTTCAGCAGGCCATGACCGATATATCTGCTCCTCTTCCCAAGAAGAGAAAGCGGAGGAGCAGATCTGAGCGTCATATTCTGACCATGGCCACTGCCCATGCCATCACACACCGTCCCATTCCCAAGAAGAAGAACACAGCCACACCTTTCATTAGCTGCACCATCTCTGACTTCACCTGTGATCGCACTTTCCTAGACGGCGGTGCTTCGATCAGTATCATACCCTTCTCGCTGGTACAGTCTCTTCACTTAGGGCCTCTCAAGAAGACCAGGATGATCGTATAGTTTGCTGATGTATCAATAAAGAGGCCGAAGGGTATCCTTGAAAACGCCGTCATCTCGATTCAGGGCACGAGCTACACCGTTGATTTTGTCGTATTGCCCATGGAGACCTCCATAGGGGAGCACTCTCCAATCATCCTGGGACGACCATTCCTCGCCTCTGCGAGGGTCGTTATCGACTATAGATCAGGAGAGATTCGCTTCCGTCCTGTTGACGAGAGCGAAGTGTTGATTACCGCACCTACTGTCGACCGGAGACCTGCACCTGATGTGCCCACACCTATCTTGGCTGACCTCGAGGACCATGACCTTGATGATACTATCAGAGAATTTTGCTGTCTATTGGATTCCACTGAGACCCGAGAATTCCTCCCGGTTGAGGAAACCTCGGAAAGCATGGTCCTCGACGTTCCTTCTTCTGGGACTTGGCGTTGTGTTGATGACATCCGCGGGATTTATACGATCGATACCATTGAGCGGAGGGCAGATTTAGAGACTATACAGGACGGACATGCTCTGACTACTTCCACTGATGAGTCCGCTCTTGTCCATGTAGATACTGATGAGACTAAGGCCGAATTTGATTTAGTTGCTTTTCTTCAGAAATTCGGGCCTTTTGATGAGAAAGATGATCCGGTTGAGATTATAGAGGACGAACAGAGTTCGACTACTTCCACTGATGATTTCGTGCCTTTTGATTTTGACATGGATGACACCTCGCAGGACGACTCCGAGTACACTACTTCCGATGATGATGAGTTTGTCCCATTCCACTTTGATACCAGCGAGACTTCCAAGGCCGGACCGAGTCACACTTCTTCCACTCACACGTCTGTGCCTTTACACCATAGGACCACCAAGGGAGAACCTAGCCGTACTACTTCCATTGACCAGTTCGTCCCTTTCAGATTCGATTCCACTGAGGGCCTTCACCGTGTCGACCCTGATCGGCTTCCGTCCGCTGTGGACCCCGATGTCGACTTGCATCACACTAGATCTATCCCTCAGCGGTCTCGCAAGAAGGTTTGCTTTCAACCTTCTTGATCATATGTACATCCGTCTCTGTTGTATATCCTTTCTGGTATATCTTCCTATCTCCCGTTTTTACTCGTCCACCCATTCTCGTGTTTGCCTAGCTTAGGACGTACTTTGTCCTAAGTATAGGGGGGTGGACGAGCCGAGTATTCTTTCATCGTTTCGTGTCATCACTCCTGTCGTTGCCTATACTTAGGGCTTCTTTCACCCTAAGTATAGGGGGAGCGATGCGTACATCCTCACAATCTCTTCTCCTATCTTCATCTTTTTTTTCTTCTTTTCTTCTTTTCCTCTTCTATCTTCTTCATCTACCGAAAAGGTGCCGCCCCTTTTTGTCAGTTTTCCATACTTAGGACGTACTTTGTCCTAAGTATAAGGGGGGCGTACACCTCGAGTTGTTTCTATTCTTTGATCCTCTCCATTGTCTCCTCTTCTTGTCTATACTTAGGGATATCTTACCCTAAGTATAGGGGGAGACAACCTGAGTACGATCTGTTCATTCCCACCCTTGACCCTCCCTGCTTTGTGTACAGTCTGCTATACTTAGGATTATTTGATCCTAAGTATAGGGGGGACGGTCAACTTCTCATCGATTCATTCATTTATTCTTTAGATTTTCCTATACTCAGTACGAGTTATGTCTTCTCTTTTCTCTCTGATCTATGAGGACATAGCTCAAGCTAAGTATAGGGGGGTCGTATATACTACGTATATACTTTAGCCATAACTCGTACTTTCGTATTTTCTTAATAAATATGGCTAATTATTCTTTAAAATTCATTAAAAATCCTTAATAAAAAGATGTTATCATTCCTCAAATTCTTTTTGTAATTACTGATTAATAAATCAGGTGAAAATGTTTTTTGCAAAATGTTTGAAAAATGGTTTGAAAATCTTTGTGAACATCTATTGAAAACTATTTTGAAAATATTTTGTTTCGTGTTTTCAACATGTGTAAAAGTTGTGGTTTGTAAAACTTCTTTTCTTTGTGTGAAAATAAAATGTTTGAAAAATGATTTGCAAATGGTTTGAAAAATGGTTGCAAAAATGATTTGAAAAACCTATATATACTGTTTGAAAGCCTTTGCAAAATGATTTTCAAATGTGTGTAAAATGTTTGTAAAAATTATTTTGGACTATAGTTTTTAAAAATTGTGTGTAAATTGTTTTCAAATAAGTTTGAGGAATATTCACATCACACAAAAATCCATCTTATGTATATATGTATAAAATTGACCACTTACCCTTATAAATTCTTAAAATCCACTTCTTGTATATATAAAGAAGCACTCCCGTGTACATATTTTCAACCTAGTTTTCAGCCAAAACTTTTTCTTTTCAAAAATCCCAAAAACATTTGCAAAATTAAAATCTAAAAACATTTGAAAAATCTTTTTGAAAAAAAAATATACAAAGAAATGCATATGCATCATCATCATCTTTTCAAAAACCCATAAAAAAGTTCAAAATCTTGAAAATTGCATCACAAAAATATTTTCTGCATTCCGCATTGCATAGCATTCGCATTTTTTGGATTGAGTTTGATAGTTGAACAAGTCTAAGTAAAATCCGGAGATTGGAGCTTGATTGGACCTTAAAATCTACCTAATAACAGGAACCTTATAGGAACTGGGTTTGAGGTACTTCAGGTCTAGTTGACTTAATTCTTTGAGGATCACGGGACTTGGTTCAATGGATTCTTGACTGCCTAAGTAGAGTATTTCGGAGCACACGCACGACTCTTGTTGATAATGACCTAACTTGGACACCTGCACCTTTCACATGGCTCAACTCAGTTGGAGTGGTGAGGGGATTGGATTTGCTGGTATGAGACGCACACAAGTGGAAACACTTGTCCTCCTCTAGGGAGGGAAGTGCACCCCAACCCGTCCAGTGATTAGGAGGTCTAAAGACAGGAGGCTGTGGGTTGCGATAAAGCTTCAAAAGAGGGATAGTCTACTGGCTCAAGAGGAAAAACTCCTTATGTAAATGCTGCTGTGAATTGTATTTCAAAAAAAAAAGAAAAAAAAAGTTCAGGCACGTACAAAAATAAAAAGCCTGCAAGTATGTACAAAGTCAATAAGCAAGCTTGAGCATCAAAGCCATATCACGTGAGCCTGCAGCAGGATGACTTGACTACACTGGTCTTGCATCCAAGGATAGGTAGCTACACTGGCTACCGTCCATTCTTCTCTTCACCCCCTCCTCTTGAGCTGGTTGCCACTTGAACTTAGAAGGGAATACCCCGCTCCTCGAGGATGGAGTTGCTGGATTGGGGAATCACTGGGTTGTCGTACTGGAGAAGTCAGTTTCTTTGTCATTCTAGATGGGGAGAGCCACCATCACTTACACTGTACAAGTCAGATTCATAGTCGTAAGAGTTTGCGTATGAATTGAGATACTTCTGACCTGGCTATTAAGGAGACTTGGACAGAGTTTTGGGATTCTCAAGGACTGTTGGATTTCAAATTCGGTTCTCAATAAGGTTCCGCCCGCACTAAAATTCCAAAGGCCCGACTTAAGCTCCAAACTTTGATTTTGTGAAGACAAGTTTGATAATTGAATAAAATCCAAGTTCTTCTTTTTCTTTTCTTTCTTCTCTTTTCTGCACTTATTGCATAAGTGTTTGCTAGGGACTAGCAAAGGCAAGTATAGGGGGATGATGAATCCACGTTTCATCATCTTTATTCTATCATTTTGGCCTCAAAAACCCTAGTAAATGCGTATAAATAGCATTAATTCATGCATTTTAACATTCATGTATATGTGTGTAAATATTGTATAAAATGCGGTTTTTAAAGCCAAAATTATAGAATAAAGAAAAGAAAAGAAAAAGAATAAAATATTGTAAATATTTTATGACCCGAAACCCCGAGACCTAGGCATCTTGATGAATAGGTCGACAAGAAATAAAGTAGGGGGAGATAAGGGCCAAAATACAGTGTAAATACCTATACATTATATTCATTCTTTATTCATTTTGGGACCTATTTTTAGTTCCACTTTTTGTGCATCAATTAAAGAAACTTTGTAAATGAAAGTTGTAGATAATTTAATAAAGAAAAATACAAAATTGATTTCACAGAAAAATAATGTACAGATAAAAAGTTATGGTCTGAATAAAAATCCAGAATCCCAACTTCCCAGACCCGTATCTCACAAACGACAACTCCAAATGCATCAAACTCACCTTTAATTGTATATAGAAGAAAATAATCTAATTAATGGCGGTGGTTTCGCATTTGGCGGAGCTACGGTTTGAAAGTTGACTTTTGGACCCTTATTGTATACTTGTACATATTAAAATATTCAATTTATTATTTATTTATTATTTTTATACTTTTATATTTTTATAATTTTGTAAATATTACTTATAATATATATGTGCATTAAAATTGAAATAAAATGCAAAGAAAAAAAAATAATAATAAATATACTTGTATAAAGACTACATAGGTATTATACATACACTTATACCAATATAAAACATACTTGTATTTTATTAAGTGTATAAAATATATCAGAAAAATAAAATAAAAATATATTTGTGTAAATAAAAATATTCTATAATTTTATAAAATCATAAATAAAAATAATAATATTAAAAATACCTAAATAAAAATAAAATACTTAAATACATAGATATAGATACCTATAAGGGTATAAATGCAAACTTGTAAAAATATGTCTCATAAAAATAAATAAAAATCACCATAAAATAATTTATTAAATAACAAACATTTTTATTTTATAATCATAAATTAATAAAATCATTTACTATTTTTTAATTAATTTCTAAATCTTTTTCCAGAGGGTTTTTCTGGTTGGTCCACGTGGACCAACCAGAGGGCTTGGACAGTTGACTCCGGTCAACTGTCTGACCCCCTCTCTGCTGTTGTCAGAATGGGTTTTGTCCCATCTTCGTGGATTTTTCCCGGCCTCATCTTTCACCGTTTGGGGTCGCGTTCTTCACGAAAGTTGTAGTACTTTTATAGGACATTCACGCCCAGCCATTGGTTGGGCGTTTGAATCGAAGGCGCGCCCGTGATTCATCCTTGAAAGTCGCCCCTCGTCCAACTTTCAAAAACGACCTAAAGAGTTCCATTTCGCTTTGAACCCTCTTCTACCCAAACTTGAAGCCAAAGTCACCGTCCTCAGGACCGGAGGGGTGACAGCCTTCCTCCAGGCCGCGCGCGGGGCTCAGGCGAGGGCCGTGGAGGCGCTCCAACCACCTCCGGCGAAGCCGCCGTCGAGGTCCAAGATCTCGGGTATTTTTACCCTCGAGGTTGTGTTTTTCTCATTTTTTTTCTTCGTAATTAGCTAGCTGATAGTTTAGGATCGGATTTCGTCTATTTAGTTTGCTGTTTAAAGCGAGTATTAGCATAGATCTCCATATCGAACACCTTGCCGGGGTTCTTCGAACTCCGGCAACCCTTCACCATACACCACCATTCACCCATCGTTCCCCCTGAGATCCCGCTACTGTCGTCTTTCTTTTTGTCTTTGCAGGTACCCGGGCCGCCGCTGACCCATCTGGAGAGAGCTTCGAGCTCGCCGGAGGAGCACGCCGGCGCCGCCACGTCCGCGCGCCACCCCACCTGCGCGCGCCAGGAACAAAAACGAGGGGGAGGGGGACACGCACAACTGCCGTTCATCCGCCCCCTCCCCTTTGATCACAGCCGTTCAAGCCCAAGGAAGCTCCACCGTCGATCCATCCTCCCTCCTGTCCATCCGGGGCTGCCACGTGGATTAGTGGGGGGTTTTGCATCCAACCCCCCACATTTTTGTGTAATGCTCAGAACGCCCTAACCTTTCCTCTGCTGTGTTTTATTTTTGGTAATATTTGCGTCATTCCCCCCTAGCGTTTGGTTTATTGCACAGAGGCCCCCGCCAGGCGCGTGCATAGCACGTGGCCGTGGCGATTTTGCAGGTGGCCCCCGAGGCCTTTAGCTTATTTGCTTGTAGTCCGGAAACATTAAAGTGCAGTTTACATTTTCTGTAACAATTGCATCTTCACCCTGAGTTCTAGAAATTTGCTACTTGATCTCTCCCAGGCGCGCGTGAGCTATCACGTGGCCTTGGGAATTTTTGTGGGTGGGACCTCGCAAATTTTGCTATTGGTGATTAGTCTAAGGAGTCGATGTATTAGTTATAACTTTTTGGTTAATTTGCCTGCAGCCCCTGAATTCCTGTCTAATTACACAAATGCCCTTGCATGCATGATTTTTCTTTTGTTGTTTGTATTTTATGCATGCATCTATAAAACCCAAAAAATTCTCCAAAAAATCATAGTAGAGTCTGTTGCATAGTAGATTAACGCCATATTTTTATTTTTCGTAATTATTGCATTTTTATATTTATTAAAAATCAAAAACATCTATTTTTCAGCACTGTTTGTATTAGAAAATCAGTAAAAAAATATAAAAACTCTTAAGAAAACATCTCAAAAAAATATATTTTGTTCCTTTAGTTTGTTTTAACTCCAGACCAAAAATCATTAAAAAATACAAAACCAAACTCCTAAAAATTGCAAAACTCTAAAAACCTTCATAAAAATTTATAAAATCCATAAAAAATCCAAAAATAGTGTTTTCTTTTCCTAAATTTTCTTGGTTTTATTATCTTCAATTGAAAATTAACTTGGAGAATTTTGCTACTGATAGCTATTTTATTTCTCCATTTTTGTTTCAGCCTTGTATTTTCTTCACTGTTTTCTTTATTTTGCTAATTAAAAATACCAAAAACATTCTAAAAATTACCCAAAAATCACAAAAACAGTAAAAAAGTAGAAAAAGACCAAAAAGACTTTATTTTCATATTTTTGGATATTTTTGTCTATTTTTATAAATACCTCTTTGTCCTTTTTATTACATTGTTCTTATTTTCCAATATTGAAAAAGAATATAAAAAAAATATAAAATATAAAAAGAAAATACAAAATCAGTAAATTAAAAATCAAAATACAAAAATATAAAATTAAAAATTAAATAAAAAAATATAAAATTCAAAAACCCACAAAAAAATAGCCATTAATAGGCACTTGATCACTTTCACACACATTTTTGTGCACTTGTGCCCCGTTCTACCTGTCTGCTCCCTGTGTTCGACCTCTACAATACTTGCACCTATACACATCTTGTTGTAGAGTTATAATAATTTTAACTCCGCACATTTACTTTCATTGCTTGATTTATCTGTTGTGGGTTAATTGTTGATTAATTCGGGTTTCGTGAGCGGTCGCTCAGCGACACTGTAGTCCCGCCTTGTGTGGACTATTTTGACCCTCGCCAAATCCGAGTTTTCAGGTATGTGGTGTAGATCTTTCATCTTGCCATCTAGATATGTGGTTGAGGTCAACCCTCATATCACAAATCTCATCCATGTATGAACGGTTCTCATCGAGCATCTGCATTGAAAGTCTGTAGGAACTGGTGAAGAAGAAGTATGGTGACCCGAGTTATGCATAAGTATATCATGTTGGAAAATGAACCTTTAAGCTGAACTTGTTGGCCCTGATATTGTTGTTATGGGGAACTCTAAAAAGAAGGGATTTGCTGGCTCGACTGGTAATGTTGTTGATGATGCATCGGTTGTTGTTGCTACTGTGGATGGGAGTAGTAAGGTCCATATAGAGGTTGCATTGGATGTACTGGAAGAAGTGCAGGGGTAAAAATGGTGTTGTAGAAAATTGGGGGACGTTTGCACTACTGACCATCCGCCATTCCTACTTGTTTGTGAACAAGTCCATGTGTATACCATACACCATTCACCTCCTACATCTGAGGAGATTCCTTTGTAATTATCTCCATGAATGGATCCTGTTGAATATGATGGTCATAGAAGTGGTCCTCTACATGTGTAGATTGAGGCCCCAACATCTGTTGCTCCCATACACAGTGTACTCGATAAACAAGAGCAGAAGACGTAGAGACTACGTGTAGCTGCATCTTAGATGCCCTCTGAGTATGTTCCTCCATATGCTTCAGAAGCTTAGATAATCTCTCCAAATCATTCATCTATTTGTCGATATGCTATAAGTGTTAATTTACCATCAACGATTCCCATGCTAGGAATCAGGTTCTCGATGAGATCAACTACAACTTTCTTAGCTCTCTCCTTACATGTGAATGTGAGATGAGTATATGAATATGCTCTGCTGGTGGTTTGTGAGTGGCTTGATCAATCATCTTCTTGAATACCTTCCATATATTATCCTGTCCCGTAGACATGTAGTTGCATCCGTAAGATGTAGCCTTGGATAACCCTGTGATGCCTAAGGTTATCACAGACTAACTCAAAGTCCTGTACGGATGTGTAAGGTTTGTCATTGGCTTTTCCATTATATGTTGGCATCAACGTAAGGAAATGAGGCTTTAGCTCATATTCCACATATGTTGTAGGTGGACTCGACCGGTTGAGATTCTAATATTGTCCAGGGTGTGGGATGTGCTCGTCGGTGTGTCAAACCCCACGTTTAGCTGACCTATCCGAGCTCTCACAAGAGCATTATATTGTCCTGCGTCAACTAGCTTAGCTAATATCTCCCGCAAAGTGTCATCACAGTCCTCATCCTCAAGGCGTTTTTTAAGACATTGTGATAAGTGAAATGGGTTTAGATTAAAAGAGTTTGAAATCAAATCAAGCTTGTCGAGGCAAAGGTCATCTTTGGTGAGAAGGGAAGAGAGGAAGAGGTTGGTCAGTGTGTGACCGTCATCTAAAGAAGTGAACATGGACCCAAGAAGAGGGTCATCATGAGTCAAGGGAGGTCAAGGAAGTGAGATATCATGGACCTCGTAAGAAAATATTTTGGTAATTCAATGACAAGTGCACGAAGTTTGAATATCTATCTATCCAAATACTCATCTTCGATTTCAATAATACATGAAACATAACATGAATTTAAATCAAGGTGATGAGTCTTACATAAAGGCACTTGAAATGTGCGATAATAAACTCACAAAAAACAAACACGTTACAAAACCCCTTCAATTCACCAACTTCACATGTAAAGGCCATAAGAGTATGACCGATTTATAGATACTGGCAAACTTACACACTAAAATATTTCAAAGTCAGAGGTAAGCACTTGCAGCTTCCAAATTCACGAGGGTCGGAAATGGAGACTATGGGTGCAAATACAGGGTTTCAAGCTCTATCCACATGGATGCATCCTCACCCATTGTGTCCGGAGTTTAGTACATGTGAGCGATGAGGGGATTGATCTCCCACGAGATAAGGTATATTTTTTCCAAGTTAAATTAAGCCGACTTGATTAATAATCCTGCTTTCAACGACGGTTATTACTTGATTAGTTGATGTGATCACATCAAATCAATTGCCTAACATCAAATCCTTCTTGTTTCTAATCACTATTTATAAACTCAAGAGAAAGGAGTCGAAAAACATAACGCAATAAAAAAACTATGATGAATTCTCGGGTAGAAGTCATACTTACAGATATCCTGACACTATTCATGTTTAATGCAATACCGAATTTATAAAACTATACTATATGCATGAGTTGAAAAAAACACACCTAAAAGCACGAGCTCTATTAGTAGGATGTAATTTTATTTAATTTGATGCTATTTATAATGGTCAAATATGCGTATATTAGTGAATATGTGCAAATGTGTGGCCTAAGTTATGAGAGCACAAACAAATTTGACCTAATTAAGCTCTAATAGCCACGTGTTTAACTCCGCCACTCAAGCTGAGCCCCGCTTTTTAATCAAGAGTGAAACATGTCTCGATATACTACTAATAAAAGTAAAGTTCAAGTGTCTCTTGTTTACATTCACAAGTTCTTGATTGAGAACCACTACAAGTAAACTAATTACTTATTACAAATTAAATCACAATCATAATAATATACAACAATTAAACTAAACTACGTAAGATAGTTATCTCTCTCTCTCTCTCTCCTAAATCAGTTGTCGTGGACTCTCTCAGCTAAAGCTCCAAGCTCCCAACCTCAACGTCACTTTGATCATGCTCGGCTCTGCGAGCCACGTCAAAACAACATATGGTCATATGTAGTCAAATAGAGATATAAACCTAGAAACAAAATTAACATAAAACAAAACAAAGAACAAGTCAACATGTATAGACGACCACGAAGAACACTAAAATACACTTAATCATGAATTTAAACCTTATAAAATGGCCTAAAAATGTCATATCCCTGACAACGATGTCGTCTGATAATCCATTAATTAGCTAAGCTAAAATCATATCACCGTAATATGTACCGATTACGAATCGATCATAACCACACTGAACAATCTTTGTGAATAGGGCATGGTTTATTTATACATGGATAAGTCCGCGGTCAAACTCAAGGATACAAACAATCAAGACTATTTAAGTAGTGTTTAAATACGCAGGCTGAGTGAATTAAAATGTTATCTAAGTCGATGAAAATAATGAAAATGAGTGCGTGATTTTTGAAATCTTTTTTATAATGCAAGTCGGTTCAAGATGCTACAGAATGATAATGAAAAGACAAATAAGTGATTGATATATGCTATGAGTTCAATTCAATTCATCAATGCCTCTGTCTCAGAATAATCATAAATTATTCACTGAACATTCAATAATCAATTAGGTTCTAAATGATTAAGAATCAATAATTTGAAGTTGAATTAAACTCTAAGCTCAACAATTAAATAAGGGTTTAATGCATGTCTTGGATTAAGCTAAGGTACACTAATGACATTCAAATCAACATTAAATAAATCACACACTTCTCTGGTTTTTAGTTTAACACGCAAGGGTCGAATAAAAAATGAATCTGCCATTAGAAAGAGCATTACAAGATCTTTAAATCAATATCAATTTCAATGGAAAGGGATTAAAGATGCTCAAGATATTAAATAAACGATACAGAGTGTTTTTACAAACAAAACATAAAAAAACATAAACAAAACACAACAAAAAATAAATCATTGCATCCATGTCCAAATAAGTGACATAATGTAAAGAAGGAAACCTGGAAGGGCTTGACTTGCAAATGTTCAATTGCAGGAATATAAATGTAAACAAGAGATCCTGGTGGGCTTATCTATAATTTCTCCTAGTTATCACATGCATGGAGCGTGCGAGGTTAAGCTTAGGGCGTTGTCTGCTTTGGGTCACGTGGATGGCTTATGCACTTTGGGACTCGACTCGGGTCCATCAAGGTTGGAGGCACATATGTTGTCTCAGACTTGTTATGGATCGTATGATCAAACTAAGAGGATTTGGGCTGGCATTGTCGGCTATCCTCTCCCCGGAGCTCCTCCTCTCACAATGTCTCGAAGGCGAGGCTCTGACGAACACCAGAGAGCTCCTCCTATGCTCTTCGACGTCGTTGAGGGTTGGAACATGAAACATGTGCGCCGACGAAGACGATAGATGGTTGTAGAAGGCACGGCAATGGCTGAAGGTCTAGGACGATGTAATTTTTTACGGAGGCAGAGCTCGAGAGTGAAAAGGAGTTTGAATCTTTAATCAACGATAGCTCAAATATACTTACATGTATTAGTTGATAGCTGAAGCAATGGGGATCGATTTGAAGTGGAGTAGAGGGTCGTCGAAGGTAGAGATGGCAGGACACTTAGTGGATCTTCTTTGCATGAAGAATAGAAGCTCGGAGTGGGTGAGAGATCTAGAGGGAGACGAGGTGATCAGAGTGGCCGGAGAATATCAACAATGTAACAAAATGGTGAATGGTTGATCATATCGAGTAAAGAGTGCTTGCATGTGTGGAATGAATTGGGATAAAACAAGAAGGGACAGAACTGGGCTTGCCTGAAAGTCAAATAAGAAAGTCGGAGGGTGGATGGAGGCATGGGGATGAAGCTCAGGGGCTTCTTGTCATTTCTTAACACGTCTAACAGTGACGTGAAGCTTAAGCAATGCTAGGAAGAAGTCGGTGACACGATTGGGATCACCATTGATCTCGTGATTCTCGCCAGAGTCCTACTTGATTATCGCTTGATCTCTCGTATGATTTATGTCTCATAAGAGAATGAGAAATCTAGACGGAGACTCTTGTACACATGGATACGATGGAATTGTGGTTGTGGAGGGGATTTTGTTTAGGCTACACGTGGTTGGATCAGAGGATTCAACTGCGCGTGGTTGACAGAGCTGAGGCGGAGGATGGTTTCTATGAGATTGGCATGTGAGAGGAATGGAAGGGCTTTGATTTGGCAACAGAATCATGGCTTGAAGCCATGTGGATCATCAGAGGAGACGGGGAGAAGTTGGGTTGGCGAAGAGGTGCAACGCTTGGAGAGGGAGGAGGTGGAGATTGAAGATGTACATGGACCATTGGATCTGGTGATCCAACGACCCTGATGTGGGTGTGACTGGACGATTGGGATCCGCTTGATCAAATGATCATGCGACCCTGATGGAGGCAGGTATGAAGAGATCATGACCTCCTGATCAAGAGATCACATTGCCAAGAAAAAAAGGCAGCAATGATATAAAGGGTCGGGTATATGGGTCCATAAGATCGAGCTACGTGGCTCGATCCGAACAAATAAAACCAGGAAAATGTTGAAATTTGAAAATAAAGTAGTAAATAAAGTTAAATTAATAAGTATTCTGCATTGTAGTTGTGTATTTTTGTAAGATCTGCAACTTTCATGTAGGACCCAAAATCAAAATGCAACGTATATACATACTTGATATTTTGTGTATTTTTTTTAAAGAAAAACACTTCTTTTATTTCTTTTTTAGTTTTTTGTATTTATGAATAATAAATAATATGTAATAATTTACATACAGTGTTAATCTAGTTTTTATTGGATTTCAAATGATAAGAAAAAAATAAAACAAACAGAACTATAGAAATACATATACAATAAGTAGATATTTTGTTTATAATATTTAACCTTAATTATCTTCAAGATGTCAAGTGTTAATTATGGTTAATTAATTGCTAAGTTAATTGAGTAAATGAGAATAATGATGATGGATCTGAGATGCATCAATCATATAAAATTTTCCGTTCTTAAACGTTAAACCCTTTAGTGATTGCATGGTTAGACATGATTTGCAAGAGAGGAAGATATGGGTCTCTTGCACTCGAAGAGTGGAACTATTGTGTGTAGGGGTATATCGATCGAATTAACCATTATGAGAAGCTCTTAATTTATGTGTTGTCACTGCAATCACCTGCGATACCTTCTATCTCAGCATCACAACAATGCTCTTTTCCTCATTAATCGCTAGTAATCGTAGAGGCGTAGCACCATTGTGGGTGACATCCACGAGCGCCATTTGTCGTTGCAACCCTAGTCATTTTCGACCATCATGCCGCTGCTGCGAGCGCAAAGACACACTAGAAGAATCTCGCATGAATGCGGGGTCCTTTGGGATATTTATGAAATTTAACTAGTTGCCTGTTTTATAATTGGTATCAAAAATCCGCCTCTATATTTCTGTCAGTAAATTCAAGTTTTGTATCTATGCATAAACTTGTTTAACTCTTTTAAATAAGTCCACATGAAGCTTGTGTAATTTGAGAACAACTCGGTGTTTCATTCATTTTTCACTCTCGTTTTTCTTGATTTTAAAAAATATTTCAGGTGATATGGTGTTTTTAATCTACACGTTGCAATGCCAGCTTGAAAAGATTCTGTACACTCGTGATTATAATGTGAAAAAAGTCATGCTACATGCTGTTGAGGTGCTTTACATCTTGGACCAAATTTTACAACATTCTGATTTGCGTGAGCATGAAAAGTTTGTTCAAATTTTGAGACTCTTAGAATCATTTAGAAGCATTTGGTGCTCGTTTATTAGTGAAAATTTTAAACCCTTTGTTTGCTCTGCACTATGCATTTTTTGTACCATTTAGAGCTATATGGAATATTTAAATATAAATTTAAAAATTGTGTTTCACCTTTCTTCTTGCCAAATTCCAATAGCTTGTTAAGTCTTATATCCGAGCAAATACCTTCTCATTTGTTTGAGTTGATACGTGTGTGTGTTTTACTTTTCTTTTATCCTGTTTCTCGCATCAAAACTTGTTAAAAATTCTTAACATACAATATTTCTGACAAATCTCCTAATAATATCCACTTAACGATTGCTGTGTGTTGAGAATTTCAATATTTATTGAGACAAGTTTGCTTATATCTTATGAAAAAAAAACTAAAAAGCTCGTATTTTGAAAATTCATTAAGAAATTGCCTTCTCATCTTGGGATTTTGTCAGGTTGCGCATGATATGTTCTTGATTATCTAATTCTTGTAGTTAAACCCATGACGAAAACCCCGTTTTAGTTGACATTTCATTTGAGCCAGTGAGTTATAAAAAAATAATGTACCAACTTTGAAATATCATTCAACACATTAAATATGCATTGAAAAAAATATGAAAATTATATAAAGTCGACGTACAATTAAACACACAACTATTTATTGTGCCATGTTTCGTTCGCTATTCGGATCTTATGCATTCTTCTAAACTAACAATTTATGAATTCAAAGCTAATCAAATATCCTTAATACGCAACGAGGTTTGAACAGAACCCTTGGCATAAAACATGACATGAATCTTTGGAGGTTATGGATTGAAAGTGGTTTGTAATATGCACTCCACCTTAGATAGAAGGTTCCTATTATTTTTGTAATCTCTCTTCAATGTACCTAAATCCAAGAAGTAATCCACATATTAGCATCTATTCACGACATAACTATGTAGCTTGTCCAATCTTGAGTTACCCTTTTCTTGGGTCATCACAAAACTTTGAGGTCCTCATTTCAAGCTTCAAAACATGTCTAGAGATTGGGCTCCTTTCTCCAAGTGGTCAGATCTCTCGAAATTGGTGAAAGGATGCTTTAAGGCTCTAATAAGAAGTCGTACAAACGAACTTATCGAGAGAATGAATACCAACTTGGATAATATATTTACTTGCCTATTTTTTTAGCAAACCAAAGAATGTCCCTTTCCTTCCTTACACCACCTTTTTAGCTCCTCTTCCGAGTCATTTAATCGATGTATAATGAGCCCTTTCTTTTCCGACATGGTGGTGAAAATTCCAATTATACAAGCTGCCTCGCTTGCTTGCTATTTTATTCACGCATCTAAAATGGAAATATTTAGCCACTTGATCTTATTCTCCATTCCACCAAATCAATTTGCCCGAGAATATTATTATCGTCCATTATTTTGGTTATTCATCATCCACACATCTCAAGATTAAGCTGATCACCAGAATAAATGCATTTACGTCACTAATGGATGAGCTAGCTTACCAGTTACCGACTTTACCTACCCCCTAGAAGGAGTTGATATGTGAGGACAAAATTGTCTATTATCGGATACTCGACTCGAGTTGTTCGAGGCAAAGTTTAGTTGTTTACTTCAATGATTAATTTATTGTCCCGCAGCCTGGTAGATGCTGTGGTGCATGGTTAACACTTACACGAATAATTTATTTTGTTTCCGCTTTCCGTTATTTTATTGCTTGTAGTTGCTTTAATTTACATGCAACAAAACATACTCTATGCTATTGATGATGCACATGTCTTTCATATATAAGTTCCATGAGTCATTGGATGTCTACATATTGATTCAAATTTGTTTTAACATCAACGAATCAAATTGGTGATTTTCGAATTAGCTTGTGCACTGTGCTATGCATGTGTCACGAGTTAACGCTTTTGGATTTATAAGACCGTACATGACAACAATGATGAATTACGTGAACATTGATACATATTTGATTGTTACCTTGATATACTATTTTTTGAATATTTTTACATAGACCCCGTCTGCCTTGGTAACGTTGTTTGCCAATGCTATATTCACAATTTAGCATTTTTTATAAAATAGCATAAAAGCGGCACTCTATCGCGCATCTTCAATCACGGTTAGACCACACACCATACAACACACAACGAGAGAGTGGGGATGCATTCAGTGGTGAGAAGAACTAATCCAATCATGTACATGGTAAATCATTGCAAATTAAACTTAAGAACATTCAAACATCCAGATTGCAGGTGCCACCATGACATTAAGGGTCTGTTTGGTTGCTGGGTTGGGTTGGAGTACACTGATGTACCCCTTCTTCCAACCCTCCCAATCTTCCTCACAGTTTACTATTTACAAGGGTACAATTTAATATTCACAGGGTATCAAATCCAACCAAGTCCAACCCACCAACTCGGAAGCGACAAGGGAGAAAATCACTCCCCCAACAAGATTTTCATTGAAAATGGTGAGAAAAAAAGACATATTCTTTTTACCCACAAAAGGGATGAAAGAGAGAACCCGCCAGGCGCCCCGGTGCCATCCCACGCACCTAAGGACAGCCTGCTGCGTGTGCCCCCGCCCCTTCTCGTTTCGTCCGACGCTCGCAAACCCCAAACCCAACCCGCCACCGCGCGAGTTCTCCTTACAAGCCCTAGTCCCCGCTCCGTTCCTCGATCCATCTCTCCTGCTCACTGCAAAACTCCCGATCGTCCGCCGTAAGCTCCTCTGCTGGAATACATTGAAACCGTCTCTCCGATCTGTTGTTGCTTTCTTCATCGTCATTTCCACATCTAAAAGATAAAGTATTTGCAGTCGCTCTCACTTCAATCTGATGTGAATTGTTTATGTTGTAGGATAATCATCAGTTCGCGTTGAAGTGAACACGCGTTCGGTGGCAAGATGTCGAATGTTGTGGCGAGCAGCATCTTGGAGAAGGTACCCGCTTTCCCATTTTTTGCTATTTTTATGGAGTTTCGTTTGCATCGTTTTATGACCTGCTTATGTGGTGGATGTATACTTCAGATGACGGGGAAGGATAAGGACTACAGGTACATGGCTACTTCGGATTTGCTGAACGAGTTGAACAAGGAAGGATTTAAGGCTGATCCGGATCTCGAGATGAAGTTGTGCAAAGTTGTCTTGCAGCAGCTAGAGGACGCATCTGGGGATGTCTCTGGACTGGCCGTGAAATGGTGCGTTCTTGCCAGTGCATGATGATCTTAGTGTTCTTGCTGCAAGTTTTACCCTCTTAAACCTTTTTGCTTGAAGAAATCTCTAGCATAATGCTGCATATCTAACATCACAGTATCTGGGAAGGCTGATAATCAGGATTTCTTCATATATTTCGTCCAACATGTAGTCCGTATGTAACTGGGTTAGCTAATGATAAATTGGCAACGTCTCTTCGAACTGGAATTCTGGAAGGAGTCAGGTGTTTGTGTGTGTCACTGGGTTGGGGGGTCTTGATTGGAGTCTGGTGAACAGGCAGACTGCTCCCAGGGCTCATGTACCCCTCTTTCATCGCAAGAGGTAAAGAATGAAGAGGAGAAGCAATCAGCCAAATGAAATATGCGAGGGGGGTAATCAATCTACATATCAATTCCTTTCACCACGAAATGAGCAGCAAGAATGTCTGACTTTGCTCAACTATTTCAACCTCTGCCATCTGTCTTTCCTCAGGGTAGGTGTTTTCTCTGAGATTTTCTCAGCGAGTCATTTGTTAAATTTTCTTTACCCCATGGACCAGTATGATTGAAACGAGTTCCAAGTTTATATGTGGGAGAAACATGTTTCTCAAAGCAAAACAACTTAGGGAAAAGAGACCGTGCTATTAGGAAGATGGTTAGACATGCATATCAGTAAATGACATGTTGGGGCCTACATGAAAGGTTTGATGACCCTTTTGAACTCTATTACCTCATTTTGTTATTGCTCTGTGCTCATGTTTGGCTACTGAGAAGAGCTTGTCAAGGTTGTACATCAATGGTATCCCTTTGATGACCTTCTGAACTCTATTCCCCCATTTCGTTATTGCTGTATACTTATGTTTGGTTACTGAGAAGAGCTTGTCAAGGTTGTACACCAATGGTATCCCTATTTGATATCTTTGCCATTGAATTGCTATACATGAGGTGAAATAGGTGAAGATGGCAATTCAAGATGATTTTCCATTCTCATTAGGAGGAAATGACAATGTAAGTACACAAGGGGAGTAAACATTGCATCATATAATAAAAAAATATGATTTCATAAATATCAAGCACAATAATCACAAACAACCACAAAAAATCAACCAATCAAAGTACACATTTATTTATAAAGGTTCACCTATCAACTATCTACTTTTCATGTCTAAGCTTGACCTATTTATGACTTGCAAAATATTCATTGTTAGAATTAAATGGGCTAACTTTAACCCTTATCTCAAGCTATGCAATCTATCCATACATCCCCGAAAGGTCAATAGCACCAAGTTTTTCTTTTGACTCACCCATATCAATCCCAATCTATGTCAGTGAAGTTTAAATGACCCACATTGAAAAGTCTATTAATCTAGTCATTTCCATATATTTTATTAATGGAGCTGTGCAGTCTTCCACAGATCTATAGCCCGCTCTACCATTTATTAAGAAATGCATTTAACTAGAATGCTTACAAGGTATGCAGCCTCTTGAAGATTTTTGATCTTCCTACTAGGAAGAATGACCTGAAACAAGAACGTCGCTTCGTGAATAATGAAAAATACATTAGATAACCTTGTGATTGATTAAGCATAGAGAGAAAATCATCTAAAGAATAAGAATGGAAATCAAGGATGTTGCTTGATGCAGAATTGAAAAGATGGAGCTGAGTGTGTAGCACCAATCGAAGGTCTTGACTAATGCATTTACTCTTGTTGTACTTGTGTTATTGCCTATAGAGACCCTACATGCATCTATAAGCGAAGGTCCTAGGTTTAATGAAGCAATTTATCAAAATCGGCAACTAAAATAGCATAAGTCAATTTGATTACAGAAGGAAGTATGCCAAGTTTGGAGACAATGATCATCTCGTATCGGTATATGAAATAAAATGAAAGAAGCGAAGTAAAAAGATCACAATGGTTCATGTACCTACAACAAAGGCTTTATACTGATACGGGACATGTATATGAAGCATGTACAAGGAAGATGCAGAGTATATCATTATGTGTATGTGTGTACGCATATAATGTTTTAATAGTAAGGAATGCCTTCTGGATTTTATGTCAACTAAGTACGAAGATGTGTAATGGTATTATATGAAGTATGCTGCTGTGGATTTTTGGTATTTGTTGTAATGGTATGCTTTGGGTTGTATGGATTTGGAAGGAGCTTTGTGGGAATTTCGAAAACAAAAATAAATTATATCAATGTTAGAGTTTATCGGTATATGTACTTGAGAAAGTGCATAATAATATTACTTAGGTGCCTGTGGTAAGAAGCTACTTTGAATACTGGTATATAGACTCGAGAAAATGCATGCAATGCTGCACAAGGCAAAGAACCAAAGTTCCATTGAGCAATCTTCGAACTTCTGTACGCTCTTGAGTCTACAGTTGTTTCACAAGTCTGTCATAGTTAATTTGCATTCTTCGTCCAGAAATGTCAGCCCCTTGCAAATAATCAATTAACTTATTTAATTTTATCATAATTATAATCGAGTTTGTATGTGCTTTCACTAACATTCTCTCTTTTTGATAACGACAAAATTTTGAGAGGTGAAAAGCATATAAATATAGAAAGGTAACAATTATAAATTTTTCAAATTCGTTTTAGCTCGTCACATAATTTTGCCCCTTAAATGGCGATTCCCTTGTAGTGTCAAGGATCATGACATGTCAAGCATACAAGCTGACTTTTTTCTCATTTTGTCACATCACAAAAGATAGCAGAACATATCAAATCGAGCGGTATGATACCGAAAACTTGAAGTAAGCCAATAAGTTGCAAACATAGTCCAAAATAAAAAGCGACACCCATAGAAAGAGACTCACCCTATTTGTTAGCAACAAGTTCAAATCTGATGCATCGTGAATTAGTTATATAGGGCTGCATTTATTTAAATTTTGTCCAATAATTAGAGTCTTATTTTATTGAGTCTTCGCATTTTTAATTTAAAATAAAAGAGATCGCTTGTGATCTCAAAGTAGTTAATTTCAATTTGAATTTCAAAGTTAGTCGGTTAGAGTCAAATTAGGATAAGTAGTTTGAATTTGAATTTGAGTTTCTATTTTTGTAACCTCATCCCTCCTATATAAAGGGATGATAGGCTATTGTTTTAGACAGATCAGATTATATGAAATTTTGAGATTTATCTCTCTCTCTCTCTCTCTCTCTCGTCTCTCTCCTTCCCCACGCGATCTTCGCGATTCTCTTCTCCTGTAAGAGGCAGCCACGTCCTGGTGAATCTTGCTGACGCAGGACGGAGTGGTTGGGCCTGGCAGCGGGTTGATTCATTCGCTTCTGTGGCGGTCGATCGTACGGAACCCGATCGTGCTCTTCAAGCCCCGTCTGTCCCGGCGTCGAAGCGGCCGGAGGCGGAGGAGGCGCCTTCGTTGGAAGCTGAGCCGTCGGGAGGGGAGCGGTTGCCTCAGGATGCGACCAGCTCACTAGGGAACTGGAACCGACGACAGTCGAAGCGGTGAGGGAAGTGGAACTGCTCTCCACTTTCCCAAGGCGAATCCACTTCGGAAGTTTCAATGCCGACGAGGATTATGCGGCTCGCGGTTCGATAAAATGTGGATACTTGAGAAAGGTGCATTTTGGTTTTCCCGGTTATTCGGGTCCTACCCGTTCATACGAATCGGATGGGGTCCGCGAGTGGAGCTGTGTCGGGTCTTCCCGACGAAGGAGCTGAGGCGAATCGGGTGGCCTCGAGAATATCGCCCGAGGTCTTTTCGCGGACATCGACTCGGGATTGGAATGAGAATCCCCACGCGTGGGGGTTAGACACAAACGAACCTCAAGTGAGCCGTGGTACCCGGTCGCCGAGGGAGGCAGAGACTATCTTGGCTGCCCCAAGTCTGCAGGAAGGTACTGGTGCAGTCTGTATGCAGCCGGAGTCCCACGCGGCGCCCCAAAGTGAGGAGGGGCCATTGTTTGGAGACTCAACCGCGATAACAACCATTGATGGGGCGAATGCTCCGGCGGAACTCAAGCCAGCCCCGGAGGAAGATAGGCAACATGAGGGTGGGGTGCCCAGATTCAGAGCCCAGTATGTGAGACGCCCATCGAACAGACGTGCGAGGAGATCGAAGATCCTTCAGTCCATGGTGGGCGAGGAGGTGGCCATCCTTGGATAGGATTCTCCCCCACTTCAGAGGGTGCTGCTAGCCACATCCAACAGGTTCTGAGTCCTTGACAGGGTGATGGCAGTTCGCCTTGGGCTGGTCCCCCCAAAGAAGGCAGTAAGTGATTTATGCCGATAAAGTTATTATCCTGGAACGTCAGAGGATTGGGTCGACCAGACAAGCAGATGTGTGTGAAGAACTTCATTACCGAGGCGGGGGCAGATATCTTCCTCATCCAGGAAACCAAGCTTGCTGAGGGGCGTGCTGTAGACATGGCGACCTTGTGCGGGGGTAATTGGTTTGCCACGATGCAGTTGGGCGCCAGGGGTGCGGCGGGGGGTCTGCTCACTGGCTAGAGGAGCGACCTCTTTGATATCTTGGCTGAGTCCAGGTCGCAGTACTGCCTCTCCGTGACGCTTCAGAGGCATGGCTGTGGGGAAAACATTCGGGTAACAAACGTATACAGGCCAACCGGCGGTGACAGCTAGTCCTTAGCCGAGGAGCTTGAGCAACTGGGGCTCGAGAATGCGGGTGAGGTGTGGATTCTTGGCGAGGACGTGAACGTGATGCTGCTGGCGGAGGATCGTCCCCTTGGCTTGGGAGGCCGTGACCCAGGGTCTGAGGAATTTCGGCGGGTGGCACATAATCTCGGTTTGTCTATTTTTGATGCCGTGGGCTGTAAGTACACTTGGCGCAATGTCAGAGCTAGGTCGAGACTGGACAGATTCCTCTTGTCGTAGCCGACCGTTGATAGATTCCCCCTCTCACGGGCTTGGGCCCTCCCGCAGGCGCAGTCGGATCACACACTCCAATCATTTGATCATCTGAGGAGGGGGGGCAGATTCTACTTCAAATTTGAGAAAAGTTGGCTCCTCGAAGATTGTTTTAGGGATTTGGTCGCTGAGAAATGGAGGGCTGAACTGGTGGATGGCACCGCCGTGGCTAGATTCGCGGCGAAGCTGTGATACTTGAGATCCTTTCTCACGTCCTTCAGAAGGGAGGTCAGGGCGAGGAGAAGAGATAAGAGAACGGAGGTTCAGGCGGCCGTCTCCTGCTTGGATTCGGTTGATGATGACATGGGTCTCACACAGGAAGAAAGGGCGGAGAGGGATTCTTGTTTGGCGGATTTGCTTCTTGAAGATAAAAAGGAGGAGGCGGAGTGGTGCCAATGATCTCGGCAACGATGGCTTAGAGAAGGTGACGCCAACACACGTTTTTTCCATACCATGGCCTCGGGGAGAAGGCGAAGAAACTTCTTGCATGTGTTAGAGGTGGGAGGGGCTCGGGTGTCGGGGGAGTCGGCGCCGGGGAAGGCGCTGAGTGATCACTTCGCCAAGGTCTCTCGGAGGAAGAGTGGGAGCGGTTGGGGGTGGCTTGGGAGAGGGTTGAAGACCCTTTCAGTTGCACAGACGGATTCCTTGCTTACTTCATTTACGATGGAGGAGGTTAAGGAGGCGGTTTGGAGCTTAAACGTGGACGGGGCCCCAGCCCCGGATGGTTTCTTCGTTCTCTTTTACCGTGAGTTTGGGATATGCTGAAGTTGGATATCATGGAGGTGCTCAATGAATTCAGATTGGGAAACAAAGGTTTTGAGAAGGTCAATCGTGCTATGCTTTTCCTGCTGTCGAAGAAAGACACACCCACCTGTGTTGATGATTTCAGGCCCATCACACTCTCTAACGCCATCTACCTCATCATAACAAAAACCCTCGCTAACAGACTTAAGTCCTTCTTGGGCTCCGTGGTGTTGGATGGGCAGTCCGCCTTCATCCCGAGTAGACAGATGGTCGATGGGCTCGTCATGGCCTCTGAGATCTGTATGGATTGGAAAAGATCCAAGGTGAGGGGAGCTCTTTGGAAGATTGATTATGCAAAGGCTTACGATAGCGTGGATTGGAAATTCCTCTAGGTCTCATTGCGCAGGAGGGGTTTCCCGGAGTTGTGGATTGAATGGATAAAGAGGTGCGTCACTACTTCCTCTTTCTCGGTGCTAGTGAATGACAAGCTGGAGGGGGTGTTCTTTCAACCGCAGAGGTGGGTCAGGCAGGGTTGCCTTTTGGCCCCGATGTTGTTTGTTCTGATTTCGGACGCACTAGGCGTCTTGTTCAGGGAGGCGGTCGAGTCGGGCTGGTGTGAGGGCTACCGTAGGGAGGATATCTCCATCCCTATCCTTCAGTGCACGGACGACACAATTCTCTTTCTCGAGGGTACTGAGGAGCAATCCGCTAATGCGGTACAACTGGTCGATATCTTCGGTGGTATGGCGAGCCTGGAGATCAATAAGAGCAAGTCCGTGGTAGTTTCATTTGGAATGACGGAGGCTGAGCAGAATGGAGTGGCCGAGCTCACGGACTGCCCCTTGGGGACCCTGCCGATCCATTACTTAGGCTTATCGTTGGTGTCAGAAAAGTTGAAGGCGTCAGACTAGGATGATGTCATCAGAAGGTTGGAGTGAAAACTGGCGGGCTGGAAGGTAGTCACCTTATCCAGAGGAGGTAAACTCGTATTATTATTACAGCATGTGCTTGCAGCGATTCCAGTTTTTTTTTCTATTCTACGAGGCTGTTGCTGGTGGGAGTGAGAAGGAAAATTGAGTCCATCATGAGGAATTTCTTCTGGTCGGATGGGAGACAACAGAGGAGCGGCATCCATCTGGTCAGTTTGGAAGAGATGACAATGACACGAGAGAATGTTGGGTTGGGTATCCGAGATGTGCAAAACATGAACAAGGCGCTGATCTCGAAGTGGATCATCTCCATTTGGGGCAACTCGTCCTCTCTGGTGGTTAGGGTAATTCGGACTATCTATGGGGTCTCGAGCCAGCTCGTCGCGAATAGGGTCCATCACGAATCCCCCCTTTGGGCTGGCATTCGTGCCGTACTCCCGCAGATATTCAACCGGGTCCGCCCGATGGTTGGGGATGGCAACCTTTTTTGTTTCTAGAGGGACGACTGGACGACCACGGGGACTCTTGAAGATAGATTCCATCGGCTCTTCGCGTTGGCAGATTTGAAGGACATCACTTTGGCGCAGGTTGCGGCTATAGGTAGCTGGGCCCTATTGTTCCTCTCGGACCTCTCGGACCAACGGTTGGATGAGTATTTGCTGATGTAGGAGGTCCTACCCCAGACAAGCATTCTATCCGAGGGTAGGGACCATTTCCAATGGTCGGGCGGGACTTTCTCGGTGAGGAGAGCCTACAATGCATTCAACAGACAGGAACATGAGCTGGATTTGGAGTTTTTGGATGACGTTAAAATTGTATGGGATGCAAAAAATTCCGAGTAGAATTAAGGTTTTCCTGTGGTGTCTTCGTAGAGGCCGGTTGCTGGGCAAGGTTTGCAGAGGTCGTCTGTTGGGCCTTGTAGATACTTGCTGTGACCGCTGCGAGGAAGAGGCTGAAGACTCTGGCCACCTTTTCTTGAGGTGCCCCGACTCAGTCCAGGTGTGGCGGATCCTTGACCATCCTTGGCTCCATGGCCTCAAATTTCAGCGAAATTCGGTCGAATTTCTGTCGAATATCGATATCCAGTCGAAATCGAAATTCAACCGAAATGACCGAAATGACCGAAATATGGGGGTCCTAGTACAAAAAATGACCGAAATGACCGAAATTTCAGTCGAAATTCCACCGAAATTCCATCGAAATTCTATTTTGGTCGATACCGAAATGGTGATCGAAATCGACATTTAAGGCCTTGCTTGGCTCCAAACTGAAGGTCTATCTGAATTCTGGGCATCCATTAAGCGGACTCGCAGAAACGCTACGTCTGACTATTGGAAACCATTCGCGACTCTGTGGGCAATCTGGATAGGGTATAACGAAAAGATATTCAACAATAAGAGGTTCTATGAAGATAATATTATTGCTCACTGTAATGCTCTCTGTAATCTCTGGGGATCATGAATCTTGTAAATCTTTTTAACCTATTAAATTAATATAATTCAGGTGGCGGCCCCTGCGATGGGAAAAGGTTTTGTTGTTGTGTTGTTGTGGTGGCCCCCGCGATGGGGATACACCCATTTTTCCATAAAAAATGTAACCCTAGATGATTCTGATGTAGACATAGATGATTTGGATGTAGCATCACCAAGCTTGTTGGCGGAAAGTAACCAATACTCAAGCGGTGAGGAAGTCTCCTAAGAGACTCTTCCATCTCGCCCTCTAAATGGAAGTGCGGTTCATTAGAGGGATAGGTCTACTCCAAAACTGCGCTACTGAGACGGGTGAGTGAGACTCTTCGGAATAGTCACTCTAGATTGGCCCGACCGGTAACGGGCAAACGAGCTCGTACTAAAACTAAAAATCGAGGATCCCCCGCACGGGTATTCTAAAACAAAGGGTCAACGGAGATGGTGAAAAGTCGGGATCCCAATGAGGCGTAAAAACACTGCGAGCTCGTGTAAAAACCGTGAAAAAGACTGGGATCCTAGATCCGTGCACTGAGCTTCCTATCTCCCGCCCAGTTGAGGGTCACCGTGCCCTCGCACAATCAGGTGTAAAAGTCACCGTGACCGGCACTCTAAATTTGGAGTCAACATTGATTCACCATCTTCTTTCCTTCCTCGACTGTTGTTCTTATTTTTTTAGCCTTTTATGTGATTGACTATACAGATCTAAGTCTTTTGGTCAACTATCTTATTAACCTAAGTATAATACAACCCAAGAGTAACTTTTAAAAGGATTTGATGACTATATAACAGGTGACTTATGGGGTTTATTGGTGCGTAAACCTTGTGGATGTGACTGGCGAGGTAGAGTATTAAACTTGAATTTGGAAGATATACATGTGATGTTGATTCAATTAAATGAAAAAAAAGCCTTCACCACTTAATAAGAAATGAAGTCAAAGAAGATATCATCAAAGATAACATAATTGAATTTGTTTTAATGGATCAAAGCACAAACAACCTTTTCCACCAACAACCCTTCTTCATTCTAAGTTAGCCAATAACTTAAACTTCTCCACTAATGTCATATTCTTAAATACGGACATGTAGCTTTCATTATTCATTGATAAGACGTGAATAATTTGAGCGTCAAAAAAAAGACGTGAATAATTTGCATGGCAATTTCTAGTCTTGAATGGATAAAGAAAATCAAAGATCAAATGCTACTTAAGAGGGATATCTGATTTTTTTAAAGAACTTATTCACGCTAGTGGAACATATTTTTGAAAGTTTTAATTTTTAGGGTTCTGTAGGCTTCACGAATGTTGTTTTTAGCAACATTTTCTTGTTTGTTCACCAAGTTTCATTTAGGTTTATTCTGGCAGGTCACGGGTAAATCACGCATCATTGCAAGTCATATTCTTGGAATAGTGGGTTACAATATAAGTTGCTTACTTTACAAACAAAAGTTGCCCTATTATATTTTTCTAAATAATAAAAAGAATGAAGCAAGTTCTTTGTAGCCACAAATTTACAGATTCTACAGTATTTTAGCATGTTATCTAAAATTTGAAATACAATTAGTATACCTGACGACGGAAATCTTTCAATCTCATAAGAATCATTAGAGAACCCCCATGGAATACCATTCCCATAAAAATATAAACTCTGCACTGGGCACAGAACAACGGCAAAGATTCACTTAGAACAATAAATAATATTTAAATTAAAAGTCATTGCCCTGCGGATTACATGGCATGCATATGTATCTTCCGTTGTTCAGATTCTTGTAAGAATGTGAGCCCTGGACTTTCACATTACTGGCTTATATTGTGTATATATATAAAATGACAATCAGCCACAGACTGATCAACAGCAAAAAGTACACATATTTTTTAATTTTTTTACAGTGACACAATCATGAGATTTCAATTTAGTAGAAATAAAAATCTGGAGCTTGAGTTTATAAATAAAGTTTGTAAACACCACCTAAATGGGAACAAAAGAGAGGGTACAATTGCATATGTATGGCAGCAAGGAGGGGGAGGGAATCGTACCTCAAAATTGTCTCAATTTGAAGATGAACAAGCATGCAGGCTGAAATTATGGAGCCAAATCAGCAGCTCCAGTCTGATCTTTAGTGCTGAAATTGGAAAGAAGAAGCTCTCGAGTGGGAATTTTGGAAAGGGGGTCTTGGGGTTTTAGGAACTAATAGGAAAAATATGATAGGAAGGGGAAAAAGATAGGAGAGGAGAGGTTGCATTGGAATAAAAAGGGGAAGTTGGAGAGATGGAATGGGGAAGGTTCCTGGAACCTTCCTCGTTTCTTTCTTTTTTTAACAAATAATGACATCATCAATAATGATGTCACCAATGACATCACTTTCCATGACATCCTCCATGATGCCATAATTTTATAATATATCAATTTCTCTTTTTTTAATTGAACAGTAGCAGTCTGTGTAAGAAAAATTTTCAACAACAACAACAAAGCCTTTTCCCACAATTAAGTAGGGTCGGCTACATGGATTCTTCGCCTCCATTCAGATCTATCTTGGGTCAATCCCGGGTTTATATCCACAAAACAAAGATCCCTTCGTATGGTCTCTTTCCAACACTTCTTGGGCCGTCCCCGCCCTCTCTTAGCCGGCTCAACATCCCAACACTCGTATCTCCTAACTGGTGCATCAACTGATCTTCTTTGCAAATGACCAAACCATCTTAAGCGGTTTTCTCGCATCTTAACCTCGATCGGAGCAACACCAACTTTCTTTCTGATTGCATCATTCTGAATCCGATCTTTACGTGTGTGTCCACACATCCACTTTAGCATTTTCATTTCTGCTACAACCATTCAATGCACATGTCTATGGTTCATAGGCCAACATTCAGATCCATAGAGCATAGCAGGTCTCACGGCTGCTTTGTAAAACTTTCCTTTAATTTTTAAAGGAGTTTTCTTATCACAAAGAACATCAAAGACTCCTCTCCACTTTAGCCAACTTGCATTTATTCTATTAGTAACATCTCCATCAATTTCCTCATCATGTTGCAAAATAGATCCCAGATATCTAAAAGAATCTCTCTTCCGATTGTTATCATCGCCAATCTTCACCTCAATTCCTTCACCATTGCTTCCATCAAAGGTGCACTCCATATATTCTGTCTTAACCCTACTTATACGAAATCCTTTACTCTCCAACTCATGTCTCCAGACCTCAAGCTTCTCATTTACTCCATCTCTAGTCTCGTCAATCAACACAATATCATCATCAAATAACATACACCAAGGTAACTCATCCTGAATGTAACTTGTCAACTCGTCCATAATCAAAGTAAAAAGAAATGGACTCAAAGCTGAACCTTGATGTAAACCAATGTTGATGTCAAAATAGTCAGTCTTCCCAGACGGGGTCCTTACACAAGATAAAGCCCTGTCATACATGTCCTTTATGAGGTTAATGTATAGGACATGCACCTGTCTCTTCTCCAAAACTCTTCACAATATCTCTTGTGGGACAGAATCATAAGCCTTCTCCAAATCCATAAAGATCATATGGAGGTTCTTCCTTTTAGCTCTATAAATCTCTATTGTTCTCCTCAGCAAATGGATGGCTTCAATAGTTGAGCGACCTAGCATGAATCCAAATTGGTTTTCCTTGACGTAGGAAACTTGCCTCAACCTTCTCACGATCACACGCTCCCAAATTTTCATAGTGTGACTCATCAGCTTGATACCTCTATAATTTGAACAATGTTGAATGTCTCCTTTATTCTTATAAAGAGGCACCGCGATACTCCTCCTCCAATCTTCAGGCATTTTCTTGCTTCGCCAAATAACATTGAATAGATTCGTAAGCCAAGTCAAACCGTGCTCACCTAAAACTTTCCATACTTCTACAGGGATGTCATCCGGTCCTACACCTTTCCCAGGTCTCATAACCTTCAAAGCCTCCTCTACTTCCTTTCTTTGTATCCGTCTATAGCTTGCACGATTCAAGTAACTTTCACTACTAGCTAGATCACCCAAAGTGATATCTCTATTTCCTTCCCCAATGAAAAGTTTATGGAAGTCTATATCCTTCTGAGTAACAAGCACGCGACCTTCCTCGTCCTTAATGCATCTCACTTGAGAAAGGTCTTTGGTATTTTTTTCTCTTGCTTTGACCAACTAGAATATATCCTTCTTTCCCTCCTTAGAATCAAGATTTTTATACAAAACTTCATAAGCTTTCGACTTAGCCTCGCTTACAGCCTTCTTTGCTTCCTTCTTTGCTATTTTGTAGTTGTTGACAGTTTCCTCTGTTCTATCCTTAGACATAGATTTAAAGCATGCTCTTTTAATTTTTAGCATCTCTTGCACGCCTTCACTCAACCACCAAGCGCCTTTTGACCTGGGGCTCCTCCCTTTGACTCGCCTAGCATCTCTTTGGCTACCTTTCGGATACAAGATGCTACTGCCTCCCACATATCGTTTGCACCACTACAATCCCAAGATAAATCTTTTAAAACCTTCTCCCTGAAGCTCGATTGCTTCAGTGGAAGATTCCACCATCTAGTTCTAGTGATCTTAGGAACCCTCCTTTTCTTTACTAGCCCTTTTATTTGTACATTCAAGACTAACAAGCGATGTTGGGTTGTCAAACTCTCTTCTGGGATTACTTTGCAGTCTTTATAACACAACCGATCTCTTCTCCTCAACGCAAAGTAATCTATCTGTGTTCTCGTTGGCCCACTCTTATAAGTAATTAAATGCTCCTCCCTCTTCTTAAAGAGAGTGTTTGCTATGAAAATATCATATGCCGTTATAAAATCCAGGATGACTTTTCCCTCTTCATTTCTATCCCCAAAACTATGCCCTTCATGAACACTAGCATACCCTGAAGTATCTTTTCCCACATGTCCATTAAGATCTCCACCTATGCAAATCATCTCTCTTTGTGGGATTCCTTATAAAATCTTATCTAGATCCTCCCAAAAAGCTTGTTTAGTCCTTTCATCTAAACCAATTTGCGGTGCATAAACTGAGATTATATTCAGAATTTCTTCTTCAAGCACAAATTTTAGCAAAATAATTTGATCCCCGCATCTTTGCACCTCAACCACACAATCCTTCAAATCCTTATGAACAACCACTCCAACACCGTTTTTACCCTTATCTTTACCTGAATACCAAAGTTTAAAGCCTTCGTATCCACTATCTCCATCGATTTTCTAGTCAAAGTGCCAATATTCCAACTACCAATCCACAACTTCCGTTGCAATCTCTTTTGAACTAACTTCTTTACTCGCATGCGTCCATTATGCGAGAACCCTTGTAAATTTTGGACTGCATCCAGGCGGTGATGCAACGGAACTAGCTTAATTACTCGCATGCGTTCCTCATGCGAGAACCCTTGCAAATTTTGAACTACATCCATGATGTGATGTAGCGGCCTTGCCAATTTTTCATTGCATTCAGGCGATGCAACGCGTCGCAAGTAGGGAGCGCCCCAACGAAATCTTTATGTTTGCTTAAATCCATGTATAAGAAAAATTTTAATTTAATTAAATTATTTTTTATCCTAAAACTCCATTTATTTAATATACTTAAAGTTGACCGCATTTACACTTCGGCCTCAGATTTTGATGCGCAATATCTCGATTTGATCGTCTCTGAATGACGATCAATGAGTATAATATTGATATACTTTTGATCGGGTATAAACGCTCGAAATTGTCGAGATACGGTTTTGATTTGGGGTTAAATTCTACGATTTAAAAATCAAACAAACCCCAACTGAACGGTCGATTCCGTTGGTCTTATTTTGTCGAATCGGATTTTTAGGTGGTCTTTGTTTGTTTTGCGGTTTCCGATTTCGTGTTGCGGCTTTTCTGTGTCACGTTTTACGATGCGATCGACTTTTGATCGATTGCGAGCGAACAACTTTTAATTTGTGATCAAGTGATCGATTGAGGTCATTTAATGCCGACTAACAACTTTATTGGGTTAAACAGACCCTAATCGGGTCGGGTTCGGGTTTAATTGGAACCCGGATGTTACAAACATAAAAACCTCAAAGGGAGTCTCGTCCTCGCGACTCGAGTTAAGGTCATTAGGTGTCTTGTTTGGATTTCATATCGGCGCAAAAACCTCAAAGGTTCCGTGCCACATTTTAGTAAATGCCGGTGTTTGCATTCAACAATACCTTTCTGTTGGGATGTGTAGGCACACGATGTCTGGTGTATGATGTCAAAAGATCTGAAGAACTTGTATAGCTGTAAAGTACATAACTTTAAGGGTGCGTTTGGTTCGTGGGTTATCCAGGGGAGGATAACCCGGTTTTGTGTTTCTGTGTTTGGTTGGTGGGTTAAGGGTTGAGAGGGTTTGTGTGATGTGATTGTATTGGAATTTGAAAAAGTTGGTAGTTATTATGATACGATTGTATTGAAATTTGAAAAAGTGGGTGGTTGTTGTGATGTGATTGTATTGAAGTTTGGAATAGTGAGTCGAAGTTGAGTATTTTATGATTTTTAGATGATATGATGGTATAATATATAATTTTTTGGGTAAATTACAATTTAGGTCCCCATCTATAGGTCCGATCCCAGAATGAGTCCTGATCTTTAAATTGTAACGATTCGGCTCTCAGGACCATTAATGTAAGGGACTTTTTGGGGCTAATGACGAGTATGCCTTTGTTTAAAAGTTGGAACCCAACCCCCATTCCCTTCCCAACAAGGGTATATTCGTCATGAACCCCAAAATTTCCATTTCCTAATGGTCCTGGGACCCGAATCGTAACAATTTAATGATTAGGACCTATTATGGGATCGGACCCATAGATGGAGACCCAAATTGTAATTTATCCTAATTTTTTTGATGGGAAGGGAGTGGGCCCCATTAGTGGGTTAAAAGTGTGGGTTTTGGGGGGCCCAACCGATCGGGGTCTAAGGCATTGTCAAATCGCTAATACTTGACAGTAGCAGACAAAATGTTCTTTATTTCATTAAGAAATGATTTAATGATAGGCCCATCCTCGGGCTTATTTTTTATTAAAAAGATCCAAGAAGGCCTGGAATAATCATCCACAATAACAAGATAAAAACGATGTCCCTGGTGATTGGGAACACAATTGGGATCCAAAATATCTAAGTGAATAAGCGCAAATAATCGAGTACTACTACGACTTTGATAAGCAAGAAAAGAAGAGCGGTGATGCTTTTCAAGCTGGCAAGCCTCGCACGGGAAGGAAGATCGCGTGGAAATCTATAGGAGGACATGATACAGCTTCTACAGAGGAAGGTACCCAAAACAAAGATGCCACAAGTATGGTGAGACTGGTCCAGTAGGAATAGTGGAGGGACTGGCATGAGGCTAGACCAGTCTGTAGAGTCCCCGTTGCTCACTACTGCATCCAATCACCCTGTCCGTGAGTATGCCCTGAAATACAAGAGAAGATGTGTAAAAGGCACGACAAGTAATAATTTTTGGTGATAAATGACGATTTTTTAGGCATACATCTATACAATGGAGGCCTTTTTTCTTTCTTTCAACATGATGCAATAAATGACACGACAATGTAGATCCTTCATGATCTGACTAATATAAAGCTAGTTCATCCGAAAATCAGGGGCATATAAAACATTATGCAAGCGCACTCAGTCAGAGAGATAGTCAGCTCTGGTAGAAGATAGGGCAGGGAAGAGTCCAAGGAGTCGAGTTGGATGGCGTCAAATGCGCCTCCCCTTGTGTGATGGGTAAGTACACCCATTCGCAATGATGACCCATCTATTAGAGGGTATAGACATATAAGAACTGAATTGTGCTCTGTCCACACAGATGGTGGAAAGTACCATTATCCATGATCCACTCTGTCATATCTGCTCTGCTACACCTGGTAATAGCATAGGCTATACCTAAGGAGCTCGAAGAGGCTCTAGTAGCGACTGCTATATCTGAAGAACCTATAATGGTACCGACAACAAGAGTCATTATCTCCCGTATACGAGAGACAATATCGTCAAGGTGTGGATCTGTCTGAGGAGCCGAAGTGTCTGGAGGCTCAATCTGCTCAGCCACACGAGCAGATGTGAGGTATCCATGATTCTGACATCATGTGTTCTCAGAGTGACCTAGACGATGATAATAGATGCAGGGGCCATGTTGATGTTCACCTCTGCCACATGGACTACACCCTTTGAACTACGTAGAACCTCCCCTGTCGTGAGATGCAATCATCGCTGAGGAGGCCTTTGTGGTGGCAAGGGGCGGGATAAGAAACCTGCTGAGGTGACTGTAGGCCACTTCCATTGGAGGTATGGACGCGTCTGTAAGAAGCTGTGCACAGGCGACCTCATACTCTGGATCCAAGTCTGGCAAGAAAACTCCAACCATCGTGGAGTTCATGTATGCCATCTGCTGCTCCGTAGAAGTGGTAACATGCATAGAGCTATGAAGCTTCTCAAACATGTTGTGAAGTGAAGAGTAGAATGCATGCAAAAGATGATTGTTTTGCTTGGCCTTGCATATATCGAATTGTAGTTGAAGAATCTTGACCTCGTTATAAGCCTGGGCATACATGGTAGCCAGAATATCCCACATTGCCTTGGTGGTGGGCTGGTTTACAATATCATTGGCAATCTTTGTGGTGAATGTCACACGGAGCCAAACACGTGCGTACACGTCATCTTGCTTCAACAAAGCATTGTCCTTAATCTTATTCGTTGGCTCTGGCTTTGCCAAAATGTGCTCCTTATTATTGCGCTGCATAAGGTTCATAAACTGCATGGACCACAACTCATAGTTGGTCCCATCCATCTTCATGATAGGAGTCAGGCCCTTAAAGGCACCAGACATAGATAAACATCACCCTTGTTCTCTGACAGGATAAGAAAGAAGGTCGAAACAAAACTCGAATGAGGAGAAAGACTGATCTGAGCGAGTCTACACGATCAAATAGAGGATTGGTTGTACGTGTAAACTCATGTCAACCATCCTCATCAATCCTCGATACACATTAGGACCAGAAAACATGATTTGGAGGTCTGGAATCATGTTTCCCGTTCAAAATCAGGCAGTTTCAGGCCGCAGTTTGGCAACAGAGAGGAGGTAGGATGTCCGTGTGGGCCATCGATATTGTTGGAAGGCACTGGATGGGGTCACATATAGGCACAGGAGGGTGCTGGAGCACACTGGCTGCGGTGCCGTGATGAGGTCTGCGGCGGCGACGGTGCGCAACAGCGGCTGCCGGCTACAGGCTGTAGCAGCAGAGGGCTGCGGAGGCTCGCATTGCGAGGAGCAACTGCGTAGGCGGCGACGCGTGCGGAGCTGCTGCGTGGGAAGCGGTGACACGCGTGGGGTCGCTACTTTGAAGGAGGTGATCGGTGGTGGCATGCTTGAGAGGCGGCGTGCGGCGAGGGAGGGCGACGGATGGGGGCTAGGGTACAAGTGAGGTACGAGAACTGTGGTCTAGGACCGTTGCTTTGGTACCATGTTGGGAGAAAACAATGACTTGCTTATTCATGAGGCCCCAAAGCTCTTATATAGAGGAGAGATCCGTTGGACAAATTACATAATGAGAACAAAAAGAATATAAAATGCATAAAAGAAACAAAATATAAATAATATCTTAACAATACTTCGTATACGTAAGCTATTTTTGATTTTCAATCTGAACGGGAACCAATGATATAAACTGTAATTAAAATGAATGAACGTGCACTCAATGATATAAACTGTAATTAAAATGAATGAAAATGCAGTGAGTGCCTGTTGGTTTTGGTTAATGGCGGAGGTAAGTGGTTACCAAACATGGATGTATGTGAGTGCATATATATATTACTTCCAAAAATATATAAGCATGTATATATTTGTATGTAGATGAATAGTGACGGAGGTGAAGATGGTGATTGTGAAAATCATTGTTGTGGTGATACGGATGTGTGCAGTGATGAGACGTAAATGAGACAAGAAAGAAAACAAGCATGGAATGTAAAATTAAATGGGATGAAAATTGCTACGCTACAACCTAAACTAGGAGCATGTAAAGACAGTACGATGACGAAGAAATGAGAGCAACTAAAAAAAATCAAAACATCAGAAGCACTAATCTAGAGATAACAGTCTATACCAACTCAGTTAGCCCTGCAGGAGGTCGGGAGCTTTGAATCTTGCCCATTACTTGAGTTTCGTACGATCATTAGATCTGTTCTCCCTCATCGAAATTCTGTGCCCTTTAAATACTAACTTGTTCAAAGTAATTTTGGTCAATTGAATGTGATTGTTCGAAGTCATTGTTTTTTTGTGCTCCTAATTTATTCGATGACTCTAATCTTGTTTTTAAAAGATTGGGTTCAAGAAAGAAAACCACGGCGTATTGTGATGGTTTCCAGGACCTTAATTTCCATCAGGATTCTAGCTTCTCCACACCAAATATGTAAATTTTAAATCCAAATTTCACATCCTCCGGTTTCCCTTGTGGCCTTCTTGAGAGTTGAGAATATTGGTGTTGCCCTCAAAACTTATTTTTTCACTCTTCTCCTAAGTTTGCTTTCTCTTTTCTGCTGTAGTCTAGCACCATTGGTTAAGAAGGTTAGCCAAGAAAGAGTTTTGGAGATGACAAATAACTTATGTGATAAGTTGCTTAACGGAAAAGATCAACATCGAGACGTCGCAAGTATAGCTTTGAAGACCATCGCCTCAGAAGTTACAACAGTTGCACTAGGGCAACAAGTATTGGTTTCCGTGTGCCCACAGTTAATAGCAGGCCTAGCTAATGCGGTGAGCATTTTTCTATTCTTATATTTGGGAGGATTTTATGCTAAGATTATGCTTGGTTCTTCATATAAACTTTCATTTGCTTCTTTTCTCTGTTGGCTCATGACTCTTCCATTAGTCTTTCAACTTGGATATTTGCAGAATTTTGCCATGAAATGAACTTGAGATGGTATTATTGTTATTTTGCTGTCTCCACTAGACTTTTTGCTTTACTCTGCATTCCGCACAACCTTGCATCAAACAGATATTTTCTTGGGAAGGAGAATCTTTTTAATTATTGTAAATGAGACATCTTTAAGGGGATAATAATTCTTTTCAGGATAAAAATACACTCAATTTATTAAAGCTATTCAAAGATGGCTAAGTGAAGAAATTTTGCTATCAATGATCGCTTGACATCCTGATTTTAGCATCCGATGATTTTCCTGGATCATGAAATCATAATTCCTGCACAATTATGTGAAAAATAGACATCTAGCTCGTCTATTCCTTCTAATATATGCCATTTCTTCTCATGTTATAAAATTGCTGGGTCCCATTTTCTTTCAATATGTATTTCAGTAAATACTTGAGAAGGTTATCGATGTGTGGTATACTAATGTGGCAGAAAGCACACATCTGTTACATTTGGATTATATTTTCCTGAGTTAAGAATGATACGTTTTACTTTTATTCACACTTGCTTTATTCCAGAACTATAAACAATCATATTTTGTGATGTAAGTGGTTATCCTGAATGCTTTTTTACTAAAAAACTCAGGTCATGCCTATATTGTGTATTCGAGAAATGATGCCCGTCTAGGATTGCAAACCGATACACTGGAGTGATGTTACAATGCATTCAGATGACCCCATTTCAATGTTTGGATTATGCTCGCTTTTGGCACCGATCCTTGATCAGGAGTGCATTTTGCTTATTTTGAAGAGGAGTGCGTTTTACATCTGATTATGTCATAGCAAGTTACGATGTGGTCCATGTTTGGGCACTTACAAAAGTGTGCGCTGTCGTAGCCCACTTACTAGATTTGATCTGGTATATGTTGTATTCTGTTCATTGGATTTCCCTATTATCATTATCATCACCATCACCATCTTTTGTGTGCTGATTTTCTTGTGCCTTGGAGGATCACCCCCTTACATTCATTCAAATACCTAGCAGTTAGCCATCGTATCCTTTCTCGTCGTGATGTTCCCCTAATAAATTGCATATGGTTCTTGCTCCCAATCCCTACATGAAACTTAATGCACTAATTTCTGCACAACTTCATTTTTCCTCTTCAATATATATGTAGTTAGGAAAGGAAATTCAACTTTTGATTGATAATGGTAACGGGTAACTATTATTAATTGATAAAAGGGGAGAAAAATAACTTAGAAAAGTGAATGTCTTCTAATTCCTCCAATAAAATTCATTTTCTGGGAAATGTAAGAGCTATTTAACTGTTGCGGTATATTAGTATATGCCTTCTTTTTTCTTTCTTTTACTATTCCCAACATAATCCTTTTTTGTTTTCACTTTCTCTGCAAGACTCTTGAGCCCTACCCCCCATGAATGGTAACCTCTCTCAAGTAAATTCCACATGGTATTAGAGTAGGTTCTCTAATACCTCACATTTTTTAATCCTTTAATTGAGTTGCATGTCTCCTGAATGAAAGTTATCTCTAAAGTCAATCTCTTCTTGTGCTGCGTGCTCCTTGTGATTGTGAGGCACTCATTTAGGGGTGGTCCATATATAATGGGGCTTATTGAGCGTTGCTATGCCTGCTGTGAGGCTCTCGAAGAAGCAATCCGCCTTCTCTAGTGCTTCTCCTGCCTCCAGCGGTGATCCGCGTTGGAGGATAGTTGTTGAAGGTTGAACTCTGCTAAGACAGTGTCATGTTATGGAGCATCTAGCAACAACATGGCCACCTGCAAGGGTTCAAGTCTCCTCTTTAGCTTTCTTTTCATGTGTGCACATTTCTCTTTTATCTTATACCTCTTGCTTTTTTTAGAAACGATGGGATGGATCTCCTATAGAGGTCCATCCAAATAATATATATATATAATGAAGTAAAGAGATAATTACATCCGCTATGATTCAAAGAGGGTCCTGTCATGCCCTCTTACATTTTCATAATAAAATCTCCCTCCTTCAAAAACCTCACCACTTTTGGCTAACCATTATGGGCCTGTTTGGTTGCTGGGTTGGACTGGGTTGGGTTGGGATACACTGGTGTATCCATCCTTCCAACCCTCTCAATCTTCCTCACAGTTTACTATTCACAGGGGTACAATTTACTATTCACAGGGGTACCCCAACCCAATTCAACCCAGTCCAACCCAGCAACCAAACAGACCCATAGGGACCAAATAGTTGCACAGGTCTTCGCTTTCCCTTCTTCCGAGCCAGTCCTCCTTCTGCTAATAGATTCCCCAAAAGACTCTCTATCACTCCATTGTAGACCTGTAATATCTGCATTTCACCTTTCGTCAATCGAGCCTGGGCACCTAAAGAATAAGCGATCTATATCTTTTGTCGTCTCTCCATATCTTCTACACCCCTCCTCTCACATGGAAAAATCCTTGCTCTTCTAGTTGCGGTCAGGATCCGCTCTCTCCTTAGGAGCCAAAGAAACACCTTCATCCTAGACAGAATCCTCCAGGTCCAGATCTTCGTATAGTCTCTCGAGAGCACCAAATCTGAATCAGGAGGTTGTGCGGAAATTATCTTGTAAGTTTTCTTTATCGTAAAGAAACCATACCACTAGCATCTCGAGTCCCTCCCTTTCGAAGGTGCCTCAAGTCTAGCCAATCTGCTAGAGGTACACATAAATTCTTCAACTCTTTGGTTTGACAACCCTGCCAAAAAATTAGACGTCCAAGAGCTATCTGACCATACATCCGCCACACAAACGTCCTTGTTCGAAGCTAAATTGAACAATCTCGGGTAAAGGTCACACGATGCTCCATCTTTCATCCAATCATCTGTCCAGAATCGAAAATCACGATCATCTCCCAACCCTAGGTGCAAGGACCCAACCAAATTCGACCGGACATAACATACTCCTCTCTATAACGTAGTTGTTGGCAACCCACCGTATGTACGATCCACCAAACTAGTGGATACATCATAAATCGATCTAATTAGACTTGAAAAGAGATTCCGGGTGATGCAGCGTGAAATAAATAAATAGGATTCAATTTTCGTCCGTTAATTAGAGTCAAATTAATTTTACAGTTAATAGAGTCTGTTGCAATTTTTATCTAAATGATGAGATCGTTTGTGGTCTCAAAAGTAATTAGTTAATTGGTTAGAGTCCATTTAGGATTTAATTAGTTAGTTTGTTAGGCAGGCTATAGAATAATTAAGATTTGTTAGGATTTTAATTTTATTTGTTTCCTTTTAAGTTTGATTGTAAACCCCTCCTTCCTTCTATATAAAGGGAGCAAAGGGTTATGTAAGGGATAATACAGAGTTAATAATATTTTGAGTTTTTTCTCTATCTTCTCTTTTCCCCCCTCTATATGATCTCCGCACTTATTCTTCCTCGAATCTCGCGCAATCGAAGCTCTCTCTCTTCTTCTTCCCTCCAGTTTCTTCACCATTAAATATTTCCACTGCTAAAAAATAGTTCACTGTTGCAAATTTTTATTTCTATCATTTTGGTATCAGAGCATAGGGCCTCGAATTTTGATTTCCGTCACCGTTCCGGTGATCGATCGAAACGAAATTTCGGTCTGTTTTTGAACCGGGCCCCCAAATTTTGGTCGATATAGGCTATTTCTGTCGAATTTTGATCACCTATTGAAACCGAAAATTCGATCCAATTTCAGCGAACTTGGATCTCATGTCAGAGCATGGCATTCAGATTGTCCTCACGATCTGACGATCCATACAAGGATCCGCATCAACATACAACCAACGAATTTCGTTCGAACGATGAGCCAAAGAAACCTACAACAAAGAGTTGATGTCCATATTGCTCGAATATTTATCGAATCTACGCGATTTGGTTGTTGATTAAAATGGATCCTGAGTGCCACCGAATCCCTCCCGTTCTCGAAGCTACTGCCCTGGTTTACGATGAAGAAAAACAAGAAAAAGGATCCCCCGAGCTTGCTATTCAACCTGCTTCATACTAGCCACCATCGAAGGAATCGACTCCAACAACGTATCCCGCCCCTCGACAGTTCCCCGACACCTCCCTCGCACCTCTATCGACCCCCAACCTCGTCGCAACCCCCTTCCGCCCCTATAACGACCCCGCCGCCTCCCTCACAGCCCCTTTCTGTCGCCCTGGCACCCTTACTAATCTCTCCAACCCCTCATGCCACCACCGCGCCACCCCAAATCCGCCTACAACCATCAACCCTCGTTGCCAACCACGCACAACATCCACCACCCCTCGCCTCCGCCGCCGCCATCCTGCTCCTGATGAGCCGCCACCACCACCGCCTGTTTCCTCGAGGCCGTTGTCACCCCATGCGTCGCCAGCTCGCCCCATCTCGGTTGGCGTCGTCGCTGCTGAATTTGGGAGAGGAAAAAACATTAACGTGGGGTTTCTTAATAATTTCAGTAAAAAGTCCTCCTTCAGAAATAATTTCTTCAAAGGATAAAGTTGGTTTGAACTTAAAAGGAATTGCCTTAATTGAAGGGCCAAGACTTTTGCACTTCAACTCTCTAGTGCGAAAATATTTAATGAAAGATGCCGAGAAAAAGGAATTGAGGTTGTCACCTTTTCCAATTAGGACTAAGAATGTGGGAATAATCTATATAAGAATCCTATGGGCTAATACATTACTCACATCTCCTTTCATTCTAGACTTGTGCCATTCATTTTTTATGACTTTCTTCAAATTTCATAGTGCTTAAGATGAAGTTGCCCCATCAATTCTTTAAGCACCAAATCAAGCAAGGGTTTAAATATCGGTTTCGTATATACCATCGATACGATATTTCGTCGAAATGTCGACGACATTTCGTCCATATCGACCACCATTTGTGAAGCAATGACCGGAAAATGCCCTCATATCGTCATTTCGTTCAAGATTTCGGTTCCTTGTCGAAACCAAAATTTCGAAGAAATTTCGCGAAATCTGAAACCATGAAATCAAGGGAGTGACATCCGCGTGCGTGCTACCGTTTGCACCATATATGTTCTTCTAGCATGAAGTTGACGGCTCCAACCACCATTCCAAGGACACCTGGATTCCACAATTTGCTCCACATCTGTTCTTTCAACATGGGATCGAGAATCAACAACAACAAAGCCTTTTCCCACAATTAAGTAGGGTCGGCTACATGGATTCTTCGCCTCCATTCAGATCTATCTTGGGTCAATCTTGGGCTTATATACAAAAAAGCTAAGATCCCTTCGTGTAGTCTCTTTCCAACACTTCTTGGGCCGTCCTCGCCCTCTCTTAAACGACTCAACTCCCAACACTCGCATCTCCTAACTGGTGCATCCCCTGATCTTCTAGCATGGGATTGAGAATAGTAGAAATAAATTCCAAGGACACATGGATTCCGCAATTTGCTCCACATCTGTTCTTTCAACATGGGATCTAGAATGCTAGAATTAAATCACCAAATCGTATGTCGAAAGATCAAGCAATTCTTCAGGAGACGAATTTTTGGAAGCAACAAAGAGCTAATGCAGTGTGAAATAAATAAATAGGTTTTAATTTTCATCCGTTAGTTAGAGTTAAATTAATTTTACGATTAATTGAGTTCGTTGTAATTTTATTTAAATAGTGAGTTCGTTTGTGTGCCCACTTAATGGTCTAGTGGTAGTACAGTGTGTCTACCACACAAAAGACCAGGGTTCAAATCCCACTCTTGCATGGGTTGCGTTAGGTAGTCGACGGCCTGCGTAAAAATAGTCGAATCTTTCAACATGGATTTGAGCAAGAATCCATGTAGCCGACCCTACTTATAGTGGGAGAAGGCTTAGCGCATTTTTACATTAGTGAGTTCGTTTGTGATCTTAAATTAATTAGTTAATTGGTTAGAATCCATTTAGGATTTAATTAATTAGTTTGTTAGGCAGGTTATATGATAATTAAGATTTGTTAGGATTTTAATTTGATATGTTTCCTTTTAAGTTTGGTTGTAATCACCTCCTCCCTCCTATATAAAGAGAGCAAAGGGTTATGCAAGGGAAAATTCAGAGTTAATGTCATTTTGAGATCTATCTCTCTTCTCTCTTTTCCCTCCAAGCGATCTCCGCACTTATCCTTCCCCGTATCTCGTGCAACTGCATACTATCTCTTCTTCCTCCCTCCAATTTCTTCTCCACCAAATTTTTCCACCGCTAAAAAATATTTTTCTCTACTGTAATTCTTTTATTTGCATCACCGGGTCCCCAAATCTTCATTACCCAACGTCGCCAGCAACACATTATTCATATCACCAATCCACAACACTCCCAGTCCACCCACTTTGATTGGCGTGCCCACCGTCGGCCACCCTGCCAGCGCAAGACCCTTGTCCTCCCTGAGAAGACGACAATAAGAAGCGACACATCAATACTTCCAACCACTTCCGACCCCCATCGGCAAGACCCTGGTTGACAAGAAGACTGGAATGGCATATATAATAGCCTTAATAAGGACTGGTCTTTCTCCTCTCGAATGAATACTTTCTAACATACTAACTTTTTCTCTAATTTCTCTACAAGAGGTAACCAATCAATCCTTCGAAGTTTCACGACAGCAATGGCAAGCCCATATAACCAATAGGCAAAGTCTTCTGCGCTGTCCCCAGGATCTCCCTGCAGGTCGCTGAATCTGCTGAAGACAGATTAGAGGGTTCAAATGCTGACTTTGCATCATTAACCTTCAGTTCGTATATATCTCCAAAAATGTCAAGCACTGCCTTCACAGTCCTGCACTTTGTCACACCCCCTTCAATGAAGAACATGGTGTCATCCACATATTCTAGCACTGGTAAGGAAAGTTCGTTCTTGGAGTAGCCTCTAAAGAAACTGCCTTCCTCTGCTTGACCAGACATAACCGCCAATGCGTCTGCTGCCAAAACGAATAACAGCGGGGCTACTGGACAACCCTGCCTCACCCCCTTTGTGGCATGAAGTAACCCTCATCTTGTTTTCCATTCACAAGTATCGAAAGCGAGGCGACGACGATGCATTTCTTCATTCAATCTATCTAAACATCCGGAAAACCCTTCCTCACCAGTGACACCCAGATGAACTTCCATTTCATGCTGTCATAAGCTTTAGAAAAATCAACCTTCCATAGGAAGCCTGCAGTTCCTCTTCTCTTCCAATAAACAACGATCTCTATCGCCATACCATACCGTTCCAGAGCTGTCGCTCAGGGATAAAAGCCTTCTGTGCTGGTACAATGAGATCAACCAAAACTCCTTGGAGACGGTTGGCTAACTCCTTGGCCACAATGAGATAGATATCATCCGATAATGCTATAGATCGGAACTCGCCAACCCCTTCGGCACCTTTTTCCTTTGGAAGCAAGAACAATAAAGATTTGTTAAGCTTTTCCAAACCCATGTTAGCCTCTTTAAACTCTAACAAGAAGTCCATAACATCCTCCTCCACCTCCTCCCAGAATTCTCCATAAAAAAACAGGAAAACCATCTGATCCTGTGCAACCATCAATATTGAGGTCAAATACCCCCTTGCGAACCTCCTCCCTTGTGAAGTCTGACACTTGCACCACCTGCTAGCCCATACCCAAGCATCTGTCACCCATTCTGGACCACCGAGACTAGATGACGACACTCTCCTGTTGAAGCAACGAAAGTGATCCACAAGTCTCCTTCCAACCTCCCTGCCCCCGTGGATGCTTTCTTCCTCTATTTTTAGCTCATGTATCAGGTTCCTCCTTATTCTTCCACTGGCTACAACGTGAAAGAACCGAGCGTTCGCATCCCCTTTTTTCACCCACTTCTGCCTAGATCTTTGGCGTCATTCCACTTCGCTTCGCTTGTCATCCTCAACAACCACTTGTTGATGTTCGTCTCTAGAACACATCTCCTCAATATTCAAAATACGAACATCTTCGATCTCATCCAAACAGATTCATCAAGCTGGACGAGACCAATTTTCTTATCTAGTTCATGTCTTTCAAGTGATTTGTGGTGTTTTATAAAGCGAAAAGTATGTTCTACAAAATCCAGAGCCTATTGTAAAGACAAACATTTGGGATGTAGTCAATGATTTCTGTCTACCTGGACGATCATAAACATGAAATTATATGTTGTTCAACAAGTAATCATGATTCCCTCTGCTTAGCAATAATGGAATGGAATAATTTACATAAGGTATACTCTTTATTGATTTGAACATGGTGAGGTTATATGATGTTATCGATATTCATAACTTCTGGATGAGGACCATGGCTCTTGATGTATTCTACGACAAGATACTTTTTTTTTGAGAAAGCTACAACAAGATACTTATCAATATGTCATTGTTATTGCCAAGGAAAATGAGATGCATATGGATTATAATATTTCTATATGCCATTACAGTAAATGATCAATTGGTGAGGGGGCATAATAAAACATCCTCACATGCTTAGGATTTCGCTTGTCTCTCGTATACAACTGCCTGCTCATGAGGCCACCAGACATTTGCCTTTACCGCCTCTTCTGAATGACGACGAGACACCACCAGTTTAAGTCAAGGGTGTGATTGTGGTCAAGAGAGATTGGTTACATGACATTCGATTCTTGAGCATATAGGAACAGTCACAACTTTGATGAGTGCTTGATCCAAGGATGGCTACCCCAATACTTTTTTGCAAGAGTCAACCAAGTTACTATTGCTAAACTCTTGATGATTGATAATCACGATATGATATTGGACATGCTATGATTTCCATGGGGGAATGTGATTATCTATTATACCATTGCGGTGCTCCCAGATAATCCACTATTGTTGAATCCATTCAACAATTTTACTTCTTTCTGATGGATTGATGGCTCTAGTACTTCTTACATTACCGGTGTTCGCATGAAGCTTGTAAAACTTGGCCCAACTAAACTGATTTGGTTTGGAGGGGGGGTTGATCTGAGTAGGCCAAAGAGTTAGTTGGCCCTGTCTGCAAATAATTAGCTTATTCTAGCCTAATCAACCGACTATTTAGGCGACTTTTTCCATTGCTTTGTGATGATTTTTCTTATTTTTTGAAATAACCTAAAAGTAAGATGCTAAATTGTTGGAGTATATGCATCAAGTAGATGGGTAAATGGATCACTCCAGGATCCATTTACCACATCCTGTGGTTTAGTGACTTTAGTCCCACATCTACCGTCTGTGGGATGTGGACACTCAGTGAGGGCTATATAAGAAGCCCCTCATCCTCTGTATCCAGTGAGAAAGTGCAATGCACACGTCAGCCCTTTGAGGCGTTCTCCTGTGGTTTCATCTCGCTCCTTAAGGAGTAGTGTTCCACTTTAAAATCCCAGTGTTCTTCAAGTTTATTTTTTTCTCTCATCGTGCTTCCACGTTCTTATTTTCTAACACGGTATCAGAGCGGGTTCGATTCTCAAGGTTTTTCATTATGTTCTTTGTTTTGGTTCGAGATTCGGTTATCAAGAAATTCGATTCTGGTTTATTCTTGAAGATTATTTCTATTCGTCTACTGTTCGATCAAGTTCTTGTTCTAGGGTTTAGATGAAACCCTATATCTGGTTTCGTGAAGGCCCATCACATGCTTCGATCGTGCATCTCTGAAGGGCGTGCATCTCTAGGTCATGGGGAGCCCCATCACGAGCTTCCTCTCCTTCAGGCGATCTTAGGGGCCAGTGTGCGCTTCTCTCCTCCGATCGCATCTCTGACGATCTCATCCGATCACTGCTGTATGTATGCCCCGTTCCCTCACATCGAAGCCCAGGCGCATCTCTTGGCGCCTCTTGTCCGATTCCAACCGTATCCAGCAGCTCTAGCACCCCATATCCAGGCGCCACACCCTCTTCAGCTGAGCCCCATTGTGGCGAGATCTGATTTAGATGCGGCGCTTGTCCTCCAGATGTAACGATCCCTAGCCGCAACAGAGGCGCACCTCCTCGTGTCCTCCCTTCCAAGTAGCGCCGCCAGCCACCGAAGCCACTCCAAGCAGTGCAACTCCCATATCCCGATACTCAGTCGCTCCGAGGAAGAATCCCTCTCCAGGCGGAACCCATCCTGATGCTCAGGCGGAGCATCTCCTTCCACAAGCGTTTACGGTGAGGGCTGCAACCTCCAGCGACGACCCTCCCGCAGATGACGACTTCCCGCGAGTGCATCCAAGCTCCATTGGGGGCGACATGATTTTGTGAGGAGGGTTCCCGTGGGCAAGGACGGATTTGGAGGGGGGCAAGGAGGGGCATATGCCCCCCTTAAATTTTTTAGATTACCTAATATATATGTAATTATTCTCAATGGATTTTTGAAGGGAAAATAATCATAATATTCCTAAGAATAAATCCTCTTTTGGATTTTCAAGGTAAAACTTATACATGCACCCCCTTTTTTCCTTTAGGGGGGAAATCAATAATCTTTACCGGTAGATAATATATCTTTTAACATAAAATTTCTACCTTGCAATAGTAGATTTTACCTTGGATGAACATGTTCGGATCATTTCTTAAGCCGATCAACTTATAATGGATCTTTACCAATCCATCTTTTTTAATATCCATTTTTTAGGATCAACCTATAGAAGAGATTGTTTCTTCATCTAATCTCATTATCACTTATACATATACGAGGTTTACTTCTCGATCTCAAAGAATTAAATTTTCTAAAAAAAATAATTATTGCCAAGTCTAATGTATTAATCATTGGTTCTATTTGTTATCAAGTAAGTGACCAGTGCACATATATTCTTGATCGACGTATTTTCTTCATTGACATATTAATATTTCTAGTTGCTGGTATTAAAAAGTATACAATTATGTATCTTTAAATTTCAATTGGATACAAATTTGGAACAAGTATAATTTGAATTGTAATTAATTAAAATCCAAAGAGTGAATTGAAAAAAAATGAAAACATTAGAATATGTCTAATTAAAAAAACGATATAAATATCACTCATAAAAAATCTTGTTAGTGCAGAACATATATGATATCAATTTATGTCAAATGGAATAAAAACATGCAATTGATTAAAAATAAGTTCAAAATAAAATATTATCTACATGAAAACTATAGATATAATTTATCTTTCACGACTATTGTTATGTAATGAATAGGAGAGGGAGTATCCAAGTCATTTGCATATGACTTATATGTTTATCACCTCCCAGCTACCCATTTTTCCTGAAATTTTAACTGGAATGTGTTCCAATGGCAGAGTTGCTTGCACTCACCCAGTCCCAATACAAATAAATGGCTAAGAAGGTGATGAATAGATAAGTGACATGCGGCTCAACAATATACTTCCTTTTTCCTAATGAATATGATCACATTATAATCGATAGATATTTTTTTAAAATATTGTGCCCCTCCTCAAAAATGTTTTGGCTCCGTCCCTGCCTGTGAGAACCCTAAATAAGAAAGGGGGCCAAGTGGCCGTGCGTTGTTTAAAAAAACAGAGAGAGACGTGCCCAGTTTTCTCACCCATTTGGGTTGTGCAAAAAAAATTATTTTTTTAAAAGAGTTGCATACAAACAAAAACGCACGCGGAAAAAAGGAAAGAAAAAATGTGAACGACTTATTTGAGAAAAAGGTGACGGATATAAAATAAAGGAATGAAATAGCCGAAAAAAGTTGATTTAAAAAAATTGATTGAGAAAAGCCGAAAAAAATGTGACGGCTTATTTTGTTTTTCTTTTCCCCCATTTTATTGTCTTCTCCTGACTTTGTCGATGCCACTTTTTTCCGACAAGTATGGGAGAAAGGGGGGGTATTGTGTAGAGTCACTGGTCTGTTCCTGATTCAGATGTCAGATTTCAGACCAATCGGATTTTCCAGACTCTACAGATGTTCAGATATTCAGACTCGACGTCAGATTGGTTCCGAGTCTTTAGTTTCAGACATGCACATGTATGCGGTCTTTTTTAGATGTGCACATGTTTGCCATCATTGCTTGTGATCCCTATCTTTTGTATTTCGACCAGAGTTTTCATGTGATCCATTGGGTCTCCACAGTAGAGATCCCATTCCCTATGCCATATGGGCTAGGATTTTCATGTGATTTCATAGGCTCACCAAAGTAGAGATCCCATTCTCTGAGCCAGTATGGGAGTGACCCAGTTCTCCGATGAGGAGACTTTCAGACTCCATTCTCCAGTGTTCGTGAACTCCAATACGAGGTTCTTCCGAGGTTCCTATGAGAGAGAACCCATCTTGAGGTCCCTATGAGAGAGACCCATCTTCAGAGATCTATGTATGCATAATTAGCGATGTTCTTTATTCGGCCCATTTAGAGATGGAGCAGTTGTCCACATGTTGTGGCGGACCAGAGTTCTCCGTATAGAGACTTAGTTTCAGTTGCAGTGACTCTGACAGGCGTAGTACAAAGCATATGCTCTCCGACGAGGAGATTCAATTGACTCACACTCCTGCCCGTTCGTCCTCCTCACCTGCACGGCATGAGAAGCAACATTCTCGACAACAACCGACAGTTGTGCATGGTGAGTTGATATTGTCTATAGTATCATGTAGTGTGAGTTGAAATTTCTTTCTGTTTGTCCAAGTTGAGCATTGCATTCTCCAGCTTGAGGAGGAGTGTTGGGGTATATGCGTCAAGTGGATGGGTAAATGGATCACTCCATGATCCATTTACCACATCCTGTGGTTTAGACCCACATCTACCGTCTGTGCGATGTGGAGACTCAGTGAGGGCTATATAAGTAGCCCCACACCCTCTTTATCCAGTGAGAAAGTACAATGCCTACATCAACCCTTTAAGGCGTTCTCCCGTGGTTTCTTCCCGCTCCTAAGGGAGTAGGGTTTCTCATTAAAATCATGGTGTTCTTTAAGTTTATTTCTTTTTCTCTGATCATGCTTCCGCATTCCTATTTTGTAACCTAAATGATTGGTTGGAATTCAATTGTTTTTTTTGCTATGATAGTATTGAAAAAGACTATAAATATATAATAATATATGTATAAAAATGATTTTTATTTAAATATTTTAAAAATACAAAATTGATTAAGTCCAATTAGTCACTCGATTTTCAAATTATTAATCCTTTCAATTAAATACCGATTATCGATTTTTTCAGCATTGGCAGGGAGAAAGTTGGAAGAATACCCTTCATATAGGGAAAGCGATGGAAAAAGGACCAAGAATATGAAAGACATTACAAAGTGGTATATAAATAATAGAAAAATAAACAGCCAACTCTATGTTGTCTTTATACCCCCTCAAGTGTGAGCAAAGATATTAAGATATGGTCCATTTGTGATCATATTGACTGAAAAAGGTCCTTACAAAAGGATCAATAACAATATACATAATCTGATCTGTAAAAGGCATATGGCGGAGATCTTTGTGTATAAAATCATGAATGTATTGATAGTCAACCTCTATGTGAAGGGTTTGATCATGAAGACTTGGTTTTTAGTATTAAAACGATTGTTGTAGCAGTGTTTAGTATTAAAACGATTGTTTGGCTGTAGCATTGCATGTCTATGTGTAATGTTACCTTAATGCACAAATCTTCTAGAACGGATTTAACTTACATCAACTCTTCTGCAACATGTGCCATAGCTCTGTACTCTGAATCTATATCGATCGAATAACACTATTGCTTCTTATCATGCCATGTAACAAGATTGTCTCCAAATATGCTAAACTATGTAGTGAACTTCTTGTCATGTTTGCATCAAACACTATCCATATTCGAGGTCCCACTATTTATAAAGAGGAACTCTTCTTTAATAAGTCTCCATTTCAAGGGGTGGTCTTGATATGTTTCAGAATATGCATAACTTCAAAATATTCTCTTTCCGGAGCCTGTGATAAATTTATTAACACTGCAAAGGAAATATTTGGTTTGCTGACAAAGACATAGATGAGCTTGCTCATCAGCCCTTGTATAACTTGGCATCCATGTATGTAGTTGTAAAAAAGCCATCTTGGATCCAAACATCTTGATTTCTTAATGTTATATGAGATGTAAAACACACTTGGGTGCATACATCTGTCGCTTATCGCAGTTCTGTTTAAAACCTTGTAGAATTTGTACGAGGGATTTCTCCTGCACAATAGTTTAATACCGAGTTAACTTCATGGTGCTGTTATCAGCATAATAATCGATACATGAGGGGTTTGCCTAATTTATCTCGTTCTTGGATTTATGATGTTTTTAACCTAACCTAACTTCTTTACAAATGAACCTTTGGGAGGGGGCTCACTTATCATTTCATACAAATAAGGGATTTTTACCCTCATTCCTATATGTAATTTCATAATTACATCCCAGCCCCTCAATTTGTATTTACACCCAGACCCATGTTTAGACACTAATCATACTATGGCATATCCTTGTGTTATCTTTTGTTAACTCCTCTCTGCTAACGTTAACGGGATCCTTCAAATGTTGACATATTTGCCATTTGAATTTGATCACATTTACAAATGAGCCCTCCCTTTGTGTCACATCCGACTCCCTAAGGTCGACTTCTGTTCTCTCCGTTTCCCTTCACAGTGAACCATCATCCTAATCGAGTTCAACTTAATCCTAAGTAATCTGCCTCCTTTCCATTCCTCTACATCCAACAGCTACTCATTTATCGAAAAATCCTTTTACAGTTCAGTCGTCCATCAATATTTCATTACGTGAAACTTACTATCACTTGAGAATTGTTTGATATTTTCAAGATAATTGTTCTTGAGGTAGTGCCGTGCTACAACTATGGTTCCACTTTGCCATAAATTCTTTTAGTGCAACCCAATTCTACCTCCCTTCCTTCTGGACACTACCATGTTTTTTTAAGTGGAATTCAAAAAAAAAAACCTTAATTGTTTGCTTCCACTTAATACAATTTGGTAATTTTCCTATTTAAATTATATTTGCTAGTAAGAAAATAACTTAAAAACTATGAACTTTGTGTGGCTAGCACAAGAACTTGTGTATGCACTTCATTGTTTATTTATTATTCATTTTATCTATCTATTTCTTAAGTTTTGTGAAAGTGCAGATCATTATGTGACTTAATTAGAACTATTTCTGTTTCTGCTGCATCTTTTTATTTTTTTTTGAGTTGTCCGTTGTCAGACTTTTGATTGCCGATTTTGTTTGGCAGGGAAAGCGTGCTGAGATTAAATGCGAGGCACTTGATATCTTGAGTGATGTTTTACATAGGTTTGGCAACCTGATTCCTACTGATCATGAGCGGTTGTTGAGTGCATTGCTGACTCAGTTAGGTTCTAATCAAGCAATAGTGAGGAAGAAGTCGATATCTTGTATAGGTGGATAAATATAACGTTTCTTTTCACTTTGTCTCTGGTGATCCAGTTTAGCATCTTCTGTTTTTAGTTAATGACAATGGACATTTTTATTTGGATAATCAGCTTCACTTGCTCCATGTCTATCCGATGAATTGTTGGGGAAGGCAACTCTTGAAATTGTCAAGTTGCTGAAGAACAGAAGTTTGAAGCCTGAAATGGCTCGCACAAACATTCAAATGATTGGAGCTTTAAGGTACTTCCAGACGTGTTATGGCCACATTTGCTTCTGTCATATTCGTGTGAGCTGTTATTAAAAGCAATATTAATTTGTTAAAGAAAAGACAATTTTTTCGAGATATGAAATATTGCTGAAGTCCTTGTTGAAAAGATCCGACTGTCTTGAGGCAAATTCCTAAATAGTGTTCTCACTTGTGAACACTATTTAGGAATTTGTCTCCGACTTACGCTGGCTGTCGGGCTACCTAACACAATCCTCCTCATTACCCGGGTTGGGACCGGCCGTGGCTAAGTTAGACCAAGATAGATCTGAATGAAGATAAAGAATCTATGTATAGCGGACCTGACTTAATGTGGGACGAGGCTTTGTTGTTGTATGAAATGGTGTTGAAATTCTTGAGTAACACGCCAGATCAAACCACTTATGTTCTTATCTGACACTGTGCTATTATTTTTTCTGCTGTGCTCATTGCAGAAAAGTGAATATAACCTATTGAACCAAAAACAAAAAGCATTGAAATCGAAGATAGCCTAAAAACATAAACTATAAGACAGGTAACAGACCATACAAGTGCACGACGAGCCCATCCAAAAGGTTTGGTTAGGATATGCTAAATTCTACCAAGTATATAAATGGAATCTAAACCATACACACCCTCCAATTTTATCTTCTAAATCAGCCACACTGAGAATCCGTCCTTGTCCCCCCAAATGAGATTTTTAATAACTAAATATAACACTTGGGCTAAGGGTTAAGTTTGTAATTTTTCTTACATTTCCCCCATCGGGAGCCTAGGTATCATATACACCACCAAAATAAAGAGCTTTAAATATTTTCTTTAACGGAATATATAATTTCTTGTTATGGAGGCTGTAAAGGGGTTGTAGATACCGCTGTACGAACATCAGATGCTAGATACCTCACACGTACACTTGTTGAAATAGTTTAAGACATTATTGTAGTTAGTATCTCATCAGGCAGTGAGATATAGTCTAAATATTTGTACCTTGCATTCTTTTGAAAATGTCTGTAACCTTTTGGAAGCTATGGCTTTATTTTGCTGATACAGCCGTGCAGTTGGATATCGTTTTGGACAACATCTTGGTGATACTGTCCCATTGCTCATTAGTTATTGTACAAGTGCGTCAGAAGCTGATGAAGAACTCCGCGAGTACAGTCTGCAGGTACATATGTGCACATGTTTATGGTATATCAACTGCCAAGGTTTCTTGATTTTCTGTTAAAACATATCTGACAGCCATCTATGTTTTGGATGTCAATAATGAAAATGACCTTTCTTGATACATTGACTGGAAAGTGAATTTTGCAGGCATTGGAAAGTTTTCTCTTGAGATGTCCACGGGACATATCTTCGTATTGTGATGATATCTTACGTTTGACTCTTGAATACCTGAGCTATGATCCGAATTTCACTGATACCATGGATGAAGATACTGATAACGAGACCTATGAGGAGGAGGAGGATGAGTATGGATTTGGTTTTCTTGTTTCAGATGTTTCCGTCTAAATTCAACATGTTTCATTTCACTGCCTTTGCTTACTGTATGTTTTCCTTTGTGAATCTCCGCAGTGATAGTGCGGATGAATATACCGATGATGAGGATGCGAGCTGGAAAGTTCGAAGAGCTGCTGCCAAGTGCCTGGCTGCTATTATAGTTTCTCGTCCAGAAATGCTGTCAAACATGTATTCAGAGGCACGCACCATTCAAATCTACTTAAGTGATCTAATGATATACACATTTTCTTATCATAGTCTGGCATACTGCTAGCTGAGGCATGTTTTCCTCGGGGCATACCTTTAGGCGGTTCACTGATGCATGTATTTATTTATAAACTTCTGACCATCCCCCTTGTATAGGCATACGATTTTTAGGAATGACTGGTTTTCTGATGCATAGATTCATTTTATAGAAGTCTGACCAACCACACTGGATATAGAATTTGTATCAAGGCAAATTAGTAGCTTTCGTAGTTTGGCCGGATAAAGTATCTGCTGTTGTCATGCAAGAGAGTAGACCTAATCTATCTGCTTAGAAGCTGAAAGGAAAATGCTTCTCTGACTCTGTCAAATTGTAATATCAATGTTCTTCAGAGACTGGATCTCGAGATTATACTGCTAAGCATGCTGATGTGCATATTATTGCTATTTGTAGTTTGCTTATTACGTTTCCGTTTGATAATCATTGTGCTCTTCATTTTACTGGGGTTTTCGATTTTTACAGGCATGCCCAAAATTGATCGAGAGATTCAGGGAAAGGGAAGAGAATGTGAAGGTAAAGAAACACTGTTCTTTTTCTAACTATAAATATGCAAATTGTAAACCCAGATATTTGAATTCTTTTTCCATTTATATTAATCTTCCATGTCGTTTTGCTATAGATGGATGTTTTCAATACATTTATCGAGTTGCTGAGGCAGACTGGGAATGTCACAAAGGGACATATGGACATGAATGATTCGAGGCAAGTGAGCATTGCCTTGTAATTTTTAATTTGGTATTGGGGCTATATCTAAAGCGTGATTGGAGATCCCTTGAATATTTACAGAAATGATAATTATATCTAAGGTTTGCATCAAAAGAATTATACCCTTTGGAGATTTGAAGTATCGGCTGACATATTGAAAATTGACTTATAATTGTTATGCATATTTGTTAAACTTTATCAGATTTTGTTTTTGGGCTTGGGATCTGAATGTGAAATTATCTATTGCTTTTTTAATAACAGTTTGCTTTTGCTATTCCATTCTTACTATGCTCATGAGTTTTGATCATTTGGTTGATTTTGGGCATGCCGATCAGTAACTTTTTATACTAGCTGGTATTTGAGATTAAGTAGCGAATACAGAAAGCTGAAACATGGAAACAAAGGTGGTTCACTCCAAAATTCACTCCTAATAATATCAGTCAATGCATTTCTGAAAATCAAACAAATATATGTCTGCAAAAAAGTTGCTCGATATTTCATTTTAAAAAACTTTATACTGCTATAGAAACTTCCATTAAAAAATTGCCAGAAAAACTATCCACTATATTTGAAAAACTAGCCATTGGGCCCATAAAACTCAATTCAAATAAATTAAATCACCAGTTTTCATGGAAAACAAGATAGATCTACTCAAGAAAATAACATTGTGGAATCTGAAGTACGTCATAATGAGAGGGCTCCTGACAGATTCTGGAGGTGCTTCTGCATGGAGGGGCATTGATGATTTCTTTGTGCGTTTGGATTAGGTGGCAGAAGTCTTTACAGAATGGGCTTATGAACTGCAGCCTGCAGGGAGGGGGATGCTTGTGCTCGAAGAGGAGGAAGGGGAGGGGAAAAGTGGAATGAAGTGAATTGCGGGAGGTTGAGATGGAAAGATGAGGGCATGTGTGTTAGTCTACATAACTTGAATTTCTATTTGCATTTAGTTCTGTTGGAGTATATGTGTGTTGCAACATGATGGGGAAATTGATGGAGATGTTACTAATAGAATAAATGCAGGCTGGCTAAAGTGGAGAGGAGCCTCCGCTCTTCTCTGTGATAAGAAAATTCCTTTAAAAATTAAAGGAAAGTTTTACAAAGCAGCCGTGAGACCTGCTATGCTTTATGGTTCTGAATGTTGGCCTGTGAACCATAGACATGTGCAGAGAATGGCTGTAGCAGAAATGAAAATGCTAAGATGGATGTGTGGACATACACGTAAAGATCGGATTCGGAATGATGCAATCCGAAAGAAAGTTGGTGTAGCTCCGATCGAGGATAAGATGCGAGAAAACCGTTTAAGATGGTTTGGTCATTTGCAAAGAAGGTCAACTGATGCACCGGTTAGGAGATGCGAGTGTTGGGATGTTGAGCTGGCCAAGAGAGGGCGAGGACGGCCCAAGAAGTGTTGGAAAGAGACTATAGATCTTAGTTTTTTTGGATATAAGTCCGAGATTGACCCAAGACAGATCTGAATGGAGGCGAAGAATCCATGTAGCCGACCCTACTTAATTGTGGGAAAAGGCTTTGTTGTTGTTGTTGTTGGAGTATATGCGTCATGTAGATGGGTAAATGGATCACTTCAGGATCCATTTACCACATCCAATAGTTTAGTCTCACATATACCAATGGTAAGATGTGGAGACTCAGTGAGGGCTATATAAGAAGCCCTTCTTCCTCTGTATCAGTTGAGAAAGTCAATAGACAATTCAGCCCTTCGAGGCATTCTTTCGTGGTTTCATCCGCTCCTTAGGGAATAGGGTTCCACGTAAAATCCCGATGTTCTTCATATTTATTTTTTATCTCTGATATTCACTTTCGCATTCTTATTTTCTAACATGGTTTCAGAGCGAGCTCGATTCTTGAGGATATATTCTTGAAGATTTATTTTGTTCATATTTTATTCGAGATTCAATTGTCAATTTTACTTGTAGATGATTATTGTTTTGTTCAAGTTCTGTCCAAGTTTTAGGGTTTTCTGAAACCCTAGTTGTTCTTGAATGGTTTCTAGTTGTTATTGAAGGATTTCGTTGGAAACCCTAACTCGTCTGGAATCTTTTGTTCTGGTGACCGAAGACCCATTGTCGGTGTAGACGTTCAGATCTCCATCTACTTTCAGATCTATCTCTAGGCTGTGCCCCATCTCCCATATCTTCTGTCGCGCCGATCATTGGTGGCGCTAAGGCAACACCCATGCGACACATCCCATATCTCGAAGAAGTGAGAGGAGGGCTCTCTAGTTGCCCCTCTCTTGATGACTATCTTGGGCGTCGTCAAAAGAATCCGACCTGTTTACAGAAAAGGAAGCTGTAGGAGGTGATGGCCTCAATCCCATGCACCGACACGTTCTCTTGAGAAAGAGGGTTCCATAACCCCGTAGTTCTCTAGCAACCGTTCTCCTGTGCACCTCCATAGGCAGCATTTCATCTCAATGCGACATAATCCCATGCGACACTTATTCGAAGGCCGCAGGCGGTGTGAGGTGGGCCACCTCCTCCCTCCGATCTCGCGCACCTCCAGACGGAGCTGCCCTTCGGCGGCATCGACCAAGGCGTCAGCCCCAGCGACGGCGAGCCTCCACAATGTTGCCAACTCCTCCTTTGCATGCTTCCAGGCAGTGCTTCTCGATGCTCATGTGGAGCATCTCCCTCCCAGGCGGCTATGGCCCTTCTCTAGTCTCTATTTCGAAGGAAGGCGACATTGAAGAAGACCCTTCGTGAGGAGGGTTCCCAAATGAGGAAATCCTATATAAAAAAATGCCACGTGGTTTTTTTTGTTATATGAAAATTGTGTACAAGCCCAAGTGGGGCTGAGTCCTGCTACATTTTTGGCCCGAGTGGGCTGATCCAAGAAAAAGGAGACTGAAAGAGAAAAGCCTCTATATATTGAGGCCCACTTTGGTCGAGAGATTTCATAAAAAAGAGATTCGTTCAAAAAAATACGTACGCGAAAAAAGAGAGGGAAGATGAGTCGGCTATAAAGAGAGAGAGAGAGAAAATAGTCGAAAAATGTCTTAGAAAAGGTAATAAGCTGGAAAAAATGAATGACTTATAAAAAACATTTGAGAATGTTTTTTTTCTCCCCATCTTCATTTATCTTCTCTCAACTTTGTCGATGTCATTTTTTTTCGGCAAGTATGGGAGAAAGGGGGGGAGTATTGTGTAGAGTTATAGATCGGATTCAGATGTTCGATTCTCCAGACTCCAGACCAGCTAGATTTTCAGACTCGACAGATTTTTTTAGATTTCAGACTCTACGATTGATTCTGAGTCTTCAATTTGATGCGCACATGTTTGCCAACATCTGTTTTGTGGTCCCCATCATTCTAGTTTGTTCGACTCAGAGTTTTCATGTTATCCATAGAGACTCCAGAGTAGAGATCTCATTCCCTATGCCAGGTGGTCTAGGTTTTTCATGTGGTTTAATAGGGACTCCAGAGTAGAGATCCCATTCTACGAGCCAGTATGGGAGAGACCCAGTTCTCCGACGAGGAGGTTGTTCCAGACTCCATTCTCTAGCGACCGTGGATTCCGACGAGGATGTTTTCCACGGTCTTTTTGGTTCGGCCCTTCAGTGATGGAGCAATTGTCCACATGATCCAATCTTCTACATGTGGCGGGCCAGAGTTCTCCCGGTGAAAACTCATTTCTAGTTGTTGTGACTCTGGCAGGCGCCACTCTGATGAGGAGACTTAGTTCGACTCACACTCCATCCCATTTGGTCCTCCTCACATGCACGACATGAGAAGTAACGTCCTAGACATCAACCGACAGTTGTGTATGCATTGAGTTGATATTGTCCGTAGTGTCTTGTATTGTGAGTTGAGATTTCTTTCTACTTGTCCAAGCTGAGCATTGCATGCTCCAGCTTGAGGGGGAGTGTTGGAGTATATGCATCATGTAGATGGGTAAATGGATCACTCCAGGATCCATTTACCACATTCAGTTGTTTAGTCCCACATCTACCGGTTGTGAGATATGGAGACTCAGTGAGGGATATATAAGAAGTCCCTCGTCCTCTGTATCAGTTGAGAAAGTCAATAGCTAAATCATTCTTTTGATGCATTCTACCGTGGTTTCATCCCTCTCCTTAAGGAGTAGGGTTCCACATAAAATCCCGATGTTCCTCCTGTTTATTTTCTATCTCTGATATTCGCTTTCGCATTTTTATTTTCTTACAAGTTCGATGTGGGAATCACTGATATGATCTGGTTGTGCTTGGAACCATGAGGATAATCGAATGTGTCACTTTTGCTTTTTTCCATTTGGTAGCCATGGTTGACACATGTGTTTCATCACTTCTGTTCTCTCAACTGTTATGATAGGTGAGCGAAAGTTTCCCATCACTTTGCACGTTTCTATTTTTTTAGCAGGATAGATTTACAGATGACCTTTTTCTAGCCGTCTTTTCATAGATAGCTTAACCGTGAAATCCAAGCTTTGTCAACATTTTAACTAAAAGCTATGCATGGAGATAAGTTTAGAGCGCATTTCTTAGTGAAATATTGCCAATGTTATTTTTAATCTGCCACTAATCGTAATGTCAGAAGTATAAATTTAGATTTCTGAAAGGTATCACGGGAATTTAACATGCCACATTTCATTGGATAACCTGAAGGGGTTAAAAACATTTTCCTTTTTCCTTTTGGCAGCTGTGTGGGACATGTGGGTGCATTCAAGCTTTATGTGATGCTTCATGTTTACTCTATGTTATGATAGGTGATCTAAAACTTCCCATCACCATTTGGCTTCTATATATTTTCTCCTGGTTACGTTTATATATGGCTTTTCTCTTTCCATTTTCTCCTGTACAATCTGGATGCTGAAATCCAAGACGTGTCAATATTTCAAGTAAAAAACTTTGTGATCTATCCAGCATATTGGCGCAGCGGTGAAATATATCCAATGTTCTATCCAATCTACAGATGAAAATAAATATAGAAATTTACCTTTTTTTGTTTTTTAGCATTTTGAGAACGATATAATTAGTTGTGTTTGCTGATCGATACCCTTCCAAAGGTTTGCCACCTGTTCACAGTTTCTTCAGTTTATATTAATTATTGTCAGAGAAGTCCAACATCTTCAATTGTGGCTTCTAAACTTGCTTTTATTGGAGTCTATTAAATAGCAAATTATTACTATTTTTATTTGCTTTGTGGCCATTTTTCACTATTATGCTAGAATAATAGGCTGTCATTTTTCTTGCTGCAGCCCGCGATGGTTGTTGAAACAAGAAGTCCCAAAGATTGTCAAATCTCTGAATCGGCAGCTTCGTGAAAAATCTATCAAGACTAAAGTGTGTCTTTATAATCAATTTCCCTTTTGCTTATTTTGGGTTCCTGTTTCTTAGTTTTCTTTTCGGCAATTCCAGGTTGGTGCCTTTTCAGTGTTGAAAGAGCTTGTGGTCGTTTTACCAGATAGTCTTGCCGACCACATTGGATTGCTTATTTCTGGAATTGAGAAGGCTCTGAATGTGAGCTTTGAGCTCAATATATTTTATCATGTTTCATTGATGTCTGATATCTTCTGTGTTGTTCATCACGTTTCTTTTTCTTTCAGGATAAATCTTCTACTTCAAATTTGAAGATTGAGGCTCTTCTATTTACTAGATTAGTTATGGCTTCTCATTCACCTTCCATTTTCCATCCGTATATTACAGTGAGTGCTTCTGTTGTGTCTTTTCTCCAGTACTTTGTCTTGTAGCTATTAACTGGCTTCCCCTCAGTCTTCCTGTTACTTGTCATTGTTGTGCTGCATGTTGTTTTTGCACATATTTAAACTTTAGTTGGATTTAGAATTTCGGTGGTACAAGATGGCTGTTTCATTCGATATGCATTATATAGCTTCCTTGGCAAGTTTGATTCATCGGATGAGTGATCAGCGGTTCCCGTTGATGTCAGTCTAATTTTTAGGCCATAGGATTATCATATTCACATTTTGGCATGCAGAGCATCGATTTGGGTTTGTGCTTTTTTGGAACTATTCACAACTATTTGTGCAAGTTAGTTTCTTACACCTTTCAAAAAAAGTTAGGTTTTTAAAGTGTCAAGGCTTTGATCATGTTGGTTTATCAACGCCGAAGTTAAACAGTATGGTGACACGTGTTAGGCGTGAGAAAATAGTTATCACGACTTGAAAACTTTATAGTTGATATGCTGGATGTAGGAGCTCGAATTTCTTGCTAGATTGAAAAACTGTAATCTAGACATCGTTCACGGATTAGATATATGTTGTCTGCTACATATCTACATGAGTACAATCTCAGAAAAAACAAATGAATGGCGATCCTTTTCCCACTATAAGTATGGTCAGCTACATGAATTCTTGCTCAAATCTATGTTGGAAGATGCATCTATTTTTTACGTTGGCTGTAGACCTGGCCCGGCCCGCCCGCCCAACCCACTCATGGGCCGGGCTTGGGCAAGAGATTTCGAGAATGGGCCGGCCCGGCGTGGCCCGCTCTTTGGCCCGCCCGTCAATTGGGCCGGCCGTGGGCATGTGTCATAAAACCCGGCCCGGCCCGGCCCGCACGTATAAAAATATAAGAGAAACTCTGGGTTATAACTGCTGGAATATGATGGTGTCTGCTGGGGGGAGATTCTCAGTGTCTATTGTCTACGGAAAGCTTTTTCCTGTACCTGGAACATTTGAAGTTTCTCTTGTAATTATAGAAGCATTTAGGAGGTCAGAGCTCCCGTTAGATTCATTATTCTTAGGTAGATTTTTAGATGGAAGCGATTTGTTCAAATGCGCATAGACAGTGGTGGCAACGGTGGGCACCAGGTACCGTAGTGGGGTTGTTTTTTGGTGAGAATGGTATGCTCCAAGTGTTTTACGTGCATTTGGAAGCTGCGGTTGCGGAGGATTAATGCTAGGTTTAGCTTTGCCATACCTTTATTTTAATTCTTTGAGAAGGTACTTCTCTTTGCTTTGTATCATTGTTCTTTTTTTTTGAGAGGGAGATAACATGAACTCAAAATCTTTTAGATGTTTATCGCCTTTCCTATTCCTATCACTAAAATAAAAGCTTCTATATTTTACTCTTGCTATTGTGTCAAGGATAATCTTTATGTATTTTGTGACTTATGAAACTTTCTAATAGTGAACTGTGCGACCTTGTTATATAGCAAAAAGTTTGAAGTACAGCAAACTTAATGAAATAATTTTCATATTCACAAAGAATATCTGGCAAGATTTATATATTTTGTGTGGATTGAAGAAATCCAATATTTGATTTTCCATCTTACAGCAAAATTTATATATTTTGTGTGGATCGAGGAAATCCAATATTTGATTTTCAATCTCACAGTAAAATTCTGCAGTAAAAGTATAGAAGTTGAATCTCAAAAGATGGAATCATAGTGTACCACGAAGTTGTCAATATACATGATTAGTTCAACTGATCCCACAAGGTTTTTTAGAATCCCAACATCATTATAATGCATTAATAATAACAAGGATGCATAAAACCGATCAAATTCTTATTTAAAACAAAACAAAACAAAATAAAACGATCAAATTAGGAGTTATGGATGGTCGTAAATTGTAAATCTGTAAGGCCTTTAAGCCGAAATTCCCAAGAGTTGTTGAGGTGCTACGAGGCCACTCTCTTGTGCATGGCAAAATGAGACTCACATCTTTAGGGTGCGTTTGGTTCAGAGGTTATCTGGTAGAGGGTAGCCCATCCCAAAAGTGATTATCTGTTGGATAACCTGTTTTTGTGTTTGATAGAGGGTTTTACTGTTGCGAGTGTTTGTTGTGATGCGATTGTATTAAAGTTTGGAAAAATGATTAGAAGTTGAGTGTTATATAATTTTTAGATGGCAAGACGATGTACTGTAATATTTTTTTGTTGTAATGAATGAAAGAAATGTGTGATCTGATGTATTAAATGTGAAAGAGAGTGATTTTCGGCTGGGCCCCACATGATGGAGAATAAAAAATAGATGGTGGGGCCCGCGAGTTGGTGATGGGGGTTTTGGTGGAAAATTTGGGAGAAAACCCATGGGTTTGGGGAGATAACCCGCATAGGTGCGTGTAACCCCCCACTCGAACGAGTCCTTAAGGAACTACTTGAGACTATATCTTTGAGGCCTTTTCCTCGAAATAACCTTGAGATGTACCCAATGAAGCCTGAGGCTAGTCTTCTTTTAAATGGTTCACTATATCTGTACCACGTATTGCCAATAACACTTTATTCTGTACCTGTTTCGTATTTACACTATAAACTGTACATAACTTTTGCGTATACTTGTGCATCTAGAGGTGCTAATCGAATCAAATATCTTTAAATCCATCAATGTATCTGAACTCGAATCGAATTCTAAATCTACTTTCGTTCTTGAATTTAAATTTGTTTTTTTGTGTCAAATTTGACTCCATTTAGTTTGAGTTCGAAATGTTAACGCCTTAACAATATTTAAAAGCTTTTACAATTTATTTGATATGAAGACTCCGTGGGGGCGTCTCCGTGCGAGTTAGGGCGCGACTCAGTGGGGGCGACTTCGTTCGCGTTCGCGAGCGAGTAGCGGTGAGTGCGCGTGGCACGGGCGGTGGTGAGAGGCGATGCGAGCTTCGGCGCACGGGTGCGACTTCGTTCCTTTTCGTGCAATGTCGCCCGCGCGCGAGGGCGAGTGGATGCGACGCGCTCGGCGGCGAGCGTGAGCAGCGAGCAGGCGCGACTCCTTCGGCGAGCGACAGGATCGGCGAGCGGTGCAGTCAGGGGCGACCCGGTGCGATTCCTAGCAAGGTCGCCAGTGAGGCCTCGGATGCGAGCGAGGGTTGGCATTTGGTGGAAGGGTGTCGGAGATGGCGGCTCTCTGTTGCTTCTACGCGAGGGCGTGGGCCACCGTCGTTCCCCCCCTTCGGTCGGGGATGCTTTCGCTGCGGTGGTCTCGACCATTGGACGCGGGCATGCCATGAGCCCTTGCGGTGCTTCTCGTGTCGGTGCTTTGGCCATTCGCGAAGGTGCCGCCTGTTGGTTGAGCTCCATGCAAACGTGTTGGTTGGCGAGGGTGGTGGAGAGGGGTGCGCTTTTCTTGTCGACTTCTGACGTGGGGCACGTGTCCAAGGCTTCATTTAAGGGAGATGTGGCTTGGCTTTCACCATGGAGGGCGTTGGCAAGGGGGCTCCGAGACTCCGAGGTGCGGAGTTTGTTGCGCGGGTCGGAGGCTGGGTCGTTGCAATTGAAGTGGCAGAGGCCAAGGGAATGAGATGTCGCCGTGCTGCCTGACAGGGTGGAGAAAGTCGTTGTCAGTGGGCTTCCGCTGGGGGCGAGGACGAAGGAGAGCATTTCAGTGTTGTTGCGGGGCGTGCTTGAGGTCGACTCCGTCGAGAGTTCGGGTTGTCAACCCGGTCAGTCATTGGAGGTCGTGCTTCGGGTGAGACCGGTTTGGGCCGAGAAGATGGGTTGGTGGGAGGTGCTGCTTGATGGTAGGCGACTGCTTCTTGAGTTGGTGGTCGAGGAGGTTTGGGCGGCTTTGCAGGCGGCTGGTTGTCGCAGGAGGGAGCTCCAGTTGGCGGAGGTGTCATCGGAAGGTGGAGGGCCGAAGCAACGGTCTCATGTTCAGCCCCCGGTGGAGGGGGCATGGCTCCCGGAGGTGGTGCAGACTTGTGCGGGGGGGGGCATCCGAGTGTGGCACGCTCCCCGAAGGAGGCGATTCGGTTCGGCGCCATATCTGCGGTGGGACTTCCGAGATTGGCGGCGGTTCCTCTGCCTTGCCATCTTGCAGTTGACACATGAGTTGCTTTGGGAGGTGGTGGGACCCGACCTGATGGCGCTCAGGAGGTTCTGCGTTCTATCGGGTCGGATCATTATCGGTCGTGGAGCGATGGAACCGGACACAGCCTGGGTGGCCGGTTCGGCTCCGTCGCTTCGATTTTTGGTTGTAGGGTGGTGCCTGCGCTTCCGGAGTTGGAGGAGGAGGTTGGTGTTTCGGCCCGAGGTGCGGCGGGTCTTGCTCAGTCCGACAGTTGTGAGAGGAGGGGAGCTGCGACCGAATTGCGGCTGGAGATATCTGTGGGAGAGCTGCTTGCGAAACGGGGGGGGGGGGAGGGGTGGACCTGCTGGGAGGGGAGGCGGGCGCGTCGGTGTCTGAAGTGTGGCGGAGGGGCTCGGCTGGTGTTGGGGCCGATCCAGCTGGTTTGGGGGTGGCGGTGGGGTCTTTGCCTTGGTCTTGGGAGCCACCGGTGTGGATGAGGGGGTGGTGGGCTTTGAGCTGCCGCTTCTGGAAGGGGTGGGGCCGCTGCAGCGGCGTTTTGGGTTGGCGTATGAGGGGGGGGGGGGAGGAGGGCAGAGAAGGCGGCGAGGGCTTCGTTGAGGTCCCCTTTGGCATCGGGGGCGGATGCAGAGGGTGCGAGTATGGGGATGACCAGCCCGTTAGTGGTGCGGAATCGTTTTGCTGCTCTCGACAGAGGTATTGCGCGGTGTTTGGGGATTATTCCTCCGAGGAAGATGGACGCTCCGTTGCTTAAATGAAGTTGCTATCATTAAACGGGAGGGGCCTGGGCCAGCCCGAAAAAAGGCTCGGGGTGCAGAATCTGGTGAGAGAGGATGGGGCAGATATCTTCTTGCTTCAGGAGACAAAGATGCAGTTTCTGGTTGACCAGGTGCGGCGGGAGATGAGTAGGGGGAGGTTTTCGCGGTGGTTGAGAAAGAGGCAGCAGGTGCTTCGGGGGGGCTGCTTTCCGGTTGGCAGTCCGATTCGTTCGATCTGCTGGGGACTTCCGTCCCCTTGTTCATCTTGTCGGTAAGGCTGCTACGGAGAGTGGATGGGATTTGTCTGTGCGTCACTAATGTCTATGGCCCTTGTCGGCGAGAGGATGGGAGCTTGGCTGCGGACTTGGCGAGTGTTGTGCCTGTGGTTGGTGATGGTATTTGGATCATCGGTGGTGACTTGAATATCACACTGTTCCCGGAAGACAAGCCCGGGGGGAGGGGGGGCGGTGGTTCTGATCCTGGATCTGCGGATATTAGGCAGGTAGTTCGTTCTTTGGGATTGTCTGTTGTGGATGCGGCCGACTGCAAGTACACTTGGAGGAAAACGAGATCGAGGCCCAGACTTGACAGGATCCTGATGTTGGTTGAGGCGGGGGAGGCTTTCCCGCTGGCGAGGGCTTGGGCTCTTCTGAGGACACTCTCTGACCACACTCCTGTTCTTTGATTTTCTGGGGAGTAACGCTTGGCTCGGTTCTCCTTTCGTTTTGAGAAGAAGTGGCTGTTGGAGGTCTTTCGGGACATGTTGGTTGATCATTGGCAGGATTTTGTGGTGGCAGGTTCGGCGGTGTCGCGATTTGCGGCCAAACTTGAATCCCTAAGGCGATTGCTGTTGATTTTTGGGAAGGATGTCGCCAGGAGGCGTCGGGCCATCAAGACAGAGGCAGAGGCTGGGATAAGCAGGTTAGATGGGCTGGATGATGACCGGGGATTGACTCCAGAGGAGGTGGAGGAGAGGGCAGCGTGGTTAGAGACGGTGTTTCGGGAGGACAGGAAAGAAGAGGTTCATTGGCGATAGAGATCGAGGCAGAAGTGGCTAAGGGAAGGAGACGCGAACATGCGTTTCTTTCATTCTGTGGCGTCCTGGAGGAGGAGGAGTTTCTTGCATGAGGTGGAGGTGGGGAGCCAAAGGGTGTCGGGCGAGAGGAACATTGGACTCGCCTTGCGGGAGCATTTTGTGAGGGCTTCGAGGAGAGTGAGGGAGGAGAATGGTTGGGGCTGGACGGGCCGAGGGGCGGGGTCTTTGAGTGGAACCCATGCTGATTCGTTAGTGGCCGAATTTACGGAGGAAGAGGTGCGCAGGGCGGTTTGGGATCTGAATGCGGACGGGGCTCCTGGCCCGGATGGCTTCTCTATATCCTTTTACCGGGAGTTCTGGGATCTGTTGAAGGGTGGCATTATGGAGGTTCTGACTGAATTCAAGGGTGACAACATGGGTTTTGAGAAAGTTAGTAGGGCCTTGATATTTTTGCTATCGAAGAAAGGGAACCGAGTAGGGGTTGGGGACTACATGCCGATTTCTATTTCTAATGGCATTTATCTCATTGTCGCCAAGGTGCTGGCTACCAGACGTAGGCTGTCTTGCCCTCTGTGGTCTTACCGACACAATCTGCATTCATTCCTGGACGATGTATGGCAGATGGTATCGTGATCGCTTCGGAAATCTGTCGTGAGTGGAAGAGGTCTACAAAGAAAGGGGCAGTTTGGAAGATTGACTACGCCAAGGCCTACGACTGTGTCAGATGGAGATTACTGTGGACAGCGCTGCAGAAAAGGGGATTTCCGGAAGAATGGACTTGGGTTAAGAGATGCGTCACCACTAGCTACTGCTATGTGTTGGTCAACGGGAGACCGGAGGGAGGTTGGTCCCAACCGCAGAGGAGGGTACGTCAAGGCTGCCCTCTAGCTCCCCTGCTTTTTGTGTTGGTTGCGGATTGTCTTGCGATCTTGTTTCAGTGTGCGGTTGAAGAGAGTTGGTGCGAGGGTTTCAGGATGGGGGACATCTCCGTTCCGGTGTTGCAGTATGCGGACGACACGCTGATCTTCCTGGGGGGGGACGGAGGAGCAGAACCACAATTCGGCTATTTTGGTGGATATATTTGGCTGCCTCTCTGGTTTGCAGATTAACAGGCAGAAGTCGGTCCTGGTTCCAATGGGGATGGACGACAAGGGGAATAACAGGTTGGCGGCGTGGGCAGGATGCCCTCTGGGGAGATTACCGATAACCTATCTGGGGTTGCCACTGGTTGATGGCAGGCTGAGGAAGTCCGATTGGGACTGTGTTCTTTGGAGAATGGAGGAGCGGTTGGAAGGGTGGAAGGCTACCACTCTGTCCAAAGGTGGGAAGCTTACATTACTGAAGCACGTTCTTTCAACCATTCCGATTTTTTTCTTCTCGACGAGATTAATGCATGTTGGTGTTAGAAGGAAGGTGGAGGCTTTTATGAGATCTTTTTTCTGGTCAGATGGAAGGCAAACAACGAGGGGGTTACACCTGATGGCTTGGAAGGATCTTGCGGTACCTGTTTCGGAGGGGGGCCTAGGTGTCAGGGATGTGGATTCAATGAACAAAGCCTTGTTAGCCAAATGGATGGTGCGCATTTGGGGTCCATCCGACTCGCCAGTTTTGCTGTTGCTAAGGGAGATTTATGGTGTCACAGGGGAGTTGGTGGCTGCGAGGAAGCGTCATGAGTCTTCGTTGTGGAGTGGGATCCGTGCCGTGATTCCGGGGCTTAGGCCTCTCCTTCGGCCGAAGTTGGGTAATGGTCTCCATTTCCGTTTTGGCAGGATGACTGGACGGGGGAGGGGGCGTTGGCCTACCGCTTCCCCAGGTTGATGGCGTTAGCCGTTAACAAGGGGGCGCAGGTGGCAGAGGTGACTGACTCTTGGTCGTGGGCGCCGAGGTTTCTTGCAGTTCTCTCGGATCTGAGTTTGGAAGATTTTTTGCGGTTACTTTCGGAGATTCCCCCTGTCGGGGAGATGTCGGGCGAACCCGATCATTTTGTGTGGGCAGACGGTAAGTTCTCGGTGAAGATTGCATATCGGAAGCTGAGTGGTGGTATGGGGGAGCGCGATGAAGACCTATGTGTTGACTTGAAGGTGATTTGGGCGGCTAAGATTCCTACTCGGGTTAAGGTCTTTCTTTGGTGTCTAAGGAGAGACCGTCTATGTGAGAAAGTGAGAAGAGGTAGACTGCTGGGAGCGACGGATTTGAAGTGTGACAGATGTGAGGACGACGTGGAGGATGCAGACCACATTTTCTTTGGATGCAGGTCTTCGGATAATGTGTGGGATTCGTTGGGGCTTCCGCGGCTTCGGTCATCCGATGCGGAACATTTTTGGAGATCTATTCGGGCGGTTGGTCTTGGGTCATCCGGTGATGTCTCCAAGCCCTTTGCCGCGCTCCGGGCTATTTGGCTTGGCAGGAATGATACCACTTTCAAGGGGCAACGATTTTACTTTGAAAATGTACTTGCGCACTGTAATGCTTTGTACGATTTCTGGATATCCAACTGATGTACCTTCTCGTTAATTAATGAATACTTTGGTGTGGTGACTCCCGCCTTGGGAGGGCTCCCCCGTTTTCTTATTAAAAACAAATGGCAGTCTTCTCCCTCTATAAGCGGGGTCATGCAAGCTATATTAGGGTATCGAATCAAATATCTTTAAATCCATCAATATATCTGAACTCGAATCGAATTCTAAATCTACTTTTGTTCTTGAATTTAAATTTGATTTTTTGTCTTTGAATATTCAAATTTGCCTCAATTTAGTTTGAGTTCGAAATGTTGACGCCTTAACAATATTTAAAAGGTTTTACAATTTATTTGATATGAAGAATGTTATAAAAAATGGCAGTCTTCTCCCACTATAAGCAAGGTCATGTAAGCTATATGGATACTTGCTCAAGTCCATGTCAAAAGATTCGACTATTTTTTACGCTGACTGTCGACTACCTAACGCAACCCCTACAAGGGAGGATTTCTTTTATGTTGAAAGATTTGACTATTTTTTACTCAAAATCCATGTTGAAAGATTCATACGAAGAATGCTATAATTTTAAGAATTTTATTTTATAACTTTATTCTTGAATATTGATAACTAAAATGAGTAATAATCTAACTAATAAAATATAATGCACGGAAATATTTAATATATGCAATCCTTGTATATATCGTTCTCTTTTTTCTGTGTTGAAATTAATTTATGCACGTCCTTTTTTATCACACATGATGGAAAACTTTAACACAATATGATTACCTTTGCATCTTGATGCAAAACAAGACTAAACTCCTATAGAAACTATATAAACTAATTATAGTATATTTGAAACAACAAGAATATAAATAAATAACTTAGCATGATTAAAGCACATCATGCATCATGATCATCAATGTCTAAAAACTAATCCCATGAATTGTAAGAGATTATCGATATATAGAGGAGCATTCTACTTATTGGTGATAAGAACTTGTTGATTTCTCTTGCGATGATCAATGTCTTCCACTATGATAACCACCATTGTGGGTTGTCATGCAAGAAAATCCCAACCAACACAATGAGAAGACAAAACATTGATATCTGAATAAGCCCCGACTATGATAGAACTCGACATAGCTTGGTTATTATCTTCTTGTGCAATGAGAGGCAGTATCACAATCTTCCCTAAGATTGATAGGTCTTTAGTAACTAAGGGTGAATGCTCTTAAAAAAAATAGTATTGGGATTGCATGAATAAAAAAATACATTTGGGGTGGGGAATTGAGTTATATTAAAGTATGATTTATATGGGTAACTGAATCTCTCTACAAGACTACCAACTCAATTACACTGCTTGCATGTTTCGTTTCATATTGTCTATGGGACTTTGATGTGTTGGTGGGTTATATAAAGAGAATTTTATAAATGTTAATAGAATATCTGCCCCTTTATGGCTTTCTTTTGTCGTTTCACCCCCTCATTTCGGAGTTGTATTCCGTGTAAATATATGTTTTCTACCGTGAATTGGTGGAGGGATTGGTGGGTCCTTTTTCTGAGTATGTGAAGAGTGCAGTTTGGGGGTTGAATGCTGATAGTGCCCTTGGTCCGGATGGCTTCCCGGTGCTGTTCTACCGTAAATTTTGGTATTTGCTGAAGGTGGAGGTCTTGGAGGTGCTAAATGAGTTCAGGGAGGGAACAAGGCTTCGAGAAGGTCAACCGAGCTATGTTGTTCCTCCTCCCCAAGAAGGAGACGCCGTTGAGGGTGGAGGACTTCATGCATATTGCGCTTTCGAACGCGCTCTACCACATAGTGGCTAAGATTTTAGCGAACCGTCTCAAGGTCGTTTTGGACTCCGTGGTGCTGCTGGGGCATTCAGCTTTCATTTCGGGGCGTCAGATGGCGAGGGCTTGGTGATGGCGTCAGAGATTTGCCAGGAATGGAAGCGGTCGAAGACGAAGGGGGTCCTTTGGAAGATTGATTTCGCCAAAGCATATGACTATGTTCATGGGAGATTCCTATGGGTGTCTTTGCGGCGGAGAGGATTCTCGGAGGTTTGGATTGGGTGGGTGAAAAGGTATGTCAGTACCTCCTCCTATTTGATCCTGATGAATGGCAAGCCGGAGGGGGATTTTTTCAGCCACAACGCGGTATTCTTCAGAGGTGCCTGTTGGCCATGGGATCAAATTTTGCCGAAATTCGGTCGAATTTCGGTCGAATTTCGATTTCAGTGGGTGACCGAAATTCAGCAGAAATGGCCTGTACCGATCGAAATCTGAGGGCCCTAGTTCAAAAATCAATCGAGATGACCGAAATTTCAGTCGAATTTTGACCGAAATTTCGTTTCGGTCAGTCACCGAAACGAAATCGAAATCCGACATTTAAGTCCTTGTTGTTGGCTCCTATTCTCTTTGTGCTGTTGGCGGACGCTCTGGCTGTTCTTTTTAGGCAAGCGGTGGAGGCAGGATGGTGTGAGGGTTTCCGAGTAGGAGACATTTCTATCCCTTTGCTTCAGTATGCAGTTGATACGGTCCTATTCCTTGGGGGCTCAGAGGTTTAGACTTGCACGGTCCTATTCCTTGGGGGCTCAGAGGTTTAGACTTGCAATGCGACATGCTTGGTTGAGATATTCAACAGTCTCTCTGGACTTGTGATAAACATGCAAAAGTCGGTGGTCGTTCCTTTTGGGTTGGATGAGGTGGAATGCGCCAGAATTGCAAAATCGACGGGGTGCCCCATGGGTGAGCTTCCTATCTCCTACTTGAGGTTGCCTTTGGTTGCTGTAAAGTTGAAGAAGTCAAGCTAGGACTCGGTGGTGCAGAGAATGGAGCGTAGACTCGCTGGGTGGAAGGCGGTCACCTTATCCAGAAGGGGAAAGTTGATTCTTCTGAAGCATGTGCTCTCGGCCATCCCAATCTTCTTCTACTTCAATCGACTAATGTCGTTGGGGGTTAGACAGAAGATTGAGGCTTTGGTGAGGAGATTCTTTTGGTCGGACGGGAAGTAGCAGAGGTCCGGTTTGCACCTAGTGAGCTGGGATGAAGTGACGAAAATGCGTGCTTACGGTTGTCTTGGGGTTCGTGACGTCGAGTGCATGAACAAGGCCTTGCTGGTTAAGTGGGCGGTTCAGATTTGGAGATCTTCGACCTCGCTTGCGGCCAAGCTTATGAGGAACATGGCCTCAAATTTCAATGAAATTCTGTCAAATTTCCGTCGAATATCGATATCTAGTCGAAATCAAAATTCTACCGAAATGGCCGAAATATGGGGCCATAGTACAAAAAATGAGCGAAATGACCGAAATTTCGGTCGAAATTCGACCGAAATTCCGTTTCAGTCGGTCACCGAAATGGTGACCAAAACCGACATTTAGTGCCTTGTTGAGGAATCTATATGGCGTCAAGTGTGAGTTGGTGGCTGGGAGGGTAAGGTTTGAGTTGCTGCTTTGGGCTAGGATCCGTGCGGTCTTACCTTCGCTAGTGCTAAGATTCCAACCAAAGGTGGGTGATGGCCCCGTATTTTGATTCTGGTGGGCTGACTGGACGGGGGAGGGAGCGCTTGATAGTAGGTTCTCGTGACTTTTTGCTTTAGCGACATCGAAGGAGGCCTTTCTCTGGCAGGTGGCGGGCTCGGAGTAGCGCCTAGAGGAGTATGTTAGGTTGCTGTCGGAGATCCCACCGCCGGAGATCTTCTCGTTTGACGCCGATCTTTTTGAACGGGGGGTGCGTGATTCTCAGTTAAGAATGGGTATGAGGAGATGAGGAGAATGGGAGTGGTGCAGGGATAGGGAGCTTTGTCAGGACACGAGGGTGGTTTGGGCAACCAAGATCCCGTGCAGAGTTAAGATTTTCTTGTAGTGTATGAGAAGAGATTGTCTTTGCAATAAAGCGAGGAGAGGGAGGATGTTTGGTTTGGAGGACATGCGGTGCGACAGGTGCGAGGCGTTGGTTGAAGACGCGGGTTACCTATTTTTCAAATGCCTGCGTCGGTGCAGGTTTGAAGGGAGGCTGGGATTCCATGGGTAGAGGTCGGCGGGGCGGCGGAGTTCTGGAGATCGGTTCGTGCGGTGGGTACCAACTCCACGGGTGATTGTTCCAAGTTGTTTGCTGTGCTGTGGGCCATCTGGATTGGGCGGATTGATATGATCTTTAATAATAAGAGGTTTTATTCAACGATGGTCGTGTCTCATTGTAATGCGCTTTTTAGTTTTTGGGTCTCAAGGTAATGTACTCTAACCTTTTCTCAATGAAATAGTAGCCGCAACGACCTAATGTTTATTATTGTCATTGATTCCACGTTCTTTATTTCATCATCTATTATTTCGTATTAGATTTTATAGCTTTAATCTCTACTCTATTTTTAATGTTGATGATGTGTCTATACATGTGTGTAAGTATGTATATGTTCATGAGTGCCCTCATATGAACCACACTCATTATGCAGTGCATTATGTGGTTCCCTCCGAATTTTCGATCAAGATAGCCTCATAAACGACTGTATAGACTGCATATTCAGTTCGCATTTCAGATAGAGTTGATATAAGACGGTGTTTATTTTTACTAAAATTTCGGTAGCTTGTATCAAGGAGAAAAACTACTTACACCAAAATTGTGTTTTTATGACCTTATTATTGGGAATCCTCGAGGATTCCGATATCCGTTTACACACATTTCACACTAATACATTCGCATGAGGTCGCACAAAGTATTGAAATTTAAGAGAAAATTTTTCGCGCTGCTATATTTGCACATGACATTCCAAACCGCATTCATCAGATTCAACAAAGATAAGTGCTACCAAAGTTTTATTCCATTCATTTTCATAATATAATTACAACATGTACAAGAAGTCTGCCAGTGCTTATAGTGTTCCCAAAATTTTGTACAGAAGAGAAGGGGAAGCATTTACATTATGAATCTAACAAAAGCTGAAACAAAAGTATACGTATCGTCTGCTATATACCCTATCACCTGTAATCATCATCAACTACTGGGCAGCATGCTCCTTGCCTGCCAAAACATATTAGGAACGAAGAGGCATCAACGGTTGCTGGTACTTCCCATAATCATATATATATATTTAAAGTGGATGCAAAAGAGGCAAGTAGAAAGCCATAAACATCTAAAATTTACATCTACTTGCAAATGTAAAAAAGGTTTTCAAATTTGCTTGTATGTACCTCCCCCCTGTTCTCCCTTTATCCCACCATTTCCTGTAATAACATATTTATATTGTAATTAATTGTTCATAAGTGTATATGTCTGTATATATATTCTCATATTATTAAAATCATATTATTTCAAATCAAACTTTATTAAAACACTTCCAACCAACTCTCAACTGTAACTGTCTCAGATGTAACTCTAGATTACTTAGATGTAGACATGGATGATTTTGGATGTAGAATCGCCAAGTCTGCTGGCGAAAGAAAAACTCAAGCGGTGAGGTAGCCTACAAATGGCTCTTTCGTCTCACCCTCTAATTGGATGTGCGGTCCAATAAAGGGATAGGTCTACTCCAAAACTACGCCACTGAGACGGGTGAGAGAGACTCTCCGGCCTAGACTAGTATGGGCAAACGAGCTCGTACGAAAAATTAAAACCGAGGATCCATCACCTGGGTATCCTAAAAACAAAGGGTCAGCGGAACTGGTCAAAAGTCGGGATCCCAATGAGGCGTAAAAGCACTGCGAGCTCGCGTAAAAACCCTGAAAGGGATTGGGATCCTAGACCCGCGTACTTGGCGGCGCTGCCCTAACTGGGCTTCCTATCTCCTGCCCAGTTGAGAGTTACCGCGCTCTCGCACAGTCAAGTGTAAGGGTCATCATGACCATCACTATTAATTGTCACTGATATACAATCTTACATACATACTGCTCAGAATCAGATGATGAGCATGCTTTATCTTTGAAGGTGTATTATATTCATTATGATTAACTCCTAATTTGATTATGTGCGAACACTTAAATATTAAGCCACTATCACTTATCAAAAGTCTATGGAAGCACTAAACATACGATCTTTCATACATACTGCTCGGAATCAGATGATGAGCATGCTTTATCTTTGAAGGTGTATTCTATTCATTATTATTAACTCCTAATTTGATTATGGGAGAACACTTAAACACTAAACCACTATCACTTATCAAAAGTCTATTGAAGCACTAAGTCACACATTTTCGACAAGTCTAATTATTGGAAGTATGGCTTTATTAAGCAATATAAAAGATCTGGTTGACACTTTTCCAATTTAGTGGAAGAGCTACTAGTGCTAACTTAATGGCTCTCTCTAGTTATTAGATGTAAAGTAATAAAAGAATCATGAAATTTCATTATGGAGTGGATAAAGACAAAGTATGCCTACTCAAAGGATAGATCTATTGAAGAGTTGTACAACTACTGCCTGCGTATAAATTCTTGATTTATAGTCTATAATCAACAAAACTTAATGTGGTCATCTTTTGTCTGATGGTAAATATCTAGACAGGGTAAGACACCATATTTTCCAATTTCAATTGATAGGTGTGATTTGTATACCGGGAAAACATATATCTTTTGTAAGTGCAGATCTATGCCAACCATAATGTCATAAATAGATGCGACAATCTAAGGGTCCCATACATGCTATAATTTAACTGTACTGTATGCTACTACCTCAACACTTTCATATGTGCATCCGTAATTGTAAATATTTGGATACATAGTAGGATCTTTCTAATGTTACACAAATATAACTATTTATAAGCTTACAGACCTATTTATTTTTGGAAGTATCTGTTCGAACTTAAAAAAACATAACATGCTTAATATCATTTGTAAACAGAACAATTTTACCATTAGCAAGTCCCGACAACATCATAGATAATTGATCTATTCCATCATTTGTTATCTTAACAATATGGTAATAGCATGGAAACATGGGATGTGGTTTAATTGCATAAGTAATTATTGTACACAAAGAACTTATGTATATATATATATTTATTTAACATATTCAAGCATCAATTCTCATGAAAGAACTGATTCATGATATCTATCTATTTAAACTTTTGCACACTCGATTTTTATAATTAAAGGACTACTGTGGGTAATATCCTAATATGATTCTACTATTTATTTCAAAGCATTTGAAACTGATTTGAAATACACCCTTAATTAACTTTAAGGATCCAAATGTGTCAAAATGACATGGTAGGCAGCAAAGGAAATGGTTTACTTGAGCATGCATGACAGCAAGGAGAAGGGTAGTGGGGACTCAGGGGAGTGTACCTTGTAGATCTCCAAGAATGGAGATCAAAGCATGAAGAGGCTCTTGATTAGAACTGGAATTAGCTCCAGAAATCTTGGGGCTTTACTACAGTTGGAGCTGCTGCGGTTTGATATAGTAACTTCTCTGATTGTGAGCAATGATATGATGCATGCTCTTAATTAGCTGGAGTTAAATTGGGATTTGGAGGAAGAAATATATAGGAGAGTGAGGGGAGAAAGTATCGTTGGCAATGGGAGAAGATTGGGAGACGAAAGAGAGAATTGGGCTGATATTAATAAGGTGGGAGAAGTCTTTTTCTTGACATGTATAGCTTTTGGAGAGCCACTTGGATGGGAAAAATGCCCAAGTGGAGTAAGAATTTAAAAAGGAAACGACTATTCTGCTGCTGTATACTGTACAACAGTTGAAAATTTTATTTTATTTATATATATTGAAGTTCTTTATCTCTCACATTGAGATACTAAAATCATCCTCAGTCGCGCCTTGAATCTCATAATTAGATGCGCGGTATCTCGATTTGATCGTCTCTGAACGACGATCAAAATGAGTATAATATTGATATGCTTCCGATCGGGTTTGCATGCCCGAATTTTTCGAGATACGGTTTTGGTTTGAGGTTAAATTTTACGAAATTAAAATACCAAATGACCTCCGATTGGCGTACGATCGATTTCGTTGGTCTTGTTTCGCCGAATTGGATTTTTAGGTGGTCTCGATTCGTTTTGAGGTTTCTGAATTTGCGTCGTGGCTTTTTCGCGGCACGCATTACGATGCGACCGATTTTTGGTTGATTTCGCTCGCACGACTTTTGATTCACGATCAATTGATCGATTTAGATTGTTTCGCGTTGACCAACAACTTTATTGGGTTAATCGGACCCTAATCAGATTGAGTTCGGGTTTACGTGGATCCCGGATGCTACAATTATCGATAATTATATCAGTTCTACAAATTTTCTTTAGCTTTAATTTTTGAATTTCAAAAATTCTTTTTTATTTTAAAATTAAAACATATAATCAATTTACATTTATTTCACATTTAAAAATATAAACGACACAAAATTCGCATGTTTCTTGCTTATTCTTCTGCACACTGCATGATCACTATACGGTGACCCATACGATCAGATTTGCGTACCACAAGTGTGAACCTTGTATGTATGTAGTTTGCGTGTGTATGTATGCAAATATATATGGAATATAATTGAGTTGTTTTTGAATGAATTCGAGTTAACTTAGATTTAAGTTGATTGAGTATCAAATCTGTATGTAACGCTGATATCTAGATTGTTTTTTTAATTGTTTTTTTTGAATTTATATCGAATGAATTCTTATCAACTTCAAATGAATAAAAAGTTTTCGCATGCTTGAGTTCGCCCTCGTTAAAATTTCAAAGTGTGATTAGTGTTGTCAAAAGCCCTTCGAGTGCTCGCCTAGTTGCTCAGGCGAGGCGAGGCCCTAGCGCCTTGCCTCCCTCCCGGTAAGGTGTTTTGCCTCAGGCGTCGCTCATGCGAGCACCTGGCTGGATGCTTTGGGCGCTCAAGGCGAGCGTCTGAGGCAAAATTAGGGCCTTTTGCCCACTTTTTGTGATTTTTATATTAGATATATATTAGTTTTAAGTGTCATTAGCACACCTACTTGTACAGATACACAGACATATTCATGTAATTTGGATGGGGCGTAACGAAAAGATATTCAACAATCAGAGGTTTTATGAAGATAATATTGTTGCTTACTGTAATGTAATGCTCTCTGTAATCTCTGGGGATCATGAATCTTTTAAATCTTTTTAACCTATTAAATTAATATAATTCAGGTGGTGGCTCCCGCGATTCCATCAAAAAAATGTTCATGTAATTTACACACACACTTCCTTTACATATATGTATACATAATACATATCAAGGTTGCAGAAGTCGGCAGTCGGTACTCGGTCGGCAGGGTCACTGACTAAGGATTAATCGGCAGTCGGGAGAGTAATCGGATTTAGTCGGGCATTAGTCGGTTTTGCATTTTTTAATTATTTTTAATATATAAATCAAATTTTAATATATATACTATCATTTATCTTCATAATTTTAACAAATTTAATATTTTCAAGAGCTTAAGAAATTACATCAAGAGAAGGAAAAATGAAGGAAGTTAAGATCAAACATTCAAAATATTTGGTACATAACACTAGCAAATGTTCAAAAGCACATACAACATGTCCAAAAAAATCCTACAAGTAGGAAATGTTCAAAAGCACATACAATATGTCCAAAAAAATACTACAAGTAGGAAATGTTCAAAAGCACATAAAACATGTCCAAAAAAATACTACAACATGTCAATCGAATCAATCCTCAATGTCATTATCCAAGTCCATCTCCTCTTCTTCTTCTTCGTCGTCGTCATCATCATCTTCTTCTTCTTCTACGTCTTCTATATCATCAAGATATAACTCCTCGTTCTCATTCATCGGTGTAGCATTGGAGCTCGAAGATGAAGCTCCCCTGCTACGGTCAACTCGCTGGCTCCTTCTCGGTTCCAAATTCTCTTCAGCACCACTAGCATGTGCTACAGCACTCCATGTCAATCCGGAACCTGGAAAAACCTCCTCATCATGAGCATCGATACCTCCAGTCCATTCAGCCATGTATGCACGATAACGAGATGAGAGAGGATCTTTTTCTTTTTCAACTCGACGTTCCCGCAAGTTCAAATTGAAACGAACATACACAAGATCATTCAGCTTCTTCGTCTCCAATCTGTTCCTCTTCTTGGTATGGATCTGAACATCAAAATTCAAATTTTAAATTTATATCAATTACCACATTATACTTTACTATTAGTAACCAAATTTGGTCGATGGAATGGAGTCATTACCGAGTCAAAGGTACTCCAGTTACGCTCACATCCGGAGGATGAAGACGTCAAGCTCAAGATCTTGATGACCATGGCTTTCAAATAAGGCGTGTCATCTCCATGATTATGCCACCAGTTAGCTATTTAAATAGAGAATTCATCAATATAAATATAATATAATATTGCCAAAGAGAGAATTGTCCAGCATGAAATACCTGGGTCATAATTGTTGTCATTTGTCATCCTCTGTCTCACAGCTAAAGGCTTGCCAAAATCACCGCGACCAAGTCTGTATGCTGGAAGCTCGTCTCTGGTAATTGCATCTTGTACATCCAAATCTGGATAAAATCTTTCCATGCACTCCTTGAACCCTCTCCTCACCACAACATCCGGATCACCACGAGACTCGGTGTAGAAGAAAAATGGGTTCAAGTAATAAGCCGCTAGATGCAATGGAGTATCGAGCCTCCCTTTGGTCTTGGAGGTAACAGCATCCACAAAAAATTTGTAAGATGACTCCACGCCATTGAATGATGCAACTATCTCTCGTTTGGCCTCTTCAAGCCCTCCGTACACAAAACCCATAGATGGACGTCGATCTGCGTCAACAACACGCAATAAACGAACCAATGGAGTGAAAACTCGGACGGCGTGTGCAACGTGATTCCAAAATGTAAGACTGAAAACAATAGAACTCGCTGTTTCTCCCCTCTTGGCCTTGTACCATTTGCAATTTCTCCACTCTTCTGAGGAAAACATCAATCTAAGCTTGTCTTTCTTCTCGTTCAGGCTCTCAAGAGTAAGAAAAGTGGTTGCAAATCTTGTTTGACCAGGCCTTGCAATGTCTCTCTTGTTGGTGAACTTACGCATCAAGCTTAGAGTTTTGGTGTGAGAGTATATAAACACCGTAAGCTTCTTTGCCTTTGTGATTGCACTCCTCACCTTCGTCTCTTTGCTTATCTCCTCCAAAGCAAGATCAAGGGAGTGCGCGGCGCACGGAGTCCACCAAATCCGTGGATATTTGGTGAGCAGCAATCTTCCCGCTGCTACATTGGCAGATGCATTATCCGCCACAATCTGAACCACATTATCTATGCCCACTTCATTAAGACACTCATCCACCAGCTTGAAGATGTAATCCGCAGTGTGTGCCTCATTTGAGGCATCTATGGACTTCAAAAATGAAGTCCCCAAGGTGCAATTAACACAAAAATTGATGATGCTTCGTCCGCGCATGTCTGTCCACGCATCGGTCATCAAAGAGCATCCTGTCGACTTCCACGTATCACGATGACATTGCAAGTCATCGTGCATTTTCTTCACCGCATCCTTCAGAAGAGGACCACTAAGCTCATACCTCGTGGGAGTCTTTAGTCCAGGCCCATACTTCCCAATCGCCTCCACCATCTGCATGAAGGGCTTCGTCGTCAGTGCATTAAAAGGAATCGCCGATGTATATGCCCAGTTGGCTATATACGGGGTGACCCTATCACGATGCTCTTTGGAGAATGCATCTTTTATGGTCATCTGACGCGAACCTTCCAATGCAACATTCTGCTCCAACGAGTCGGATGCTCGTGGTCTCTTCGCCGAACCCGCATCTCCAGTGATATCAACATCATCTCTCAGCTCTTGAACATCAACGGCTTTCTGGCTCTTCTTCCTTGCAACGTCATCAAGATATGCGATCATCTTCTTCTTCGTATCTTCGTCCACCTTTGGACATGCAGCCACGTTGCCTCTACGGTGTGCTAGATGTTGCTTGAACCTGTACACACCTCCCTTGACAACCTTCTTGCACAATCTGCAAGTAACTGTATTCGGATCTGTACGGTTCGAAAGATAACCATATTGCCATGCGAGATCAGTTGATCCTGGAGGCACGTAAAAAGACGAGTCGCTACCAGAAGCGACGTTCACGGGAGGTGTATCCATCTACATAGTCACAAACTCAGAAATTACTAATCAAGTAATCATCAAACACAAGTATCTAATTAACAACAAGTATCTAAATTAACTAACCATTTGGAATAAGAAATAAAAACAACCTAAGAAATGAAAACCTAACCTAACATTGTTATTGGCTAACAAGTAACAATAACATATTAACATGATAACATCTAAGTTCAACATCTTTAACCTAAGCAATTCTAAGCAACTACATGTCAACTACTTACTTCTAAGATCAACCTAAGCAAAATGAAATGAAAAAACAATTCATATTTGCTAACAATAACTTAGAACAAATAAACATTTATCATCAACATTAACAACATATAAAACCTAAGCAAAATGAAATGAAAAAACAATTCATATTTGCTAACAATAACTTAGAACAAATAAACATTTATCCTCAACATTAACAACATATAAAAAAGTAAAAGAGAAAACAAAAAATAATAAAAAAAAATCCTAACTTACAGTGCAGATGGCCAGGCGCAGGAGGCGTGGGGCCGGCGAGGCACTGGAGGCGATTGGGCGGCGAGGCGTTGGAGCAGCAGCTTCAAGGCGTCGGGGCGGCGACTCCTGAGGGCGGCGCCGGCGAGGCGATCGGCGATGGGGTCGGGGGAATGGAGAGCGCGAGAGGGGGTCGGGAGTTTTGGGGTTTTCGAGCGAGGGGAGGGTTTCTGGGGGCGAGAGACAGAAACCCTCGAAAGGGCTAAGTTATTTCGTAATCGGATCCGGTATGGATCCTTATGCAATAATCGGCCGATTTCTCGGCCGCCTCAACCGACTAGTCGGCCGCCTAGTCGGGCTCGACCGACTATAGGCCGAGTTAGCCTATTCAAGTCGGGTACCCCCTCGATTCGCTTAGTCGGTCCGACTAGTCGGTCTAGTCGGCCGACTTTTGCAACAGTGTACATTCATGTTTTAGTTCCATTACATGTACCTTGGACTCAAAAAAATTTATATTCTTCTACGTTTGCATATATATATATTAGTTTGAAGTACTATAAGTACGTAAATATACATATAAATAGACAAAAACACATGTATAAATAAAATGCAGACACATACATGTATACATAGGCATGCACACTGTCATATGCATAGACTCCTACACATATATACAAATATCTACGCATACAGACACACATACGAGTGAAAACACACACACACAAATACAAATATTTAGAAATACATTTACATACACATGCAAGTACATGCATACATTAATAAATAGTATATTGATCGCAAAATATATTTTGGTGATAGCATATATTTACATTTACATATACACTTGTACACGTACACATTTATACACACATGTAAACACACCCACAAATATATTGGATTGATCTTAGAATGAAATTTAAGTTATATATACATATATTTACAATTACACCTACATACTCATGTGTGTATGTGCACATATTTTATAGACTCTGGCATAATTTATTTATTTTATATATGACGCTTTGCTTTTCTCAGGAGGATGCCTAGGGGAGCACCTAGCGCCTCAGGCTTTTGCACCCCCTAGCACCTTGGAGCGCCTCTCGCTTTTAACAACACCGGGTGTTGTAATGTAAGTATTGCAAATCGACCATTTGTGAGATTTTATGCATTTATGTCTATTTCCTCTCCTTCCTCCATTTCTCACCCTTCTTCCTATTTTTGTTCTTCCCTCATGGTGATGAATGACACATCTTCGAAAAGAGGCTCTAGTTGTGGGGGCGTGGGGTGCTGATATTGTTGATGGTGAGGGGATGAGAAAGTATCTCCAATCATTATAGAAGGCTCCTTCATGTTAGTTGGGGTAGAAAGGGATGGACATGGGCATGTTGCTTATCGACCAGGTGGGGCGAAGATGTGTGGCTTAGAGCTTTAGGAGAGGGTTTGCCATTGCTCATGGTATTTGGGTTCGAGGACAAACTGAGTCAGACATTACTATCAAGGTTCAGGAAAGTGGTATGCGTATGCGTTCGGACAGACCACTGAATACATAATAAGTGATATTTGAGGGCATATGCGGGGTATATGCAGTTCTACGCAGTTTTATAACTTTTAATTTAAAAATAAATAAATATCTATGAATAACATTAGTACTGAATTTATGTATCTAAGTGGAGTTAAAATATATATAAGAAAAACTGTTCATGTTAGATGGTTGGGTATATGCTTTTAATTGCGTAAGATTTAATCACAATAAAACATTTAGCCATAAAAACTTCACATATTAGATGATTCATAATAACAAAACTTCATTACACGTACATGCACTACCTAAGCAAAACCTCAATCGGCACATATTAAAATATTTGATGATACATTGCATATACTCATGAAAACAATACATGAGATAAACATAAAACATTTCATATATACTCTAGTATAATGCATTGCAATTGTATTCAAATGCATGTCATATTCTTACAATTGAATGGAGGAAGAGACAAATCTACGGAATTAAGCACCTGAATTAGAGGATTGGAAAGTTGGAGATACTTGAAAAGTACGCGGGGCATATGCGGGGAGGGCACATAAATGCACTGATTCATGAAATCGGTTCGATTTACATGCCACACATGCATATGCGCCGCATATGCATCCCGTGCGGCTAATTTCATGAACATTGATTACTGTATACTATTAAATTAGACTGGGATACAAGCACACCACTTATAAAGTTGATTGCATCCATGATCTCATTGGCTATATGTCACTTTTTATCCCACACAATTCATTTTTATGTTTGGTCTTTTTACATTAGTTTAATATATGCTATCCCTATTCAAAGGTCTCATATGTACCTTTGTGCATATCCATCAATAAGAAGCAAAATCTCAATATCTGTGATGATCTCGATGATGTCACTCGTTTGTCATGAGTTTTCTTATTAAAAAATAAATCTGAGGCTGGAAATGTGCTAAAATCTTTTATCAACGAAGTAAAGAACATTTTTTCCTCTACAGTCAAATTCGTGCAAATTGATAATGCATTGGCATTCGATACTCTTGCACTCTCACAATTCTTCTCATCTCGTGGTGTTGTTCATCAAACTTCATGTGCATACATGTCTCAACAAATCGGTGTTGCAGAACGGAAACATCGTCACTTGATTTTACTCGAACCATTGTCATTCAGAGTAATGCTCCACATTTGTTCTGGGGTGAGGTAGTTCTCTCTGCTTTTTATCTAGTTAATCGCATGCCCTTGTCTGTTTTGGGTGAAAAATTCCTTTCTCACTGGCCTTTCTTGAGAAGGATCTATTCTCACCCGCTCCTCGTGTTTTTGGCTTAGTTGTCTTTGTATATCAGTTGTCTCCAGGTCTTGACAAGCTCTCTCCTAGAGCTGTCAAATATGTTTTTGTTGGACACTCCAGGACACAAAAAGGATACTGATGCTATGATCCATTGCGTATGAAATATTATGTTAGTGTTGATGTCATATTTTTTGATCGGTGATGTATTTTTCTCCTACATGAGATAGGTTGACTTCATTTGATTCAGATGATGAAGTCTACATGCCACCTCCTCCTACAAGCCCATCACCACCTCTTGTTGCGAGTTGCTCCACCGCCACCTCCTCCTCCTATACCTGTACCATCCACTTGCCTTGTTCCACCCTTGCCGCGTTTCTATACTCGTCGACCATATCTGCTCATTGGCCTCGCCCGTCATCCATCTCGCCTCAGGTTTTTCTGAATACATTGTTTCTACTGATGGATATGGCGATATGTCTGAGCAGTAACCTTTGTTGGAGGTTGGCATCTAGATTGAGGCGATCCCCAATGACTTGGATGTACTTATTGCACTTCGGAAGCAGAGGCGTACGTGTACTTCATATTCCCATGTTTCGTTTGATCGCCTGGCGGGGGATTTCAGGAGGTTTGCAATTGGTCTATCTGCCATTGTGATTCCACAGACTTACCAGGAGGCCTTGAGAGATATTCGATGGTGTCTTGCCAAGGAAGAGGAGATCGCCATGTTGTAGTCACACATCGCTTGGAGCTTAGTCCCAGCTCCTTCTAGAGCATCTATAGTCAGTTGCAACTGGGTATTTACTTCCAAACACCATGCCGATGGAAGTATTGATCATTACATGACCATATAAATTGCACGCGGGTTCACTCAGACTTATGCGGTGGACTATCTTGACACATTGTCCCCAGTTGGTTGCCACTCCACACTTCGAGTTCTCCTTGTAGCTGCAGTATGTAATTGGCCTTTATTTGAGATTGACGTCGAAAATGCATTTCTGTATGGTGATCTCCAGCAAGAAATCTACATGCAGCAGCCTCCGGGGTTTGCTGCTGAGGGGGAGTGTCAATAGATTTGTAGACTTCACAAAGCCATCTATGGCCTTAAGCAGAGTACAAGGGCTTGGTTCCAAAAGTTTTCGGACCTGATTGAGATTTGAGAAGCAGTGATTCAAGAGATCAAATGCAGACCATTTATTGTTTGTTCAGAGGACTCACAGAGGTACGATCGTTATTAGGGTCTTTGTTGATTATATCCTTGTTACATGAGATGATGTGCATGGGATCAAAAAGGTAAAAGAATTTCTTGGTCAACAGTTTGCTATAAGGATCTTGGAACCCTATGATACTTACTGGGTTGGAGTTTGCCAAAAATCAACAGGGTCTTGTGATGACCCAAAGAAAATATGTTACAGATATGCTAGTTGAGACATATATGATTGAGTGCTGACCTATCAGGATACCACGACTCCTATGGATCCAAGCATGAGGCTATACGATGATGATACATGAGAGGTGGATAGGAGAAGATACAAAGAATTGGTGGGAAAGCTACTTTATGTTATCATCGCTAGTCCAAACATCTCATTCGCCGTTAGTCAGTTGATGGAACAACCCAGACAATTACGTATGGATGTAGTCTATATGATATTGAGATACTTGAAGTCTTCTCCAGGTGCATGATTGTTATTCAGAAAAAGGGACACCCCTCACTATCATAGCCTGCGCAGATGCATACCACACAGGATGTCCTAATGACATGAAGTCTGCCTCAGGCTTTACTGTATTTGTTGGTGGCTCTTTAGTGTCCTGGATGGGCAAGAAGCAGACAATGGTTGCCATGTCTAGTGCTAAATCGGAATATCGAGCTATGTCACAAGGAAGCACATAGATGATGTGGGTCCGGGCTATTTTAGCTGACATATATATTGATGTACCTCTTTCTATGCAGTAATAGTGTGATAATCTGACAGCCTTATTCATTGCAAATAATGCTGCTTTTCATGAGAGAACCAAACTTATTCAAGTGGATTGCCATTATACATGGGACATGATACAAAAAAGTTTTATTTCTACTTCCCATGTGAGCTTAGGGGAACTAAGTACAAACATTTTCACCAAGGACTTACTCAAAGGACCATTTCAGAAGTGTGCATCCAAACTGAGCGTGATTGACATCTATGCTCCATCTTGAGGGGGGTGTGGATATATTATTGTGTTTTGTACTGTTTTCATGTTTATATTTATTTCCTCAATCTTATGTAATTTACCCATGGGCTCCTTCTCTACATAAGAGAGCCCTAGGATTCTTTGGAATATATATTGAATCATTCTCCCAACATACCCCAATTGTAAGAAGTGGAGGGATGCAACCCATATGCCTTTTCTAATATGGTTGTTGTGCCACAGAGACTGTTGGCACCTGAGAGTGGGAGACAACATATTTCAATACCTAAGCAAGAAAAATGCAGAAAATTTGTTTCCTTTCAATAATTTTTCTGTGTAATGAGAATACAAATATTCAAGCCCTAAACAACAAATACAGGATAATCGTTTGCCAGTAATAATTCTTCCATGTGAAACAATTTAGAAGCATGCTCAAGATAACCTGAATAATGAATGGTACTTCTCATTGTGTGTTTTGAGAGAAGAATAACAGTCAACTAGTGGCTTTCTCACGAATGAGGACGGGGTCATATCACTAGGAAGTACTCCCTAAAATTCTTCCTGAAATTGTCTCCATTGTTCTACTTCGCTTGGACATTCTTAAAGTACATAATATCAAATGAGGAATCATGCTCTGCATTATCCAAGGGTGTACCATATGGTTATCATTTTTCCATGTGCTATACTTTGCCACTTTCTAATTTAGTTGTAGTCCAAATAAGATGTGCTCATTGCTGTGGCCTTACATGGTATTAAAAAATGATCAAAATCATCGATCCTATTAATAGGAAAAACAATGGTTTATTATATCATGTTTCTTTTTCTAATGTTACATCTCGTGCCTTGTGGAATGAAGACGCCAACTTGCCACTGAGATGACTTTGAAGAATCAATCTTTGGCATAAATTTGAGCCATAAATATTCTTACATACATCCAAAAGGACTTGGACCACGAGCAGGGATGCAACTCGATTAAGTGTCATGTAGGTCACTAGAGGAAACACTACATTGTGACCATGCAAGGTAGCACGGATGGCGGCAAGTTATGACTAACGATCAACAATGTTGGATGATATTAGGGTAACCAAGGTGGGGGGAGAGAGAGAAGCAAAGATGGCTCTTGAAGACATGGCATTCTATAGGGCCATTACAACATTGTTGGGGTTGCTTATTGTGCCTGTGAAAGTTTATGCAATCTCCAAGGTTTGTATTGCAATAAGACATCTTGCTGCTCATTTTTAAGTAGATGCTTGAGAATATCTTAAGAGTGCATGATTATACGCGGTAAGTTCTCGGGAACACAACCTCACTAGATAGAGAGCCTCTTCCCAGCATCGGTTGGAGTGGGGAGGTAGGGTTTCTGCTCTTCTTGTTTAGTTTTGTATTTACTTTCTTCGAGAAAGATGGGAAGATCCAAGGTTAGTTTCATGTATCACATACCTATGCATACTTTCATAACTGTATTCTGATCCCTCCATAACTCATCTTTTCATCCGGACTTTTTGATAATAATTCTTTGTTACATGTAAACCCCTGCCGTTACTCCTTGAGTTAATCTAACCACTTCCTCGATTAGTTTACTCAGACATGCATCTTATTCAAATCCAATGGTTGATATTTTTTAATCTCATTCCTCCCTCCCTCAATTAAACCCACTTCCCCCTCCTCCGTTGAATCCCCTTCGACGCCCAGGCCTCTGTCTTCACCTCCAAGTAATCAACTCAATTGTCTTGGCCCCATCTCATTTCTTGCCCCTCAATTGTCAAATCCTATCCCTCACCCATCACATCCTCTCCCTCGCCTCTTGCTGCCCCCTCGTGTACATCACCCTCTCCTCCTAGTCACCTCTAATCCCTCACCGCCTGCTGTCCCTTCTCTTCCATCCTGCCCGTCGCCCCCCTCTCCCTCGCGGCACTAAGAGGTTGTTTGTGATGATGAGAGCTTGGAGCGGAGTACATGTCCAATAATTGCAGCCTGCGTAGTTGATAGTCGTACTTGGAGCTGCACCAATTAGGCTTTTCTTGATGACTATGAGATCATCGTTGTCGAGTTCACCGTAGTTGAAGATGTCTAACTTCTGGAGCTTCAGGAAGCACCTCGCAATAGTCTTGAGGTCATCATTACCCACGTTGTAGCATTCCACGAAAACATATTTTGATTGCGAGCATCATCACTGCACTCTGCTGCCTTATCTAGTGGGACAAGAGTGCCATGCAACTTGACCTACTTGACTTTGTTGTTGATATGAATTTCAAATCAGAGATTTGCTAGGGATTTATATTATCTTGTTCCTACTTGACTTTGTTGTTGATGTGAATTTCAAATCAGAGATTTGCTAGGGATTTATATAATCTTGTTCTTATTTTTCAAGTACACGTGAGACATTAACGTAATCTTAGCCCCTAATATCATTGTCTTGCAGCTTGCTTATGCCAGACACATGACCAGAAGCATCATCCCATTAGAAATTTGTACTGTAACATAAACATGAAACTTGAATAATGGAGACCATTTTGTTCTGCTGAACATACCGTCTGTCTATAATTCTTATGTAAGGGATATTTACACCTATAACCCTGAGTAATTTCGTAATTACAACCGGAACCCTACGTAATCGTGAATTACACCCAAAACCCTAAGTGGTCCATCCTATACACATAACCTTCCATTAGTTTAGTCCATTAACTCAACCAAATCATTGAGTTAATCTGACATATCCTTTTTCGAGTGTTCGTGTTTATTTATGGCACGAGACAACCTCTAGTATGGGTCTAGCTTATTGATTAATACGTTACAAAAAACTCTACTTGAATCGTTTGATTCCTTTTTTTACTGACAAAAATCCGTACTCAGACTCATCTATTTTCTTGAGTATGGGTTTTTATGGTCAAAGCATATCTTATTTTTACTAGGAGTTGTTTTCCTTGTTTAACAATAATTGCAGTTTTACCAATATTTACGGGTTCCTCATTTTTTTCTCCTTCACAGAGGAAATAAAGTGATTAGGTGCGGAGGCGTGGGGGGAGCTAATGGTGGTTCGGAGGAACTTTCTCCCTTCATTAATGAGGTGGGTCTAGAGATTTTTGATGTTGCTGGATGTCGGTATACATGGAGAAATTGCATATCCCGGTCACGTTTTGATCGCTTCTTGCTTTCCATGGAAGCCATTCAGTTGTTTATGTCGGCACGTGCATCGGCTCTTCCACGCGCAAATTCTGATCACACACCTTTGATTTGGGCTTCCAGAGAGGAGGTATGGCCAAGGGCGTTTTTTTTTTAAATTTGACCGAGCATGGCTCATAGAGGATGGCTTCAGAGAGATGATGAGGGATTTCTAGTGGGAATGTCAGTCGAAGGGCTCCGTTGCGGCAAGGATGGCGACGAAATTATCGTTATTGTGTGGACGCCTCCTAGAGTTCAATGAAAATGTCCGGGAGCAGCATCGTAGTAGAAGGAAATCAAACCAAGAGGAGATTGCTCACTTGGATCAGGTGGGGGACGATCGTGACCTAACCTTTGAAGAATTGTAAATGTGGAATAGACATCTTCAGGATGTCCTCCTAGAAGACAGGAAGATGTAAGCCTAATGGAGGCAAAGATCGAGGCGGAGATAGCTCAAGGAGGGGGATTATAATACCTATTTCTTTCATTCTATGGCCAGTGGCAGAAGGCGTAGAAACTTCATTCATCGTCTTGATGTTGATGGCCACATGGTAGTGGCTGACCTAGAGGTGGGACATGCACTCTGAAATCATTTCTATGAGTTCAGAAGAAGGGCTATGCGAATGGGATGGGGATGGCGAGTTAGGGGGGTCAGGAGGATCTCGTCTTCTCAGGTTGACGAGATTGTGGCCCCCTTTTTTTAGGTTGAGATTAAGCGAGTTGTTTTTCAGCATAATGTGGATGGGGTGCCCGGTCCAGATGGTTTCTCGATTATTTTTTATATGGAGTTTAGGGAGGAGGTTAAGGAAGATATTGTTGATGTACTGCAGGAATTCAGAATGGGCAATCAAGGCTTTGAGCGACTGAAGCGTTGATGTTTCTTCTACCAAAGCGGAAGATCTCGACCAGGGTGGAAGACTTCAGACCCATAGCATTATCCAATGAGATATACCTTATCATTGCCAAGATTCTTGCCAATCGACTTCAATAGGTACTTAAGGATATCATCTCGCCTGAGCAGTCTGCTTTCGTACCGGAGAGACTTATGGTCGATGGTTGGACGTTGGCATCTGATATAATTCATGATTGGAAGAGGACTCAAGGCAAAGGGTTGCTATGGAAGGTCGACTTCTCTAAAGTGTATGATTGTGTGGACTGGTGATTTCTATGGACATCTTTGGAGAAGTGGGGCTTCCTAGAGATGTGAGTGGCATGGATGAAGAGGTGTATTACGACAGCCTCATATGCAGTTCTGGTGAATGGTCGCCCAGAGGGAGGATCCTTTCAGCCGCAGTTTGGATCGAGGCAGAGGTGTCCATTGGTGCCCCTCTTGTTCGTGGTCGTGGTGGACGCTCTGGCAGTTATGATGAGTTTGGTAGCGGATGAAGGATTGTGCACAGGATATCTAAAGGAGGATATATCTATACCAATCTTGCAGCATGCGGATGACATAGTGATATTCATTGGTGAGGGGTCGGAACATGTGCAGATGATGTCCTACATTATGAATATTTTTGGTGATATTTCTGGCCTCAAACTTAATAGAGAGAAATCCATCTTTGTCGCTTTCAGCATGAACCCGAAGGAGATACAGGAGATTGGTGCTACTCTGAGGTACCCAAGGGAGAATCTTCCTGTTACATATCTGGGACTCCCCCTCGTGGCTGGTCACCTTCGTTTGGCGGATTGGAAGATGGTTCTAGACAGGTTGGAAAATAAACTTGTTGACTGGACGTCAAAGATACTCTCCAAGGGAGGAAAGTTGGTGTTGCTCAAACATGCTTTTTCAGTGACTCCTATTTTTTTTGCTCCACCAGTTTACTTCAAACGGGATTCTTACGAGGATAAAGAGTCTGATGAGGTGTTTCTTTTGGTCAGACGATAGGCAGGAAAAAAAGGGGATTCACCTTATCAATTGGGAGGTGATGACAAGAAGGAAGAGAGATGGTGGCTTGGGGATCTTAAGGTTGGAATGCATGAATAAGGCATTGTTGGCGAAGTGGGTACTTAGATTTTTGGGCGAAAATGAGGATCTGGTTTGACATTTGGTGCGGAAAATATATGGCATCCAGTGTTTTGTTTTCATTTCCAATTGAACATCCATTAACACAATTGGGGGAGGATTATAAATGGATAAATCTTTTTGATTTTCACTGGAGATTGGGAATCAATTGACTTTCTATGAGGAAGATGAGCCATGTCTGACCCAGCCTCGAGAGTACGCGTCCTCTGTGTGATGAATAAAATGGCAGTCTCACAACGATGCTATAGTCAAATAATGGGATGACTAAATACACAGGTTATCATAAATAAGCTAGTGCGTTGGCCTTTGTATTGATTCCCGAGCTTCAGACCTCGATTGTTGTCTTCTCCTTTCTACAACTTCACTCGCACCCTCTGGTTAACGACTCAATTAAATCAAAAGAAAAAAACAGTCCCCACCCCTCCTTTTCTTCCTCCAGCCCCCTCCCCCTTCCTCTATCGACCACCTCCCCCTGGACCCCCACCCACCCCAACTCCTCCCCCTTCCTCCACCGACCACCTCGCCCCCTCTTCCTCCAGCCTCCTTCCCCTACCTTGACCTCGATCCCTTAACGACCCACCACGCTATTTCTCGTCCTTCGATCCGATCAAGATCGACCCGCCTTAGGTAGCACTCAGATTTCACAACGACCATGGCGATCCACGGGAAGAAGGACGTGGCCTTAAACGGGAAGAAGAACGCGACGACCGCGATGATCCGTGCCAATCTCAAGGATTTTGTGTCAATGAGGTCCCCATACCAGATGAAGCACCCAATCCTTGTCCCCGTGCTGTTGTCCAATGCATAGTCCGTGCATGCGCATCCGCTGCTACGCTCGGCCTTCCCCCCTCCAGGCCCATCTTCTTGTTCATGGTGGCATTGGCCAGGCAGCTTCATTCCCTTCATATCAACGAACCCCACCGGCGTCTCTCCATAGGATAGCTTCTCCAACCTAATAAACCCCTCTGCGACGCTGTCGGGTTTTGATTCTGCACAGAAACAAAACCCAGCTGACATCCACATATTTTGTTATCACAGGACCCATTGAGACCACACTTGTTGTAGAAGTCACACGAGTCCAATGACCTCCTCCAAAGTGTGTTCCATGCTTATGTTAAGAAGTCCCATGCTTCACGGATGTAGAAGACTTCCGATATCTAAAAAAGGAGGTGCTTATGACTATTAATATGTGTCTTTACAGATCTGCTTGTCGTTGGGAGGTTGCAATGGAAATCTTCTGTTGCATTCTGAGGGTTCTACAAAAACGGAGGAAATGATGGGTTGATGAACTCATACATGTGGCTAGCTTTGACTCTTCAACTGTAGGACTATGCCTTCCTTGTCTAATTCACATCTAATCCAATAATAGTTAATTACTCATTATTTTCTGAACTAGATTTATCAACTGTGACTTTCTTTATACATCTGTAATGCTTGTATTCTGTTTAGTGTTGTGTATTCCGTGTATGCATATAATGACAGATCAGTAATACTTATTATGCTCACTGCTGTGTATTCCATGTGCTGAGGTTGCGGTTCAGGCTGGTCCTGAAATCCTGCTGGAGATTTATCGATGGTAGCAACGATTTCGACGAGTAGTCGAACCCCTCCCATGGAAGGGAAGTGGTGGTGATGCCATGCATGATGAGGTTGTCGGTGTCGAGGAGCTGCACAACACATGGTTATCCGTGCTGGGCTTCCACAACTGCTGGACCAGAGTGTCAGTACAATAAATGACAAAGTTGTTAAAAATTCCAGCTCGACGCTTGTTGTGGTTGCATTCGCGGCACTACATTCGTTAAAGATCGCATTAAACCGTGAAATTTGAGGGAAAATTTTTCACTTTTCGCATTTCTGCCATGACATTCGCATTCAATGTAACAACCGGAAATTCAACAACATGAAGATGAGCCACCAAATCTCATTTCATTAACTTTTCCATATATACAATATACTAACATGTATACATATATCCCAAAATTTATAGAAGAGAAAAGGAAGCATTTACATAATGAACTGAACAAAAATCTTTCAAAAGTAACTGTACCGTCTTGTATATACCCAGGTGTCAGGAATCATCAACCAGCTACTAAGATGCAGGCTGCTTGCCTGCTACACATGAAAGGTAGAAGAGACGTCAATGAGAGCTGGTACTTCCCAAAATCTTAATAAAATAAGCAGACATTTAAAGTGGTTGCAAAAGAAACAAGTAGTAAGAAATAAACAATTTAAAAGTTACAACTACTTGCTACTCATAAGAGATGCCCCAAGTTTTACCCATTCCCTTTCGTATGTCATATTTTTATAAAAAAATGAGCGAAATGTCGTGTGTGTGTATGATTTCTCCATTTCCCCATATATATATAGGGTTTAATGTGACTACCCCTAAGGGGGAGCTAACTTGGCTCCCCCCGCGTCATTTCGCTCATTTTTTATTTTTTTTGAAAATTTCTTCCGTGAATATTCATCATTATATCCCTATATTATGCTATTAAAATTACGTGCGAAACAGAGACTCCTACGACCTCCATCTAGACAGTCATTTTTTAACGGTAACAGAATTGCTAAAAATGACCACGTCTGGATGGAAGCCTTATGAGTCTCTGTTTTGCACGAAATTTTAATAGCATAATATAGGGATATATTGATGAAATCCACGGAAAAAATTTTCAACAAATTAAAAAAATGGGGAAAATGGGGTGAGGGAGCCACGTTAGCTCCCCCTCAAGGGGCAGCCCCATTTTACCCATATATATATATTCATATATTAGTTAATTGCCCATAAATAGATGTTATAATCTTTTTATTTAGATCTATTATGGATCTTGATAAGAAGATGATGAGGTGATGCTTGATTTGACTCTTCATTTCTTAATGGTGGAAAAGATGAGATTCTAATATGGTTCTCAATTCTATCTACTTTTTCAAGTCTAGTAGATAGTCTGTGATCTTGGTCTATGTATAACATCACACTATGACTTTAAGACGTGAAAAGTTCCTTAGGGTTGGGGTGTCTCCGTAGGCATGCGGTGTTGTATAATACATACTAACTAAGTTCCCAACACGTCAACTAGCTTATAGGGATTCTGAATCCAACTTAATTATAATCAATTCTAATTAACACAACTTATTATTTATTTTATCTCTTAACCAAGATACATTATAACCCATTCAACTTTGATTGTAACTCCTCTAATCCTCACCTACAACCGTTTCAGATCTAGCTCAGAATGATTCATATTTCGTCTTGAAATTTAGATGTAGCATCGCCCAGCCTGTTGGCAGAAAGTAAACAAAACTCAAGCGGCGAGATAGCCTCCTAAGAGGCTCTTTCGTCTCGTCATTTTATTGGAAGTGCGGTCCAATAGAGAGAAATACCTACTCTAAAACTACGCTCCAGAAACTGGTGAGAGAGACTCTTCGGAAAAGTCACTTTAGAAACCGACTCGACTAGTACGAGCAAATGAGATCGTACGAAAAACTAAAACCGAAAATCCCCCCGTATGGGTATTCTAAAACTGAGGGTCAGCGAAGATGGTCTAAAGTCGGGATCCCAACGAGGCGTAAAAATACTGCACGCGTAAAAACCTTGTAAAAGATTGGGATCTTAGACCCGTGCACTTGGCGGTCGCTGCCTTTACTAGGCTTCCTTTCGTCTGTCCAGTTGAGGGTCACCGCGCCATAGCACAGTGAGGTGTAAGGGTCACCCTGACCGGCATATATTATTCAACAATGGTTCATCACAACCAAGTATTTCTCGGATTTCACAATAATGTATGCTAATTAAATTGCTTGATTTGATTAAGCACTAAGCTTCCTATAAACTTCCTGGAAATTTTGATTCAAAATCATTGCTTATAATTGAATACCTGATATAACCATCCGGGGCAAATCATAAATTCACTGCTTCCATAAGCAATGGTTGGGGATCTTAGATTAGATCATCTTCAAGTTGGCCCACTAACCATCGTAATATGATCGAACATAAGTATGAGCTAAGGGTCATTAATATCGAGAACTTCCTCTTAGTTTTGCACCAAACAAATCAAACATTCAATTCGAGGCCTACAGAAAATTCATTCCCTAGCCTTACGTAATAGAACTGCGAGTCACCCGGCGTATTTAGAACCAGTTTTTTTTAAACTGATGTGCAATGAGGGAGAATCATCTTATCGTAACAAACATTTAAAACATACATATCACATAAGTATGTCCTCACTAAGGATATGGGCCTAACAACCATTTGGTCAACAATATAGAGTTCGTCAACTTCAGATATCAGGAACCCAGTTCCCCATATAATAGCTACTGATGAACTTACAATTCAAACATGCTAAAATTTTCCAATTTTTTTCTGATTTATATCTATTTAGGCGTACACAAATTTGTATTTTCAAAAATGTAAAGATTTTATATCTAAAAATTTTAGTAGAGGATTAAGTTTCAGATCACTGTAAGTGTCCTGAATCCAAGGCCCAATAGCAACACATCACATGGATTTATAGGAAATTAAATACGGAAGTCATGCATATTTCTAGATTCAGATTCACAGTAACTAATTCATATGCCCGAACAAAACGTACAACTCGAATTTAAACCTTTCTAATTATGAATTTGGGGGCAGAGAGCAGGTCTTACTGTTAGAGCAAAATACTTCTTTGTTATTCCACATAGCCCTAGGGTCTCTATATAGAGAGAAAACCCTTCGGTAAATTACATAGATAGACATGACGAAAATAATAAATACATAATACTATATCATGACATAACGTAAACCTCTACACTCCCCATCAAGATGGAGCATAGATATCTATCATGCTCAGCTTGGACGAACATTTCTGGAAAGGTCTCCTGAGCAATGACTTGGTAAATATATCAGCAGTCTGGTCCTCAGAATTGACATGTGTCGTGGAGATAAAGCCCTTCTGGATCATGTCTCTAGTGTAATGACAATCTACTTCGATATGCTTCGTTCTTTCGTGAAACGCTGGATTATTGGCAATGAACAACGCTGCTTGATTGTCACACTGAAGCTGCATGGGTAAAGAGACATTCACATTCAAGTCTTCCAAGACTGCTCGAACCCACATCATTTCTGTGCTTGCTTGTGCCATGGCCCTATATTCGGATTCAACACTAGATCTTGCCACAACGGTTTGTTTCTTACTTTTCCAAGAAACCAAAGAACTTCCTATAAAGATAGCAAATCCCGAAGTAGACTTACGATCCTTTGGGCACCCTGCATAATCTGCATCTGCACAAGCGGAAATGGACAAATATGTGTTCTTTCTAAATAGCAAACTTGAGCCTGAAGAAGATTTCAGGTATCTCAGTATCATGTATAGTGCTTCCATATGGACCTGCCTAGGTTGCTCCATAAATTGACTCACACGGCTTACAACAAAAGCAATATCAGGTCTAGTTATGGTGATGTACAGAAGCTTACCCACCATTTCTGTATCTTCTTTTGTCTACCTCTTCAGTATCATTGTCATACAATTTCATACTTGGATCCATAGGAGTGCTCGATGGTCTGCACCCAATCATTCATGTTTCAACAAGTAAGTCTGTAACATATTTTCTTTGGGTCATCACCATCCCTTGTGCATTTCTTGCAAATTCTGTCCCCAGAAAGTATCGTATGGTACCCAGGTCCTTCGTAACAAACTGACTACCCAAGAGGGCTTTAGTCATCTCGACGCCTTGAGCATCATCTCCTGTAACTAGATTATCATCAACATATATCATGACAACAACTATACCTCTGAGAGTCTTCTGAATAAACACCGAGTGGTCCGCATTTGATCTCTTGAACCCTTGCCGTTCGATCAGCTGAGAAAGCTTTTGGAACCACGCCCTTGGACTCCGTTTCAGGCCATAAATCGCCTTATGAAGTCTACACACCATGTGAGTCTCCCCCTCAGCAGTAAAACTCGGTGGCTGCTGCATGTAGACTTCCTCCTGTAGATCTCCATACAGAAACGCATTCTTAACATTAAGCTGAAAAATGGGCCAGTCGCGTAACACAGCTACGGATAAAAGAATACGAAGTGTTGAGTGTCGAGCCACTGGTGAAAATGTGTCCAAGTAGTCGACACCATATGTCTGTGTAAAGCCGCGTGCAACAAGTCTTGCCTTGTATCGATCAAGACGACCATCTGCATGATATTTAACTGTGAACACCCATTTGCAACTAACCACAGACGCACCTGATGGAATAGGAACCAGAGTCCAAGTCCCTCTAGACTGTAAAGCACGCATCTCTTCCTCCATAGCTAACTTCCAGCACTCAATCTTCATGGCCTCCTGATAGGTCCGTGGTATCTCTACTGAAAACACAGCTGCTGCAAACCTCTCGAAATCACCAGTAAGACGATGAAAGGATACCTGAGATGCAAGAGGATAGGACGCACATTTCCTCTTCTGTCTTCGAAGTGCAATAGGAATATCAATATCATTATCCACTGAACTGACTGGCGGATCCACCCCCTGTAGCAAAGATTCCTGCATTGGTACATCATCTAACCCATCATTAGTAGCCATATCGGAGCATACCTGAGGCATGGTGGATGATTGACTTGTAGCTTGAGCAGGCCCCGACCGTCGTGTGTTGAATTCAGGGAATGGTGAAATAGGACGATATGGAGGTCGTGGTGGTGGTGGTGGAGTGGAATCGGATTGACCCAGAGTTGGAGGTAGAGGAACATAAACATGAGTATCCGAAGATGTGGAAGACGAAACCAGTCTATCACCTACATGGGAGAAGTACATAACACAACAACAACAACAACAAAGCCTTTTCCCACAATTAAGTAGGGTCGGCTACATGGATTCTTCGCCTCCATTCAGATCTATCTTGGGTCAATCTCGGACTTATATCCAAAAAGCTAAGATCCCTTCGTATAGTCTCTTTCCAACAAAGAGAAGTACATAACATGCTCAAAAATGTAACGTTTGCGCTAACATAGTATTTATTGGTGATAGGATCATAACATCATAACCCTTCTGTGTCCTCGAGTAACCTACAAAGACACACTTGATAGCTCTAGGAGAGAGCTTGTCAAGTCCCGGAGACAAGCGGTGAACAAAGGCAACAATGCCAAAAACACGAGGTGTAAGTGAAAATAAGTCCTTATCCGGAAAGAGAACAGAAATTGGAGGTTTCTCCCCAAGAACCGAAGACGACATACGATTGACCAGATAGCAAGCTGTAAGTATAGCATCTCCCCAAAAAGCTAATGGCGCACAACTTTGAATAAGTAATGTGCGGGCAATATCAAGAAAATGACAATGTTTCCTTTCAGCGACACCATTTTGTTGTGATGTGTAAGCGCAGGATGTTTGGTGAATAATGCCTTTAGAGGAAAGGAACTGAGAAAGAGAACGAGTACAGAATTCCAATGCATTATCTGTGCGCACATATTTAATAGTAGAAGAAAAGACATTGTGCACTTCATTGATAAGATTCTTGATAACACTTCCTGCTTCAGATTTATTCTTAAGTAGAAAAGTCCAAGAGACACGAGAAAAATCATCAACAACAACCAAATAAAACCCGTGTCCCTGATGATCAGGGACACGACTAGGACCCCAAATATCTATATGAAATAATTCAAACGGAGAGCTACTGCTCCGACTCTGATGACTTGGGAAGCTAGAACGATGGTGCTTCCCTAACTGACAAGCTTCGCAACGAAATGATGAATTGGGAGAGATCTGAGGCAGAAGGTGATGCATTTTCTGGAGCGGAAGGTGACCAAAACGAAGATGCCACGTATACAGAGAAATCGAGCCCTATGAATGAAGAGAAACACCAACAAAGGAATTCAGGACCAGACGATATAAGCCATTATGCTCAGAGCTACAGCCAATCACCCTGCCCGTTAGTATGTCCTGAAAAATAAGAGATGATGGGTCAAATATAACACGACAATGCAAGTCTTTTGTAATCTGACTAATTGATAATAAATTCATAGAAAACTCCGGTGCATGTAGAACATTCTGTAAGTGCATGGAGGGTGTCAAAGAAATCTTCCCCTGTCCAACAATAGGAGAATGAGTGCCATCAGCTATAAGCACAGAGCGACCTGAAGAGATATCCCTGTAGGACTCAAGTTTGTCTCTGTCACGGCAAAGATGATGGGTGGCTCCAGAATCGACATTCCAATCAGATAGATCATGGAACGGACGAACAACAGTAGTACTACCTGAAGTACTGGCAGCAACAGAGGTACTAGCTGATGCAGATGCCGCAACATCTGAGGTAGTCGCAACGTCCGATGATGATTGCGACATAATGTCACGAAGCCTCGCCACAAGCTCCTTGAACCTGTGATCTGGAGTAGACGCTGAAGGAGGCTGAACATGTTCAGCTACACGTGCCGAAGCGGGAAACCCATGTTTGGAATAACATGTGTCCTCTGAGTGACCAGTGCGATGGCAATACAAACACGCCCTTGGAATACGGCCTCCACGGCCACGTGTAGCTCGGCTATGAAAAGAAGACAAACCACCTCTCTCACGTGTACTGCCATTGCCGAAGGAGGTGGAGTAGATGTGCTGGACGAAACTGGGATACGACTGAGTCTCTTGTAGACTTCCTCCATCGGAGGAATAGTAGCATCGGCAAGGATCTGAGAGCGGGCAACCTCGTACTCAGGAATCGAGAGCAGCAAGTAATACCCCCACCATGGTAGCATTGCGGAAAGTCTTCTGTTGCTCAGAAGTGGCTGTGAGCGGGATGGTACTGTATAATTTCTCTCACATCCCCCGCAGTGACGTGTACAGGGAATGAAGTGGCCGTCCATTTTGTTTCATCGTGAAAATATCATGCTGCAGATGTAGCATCTTAGTCTCGTTCCGGACCTGAGAATATGTAGTAGCAAGAATATCCCGCATCGCCTTGGCGGTGGGCTGATGGAGGACGTCATTGGCAACCTCCATCGAAAGCGTCCCAGATATCCAAACCTTGGCATACGCATCATCAGCCTCCCAGGAGGCATATATCCCCGTCTTCTCTATCGGTTCATCTCCGGTAAGAATGTGCTTCTTACCACCTGACTTCATTAGACTCATGAACTGCATCGACCACAACTCATAGTTTGTCCCGTCCATTTTGACTATTGACGCTGAACCCTTAAAGGCACCTATGGAGGGCAAATCAACCTTTTGTTCTGACATATTGCTGGAGAAGAAGACCTAAGGAGATAGACAAATGAACTGGCGTCTACAAAGACTCGTTCGGATTCAAGTGCATATGTAGACTTTATGCACTTGAATCCATTGCTGAAGCGGCGCCGACCGGAGAAGGAGAACCGCGAGTTGCGGCGGGTGGGATCTCGGCGGCGGGAGGAGGGTGGGCCTCGGCGGCGGGAGGCTGGATCCTCGGCGAGAGGAGGCTTGGGCCTCGGCGACGGCCGAAGGGAGAAGAGAGAAGGGGGGGGGGCGGGAGGGGGGGTAGGGGGCGGCGGGCGGGTGGTGGAGAAACCCTAGATTAGGGTTTTGGCTCTGATACCATGTTAGAGCAAAATACTTCGTTGTTATTCCACATAGCCCTAGGGTCTCTTATATAGAGAGAAAACCTTTGGGTAAATTACATAGATAGACATGACGAAAATAATAATTACATAATAGTACATCATGACATAACGTAAACCTCTACACTTACAAGTTAAATTTCTTCAATAACAAAAATAAACAGAGATCGGAATTTTAAATTTTAATAAAATTTATCTTCAAGATATCTAAGGTATGTTTTGATAATATATGCTTAACAGTAAAGATAAAATGTAATAGGAATGTGTTGTGCACAAGTAATATTAAATCCTCAAGTACAAATAACTATAAATTATCTTCAAGAAGCTATGTAAAACATGCTAACCTCCTTCTCTTGGTGGTCAAATTCTCATAATTGATACAATTTATTTTTCCAGTTAATATTTAAATTTTGATTGTTTTTTTAAAAAACAGATGCATTTATCTGAACATGAATTTAAAGAAAACTCTCCAAATTCTTTCGATAAGAAAGAAAGAGGAAATTGATTTCATAGATGAAAACACCAAGAGCTTAATTGTGCATGCATGGCAACAAGGAGATTAGAGATAGGATTGTACTTTGATTTTTCCCAAAATTTGGAGATAAACAAGCATGCAGTCAATACTGACGTGATGCATAAGCAATCGCATGGCCTTTCTGCATCGACACCGCTCCTAAACCTTCTCCAGATGCGTATGTATATATTGCATAATCCCGAGTGCCCGAGGGAAGAGCAAGAAAGAGTGTTGTAGTCAATCTCTCCTTCAGTGTCCTGAAGGCCTGCTCGCATGCATCGTCCCAAATGAATGTAACTCCCTTCTACGTCAATCGTGTCAGAGCGAACAATGCGTGAAAATCCACTGACGAAGCGTCTGTAATAACCCGCTGGCCCAACGAAGCTCTGAATCTGAGTAACTGTCTTGGGTTGCTCCCAAGATATAACTGCCTCAATCTTCGCAGGATCCAATGTTCAGGAAGGCGCTATGCGTTATTCGGTCGGAAGGGTCACTGAATATAGAGTATGCACTATGCAGTATGCGGGAGAGTATGCGAGGAGTATGCGGTTTAATGTTATTATGCAGGTGGGGTTATTTAGCTTTAGATTAAATAAAAAAAGTTCTATCAGAAAAGCGGCCGATTATAGGGTCGCATAGGGGGTATACTCGGCCGAGTATGCGGGTCAACCCACATACATAGCCGTTTCATCATACTCGCAGCGGCAAGGCTATCGAGTACGAGTATGCGGCTTACTCGGTCGTTTTTTCTGAACACTGGCAGGATCAACTGCGATGCCTGCTCTAGAAATGACATGCCATAGAAATGAGACCTGGGATAACCAGAACTCACACTTGCTTAACTTGCCATATAGCTTTTGCTCCCGCAATGTGTCCAAAACAATCCTTAGATCATTCACATGATCTCATTCATTCCGAGAATAATATGAGCACATCATCAATGAATACCACTACAAACCTGCCCAAATATGGACAGAAAATCTTGTTCATCATATCCATGAATGTTGCAGGCGCCTTGGTGAGCCCAGACGACATCACCACAACTCATAGTATCCATAACGAGTCCTAAAAGCTGTCTTCGGATTATCGGTCTTCGAGAACACTGAAGATCCCTGGAGCTAAGCGAACAAATCATCGATGCGCGGCAAAGAATAACGATTTTTCATCGTTCTCTTGTTCATCTGTCGATAATCAATGCATAATCTCTTGGATCCATCCTTCTTTCTTACAAATAGAACCAGAGCACCCCAAGGTAAAGTGACCGGCCTCACGAATCCCAAGCCAAGTAACCCCTGTAATTGCATTGCACCTTCAGCTCTCTCAACTCAGCTGGTGCCATGCGGTAAGTAACCATCGAGATCGGCTGTGTCTGGTAGCAATGTGATCTCGAATTCGATCTCTCTCTCAGGAGGTAATCCTGGTAACTCCTCAGGAAAAACATCTCGATATTCTGATACTACTCTAATGTCATGTGTCATCAGCTCATGATCAGATACCTTCCGAACAAATGTTAGGTAGGAATCTCATACCTGATCAACAAGTCTCTGAACTCTCAACACTGAAATATACTCCATTTTGGAGTCGTGTAATGTACCTTGAAATGTGAACTCAGGTAAATCTAGAATCTTGAAGACAACTGTCTTCCTAAAGCAGTCAACAAGTGCATGGTGTGCTGATAACCAATCCATGCCTAGAATAAAGTCGAACTCATCAAGCTGTAGGAGTAGACAATCTACGATCTTCTCGTGACCGCCAATCAGTACTGGAAAGTGCCTGACTGTTAGAGAAATGATAAACAACTTGCCACATGGCCCACGGATGTGATATGGAGAAGATAAAGTCTCTGCAACTCTACCTAAAGCAGCTAGCAATCTCGATGCAAGGAAGGAATGCGTCACTACAGAATCAAACAAAACATGGAAAGGTCGGCCCAAGACTGAGACCATACCTTTCACTACAGTAGCTGAAGAATGAGCATGCTCCTCGGTCACTGCATGTAGTTGACCCTGTCTGGCTGGTGCGATACTGGAACCTGCCACACTCTGTGTCTGTCTCGGCTGCTGCCTCCTGAAGTTGGAGTTCCTGACACAGGAACTCCCTGTATGATGTGCCTGTAGCTGTGGGCGAGACTCACCAAATCTCTAGGGACACTAATGTCGGTAATGTCCTCACTTTGGCACAAGTAACATCGGACTGGCCAGATAGATGGAGTGGTCGTATCTGTGCTCCGAGTCAGTCCTGTTGGGGGTTTGTCTGCTCGCTGCGACGCAGATGTTCGAGCGGAATATGTGCCAGTTCGGCGAGTGCTCCTTCTAAGGTAATCAATGGAGATGAGAGAGCACTACCTAATAATGCCGAACCCGTAGATCGAGAACTCCTGGCTGACCTCTGCTGTTGAAATAGTCGACGAATCGACCCAAAAGATCGCTGTGGTATAGGTGTCACTCCAGACGAGCTCCCAAAGTGTCTCTCTCCTATATTGTAAAGCCTTGAACTTGGCATATCTCGGATTTATGTAATAAGATCCGGCTCGTCAAGAGAAAACCAACGAAATTTGTTTCGTGTGAATCGAACTTTGTTTCGAATTGTTATAATTTTCGAAAGAAAGAGAAGTAAGGAAGGCTAAGATGTCATTAACCCATAATGACTGTCATTAAGATTAATTAAAAATGATTAAATAAACTAATGACGGATTAAAAACCGCTAATGAGCATTAGTAAACACTAATCAATAGTTAACAAAAGATAAGCGCAAACCGCGAAAGTTAAATCACGATTAATGAAAGTTAATCACGATTAGTGTTAATTAAGCGTCATTAGCGAATCTAGAATCCTCTAGAATGTTCTAACTTAAGCCTCAAGTTTGGGATAAGTTTTGGCTAAAACCATGGGCCAAAACCATGGGCCGCTAAACCATGGTTAAGGTCTAAACCATGATTTTCTAACCATGGTTAGTGATTTTCTGGGGCTTATAAGTAGACCCCCCCACGCATTCATTCTCTACGACTTCCACTACCACCACCACCCCAAGGGTTAGGGTCGAGAGGTCGGGAGGAGGAGTGGGAGGCGAGGGAGGAGTGCTAGCGAAGCGCTGCCGGAAGAACGAGGAGGAGAAATGTATGATCCTCTCTTAGTTTGCTTCGTAAGCTAGGCTTTCAATTCGTCCTCTAGTTCTTCCAAGTTTTGTTCTTGCTTCATCTTTCTTTCTGATTTGTTTTCCTGTTGTGGTTTGAGGAGAAATCTATGTAACACCCTACTTAGGTGCGGGCAGCTATTCACGTCAGTGATCCTGTGATTCATCACACGTTCACTCATCTAAGACGCGTGGTGTCTACCGATTCTCCATCGTTTATGTTTCTATTCTTTCTATTATTCTTTTATAACTATGTTGATGAAGAAATCTGTATAATACCCTACTTAGGTGCGGGCGGCTATGCACGTCAGTGACCCTGTGATTCGTCACACGTTTACTCACCTAAGATGTGTGGTGTCTACCGATTCTTCACCTCTTGTTGTTTGAGTATATTCTTTCAGTTTCGTTGTTATTTTCCTCTCGATTGATTTTATTGACTCTTTCCGTTTTTATTTTGAAATATGTCCCGATATAAGGGGAAATTCTGCCGAAATTTTCCGAGAAATATATCATGATATAAGGGTAAACTCTGCCGAAATTTTAAGAGAAAATATGTTCTTGACGTTCTTCGTGTTCTTCGCGTTCTTCGTTCGTTCTTCGCGTTCTTGACATGTTCTTAGCGTTTTGATACGAAAATGAAATTCGATCTTTTCAGGAGCCTTAAAATAGCCTTTCCAAAAAATGAAACTCGATAAAGCCTTGCATACACGAGAGAGCTGCTCGATTAGGTAATGAAATCCTTCCTTTTGCAATTGGGTTTTCAAATGAGATTATTGAAATTCTTGATTTTATGTTATGTATTATAAAGAACTCTAATTTTGGCTATTTTTTATAAAGTCTGAACAATTGCTTTGATATTCCCACTTAAATAAGAATTAAGCATCAAATCGATGCGGTGGCTTTGAAAGTTAAGGTTTGGGAGTTAAAATAGGCATAAATACGAGTATATATGCTTATGAATAAAATATATGTGAGTCTATACTAAGTGTTGTTGATTATGCAAATCAAAGACTTAACGAAAGAATTACATCATGGGAATTGATGTGGTTTGAGTTGGATCCTGAAAAGGATCGTGTGTCACGTTAAGGATGACTGGGAGTAGAACTACAGGTCGGGCATGCAACCTGTAGGTTTGTCAAAAGAAACCCGTATTGACGTTTCCCTACCTAGGTGGTACACGGTTGCCCTGTTATGATAAGTGCGCACGAAGTGATTGTTTTGCAACGCGTGGTACCGGGAGCTAATATCTTCGGGTTGAACGACGGAAGATGTAGTCGTGCCATTTGGAGGCACGGGTGGTTCAATAGCGGCTGGGTCACGATAATATGTATTTAAAGTCGCTAGGTTATATGAGTAAATGTTAGCCTGAGGTTTTAAGCAACCGAGTTCTCTAGGACGGTGTGCTCATTTGATTTTCCAGGCTGAGGGTTGAGACCCTGTTTAATAAAAGAAAAGGAAATTGTCAGGGTAGTATTGGAGGATTGGTTGAGGCGACGTGCGGCGGCATAAGCTTACCAAGATCAACACAGTCTCCAATCCCGAAGTGTCTACAGCTTCGGAGTCCAAGAATGGTGGGGTTCCCCTGGACTAATCCCTGATGTGGAATAGAAAGGAATGCGACTTAAATTAATGATAAAGAATGAAATTTTTGTGATATCAAGTTTTGGAAAATTACACAATTTGTTTACTTTTCTCTTCTTCGTTACTTAGCATTCGCTAATTTTTATCCTATGATTTATGGAAAACACAACAGGTATTTGTGAGCCATCGCAAGGACTTTAAAAAAATTCATCCAGCTTATATATTAGACATCCAGCCAGCCACAGTAGCTTTACATTTTAAGGTAGTTAGTAATCTTTTGTATATTTTCCTTTCAAGCTGATGTACATGTAAATGGTTATAGTGGAATAATGTATCATCTGAACTTTATTTTGTTAATGGAAAAGTTTTGAAATACTTTCTTCTGAGTATTTTTATTTGCAATCTATTTCTGAATGTTAGTTGTGATTGCTGAAAAAATTATTTCTGAGTAACCAGATCCGGATATGGGAGGATCCGACGGCCCGGGAAACGGGGTCGAGACAGATATCCTTAAACTTCTCCGCTGCATCAGTAGCCTCGGAGATGGAAGTGATTTATAATCCGGCCAGTTCTCCTGTACCTCCTCTCGCAGACCTTAGATGAATATTTTCAGATTCTCATCTGGAAATACAACAACTGTTGGAGTGTGCCGAGACAGCTCGGTGTATCGGACAAAGTAATCTCTAGCTGTCATCTGTCCCTGACGAAGCTCTGTGAAAAGTCAGCGCTGGGACTGCTTCCACTTCGCAGAAAAGAAGTGGGATCTGAACCTCGTCTCAAAGTCATCCCATGTGGACTCGCGGCCCAACTCAGAAACTACTGCATCCCACAATCTCTCTGTGAAATCTGCCAGTGAGTACTCCTTGAAAGATAGTCATGTGTCTCGTGGCGCACGAATCATCATCAATACCTTTATAACCCTCTTGAACCACTGCTCTGCTGCATCTGACGTCCATATGCCTTCGAACATGGACACGTTGGCCTGTTGGTAGGAAGTGAAAACCGACTGGTGCCTGTGGATAACGGAGTACTCATGTGCATCCTCATTCGCAAAGTCTACAGGGTCTTGCTCCCTGTCACTGTCTCCATCCTTTGCTCCATGCTCTGGCATCTCCTCATGTAGATCATCGAAATGAAGTTGTACCTCATCTGACTGAGGCTGGTCCTGTCTGGTCCCATCCTTAGATGGATGGTAGGTGTAATCTGACAACTCCTCGAACCTCATCTCCATACTTGTCTGTCGGTTCGCAATCTCTGTCTGTTGTGCCATAATCTGGTTCTGCTGATCTCGCATGGTAGCCTGCTGCTGCTGGAGGTCGGCAAGAGCGGTCATGATGCGCTCCAAACGATCAGTCATATCCTTAGCAGCTTTGGACATAATGGTTAGTCATAAAAATTGATGTTTACAGATAATATCATATATATTTTTTTCTCTTTATTGGAGTATTTGGTAGTGCGCCTATTGAGTTGTAGATGGGTAAATGGATACCTACAGGATCCATTTACCCCATCCAGTGGTTTAGTCCCACATTGTCCAGTGGTGGGACTTGGAGGCCCTGTGGAGGCTATATAAGGAGCCCCAGGCCTCCTGTAACAGATGAGAAAAAGCAATAGAAAAACACGCCCCTTAGAGGGCTTCTCCCGTGGTTTCATCCCGCTCCTCACGGAGTAGGGTTCCACGTAAATCCCGCTGTTCTTCTTTGATGTTTATTCTATTTTTCCATGTTTACGCTTCCGTTCTGATTTTCTAACATGGTATCAGAGCGGGTTCGATTCTCGAGGATTTCATGCTCTTTATTTTTCGAGATTCGAGTTGATGTTGAAGATGTATTTTTGTAAGATCAGTGTACTGTTTTATATTTTGTTAGAGGGATTTTATTTTAGGGTTCTTTGGAACCCTACTCTTTGAAGGCGGCGCACATCCTCCTCATTCTCCCAGGCGGAGGAGCCCCCATGCTTCCAGGGCTGCGTGCCACAAGGCCTCTTTCCAGCGGCGCGCATCCATGCGTACAAGTCTCATGCCACCGTCTCGCGTCGCCCTCTCTTCTCGTGCGGGCGGCGAGGCCCCGCACACCCTTTTCCAGATCCCTGGCGACGCGCCCATCGCCGTGCGCACCTTCTGTTTGCGCAAGCTGTGCGCGAGGGCACGAATCACCTGCTCCCTGTGCTACAGGCGAAGCCCCACCTCTTTCTCCTCCTCGAGCCGCACTCCACCAGGCGGAGATTCCCCTCAAGGCGGTACAGGCGCACGCATCTCGCCCTCCAGCGCCCTCTCCAGCGCCCGTGCGCATGCCCCAAGCCCTCACGCGGACCTCCCCAAGCGGGGCTCTTTCCTCCAGGCAATGTCCTCGTCCGCGGAACCCACCGCCGTGTCCAGGCGCAACCTACAGATCCCAGCCCCGCATGTTCCAAGCAACAGCATCGTGACTCTTCTCCAGAGCCTCCCACCGTGTCCAGGTGCGCCTTGAGCCCCCACCAGGCGGCACACGACCTCCAGCGCGAGGCGACCCTCCCGTGTCTGCACAACTTCCAGGCGCGGAACCCCCCTTCAACCCTTGGCGACACTCCTCCCTCCCGATGCCTCACGCGCGATGGCGGCGCTCCCTCTCCAGAGGCCCCATCGGTGGCGGCGGGATTTCTATGGGGTTCCAATTGGGAACCCTAAGTGCGAGCCCCTGTTCTATAAAAAAAATTATTATTGTTGGCCTGTTGGGGCGTGTGTTTAAAAAAAAGGGGGGGGGAGGAGGGGAGGGGGAAGGGAAGAGTATATCTATGGGCCCAAGTGTATGGGCCGTGAGTTTTTTTTTAAAAAAAAAGGAGAGAGAGAGAAGATTTTACAAAAAAGGAAACGAAGGGGATGCACACATAAAAAAAATCGTACGCAAAAGTGATGTTAAAAAAAGAAGAGAGAGAAAAAAGGCGCTTACCGAAAAAAAAGCGGTACGCAAAGTTTATCAAAAAAAAAGTTGAAAAGCCGTTAAAAAAAGGAGGTTGAACGGCTTATGTTAAAAAAAATCATCATGGCGGCTATTTTTAAAAAAAATGCCGAAGCCGCAAGTTTCATGTTCTTGTTGTTTACCCCCTATTTATCTTGTCTTCTCCCAACTTTGTCGATGTTCATGTTCCGACAAGTATGGGAGAAAGGGGGAGTATATGTAGAGTCACATGTTTTTTTCCAACCATTCCAGATTCACATGCAAATGTACAGACCAAGTCAGATTTTCAGACTCGATAGTTCGGTTTCAGACTCGGCGATCATTGTTCCGAGTCTTCAGTTCAGACACGCACGAGTTGGCGGTCATTTTCAGATGGTATGTTGCCATCATCAGTTCGAGGTCCCCATCATTCTTGTTGTTGTTCGGCTAGAGTTTTCATGTGAGCCATAGGGATTCCAGAGTAGAGGATCATTCCCTTGAGGGCAAGGGTTTTCATGTCGTATCATATGTACACCCGAGCAGTGCACCATTCTCTGAGCCAGATGGAAGAGACCCAGTTCTCCGACGAGGAGACTTCAGGCGCAGTTCAGGCTCGATGGTCAGATTCCGAGTCTTCAGTTGACTCACACTCCAATCCGTTCGTCCTCCTCACCTGCACGGCATGAGATGCAACGTCCTCGACTGCAGCAATGTGCGCGTTGGGTTGATATTGTCCGTAGTGTCCTGTAGCGTGAGTTGAGTTTCTTTCTGTTTGTTTGTCCAAGCTGAGCATTGCATGCTGCAGCTTGAGGGGGAGTGTTGGAGTATTTGGTAGTACGCCTATTGAGTTGTAGATGGGTAAATGGATACCTCCAGGATCCATTTACCCCATCCAGTGGTTTAGTCCCACATTGTCCAGTGGTGGGACTTGGAGGCCCTGTGGAGGCTATATAAGGAGCCCCAGGCCTCCTGTAACAGATGAGAAAAAGCAATAGAAAAACACGTCCCTTAGAGGGCTTCTCCCGTGGTTTCATCCCGCTCCTCACGGAGTAGTGTTCCACGTAAATCCCGCTGTTCTTCTTTGATGTTTATTCTATTTTTCGATGTTTACGCTTCCGCTTTCAATTTTCTAACACTCTTCTTAGGATATAATATGAAAATTAATGAAATTGGTGACATATGTAGTTATTGAATTCAAATGTCATATTTTCCTTCTCGGACTCATGACAAGTCGAAAGACTGTGCTATTCGAGAACTTAATGTGATCGAAATTGTAATACTGCAAATGCATGTAGCGATGTACCACGGCTCTGATACCAAACTGTAACGCTTTCGGATCCGGACACCCGTTTACGCTGCATTTGCGGCATTACATTCGTTAAAGATGCATTAAACAATGAAATTTGAGGGAAATTTTTCGTTTTTCGCATTTCTGCCATGACATTCGCATTCAATGTAACAACCACAAATCCAACAACAGGAAGATGTTCCACCGAAATTTCATTTAATTAAATGTTCCATATATACAACATACTAACATGTATACATATATCTCAAAATTTACAGAAGAGAAAAGGAAGCATTTACATAATGAACTGAACAAAACTCAGACAAAAGTAAGTGTACGGTCTGGTATATACCTGAGTGTCAGGAATCATCAATTAGCTACTGAGATGCAGGCTGCTTGCCTGCCACACATGAAAGGTAGAAGAGACGTCAGCGAGCGTGGTACTTCCCAAAATCTTATTAAAATAAGCAGGCATTTAAAGTGGTTGCAAAAGAAATAAGTAGTAAGGCATAAACAATTTAAAATTTACAACTACTTGCTACTCAGAAGTGACACTCCAAGTTTTACCCTTTTCCTTTCATGTCATATTTTTATAACGTGATTAATGTCGTGTGTGTGTGTGTGTATATATGATTTCTCCATTTCCTCGTATTTTTATAACTTTTGCGATCTTTTGTGAATGTAACACCACAAATGTGTGGTAAACGGGTACCCGGATCCGAGGACGCCACACCACAGCAAATGGGTACGAGCTGTCCTCATGGCGAAAACCGCAAACCGCTCTAACGCCTCTCCAAAAGGAGGTGCAATCCAACCACCCTAGCCACGTGATGTTGGCCGTGTTCCACACCTCCGCTAAGCAAGGACATCTATAAAACAGATGCGATCCACATCTTGTGCCACCTGACCCACATCTATCACAAGTAACCTCTGCCCCACCCAATTAGTGAGTGGCTTGAGGATAGAGTGGCATTATTTGGAATATGATGGATTTGTAGGGTAAATTCATCAACTTTTTAGGGATTTATTCAAAGTTAATAGATAAGAGTGAACGTCTGTTGAGTTATAGGCATGGTATCCAATACTTAGTTACAAAGTATGCACGTGCGTGCATACTTTGTATATGGGTGTAATAACTAAGTACGAAGGGTTAGAATGTATGTATGGAAGTATGCACGAACATGCTTGTAAAAATCCTTTAGATAATTGGAAATGATGAAAATTACACTTTACGATTTTATTAGTTGAAAGTCAATGCACTGGTACTTGAACAGAGATGGTCTAGCCATGGGGGATTTAGTGTTTTTGATGTCGATTACCCTGCACATGGTCAATCAAATGTTGCTTACCTCGTCAGGAATCTGCCTTTATCCCTAATTTCCTTTGATATTCTCTCCCATGATGTTATTGGTATTATTTTTTTGTATCCTTCACAGGCTCTGTCTGGTCCAGTGATATCTGCTGTTGGTGAGCGGTATTACAAAGTAACTGCCGAGGCATTAAGAGTATGTGGTGAACTAGTTCGTGTTATCCGTCCTAATTTTGAGGTAATATTCTATATCTTTTATTTTGTTAAAGTTGTTTGTGTTATTGATATATGCTTGTTTTTTTCAGAACTGTGTGTTGGATTTTAAACCATATGTCCACCCCATATACAGAGCCATTTTGACACGGTTAACAAACCAGGATCAAGATCAGGTCATTTTAATCATCTTTTTAACACTGTTAATATTTGCTTCACTCTTGGTCTTTGGTTGTTTGATGTGTCTACATGTTGGTTTGTTTCTTCAGGAAGTTAAGGAATGCGCTATTTCTTGCATGGCTCTTGTTATTTCAACTTTTGGTGACAATCTTCAACGTGATCTACCATCTTGCCTTCCTGTCCTGGTTGATAGAATGGGGAATGAAATAACAAGATTGACGGCAGTGAAGGTAACTCTAGTGAGCTCATCTTTCAGTTGTCATTTCTTCTGTTCTTTTAACTAGGTTATAGTTCTAATCAATAATGCCCCATCAGTAATTTTGCAAGCAATATACATATGATTGAATAGAAAAATACAGCAAAGATATTTTAATGTTTCCTATAATGATTTTATATTTATTTTATTATTTAGAGAATCTGCATAAGAAGTTGGTATACGTGTTTCCGAACCATCTGACATGATTTTATATACAATCTAAGTTGAGAATCTTTGAGAGGGAGACATATTTATACAAATATAACGTGTCTACATGTGCTCCCAATTTGTTGTTGCAAGTGTGGTGATCATGTCATAACTTATGCATGTCTTTTGGTTAGTTGCTGATTTACTTTAAGCAATTATCAAGCGTCAAACTTAAAAAAAGGGTATGCTATAATTGCTTTCAGTATCCTTGGATCCAGCAATAAAAATGTATTTAAGGCACTTCAAAGAACAAAATTTTCCAAGAAATGTCACGTCTAACACCTGTCTCGTGGTTAGTTGTTGGTTTATAATAAGAAATTAAATAATATCAGTCTATAAATGGTATGCTATAATAGCTTTTAGTATCACAGGACTCAGCAGTATACATTAAATGTATTTAAGGGCCTGCAGAGAACAAGTTTTTTTTGGAAATGACAAAATAAAGCCGTTTTTTTCTGGAAGGTCATATAGATTTTTTGTGGCACTTCTGCCTGGAGTTTTATGTTCTGTCTTCATAGTGTGTGTAGTTTTGTGCATTGATGCTACATTGGGTTATACTTTAAAATTCGACAATGAATAATCTAGAAATAGCTTAGCCGCTGGACTTGCCATCAGACAATAGTCATTTTGGTTTGTTCACTCGAACAAACTATCCATGCAAGTTGCAAAAAACAAAGATTATAGTTTCTCTGCTTGTCGCGGAAATGTACTGCAGTTTCAAATGCTGTGGTACCACGTGAACGTAGTTGCAGGCATGCTGGGCCTTTTCCTTGTGCTCCTGAGCATAATTTCCATATCGTCAGTATCCATTCAAATACATCACTTGGACTTGCATCTCTCTTTCTCTCTCCTGTTGAGCTTGGTACTACGATGGCTAAATCGCATCGAAAGCTGGATTTGCTCCTGTAAATTATGCTAGGGTGTCTGATTGGGTCATGAAATTCTTTTTACTTAGATACTGATTGGTTCACAAATGTTCCAGTATTGCATACACGTGATAATTTTAGATAACAAATTTGATTTTATGGTAGCGTTGCGTATCAAATTTGTGAAGCCGAAAGCTACGGCCTCCCTGAAAATGATTAGTGTTGAGGGGAATAAGCAAGATAATCATTCATCTAACCCTAGAGCTCTCTTATATAGGAGAAAAGCTCTACGGGTAAATTACAGGAAAAAGGACAATTAAAAGACCAAATAACATAATTACTCTAACACTCCCCCTCAAGCTGGAGCATATATATCTATCATGCTCAGCTTGGAACAACATAGATGAAAAGGACCTCTGGCAAGAGCCTTGGTGAACATGTCTGCAATCTGCTCTCCTGATGATACATAAGAAGTTGAAATAAGCCCTTTTTGAATTAAGTCCCGTGTGAAATGACAATCCACTTCAATGTGCTTTGTCCTCTCATGGAACGCTGTTTTATTGGCTATGAACAAGGCTGCCTGATTATCACATTTAAGATGCATAGGAAGAGGTACTTCAATAGTTAAATCATTCAAAACCGATTTAACCCACATCATCTCAGCACTACCTTGGGCCATTGCCCTATATTCTGACTCTGCACTGGATCGAGCCACGACATTCTGTTTCTTACTCTTCCATGCAACTGGTGAGCTGCCAACAAATACAATAAAGCCTGAAGTAGACTTTCTATCATTAGGGCACCCAGCATAGTCTGCATCAGCACAACCTGTGACAGATATAGAGGTATCTTTCCTAAACAGAAGACCAGCACCTGGAGACGACTTCAGATATCTCAAGATCATAAAAACAACATTCATGTGAGTCTGTCTGGGTTGCTCCATAAATTGACTTACCCTATTGACAGCAAAGGCTATATCTGGTCGGGTAATAGTGACATATAGCAACTTCCCCACGAGCTCTCTATACCGTCTCTTGTCCACCTCCTCAGAGTCATCATCATAGAGTTTAACATTAGGATCCATAGGAGTAGTAGCTGGTCTACATCCTGCCATTCCTGTCTCAGATAACAGGTCAGTAACATACTTCCGCTGTGTCATTACCATGCCCTGCTCATTTCTTGCAAACTCCAATCCCAGAAAGTAACGAAGTGAACCCAGATCCTTCGTAACAAACTGCTCACTAAGAAAATCCTTGGCTGCTTGAATGCCCTGCTTATTACTACCAGTGATAACAATATCATCCACATAGACTAAGATGATCACAGTACCTTGCTGGTCTCTCTTTACAAAGAGAGTATGATCTGCTGTAGATCTGACGAAGCCCTTCTGTTCAATCAACTCTGAGAGCTTCTGAAACCAAGCCCGTGGACTCTGCTTCAGGCCATATATGGCCTTATGAAGGCGGCACACCATACTGGACTCCCCCTCAGCAGCAAACCCTGGTGGCTGCTGCATATAGACCTCTTCCTGCAAGTCACCATATAAGAAAGCATTCTTGACATCTAACTGAAACAGGGGCCAGTCACGGACAATAGCAACTGCAATGAGAATTCGTAAGGTAGAATGACGGGCTACTGGAGAAAACGTCTCCTGATAGTCCACCCCATATGTTTGGGTGAAACCACGAGCCACCAACCTGGCTTTGTATCTATCAACCGTACCATCAGCCCTATGCTTTACAGTAAAAACCCATTTGCTTCCGACTACAGACGCACCTGGTGGAGGATGCACAACACTCCACGTACCACGTGACTGCAACGCCGCCATCTCCTCTTCCATAGCCAAACGCCATGGACTGCTCTGTAGTGCCTCCTGATATGACCTTGGGATTTCCACTGCTGATAACCCAAGGACAAACTTGCGAAACTCTGGGGACAACCGCTCCAAACAAGCCTGTGATGCAAAGTCCATCCCATATTTGGGATTCATTGTCCGCGCACGCTTTTGCCTTCTATGGGCAATAGGAAGATCAAGATCATCAGCTGGAGGAGGGATAGTATCATCTGTGCCCTGTACATCTGTCTGCGTATGCAAATCACCCGTGCCATTATTAGTACTCAAATGTTCATTACATACCTCGGGCGTGCTGGATGATGGAGGAGGCACATGAGCAGAGGGTCGACGCTGATAGACCTGAGGATAAAAAGTAGAAGGTGGTGGTGGAGGTGGTGGTGGGATAGGCTGTGGTGGTGGTGGCGGCAGAGTAGAGCACGGAATAGATGGAGGAGGAGGCACATAGATATCATCTCCTTCCTCTGAATGAGTGAGTCTGTCACCTGTAGGAGAAAAATACATAATGGACTCAAAAAAGGTGACATCTGCACTGACGTAGTACCTTCGTTTAACTGGATCAAAACACCGATATCCCTTCTGGGTTTTGGAATAACCCACAAAAACACATTTGACAGCTCTGGGAGAGAGCTTGTCAAGACCAGGAGAAAAACAATGAACAAATGCAACAGACCCAAAAACACGTGGTGTTAGAGAGAAGAGATCCTTCTCGGGAAACGCAGTCAAGAACGGAATCTTCTCCCCTAACACTGTCGACGGCATACGATTAAGAAGATAACAGGCAGTGAGAACCGCATCCCCCCAATAGGAGTGAGGTGCACGGCTCTGAATCAAAAGGGTTCTGGTCATATCTAACAAATGACGATGCTTCCGTTCAGCCACCCCATTTTGTTGGGAGGTATAAGCACACGACGTCTGATGCACAATCCCATGAGACATAAGAAATTTGGACAATTGGGTATTGCACAACTCGAGAGCATTGTCAGACCGTATGTACTTTACTCTAGCAGAGAAAATATTTTTTATTTCAATAAGAAAAGACTGAATAAACTGACCAGCATCAGATTTATTTTTAAGAAGAAAGACCCAAGAAAGTCTAGAGAAATCATCGACAGCAACAAGATAAAACCTGTGCCCTTGAAGGTCAGGGACACGACTTGGACCCCAAATATCAAAGTGTAGCAGCTCAAATAGACCATGATGACTTGGACCTATACGACTCGGAAAAGATGACCTGTGATGTTTGCCAAGTTGGCATGCCTCACACTGAAGATTGGACTTGGGAGAAATCTGTGGAAGAATATGGACCATCTTTTGCAACGGAAGATGGCCAAATCGAAGATGCCAAGTGTAGGGTGACACCGATCCAGCCCTCATAGGAGAGACACCAGCATAAGAAGATTTCACCAGCCTATAAAGACCCCCTTGCTCACGGCCAGTCCCAATCACTCTGCCCGTTAATATGTCCTGAAACACAAGAGTAGATGGATCAAATATAGCACGGCAATGTAAATCTTTGGTGAGTTGACTAATAGACAGCAAATTCATTGAAAACTTCGGTGCATAGAGAACATTGGACAGTCTCAAGGTAGGAGTCAACTGCACCTCCCCCTGACCAGTAATAGGGGAATATGTACCATCAGCTATCACCACCGATCGGTCAGATTGAACAGGATGAAAGACACTAAACTGACCTCTGTCACCACAGAGATGGTGTGATGCACCTGAATCCATGATCCATTCTGATAGATCCGTCTTGTAACCTGTAGTAACGGCAATGGGTGTGGAACCTTTGAAGGCGCCTACAGATGGAAAATTTACCTTGTTGTCTGACATGACGACAACAATAACCTGTAGCTGGTGGTTACACAATCTGAAGGACGGCTAGGGCATATGGTGCACACGGCTGCACGCTACAGAACATGATCAGGACACTCGCGCCACAGGGGAGAAGCCACGCGGGTAAACATGTGAAGCACGGCTAGGTTTTGCGTTGCAGGACTCGCGTGCACAGGAAAAGCATACACACAGAACTGCAGTTTGCGTGCAACAGGGCTTGGTTGCAAGGCTTGTGTGCACAGGACACGCACACGCACAGGACTTAGGGCTCGTGCGCAGGTTGCGCAGGGGCTTCAGAATCTCCACGCGCGTGCAGGCACGCGCAAGATCAAGAGAGGCGATCGAGTAGGAGGCGCGCTTCAGGGCACGATGGCGGCGATGGAGGCGCGCTCCACGTCGCAGGGACTTGGCGACCGACCCGCAGAAGGCGGGGGCTTCACGCTCGCACAGAAGGCGAGCGACCCGCAGGGGCTACAAGGGGCTCGCGCAGGGCCTGCAGGAGTTTGGCGCAGACGCGCGCCACGCGATGCGCAGGGGCTGCAGGCCCAGGCGCGTAGGGCGGCGGGGATCAAAAGCGGCGCCGATCAGGATAGGGAGAGAGAGAGGCCGGAGGGTGGGGTTAGGGTTAGGGCTAGGTTTCAAGAACTCCGGTCTAGGACCGTCGCTCTGATACCATGTTGAGGGGAATAAGCAAGATAATCATTCATCTAACCCTAGAGCTCTCTTATATAGGAGAAAAGCTCTACGGGTAAATTACAGGAAAAAGGACAATTAAAAGACCAAATAACATAATTACTCTAACAATTAGTAAGTAAGCCTCTGAAAGGTTAGCTTCTTTTGGAAAAGTATAAAACTAGTCCAAAACCTCCAAAAAGAGTAAGAAGTCATTGATTTGTGCATACTATATCGTGGATTTAGGAATTTTCATTAGCCTCCTGCACAATTTCTAGAGAACCAAAATTATCTTCCAGCTGACTGGCTAATTGGTGTAAACTTTTTATGTGTTATCGCTGTGGTTCATCATGGAGCTCAAGTCAGTTCATGCCAGGTCGTGCTTGCCAATGAAATCTTGAACATTCGGACATTTTTATGTATTTTTTCTAAATCAACCTAATGCAAATTAGTGAGGGCTTACAGTTTCTTTACAAATGGAACTCTGGCCTTGAGAATTGTGATTACAGTTTTATTTTCTTGGATTAGCTTGTCGAATTTAGTCTCTACCTTCTTTCATCCATTTAGTTATTTTTTTACATTCTGTATTTGACATCAAGGTGCAATTTTTAGGCATTTGAAGTGATTGCTTGCTCTTCACTACGAATAGATCTTTCTGGTGTCCTGGGCCAAATTTTTTCTGAGCTAACAGCTTTCCTTCGGAAGGTTTGTTTTAGCATCAATATGAAATCGCCATGCTTTTGAGTGATAGGAAGCAAGCTGGAGATGTTTCATGACCTTTATTTCATATACAGGCTAATCGTGCCTTGCGGCAGGCTACGTTGAAAACATTGAATTCTTTGGTTATTGCTTATGGTGATCAGATAGATTCATCGGCATATGAGGCAATAATTTCTGAGTTATCAACTCTTATCAGGTTTTTAATCTTATACACTTGTTATCTATTCTGAAAATTTTGCTGGTTCGCCTGTTGTTATATGCAAATGTTTCTGCAGTGATTCCGACTTGCATATGACTGCTTTAGCGCTGGAGCTTTGCTGTACATTTATGACTGTTACAAAGCTGATTGAGAAGATTGGCTCTGCCATAAGACTTAAAGTTCTTCCACAAGCACTTACTTTAATTAGAAGTTCCTTGCTGCAAGGCCAAGCTCTTCAAGTAAGCGGAATGTCTTGTCTTCAATTCTAAAAGGTGATTTGTAACCTAATTCTTGTTGCAGGCGTTGCAAAATTTTTTTGCTGCCCTTGTAAAGTCAGCGAACACAAGTTTTGATGTGTTATTAGATTCGCTTTTATCAAGTGCTAAGCCATCACCTCAGTCCGGTGGGCTTGCAAAGCAGGCTCTTTATTCTGTGGCCCAATGTGTTGCTGTTCTCTGTCTAGCGGCTGGCGATGAGAAATGTGTATCCACTGTTGAAATGCTTAAGAGAATTCTTCAACATAACACTAGTACAAATTCTGTAAGTCTCTTTCCTGCCATTTAGTTTTGTTCTTTTTCAAGCTTATATCAGCACGGCATCTTGTCATTTGACACGATTTTCTGGGCATGCAGTTGGAAAAACCATTACAACTTATTCCTGCAGAAACATCTGCTGGTAGCTTTAAATTCTGCAAATGGTTACTTTGTTCGCAGAAGTGCCTGTCAACCCTCCAGATCTACCAACCTTGATCCCTATGCACCTTCTTATCTTTGTTCCGGATACACCTTTCTTGTGCTACATCCTTTGTCTTTGGCTTAGCTAGTGTGAACTCATTCTCTCTCTCTCTCTCTCCCACATACACGCGCACATTTTTGGAATCTAGTTGTTCACATCTGCCTTCTTCCCATACCTATCTTTTACCTGTCAATGCACAAACTGCTGGTAGGTGTGCAACAGAGGCATGGAAAATCAGATGGAGAGTTTCTTCTGGGCCATCTTTATCCAGGGAACCATAGATGCAGGACTTGTGGAGTGGGGATCAGTCGTCAAGCCTCCAAAGATGGACGGACTAGGGATCTTGAGACTCAGAGATTTAAATCAAGTCTTCGCAATAAGTTTGTTGGTCAGATTGTTTGGCTCAGTGATGACATGTTATTATAGAGTCTTCATAGGCATCTATGGGTTCTTCGACAAACCGAATATTGAGGTTAGGAGTGTGGGATCACTCTCCATGTTTTGTCGGGACACTTGCTATGTCACTCGAGATTCGGGATCTACGTCCAATGCTTGGTCATTAAGGATGCAAATGATATTGATATACCCATATCCAATCCGCCACCATATTACTTTTATACATATTTTGGAATTTGTATCTGTTTTGATAAATCACTTTGATCTTCGCAAACATTAGTATCTGTATATGTATATCCGATTTCATATAAAAATATAGTTGTAGATTTAATTTTCAACCATGTATACTATAATTTTATACCTTCTTTCACCATATTTGGTATAATTATTATGATATAATCACATTTAGTATATTTATATCATGTGTATTCCATCTGATACATGGTTATTTAAGATAATTTTGTATATTTCTAATATTATTCGTATGCGTTGTGTATCTGATAGACGAGTCTCAACGTTGAGTCTCAAAGATGAAAAAATACTTCACATGCACGATTTTGTGGTCGACTAGGTTGATTCGTCCACCTGGTTAATCGATTTGTATTTGCATATGTAGTATGTATTTAGAAACAGATAAGGATATGACATCACCAATATTCTTAGTTGTTTCCATCCGTTTGCATCCTTATTGGTGATATATTGACTTATGTTTAGGAGGGATGGTTGAATGAAAGAATGTACTCTATGGGATCGTTTCCTTTAGGATGTATGCTATAGTTGTGGATCGGGACAATGCGATGATTGTTTCTCGGTCTACTTTTAGAGGGGAGATTGGTGTTTGGTCTCTTGCTTTTCTACATTTCTTTGTGGTTGAGACTTTGGGAGTTTTTGAGGTTGACGGAGGAGATTTGCTCCGTTGTGGCCCTTCCGTTGTCACCGATGATCAATGTACGTGGAGTGAGGGTAAGTTCTCGATTAAGAAGGTGTGCAGTGTTTGCATAGGTCTTGGGTGATGGCAAAGACATTCTAGCTTGTCTTTTCTCCTTTGTTGATGATACTTTCCTACTAAAGAGAGTTGAAGGACTTTGTACCCACTTAAATGGTCTGGTGATAGTGCAATGTGCCTACCACCCAAATGACCAGGGTTCAAATTCCCCTTTGTGGGGGTTGTGTTAGGTAGTCGACAACCATCGTAAAAAATAATCGAATCTTTCAACCTGGATTTGAGCAAGAATCCATGTATACGACCCTACTTATAGTGGGTGAAGGCTTCATCATTATTATGTGTTTCTGCTCTGGAGGTTTGGAGGGTTTGAAGTGGTTGGTTTTTCTTGAGTTGGGTGTTGGCTAGTCACGAATGGTTTGATATGGAAGTCCTTTGCTCCTCTTTGTTCACCATTTTAATACAATTTTTCATAATGTTCTTCATTCTTATTGTTAACTTTTAGTAATTTTTAATAATCTATTATATTGAGTGGCACGGTGAATGTAGTTTTTAATTGTGATACTTGAAAGCAATGGTAAAGTTTGTGAAAAAAGTCAACCTTTTCTTCTATGAGGACGGTCCTAGGCAAAGTTGAGTGAGCTTTAGCCATGGGAAGATCTTAGATATTGGGGTGGCTAGACGAGTATGCTGCATGAGTTCTAGAATATGCTAGCCCTCGGTAGTGGATCTGGAGTATGTCTCTTTCTGACTCTAATCTGAGACGAACCCGTAACCTTGATGTTGTTCTTTCTCTCTTGTTTTTGTTTGCGCTCGTGCGATCAAGTCTCTCCAAGACTAATGAGACATAGCATTATTCACTACACTCTGTCCAACCTGCCATGCATTTTTCACCTCTCCGGCAGGTGAAGTAGAACAAAGGAAGTCCCATTTTTCCTCTCCTTAGGGGCGTCACTACTCTTCCTCCCCTTCTTTCCTCCTTGGAGTAGTGGGCTAGGGTAAATGTGGTAGTCGGAGTGAGGGAAGGAATTTGATCAAGACTCTCGCTAGTTGTATTTTTGCTATAACTAGAATATATAATGATTCAGATCCCACATTTCTTACACGTCGGGTGCTGTCTTAATTGACCTCAGAACCATGGAAGGCTGTATCGACATCGATATCGTTTCGGCCCGTCCGGAAATGGATATATCGGGATATATCGACGATATCGGTGGAAATGCCGAAAATGGCTCAAAAAAGCCCATTTTTGGCATTTTTTCAGAAATTAAGATCATCCCAGATATTATAACAACAAATAACCTACAAATACACACTTATATCACACATATCGATCATTTATAGATCATATATTGCACATATCGATCATCATATCGAACATATCGCTGTTATTGTTTATTCCTGGCCTTTAGATATTGGAAATGGATTCCATTCAAGTTCTTATAACATTAAACAACTTACATATATACACTTAGATGACACATATAGATCATTTGTGAAGATTATGATCCTTATATTGCACATATCGATCATATCAAACATATCGCTGGTACGGTTAGTTGTTGACCTATATATATTGAAAATGGAGTTCATCCAAGTTCTTAGATCACTAAATAGCTTACAAGTATACTCTTAGATCACACATATCCATCGATCTATGAATCTTATATCGCATATATCGATCATTTTGAACATATCGATATTAATGTTTGATTTTTGACTTATAAATATCTTGTTTTTGAAGAATTGACTTATAGATATTGGAAATCGATTTCATTCAAGTCTTACAAAATGAAATAACTTGTAAACATACACCAAGTTGAAGAACCATTGTATGCACCCTCCTGTCGCACCATACCCTACCAGTATGGGGGTCTCGATATTAATGTGTTTTAATACTAGGTGTAGCTAGATATATATGTTTTAATACCAGGTGTAGCTAGTAAGTAGTTGAATCAATCTTGCATGAATAATAACATTTATATATAGAGATATCGGCGAAATATCGATGATATCGATCAATATCCTGTATTTTTTCTATTGAATCCAACCATTTTTGACCGATATGAGCCGATATGGCGATATATCGGCTCATATCCCTGTAAAAGGAGATACTGGGTAATATCGAAACTCCTACCCTGTCGAAACCGATATATCGACGATATATCGCCGATATATCGCCGATACGGGCTTCCATGCTCAGAACGACCCTTGTCTTGCATATCGATCATCGGTGAGTGATAGATATATCCCTTCTCAAGAAAGTTTTGCACATCAACTATGTCTTTTGTCCGATCAGTCCATCACGAAATGTCCTGGATCGTTCTGCCTCCACAGTAAGTCATGGAGGGTCAGGACTCCTCACTTCCATAGTCTGCTTAACCAAGACTTGAATTCCTAATGTATTAATAGTTGTTGTCTGCTCTTTGATGCTGAAAGAAGATTGAAGAGGGCTCAATAAATAGATGAAGAAAACCCTCCTCGTTGGGCTCATACCTCAGAATCTATACCCAACAATTATTAAGTAAACAAGAATTCATGTTTGTCCTTTTTTATATTGAATATTGCCTATTTACTGGTCAATTTTCGAATCTTCACCCGGGTCTTGCCTTCCTTCTAACATTTATTGTGTTTTCAATCTTTCGACCTTTGGCCGTGGCTAGGAATTCATCTCTCACAACATTCCTGTTGTTATTATCCATTGGGGCATAATCACTATGGACCTATGGCTCATTCCTCATGTGATTCTTTCATTAAGTCATCATAGGTTTTGTTTGCTTGCTTCTATCATGCACATTATCTGATGCTTCAATTGAACTAATGTTTCGAGCCATACGGGAAGGTACTCACATAGGGTATGTTGGTGAGCTCATTAAGTAAGAAGACAAGCCTGAGTATATAGTTGGCATCGACACATCACATTTCTTGCGCCAACCTTCCCAGGATATGCAGATCTTGGATTCACAACCTCTATAGCAAGAAACACCTGTCACTCCCCTCTATGCACTACAAGCTCTCTTGTAGATCCTTAGTAGTCGAACCTCACGGATTGGGAACTATAAGTTGGTTGCTTTAGTTAGGAAGATTGCTTACCCAGTTTATCCTCCTTCCGATTCAAGTACATATAGGTCAAATCATTCTCAAATCAGCTTTCGAGGCCCTCTATACTATAACTCCATGTAATGAAGTATGGCCCAACTCATGTTTTGAGTCTCACCTCATCCCTATTTCTTCTCACTTCTTCAATATCCCTGCCTCTTCTGAAGATTGATGTTGCTTTATCCCCTGCTTAGTTTATTCATAGTTTGTGCTTTTTTATTTAGTTTACTCTCGAACCTTTAATTAGCATTATTGAAGCCTTAATCTGTCTCACCTCTGTTTTAGTTACTTTTAGGGGATGCAATATATGATCCAAATTTGGTTTTCCTTCATCTATTTTAGTTACTTTTGGGGGATTTGAGCATCCTTGTCCACTTACTCATTGTATTCGTTCAAAGCTCTAACCTACCCCCCATCCATATAGAGATACCTCACTCACCATTAGCTTTAAATGTTTAGGGTCCTACTGGAAGTTCTAGAAACACACACATAGTACAACCAGGAGTTCGCTGGTTCCCCTTGACATTTTATGTAAATGGAAAAAATATTGGTTTTGAGTCTCAGACCAAAGAGGGTGGAAAATAGGAAGGATTTCCGCCACCGACATCACCATTCAATGGATATTGTGGAGAAAATAATGAACGATAATTATTCTGAGGGACACAGGGCTCTCTTGTTTAGAGAGGAGAAATCGTAAAGGGCAAATTACATAAGAGAGACATAATAAATAGACAATACAAAATAACTCTTGACACACTCGTTCAAGATGGAACACATATGTCAACAAGTTTCAGGAAAGCGGTATGTGTTCGGGCTTGTCGTCGAATAGTGATCAAGTGGTATGCAGGTGTATGCGGATCTAAAAGGTTTTCTAAGTTTTAGTTTTAAATTAAATAAATATCTGCAAAAAATATTGCAGTTTTTTTGTAAGTATCCAAAACAAAATTGAAAAATCAACACAAATAACTATACTATTGTACTAACTTATATATAATCTTGTAACATATCACAAGAACTTACATAATGTCATGAAAATAACATATCTTGTAACATTTATATCTTGTAACATTATGAACAATAAGAAAACTTGCATATTACAAATTTACAGAGGAGGAACATTATCGTTAGTTTACTATGAATATTTATAAAAATATTGGGGTAAAGGATGCTAACAAAAAATGGAATTACTTACCTTGTGTGATATGTATGATTTGCCCACTATCCATGCTTTAATATCCATGATATTTCAAAATCATGTTCATATGCCGAAACAATTTAAGTCTAATTGGATAAATATAAACTACAACAGTAGTCGACGATGGCCAATGCAACAATGAATGTATGAAGGCGCTGGCTAAGTGTGCAGGTTGGAGGCGACGATGGAGGAAGCGGCTGTCGTGAGCTGGATAGATCGAAGGGGGTAGCAGAGGTGTGCAACTTGGAGACAACAAGGAGGAAGCAACTTACGAGCGGGGAACGAGGCTGCGGGGATGCATTGATGGAGGTGTCGAGGAAGGCCGAGGCAACGAGGAGCGTCGATGATGGAGGAAGAAAGGTTGGTGATGATGAGGAAGTTAGGCATAATTTTGAATTCTCGATTGAGCGAGTAGAGAGGGTTATCTTTTAGATGAATATCCAGACTGGATTCGATCAGATTCAGATCTGCCTAGATTTGCATCTGGTAACTATTTGGCCACATATGTGACATGTGCACGTCACATGTGCCCATATACCGCATAATGTGTTGATTCAGGTATGCGGTGCATCCCTTAAGGTGCATGGGTGTATGGCGGCATTTGTGGCCACACAGACTGATTTCCTGAACACCGGATGTCAATTATTCTCAACTAGGAACAACACCTTTGGAACGACCCCTTGGCTAGGGCATTGGTGAAAACATCTGCCCTATGTTCCCCAAAGCTGATGTAGGAAGTAGAGATACAAATTTTTTTGTATCCATGATTTCAGATTTCGCGAAATTTCACCGAAATTTCAGTTTCGACATGTGATCAAAATTTCGAGAGAACTGGCGATATGGGGGTCTTTTTAGGTCATTCCTTCACAAATGCTAACCAATATTGGCGATATTATTTAAAATTTCGTATTGACATGGTGTCGATACAATATCTGATATCGATATTTAAACCCTTGTCAGTATCATATATCGTATGCAATGGCAATCTACCTCAATATGTTTGATTCTCTCTTTGAAAGTGAGATTTTTGGCAATGAGTAGAGTAACTTGGTTGTCGCAAAGCAAATGCATGGGAAGAGGCGCTAATTGCTAAGTCCATCAGAGCCGATCTGACCCACATCATCTTATTGCTCCCATGTGGCATAGCTTTATATTCTAATTCCGCACTAGATTTAGTGACCATAGGCTACTTCTTGCTTTTTCATGAGATCAAAGAACTCCCTATGAAAATCATAAAACTAGAGATGTATTTCTTGTCTTTAGGGCATCCTGCATAATCAACATCTGCACATACCGTGATGGTAAGAGATGTCCTTCTGCTAAAAAAATTGTCCTGTACGTTGAGCATACTTTAGATACCTTAGGATCATGTGAACAACATCTATGTGAGCATGTCATATTTGTTCCATAAACTAGCTGACTTTATTGCAAAGGAGATATCTGACTGTGTACTAGTCACGTAGAGGAGATTCCCAACAAGCTCCTTATATCTCGTCTTGTCCATGTGATATGTATCATTACATAGAGTGTCATGCTGGGATCCATGGGAGTAGTTGCATGTCTGCAGTCCGTCATCCATGTCTCTAGGATAAGATCTGTAACATACTTCTTCTGTGTCATCACAAGACCTCTCTGGTACCTAGCAGACTCAGAGCCAGGTATCGTGTTTCACTGAGGTCCTTGTTGATAAACTGTTGTTGAGGGAATGTGTTAGCCTCTCTGATGCCTTGTAAGTCACCTCTTGTAACAATAATGTCATCAACATAAACCAGATTGACAACAATACCTCGTGGTGTCCCGTGAACAGAGAGCAAGTGATTTGTTGTCGATCTCTTGAAGCTGCCCTATCAAGTCCAAGAGCTTATGGAGTTGTGCTTTAGGATTCTTGTTAATATCATAAATAGCCTTATGAAACCTGTGTATCTTCTGATACTCCCCTTAGCGACAAATCTATGTGGTCGTTGTATATAGCCTTCCTTTTGCAGGTCTCCGCTAACAGAGGGAGAGGACGTTAAAGCTGGAATTGAAGATAAACAAAAAAATGTCTTAGTGGTCATCTTGCGGAAGAGAAGGGTAAATGAGGCTTCATGACAATTGGGAGATTTGGAGAAAGATACCACGAGGGCAATCTCCACTCTTACTACGTCGAGAGAATTGGATGCTTAGGAGGTTATGGTGGGAGGAGAGACTACTTTTTGTGAGTCGGTATCGGACTATATTGGGATAAATTTAGCAGAGGGGTGCCCCATTGTTTGTAAAATGAATCTAAGGCAGTGGATTTAATTTTGGATCATGCCGACTTGGTTTATCTTTATATAACACATTTGATGGAGTAGGATGACACCTTGTGGAGTCTCGTTTTCTAGGTCGGGGCTTTCTAAATTCAGAATTGTGGGCTTTGAAGGAAGCGCGGTTGGGTTAATTTTAGATTTGAATGGGGAGCTATTGGAAAAAGTTGATAACCTGATTGGCTTGTGTATAGACATGGTGATCCTCAGGCATGTTCCGGTCTGTGAGATGTGCATGTGGCCCCTTGGAGACGTGTTACAACTAGAGGTGATATATGCATCTAATCAGTATACTTGGAGGAACAAATCCTCACACTCAAGGATTTGACCGTGTAAAGGCCTGAAAACTTTGCAACTGGCTACTTGCGTGAAGGCACATGAATGTATGAGTTCTATTGGTTTGAGTGTTCATGGATGATGGAGGGTCCTAGAACTATGATGTCGGATTTTTGGAGGAACCACCCTGATATGTTTCAAGTCATAGGATGGCTTTCGAAATTGGCTGGGTTGTGCTAATTACTTGGGACTTTTCTAAGGGAGATGAAAAGACATCGAGCAGATTGAACTAGGCCCATGTTGTGTTTACCAAGCTTGATGGTTCGGAAGATGGTTGGGAGTTGAGCAATCTTGAATTGAGGCTCTTCTGGAGCAACATGTGATCGTTCTGGATATATATAAGGCGGAGGCGGATTGGAGGTAGAGACGTTGCTGGCTTGGCTAAAGGCATTGTAAATCCGAGGTTCTTCTATATTATGGCTTGTGAAATGCGGCGTTGGAATATGATATGGTTGATTTCCGTTCATGCTGAATGGTTTCATGGGAGCAAGATGTGGACGTGTCGGTTTTAGGCTACTTTGGCTCCTTCAAGCAGAGCGCTTTGACTTGCCGTGATGTGAGCTGCTTAACCTCATTCTAGGCGGCTGGTCTTATTAGTGAGTTTGATCCCGGTGAGGTGCATTTGCCTTGATAGGTTTTCAATTTTCTTCTCCCAGAAGCTCTGGGACGTGGTCGAGAATTATATGCTGAATGTGGTGGAATATTTCAGACAAGAAATCATGGTTTTACGGGATGAATCAGACAATTACCTTCCTCTTTTGAGAAGGAGATGCCTTGAAGGTGGAAGATTTTCACCTCATCACCTTTTCCAATGCTATTCTTCTGATTGTAGTCAAGTTGCTGGCTAACCTTCTCAAAGTGGTACTTGGCTTTGTCTTTACTCAAGTGCAATTGGCTTTTGGCATGGGTCGGCGGCAGTTGGAAAATATGGTTTTGGAGAATGAGTTGGAAGAGGAAGAATACTGTTGGCCACCTTCGGCTCTCTCCAGGTGGCGGCCCACTTTAAACCTCTCTTGCCTCTGGCAGGACACTTCCGTTCCATTGTCTCTCTTTCCCAGCGACCATCTGCTGTCTCTGCCATGAAATATGTCTCCTTGGCATCACAACACAGATTGTGACAGACCCCTCTCACCATTCACATGATGCTCTTACTCCATACCCCCACAACACTTCCTCTATTCATCGGATTTCTAGTAAGAAATTGAAAAGTGTATGTCTCCAGAAATAATAGAGGCATCTTTTTTGTTTCAATTCACCCATTTGTGGATGGTCGAATCCACATCATCATTTAGATGTATCTAAACTTATCCTTGTGGAACATAAATATGTCTTGAGATGTTGCAATGTTGGATTCTTCGCAGTTGGACTTATATTTCATGTAATAATTTACAAGGATGTGTTATATTATTGATGCTTGACCTTGTAGAAATTGTTTAGTCCTGTGGATATACTTTAGGGATGCTCTCTCTGTCACAAGTTAGATGACGCTCCTTGTCAATGTTTACACTTTGCAGTGTTTTCTCAATTGGTTGGAGCTAACTGCATACTTGCTGGTTATTCTTTTTTCCATTTTGAGTGGAATGTAATGCATGTTTTCATGTTTGAAGACAATAGCCGCCTTCTCTTTATTGTGCATTCTTTGTTAGTCCCATTTGCTGAACTGCATCAATTTCTTTAGGCTAAACAGCGGTTGGCCTTGCTATGCCTAGGAGAAATTGGGCGGATGAAGGATTTAAGTGTGCATGCCCAGATTGAGAATATTGTTATTGAGTCATTCCAATCTCCTTTTGAGGAGATAAAATCTGCGGCTTCATATGCACTAGGTAATATTGCTGTTGGAAATCTATCAAAATATCTACCTTTTATATTGGACCAGATTGATAACCAGCAGAAGAAGCAATACCTTCTCCTCCATTCTCTCAAAGAGGTCAGGCTTCCAACACTTTTTCATCACTCAGGACGTTACAATTCTGACCTTTTAAACTTCTTCCCCCATTCTTTTGTTTCTGTTTTTTTTTCTATTTCAGGTTATATCTAGGCAATCTACAGATAAATTTGGGAAAGCAGAGCTCCAGGAATCTAACATTGAGAAGATACTGAGATTACTCTTTAATCATTGTGAAAGCGAGGAGGAAGGAGTTCGAAATGTAGTTGCGGAATGCCTTGGCAAAATAGCTCTTATTGAACCAAAGAAACTTGTTCCTGCACTAAAGGTTCTGGTCTTTGTCTGTGATTTTTGTTGCATGCCCTAATTATGCTAATATACTTATTCTATTGACGCACAGATTCGGATAACGAGCCCTACTGCCTTTTCAAGAGCAACTGTTGTCATTGCAGTGAAGTATTCCATTGTTGAACGCCCAGAAAAAATAGATGAAATATTGCAATATGAGATTTCTTCGTTTTTAATGTCTATCAGAGATGGAGATCGAGTAAGCCTTGGAAGACTTATCACTTTTAATTAGATAAATAGATGACTATTGTCACTACTTGTTCATGTTATTGGTTGATGCCTGATTTTTTGTTGCAGCATGTTAGGCGCGCTGCTGTCCTTGCTCTAAACACAGCTGCTCATAACAAACCAAACCTCATCAAGGCTCTGCTTCCTGAACTTCTGCCACTTTTGTACGATCAGACTGCGATCAAGGTATGCGTACATGTATTACCTTTTATTGGACTCCAAATTCATCCTCTATTATTCGGCTTGATTGAACTGTGATGCTTTGCCAATTTGCATTTGTTTTTTATGTTATTTTCGTTTTGTTGTTATTCCCATTTTACATTCTATGAGGTCATTTAATATAACTATAAAACTTGATCTTGTTTAGTCCAACTGCAAGCAGTGTTCGGCTTGGTGTCCTTGAGTAGTCTAAAAACTGTGAACCCGTTTTTATCCAGATGAATTGACCAGTTTTCCATGTTACCACACCTTCCTGCTCGCTTCGTACTAGACTACGGCGGCACTTGCCCAGTCAGTAAAAGCAATGTAGCTGCTTTTGGGCACATCTTAAGCAGTTCTCGTCGATCTATGCTAATCTTAATGGAATTATCGTTTTCCCCTCTCCGCAGCTCTTGGGGCTTTCCAGCAAGGAAGCTAGAAAGGCAGACCTCTTATAGAAACCTCGTTATGCATCGGTATTAGATAGTTTCAGGGATTGGACCGGTATCATGTCTAACTTCGACGTCTATAAAGGCATTGTATGACATTCATAGTGGTGTAAGATGATTGAAAACAAATTCTCAAAGTTGTTCCCATGCAAATGTTTCAAATACACTTTTGTCCTCTCATTTTCTCTAGTTCAGGTTTATTGATATTATTATTGGCTCATTATTGCCTATATAATTTTTATTTTCAACACTTCCCATCTATACGAATTCTGTGTTTAGGAACCTATTAAGGAATATTATGTATTTTCCATCCATAGGATCTTAGGGTCTCATGCTATATAAGAAACCCAACTCTTCAAATAATTCATTCCTTTAGTTGTACATTTTTCTCTACATGGTATCAAAACGAGGATCCTAAACCAGAGTTCTTGCCCTATATCCCATCACCACCGCCAACCCTCTCAACGCACCATCACCTCCGCTCTCGTCAATTTGTTACCCTTGATTCTCATGACAAACGATGCTGCTCTTATCAGCCCAATGGTGTCGTCCCTTCTCATAGGCACGATCCTTACACTAAAACGCATGCACCCTCCTAGGCTTGATCGTTGCATTGCGCAACCCTTCGCCCTTGTGGTGCCTCCACCACGCTCCAGTGATGCGTAGCCCATGCATGACAACAAATTACAACACCTCCTCCGTCTCTTAGAAATAGCTCGCCGTTATCATTTACTACATCCATTGGAGCCACGCCCCTTAAGTTTTAGTGCATCCACAAATGTTTATCACTGCTCTCTTTTGATACTTGAATAAACTGTTATATGATCTCTTCAATCTTCTCATGATCATACACGAGGTGGATCGATGTGATTTTCTGTCATTGAGGTGAATTGTTTATCTCTAATAAATTCTACGTACATTCTAGCTTCAAAGTCGGGGAGTTCTCACTTCGACCCCGATCTTCTTGGCATCTCTGCAGTTTTCGAGATGTTTAGAAGGAGTTGGGACGGTGTTTGTGTTTTTCAGGGTGGTGTAAGCCTAGGGCTGGCTATCGAGCCTAACGAGCCGAGTCAGGGCTGGGCTCAGGCTCGGGCTCGATAAGCCCAACTGGGAGCGGGCTCGGGCTCGGGCTCGATCGAGCCCAGCCGAGCTGGCTCGAGCTCGAGCTCGGTGGGCTCGAGCCCTTATCGAGCCAGCTCGGGCTCGATAAGTCTTGAGTCGAGCCCTATATCGAGTCCGAGCCTCTTATCGAGCTTGGTCTGGGCTCGAGCCTATTCAGGCTCGTTAAGGAAATAGGTGTTCTTTTGGTGAAAAAGTGTTTTGCCTGGGCTCGAACCCGAGACCTTTTTAAAGATCGTCCACCTTACCAGTAGGCTACCATCCGAGTTGTATATAAAAGTTAAGTTATAATATATATTGTAACATTCTGTTTGTTAATAAAAAAGAAAAAATACTAAATATCTAACTATAACATAGATTAACATAGATAAAAGGTAGAAAATCCAAGTCTACAACATAGTCCACACAACATTGTTGTTACATAAACAACATAAACACAACATCCACCATCAACAATGTTGCAAAACTAATACAAATAAAAATAAAAATCATTGTAGTTTCAAAAATAGAATATATATATATATTCCTTATCGAGCCCGTTATTGAGTTATCGAGCTCAGCAGGGCTCGGCTCGGGCTCGGCTCAATAGCTTAATGAGCCAAGCTCACGAGCCCTTATCGAGCCGAGCCTGGCTCATCGAGCCGTGACTCAATAGCCAGCCCTATGTAAGCCTCAAGGTGGTCAATGCGTAAGCATCAACTTATAACGAAAATACATATAAAACTATATTTAACATTACTATATTGTCATATGCTCCTACTCTTCAAATATCCACAAACTATATAATCACAAATCCTAAATTTGTGTATTCTCACATTGAACACATGCACAAAGTATACCATAATAGCCATATAGTTACTTTATGGCGTGACACCCTTTTTTGCTTTAAAAAAATGCTACAAATTTGTGATTTTGCATTGTTCAGATTTTGAACTTGTGAATCCATTGTTTAAAAAACGCCGTGCAATCTCTTGAAACTATATTATATTCATTGTTTATTACAAGCAATAGGATATTATTTGTTGATATGAAATGTTCATGCTAATTAAAAACAATCACTATGTATACATGATTTTTTGATGCAATGATTCTGCGTTGATATAATTATGTGTTGCGAGCATCGTTTCGAAAAGAACGCATTGAGATGCAAAAAGCGGTGAGGTGAGGTGGTCCATTTTTATCCTCGAGGTACACACCCCAGGCTCCTTTGGCGAGGCATACAACTTGCTTGGTCGAAGCATGAGGCGAGGTGTTCCTTTGGGCCTTAAGGATTTCAGAGCATTTTCTAAAGAAAATCACTCGTCTTATTGGTATTTTCAGATGTTTATAGAGATCTAAATGTTTATGACATATTTATACAAGATGAATGCTTAAATTTAGCATCTTTCGTTTGAACATTTACCATTAAACATGTCCAGATCCTGATAACTCTTAACATTACATTCTTAAACATACAAATATGCAAATCTCATGGCAAACATTACTCGTAAACTTAATTTTTAAGGAGAGGTCACATAATTAGCTATGTAGTATACCGAGCAGATCAAACGAGATGCAGTTCAAGGTACTTCAATGTTGCCATATAGTATATGTTAGCCACATAACATATAAATTTAATCGATGTTAATATAATCATAATTTTATGTTAATATAATCATAATTGAATGTACTGTAATTATTTAGTGAGAACCATGTGATCTTTGATACTTTAATGATAATTATAGCCACTAATTCCCTCTTTGATTGCATGGAAGTTTAATAAAAAGGTATATATAGTTGAATATCTTTTCTTTTGGTGTTCTTATCCTTATATTTTAATCATATATTATAGTATTATATATTCTATGTTAGTGAGATAATATATAATTTTATTAGTATATATTTTATTGTTTTTTATTGTAATTATTTTTGTATACTAAGGCTTACGCATCGACCGTCCCGTTCCACTTTTCATTGTTGTTGGTTTTCTAGTTGCTACCGTGGCCTTTGTGATTTTGGTCCTTTTGTATCCTTAATGAGCAATAACTGTAGATGGCTAATTTAGGAAACTTCAATGGTAGCCCCGATTCTTGTTGGTGTTGGCTGATCTGGCTTAATCATTCCCCACTTGTTGGCTTTTGGTTTCTAGGTGGTTGTATTTTTTGTTTTCTTCATGCTTCCACATGTTTATTACTCGAGCCTTTTTTTGTTACCCCATGTCTATGGGGGTCCCCCCCTCCTCTAGGGGCCTCTACTTGCATTAAGCCCTATGATGATTTTTTCCCTACATCGGATGCTTGCTTGTTAAAAATCTGCCGAGGGCTACGAGGGCTCTTTAAGATTTTGTGATAAATAAATAAAGTAGGAAGCTTCTTTCTATATGGTAAGTACTTTAAGTCTAGTGAATGGTTTCTATAATTTAGTTATTATATTAGGATTTTATTTTTATATTGGTCACTAATGAGCATCGTTTTTTAGTGGAAAATTCTTGCATTTTATTTATTTTGGTTTGTTACTTTTAGTTTTGTTGGTGAAAACATTTACTCTTTTTTACAATGCTCAAGCTAATAACTGCACAGTAGATCTGCAGTATTTCTGTTGCCCACGTATGCAGTACCTTAATTGATTGAAATTCCAAGAGTGCTTCAATTGGATTTTTTTTGCCCATTTTCAGAAAGAGTTGATAAGGACGGTGGACCTTGGTCCTTTTAAGCACACTGTGGATGATGGTCTTGAGCTCAGAAAAGCTGCTTTTGAATGCGTAGATACATTGCTGGATAGCTGCCTTGACCAAATGAATCCATCATCCTTCATCATTCCTTACCTTATATCCGGCTTATCTGGTCAGTGCTTATTTTTGAGTTATCACTTCTCATTTTTGTCTCTGGTTTATTGGTTTTCATCTTGTCTGCAATGTTGTCTATTAATGCATACACGTGTTCTAATACGAATCTTGGGAATCATGTTCCTTTTTTGTGGCATTTCTGCTTTGGTATGCCAGTTACTATATTTTGGGATTTTCATCACCCACATCTTCTCATCTTATTAAATTGTTCCTTACTGCTAATTTGGTTCTTCGCTGCTATCTTATTCTTTAAGACCCTTCATATTCCCCCTAAACATATATTAGATGGGAAACTAGCTCATTCTTGAAAAGTTTCCTTGGAGATGAGTATAGTAGTGATAGAGATTTTTTTTATTCTAGATTTTCTAGACAAGTAACATTATAACAATTAAAATGGCACGCCCCACAAGCCCAAAAAAAAGGTTTCCATCGTAATATTGTGGGACTCAACTCATTAAATTTGCAAGTTTTGGGACCATATTGATATCAGATGAAAAGTTTGGGGAGCTCCCTGTAAATTACTCTTTTTAATACAGAAGTGCTGGGATATCAAATTATACTGTCTGAGCAGTAGTTTCTTGTCTTAATATTGCCTAATAATCTCATTGCAGTTTTTTTTTATAGAAATCGTTTAATTGTTGATAAAGAAGTCCACTATATATTCAGAGTTAACTATTCGTTCAGATCTACATGATGCAAACATTTTTCTAACTCAACTATTTCTTGCATTCAGATCATTATGATGTAAAAATGCCCTGCCATCTTATTCTCTCAAAACTTGCAGAAAAATGTCCTTCAGCTGTCCTGGCTGGTGAGTTTACTAATTAGGAATTCTTTTACATTCTCGATAGATGATGCAGCTCTGTTATCTTTCTTTATTGAACCCTAGTATTAATGCAGTGATAGATTCATTGGCTGACCCACTTTCAAAAACTATCAATCATAAGCCAAAGGCGGATGCTGTGAAGCAGGAAGTAGATCGCAATGAGGACATGATCCGAAGTGCTCTTCGGGCCATTGCTTCTCTAAACCGGATAAGGTTTTCCTTCTTTTTTACTTCTCTAAACCGGGCCATTGCAGGAGTTTAAATCATATCCTATTCACCCCAGTCTCTGTGCTTTATGCTTTGTCTTTTCTTATGCAAAATTGAGATTATTAGTTGTATGCATCTGTATAGATTGTCCTGGTTTAAGTCGAAATTTACTGCTTTCTTAAACTTCACGTGTTGATCCATCTTGCGTTTCTTTTAACCATATATTCATGGCATTAAACATCAGAACCATCAAAAAGAGTATTTATGGGAATGGAGCTTCGAGGTGCTATTTATTCTATGATCATTTAGTCTTTAAAAATGAAAAATATGGTTATCTTTGAAATTGATAGTAGTACGTCCCATCTAACAGAGGTCACCATTGTCATGGAAACACAGTGTAAATGATTTCCGTAATAAGTAAAGATTTCATAATCGCCTTTCCCTTCCACTCTACCATAGTCCTCTGATAGTGTAAGTGGTATACACCTTGAAGAGTCCTGGTTGCGAGAGTTCGATTGCCAGGAGTTTGTCCCTTCAATAGATGTCACCACCTAATTCATCTTTTCTCGTTTTTGGCATCGGAAAAACTTATCCCTTAGTCTCTCTTGGAAGTAAAATGTTATTGGTTTCCTTAAACAACATAGATCTCAGAATCACCCTTTCCTCCCTCTTATTGTCTTATAAAATCACAGTTATGGGCTTCGTTTACCTGGCCCCAGCGGTGTTCGCAAGTTACTGGATCACCACCCAGCCGTTTCTGCAGAAGTTAACCGGTTTTATGCCCCGTCAATGATACCATCTAGTGCAATTTTTCTCATGATTTCTTATAGAAGCAAAATATAATTGTTGCTAAAACAACAAAATCTTATACACACCTTTTCCCCTAATCCTTTGCCTTGCGTAACAAAATACAACCTATGTGTTTAAAACCCTCTTCTAAAGGTAATCCTTGCAATGATGGTCTTAGCAGAAGGGTGACCGAGATCTCCTCTGGTGGTATGGGACTTCTTTGTAGGATATTGTCAAGATCATTGTTACAAAAGTCTGTATTCAATATTCAATCGGATAGGTCATCAAATACACAATAAACGGTATTACGCTGACTATTATGACTTATTCGATTTTATTTTTTAAAATTATCATAAATATAAAAGTTGTACCCACTTAAATGGTCTGGTGGTAGTGCAGTGTCCCTACCACCCAAAAGATCTGGGTTCAAATCCCCCTTGTGGGGGTTGCGTTATGTAGTCGACAACCAACGTAAAAAAATAGTTGAATCTTTCAACATGGATTTGAGCAAGAATCCATGTAGCCGGTCCTACTTATACTAGGAGAAGGTTTTGCCTATTTTTATCATAAATATAAAATTTTTGTCTAATATGTATATTGTTATATATTTATACACATATTTTCATTAGTTAACAAGTTAAAAACATTAACTCAATTTCAATGAAATATTACACATCTTCCACGTAACCTAGGTTTTCTAGGGGTGCATATGGATCGGATAAAATCCATAGTCCGATCCAATCCGATGGTATTGGAATGGATAGGTTTGGTTATATCATTCAAATGGATTGGGTTGGATTTAATTTCAAATCTGTTAAACTACAGATTCGATAAACATCATCAAAATTCGTTCTGTTCTAGTCTGCTAATCTATTGATATACAAATAAATAGATACACATATATCAATGTGCAATGGATCACATTTGCAAATAAGGCAATGACCAACCATTTATCTTCCTTTTTATTTCAACGATGAATATACTCTATCTTATCTACACCCTCTCTTATCTCAAGATATATGAAAAATCCCTAAAATGAAATTGTGCTAAATCATATTAGGCCACTCCTTAGTCCCTTCTCCCTCTCATTTCATTCCCCAATGCCTCCACCAACGCTCCCTTGCAATGTCGATGCACATGCTTCACAAGTTGCGATGTCACCACTCCATTTGAGTTGTCCCACCATTGCACTTCTCTCATGAATGATGTCACAAACCCTTTTTCATGAGAGTCACACCGTTACTCCTTCGCACTATTGCACCGCCATAACATCCCTCTCACGGGTATGGTTTGTCGCTCCTTCCTTGTATGAGTCGTGCTACCAGCTTCCTTCCCCCATGATGTCACCCCCTCATTTATGATAGTGTATATACTAATGCCGTAAGTGCACCACCCACTCGGGAAGTGCGATCGCCTTGCTCTCACCTTGGTATACGAGTTTTCCTTATATGTTTAATAACTTTCCTTGTTCCTATTTGAAAAATGTCTTTAGTTTTTTAAGTACACCTTTTTTGCTTGAGAATGAAAAACGATCTTTCTACCTTTCTAGTGAGGAATGGCTGGTCTTTGGGCTTTTGGCAGTAATGCAATGTTGTTGGATCTATGTCCTTCCAAGAGAGGATCATTCATTATCATCTTTAAAATACACCTCTCCCTTGTACTAATTATGCAACTAGCATCATTTGCCACTAAACCCCTGTGTTTGTTGTTATTTGTTTCTTTTGATTTTTTACTAAATGAACTATCTATTGGAAATCATTTATAAAAATACGTACTAATAGAGTCATGCCCATTTTCAAAAAAATGTATATTCCAAATTTGACATAATACTTTAATTGGATCATGTGGTATTCAAATTTGTTTAACGTATTGGCATATTTCTTCCCTAGTCCATAAAAACCGATGATTTGATTACATTGCGATCCATAAATATGGAAAACTTGCATTTTTATGTGTATTCTTTGTACAACCTTTTTACTACACTTATATGTACTATGTATTTCTTAGAAATTATGTCAACCACTGAAGATATTGTTGGAAATAATCAACTTACATCTCAAAGTACTCCAAGTAGGAATATAAAAATATAAAAATATGATTCAATCTATAATTCGATGAATTGGATTGGCTTGGATTTAGATATTTGATGGATTGGATTGGAAAAATTTAGAATTCGTTAAGGTTCGATTAGACACTGATTAATATAAAATCCGATTAACGTGCACCCATAATGTTTCCATTTGTTCTTTGATTCCACGTTCGATTGTGTATTTTTATATCAAGCATCTACCGTGGATCTCTGACATACATTGTCCACATTAAGACTGAACTCAAATCATGAGCATGAGAACCTCTTTAACAAATGGTCACATATGCATGCCTCGTACTAAAATGAGGTGGTCTCTAATAGTCCCTCGATATTTCATATCCATATGGAAGATACAATATTCTTCAATTTTCTCCGTTTTTTCTTCTCTTTTTTCAACCATATTACCTTTTTTCGTTTCCTTTCCCACCTGTGTGGGTTTCGGGCTTTCTAGCCAAATATGCCTTTTGTTGAAGGTTGTTCGAGCGGCATGGGTTACTTCAGCGTCATCATGCCTGGTACTCGGACATTGGCTCGAGGCATTTCCTCTAGTCAAAAGCCCTGAAAAAAACAAGGTCACCTTACATACTTCACTAGTTTCGATAACCATCTTTCGGCTAACCTAGCCTCCTCCGTCCCTAGGATCACCTCGACCATGAGGAGGGATATTCCCCTTCGGACTCCACTCTATATCAATATATAATAGTGGATTTTTTGGGTTGATTTCTCACAAACTTTTAGCTTGGACGAGTTCCTCAACCCGCTGCTCTTCGAGTGGGGCTAGTTCGGCCGTTGAGATCAGGGAGAGGGTCCTGGATGAAGAGGTGTCAGACGCCGGAGCCGGTGCTGTCGGCCTGCTAGACGATGCACGCCCTTTCATGCCTTCTTGCCTGGGGTTGGTTCGTAGTAGTGCTTTTCTTGACCCTGCTTTAGATCATATGCTTTCTTGGCCTTAAATCAAGGTATTCAGGAAGAAGATCGAAGAAAAGGCTAGACCCGGTTGTCTTTTAAGCATGTAGTTAGCCTATGAGTGCTATTTTCTAATTGAAGTCAGGAAGGTGATAACGGACTGGTGCGTCAGGAAAGAGACGGGATTGAATGAGTTCGACCAGGGGAAGAAGAAGCGTAGCCGCTTCCGGCCGCCCCTGTCAATTATGACCCTTTCTTTGCATCCCCCACCCGAACCTTTCTTAAGACTACCAAGCCTTCTCGAATTAGTTCTATGATGGAAGCTTTCATATTGTTTTTAATCTATTGACTCCGAAGGCAGCATGGCTTGAGACCAAGGATGAATGAGAAATAAACCTGAATAATGGCTTGAAGATGCTACTGATGGTAGACGTCGTAACCATGCAAGTTGTGCATATGTCGTGGGACATAGTTTCGCCTTCCATGGAGTGACAAGCAGTATTTGTCATGATGGTAGATGTCGTAACCATGCAAGTTGTTGTGCGTAGGTCGTGGGACATAGTTTTATCTTCCTTGGAGTGATAGGCAATATATATCTTATTGAAGAGGCAAGTGTTAGATGGTTTTGCTTATATCTTTTCTCTACATAATAAGCTTGCATGCTCTTAATCTTGCTTGGTAGAAGTCAAAGTCAATGAATCTGTTCACTCTGTTTTTTCTACTCTCTTTTTTCCACTTATTTTTCTCTTCAAATGACTATCAAACTATGTTTCTTCTGCTCTCATTCTGTCATACCCTTTTCCCATTTTCCATCCATCACAATCCTAAAGCTTATTGGACAAGCTATGTGAAATGAAATGCATTGTTCTCTTTTGCATCTTCTCTTTAGATTTCTTGATAGATAGGGGAGATTTCGTCAATCTCTTATTGCCATCACCACCACCTAAGGAGACCCACAACTCCACAATAACAACAACAACAAAGCCTTTTCCCACAACTAAGTAGGGTCGACTACATGGATTCTTGTTAGGCTCGCTCCTTCCCGGATCTGGGATACCCGTTTACATATTACCCGTAGTATTATATTAGCTAAAGATCGCATTAGAGAACTGGAAATTAGGGGAAAATTTTTCACATTTATGAATGACATTCACAAATTAACCAATAAACCACATAACTACAATATGTCACAATTATATTGCATAAATTTCCATAGCAGTTAACATGTAACAACAGAAATGAAATCCCAATTGTATCAGAAGAGAAATAAAAGCATTATATAGAACCTGGAACAAAACTATAACATACATACCTGATATGTTTTACTGCAGAAACTGACGTTCAACTCTCCCCATACCACGATGCAGGTATTATGCCTGCAATCCATGCAATAGGGAAAAAAGAACATCAACAAATGTTGAGTAAATCTTATTAATTAGAAGTAACAGGAAATTTTAGAGGCTCCAAAAGAAAGCAAGTAAATAGACAATTGATTTTAATGAGCTATTGGCAATGAAACAAGTTTTCTAGTTATTCAGCAAATGAATTTCCCGACTTAGTTACCCTACCTTAATTTTCCAATATTTATCATTTTTATACATAGATTATATGATCCATATTTAAACTGTCACGTTTTAATTAATTATAAATCATGTTTAATGGATCTGGAGATGTGGATGTTGAGTCTTTGTTCTTGGTCTTTATCTAACCTCTCAGATTTAGTGGATAATCTGGGATCTTGTTCTGAGTGTGATCTCATATTATGATTCTAAGGTATGACTCTAGTATAAAAATGTATATGATTTCCGTTCTTCCCCATCAATTTCAAGTTTCAATGATTTATTCAATGCCTATCATGATTAAGATGATTCAGATATCTTGAGTATTTAATGATTGACATGGTCGAGATGATTCAGGTCTCTTCTGATGATTGTGTCATGTGGATAGACTATAGTAAGTGTAGATGATGAGTCTGATGTTTTGATTCTTTTCTTGCTGAATTTCTCAAGCATAGTGGATAATCTGTGATCTTGGTCTAGGTAAGACCTCACATTATGACTCTAAGGCGGTAAGGAAGCCTTAGGGTTGGGGTGCCTCCGTAGGCATGCGGTGGAGTAAATGCATCCTAACTAAGTTCCCAACACGTCCACTAGCTATTTCAACAACTGGGGTAGTAGCTCGTAGTCTTATAAGGATGATTTTCATAAACTGGTCTTTTCTCTTCGTCAGGAATTACTGGCGGAACAGTAACTAGCTTAATGGAAACTAAGTTCAACTACAACCAGCTCAACTGTAACCAAGCTCCCATGTAACCAACTTAACTATAATTCATCTCAACTTTAGCCAAACTCATTTGTGACTCAATCCAATCTCAAATGTAACTCCTTCAATTTTAATTGTAATTGATTCAGATGTATCCACAGAGGATTCAGATGTATACACGGATGATTTGGATGTAGCATCGTCAAATCTGTTGGCGAAAAGTAAACAAAACTCAAGCGGTGAGGTAGCCTACAAAAGGCTCTTCCGTCTCGCCCTCTAATTGGAAGTGCTGTCCAATAGAGGGATAGCTCTACTCCAAAACTAAGCCCACTGAGACGGGTGAGAGAGACTATCCGGAAAAGTCACTCTAAAAGAAAAACCGACCCTACCGGTACGGGCTAACGAGCTTGAAAAAACCATGGGCCCTCCAGCCTAGGTACCCTAAAGAACAAGGTCAGCGGAACTGGTCTTTAAAAGAAAACTTGTGGATCCCCGAGAGGCGTAAAAACTGCAAGCGCTCGCGAAAAAGACCGAGAAAAGACTGGGATCTCAGACCCGCGCAATAAGCGGCCGCTGCCCTAACTGGGCTTCCTAATCTCCCGCCCAGCTGAGGGTCACCGCACCCTCGCACAGTCAGGCGTAAAGGTCACCATGACTGGCACTCTTAATTATCAGTCATCAATGACTTGATCCCCCATCCTTTCTTAATCCTTTATGTGGTTGATTGTACAGATCTAGGTCTTTTTGATCAATGATCTTATTGATATAATTGATTCATCATTGATTTCACTTATTCATCTCCCCATTATTTCTCAATCTCTTCAATGATTGACTTTACAAATCTAGGTATTTTGTCACTACCTATCTTTGGTGATATGCATAAATAATAGTGTATACCTAAAAGATTAATTTATGAAGATAATCGATCTTTTTTGTCACGTGTTATCATTTCTAAAATCATAAGATTACCATCTATGCTAAGGATATGGATCTAGCTAGTCTTTATCATTTTATTTTATATGGTACCTATAGAAGAATCATGGCTTAATTGTACCAGTTCCAGTTGAGACATTAAAGGATTGTTTTCTGATCATTTGCCATAACATCCTATATATAATAGATCGTATAAATAGTAGACTATACATAATGATCAATTGATTGATGATTTCTTATTCGTAAAGATCTTGAGAGTTGACTTTGAGAGAAGAGTTTTAATGTTTTAAAAGATCATCATATTTGCTCCTATACAAGTAAGATATTAAATCCGATCAATGTTTGTACATGTGAAATTAACTGGTGGCATCAAGGAGATTGCCTATGATGATTAAGCCCTCTTATTCGAGCAATGTCTCATAGGTAGATAGAAGTCGATCATAATAAGGCCATCCATAGTCTTTTATAAAAAATGTGGCAGCATGGTCATATGTTGCAAGGCTTACAATGTTCATATGTGAAGCGAGAGTTTCACGAATTGAACAATCCTCAGTATATTTTGATTTCGAGCGATTGTAGCCAATGGGCATATGCATCTAAGTTTGAACTTCTATCCAAAAATCCGTTCAGAAGGTATCACTCCCCCAACCTAGTTTACACAAAGTTACTATGGTATAGATTAAAGTGGTTATGATTTCTACAGGTGGTGGGAATGTGAACTTTCAATAGTGCTGCATAATCATAATTTATAAACAATCCAAATCTAGCCCTTCATCAAACATTGCTCAAGATACTTCTTTACCTCAGTTGGTTTCCCTATGTGAAGGGGTGAGATCATGTGTTCACCATTCTATCTCTAATTATTACAAGTAATGACTTATCTGATCCCGAATGCAATCCATTAATGTACTATTAATTGTATTGATTCTAAGAGATTATATTGATATATTACAAAAATCTAACTGAAGTCAGGTCATGAATGATAAGAACAATGCTCCTCTAACCTCATGCCCTTTATTTTAAATGTCACTCTTGTTTCCTGTCGATGATTACTTCCTATAGAGCATACTCTTGATGGTAAGGTTGCTTGGCTTAAAGAGGGACTTTCAATAAAAGAATTCTCTTATACGTATGGAGTTGATTACATCAATGTCTTTTCTCTAGTAACCAGTATGAAATCCAGGTGAACCAAAAGTTGGCTTATTTTGTGAGTTTGATTTGGCCAATACTTTCTTATAAGATAATATCAGTTGGGAGGTTTTTATGTCCCATCCCAGATACCTAGAAGTCTTTTGTAATAAAAATTTTATATGCTAAATCATGCATGGAAGGCAGCAAGAGGAGGGAGAAAGATTGTACCTTTGATCCTCTAAGTTTGGAGGGTATTCGTGGCTTTATCTAACATACAACAATAGATAAAATACCTGATGGACAGCAACAGAAAAAGGAAAAAAAACGAATTAGAAACTTCAACATTGACTTTAATGAAAGTAAAGTGAAGAGAGATATGTACCTTTGAATATCTCCATTTTGGAGATCCAAACTTGCTTGCAACATCCTTTTCTTGACATGAGCTTCAGTTCATTTGGATCTGGATGTTACAAATATTAAAACCTCAAAGGGAGTCTCGTCCTCGAGACTCGGGTCAAGGTCACTTTGTGTCTTGTTTGGATCTCATCTGGACATAAAAACCTCAAAGGGTTTTGAACCCATAAAAACCTCAAAGGGAAAACAAGCCGTGTTCTTTCAATATATATAATTAAATAGGCTTGTTTTGACAATTACCTGAAAGAATTGTGGGTATCGTGCCCGCATATCCACTTCTGTCTTACATGTTGCCTCTTTGACATCATGCCGGTGCCATAACACCTTTATTAGGAGAATCTCTTTGTTGCGAAGCTTTCTTTTTTTTTACAACACTATCGAGTACTTGTACTGACCTTCTCTTTGTAAATCAAATTTGACTCCACGTCAAGGTTCTCGTAGCTGATGACGTGGCGAAGGTCGTACTCGTAATTCCTTAAATTGATAGGTGTAGAGAAAGGGTTACTCGATATACCACCTTACACATACGAGTAAAAATTTCAAATGGTCCAACTTATCGTGGTGTCAACTTGCTATAAGCACCAAATCTCTGTAGTCCCTTCATGGGAAATACTCGTAGAAACAATCAATCTCCTTCTTGTGTTTTCAGGAATTTCCATCAATATGAAGGATTAAGTTAAATATTGATAAGTTACAATTTGAATCGATTAAGAGAAGAGGATCGGATTACATGAAACTCCAAATTTCTTTTCTGACGGTCTGCATAGCTCTTCTAGCAGCTCTGAGTCATCAGAAGCCTTCCCCTTACAAGATCGATCAACAGTTCTCGTAGTCCCTTCCCAAAGAGATCTACAGAGTAAAAAGTATGTTCACCTACCTTACGCCAACGGAGAGGTGCAAGACATCTCCGTCCGTTATAGGGCTATGAATGATGCCATACCAATACTGTAATGATGGTTGTTGTACGGAATTCTAGCAACGACCAGTGGTCCTTCCAGGATCATTTCTACTCTAGAGTACATGCACGTAGCAAATCCTCAAGTGTCTGAATAACGCATTGTGTATCGTACGTAGAACTCATCTTCAGCTTTGTCTGTGGTGCTGACATAAGCCGGTACCAGTAGTGAGATATAAACCTCGAGTCTCCTTCAGACACTACCCCATGTGGTATATCATAAAATTTGATAATGTTTTTTGTTAGAAAATCGGAAGCGGAAGCGTAACATGGAAAAAGATAAATAAGAATAAGAACGCGGGATTTTACGTGGAACCCTACTCCGTGAGGAGCGGGATGAAACCACGGGAGAAGCCCTCAAAGGGGCGTATACTTCATTCCTTTTTCTCAATGGATACAGGAGGTCTGGGGCTCCTTATATAGCCTCTCCAGAGCCTCCAAGTCCCACCGTTGGACGATGTGGGACTAAACACTGGATGGGGTAAATGGATCTTCTCCATGATCCATTTACCCTGTTACAACTCAATGGGGCGCACAACCAAATACTCTAACACTCCCCCTCAAGCTGGAGCATGCAATGCTCAGCTTGGACAAACAGAAAGAAACTCAACTCAACGCTACAAGACGCTACGGACAATATCAACCCAACGTGCACATGCTGCAGTCGAGGACGTTGCTTCTCATGCCATGCAGGTGAGGAGGACGAACGGGCTGGAGTGTGAGTCTTCTGAATCTCCTCGTCGGAGAGCATGCGCTCTGAACTGCGCCTGTCAGAGTCGCTGCAACTGGAAATGAGTCTACTCGTCGGAGTACTCTGGCCTGCCACAATAATGTGGACAACTGCTCCATCTCTGAAAAGGGCCGAACTGAAAAATGGCCGTGGCTGTGCAATCCTCGTCGGAGTCCACGGTCGCTGGAGAATGGAGTCTGAAAATAGTCTCCTCGTCGGAGAACTGGGTCTCTCCCATCTGGCTCAGAGAATGGTGCACTGCTCTGGTGTACCTATGATACCACATGAAAACCCTTGCCAACATATGGCATAGGGAGTGGTCGTCTGCTCTGGAGTCCCTATGGCTCACATGAAGACTCTGGCCGACAAAAACAAGAAGATTGATGGGGACCTCGAACAAATGATGGCAACATATGCTCATCTGACAATGACCGCACACTTGTGTTTGTCTGAAACTGGACTCGGAAGACAATCGTCGAGTCTGAAACCGAACTGTAGAGTCTGATCATCTGGCCGATCTGGAGACTGGCATCTGAATCTGGAAGATCTCACAATCTGGATCTGAATAGAACCTGTGACTCTACATATACTCCCCCTTTCTCCCATACTTGTTGGAAAATGAACATCGACAAAGTTGAGAGAAGACAAGACAAATAGGGGTACACAATACCAATAAGCCGTTACAAATTTTTCGGCTTCTCAAAACATGTATAACTTTTGGCCGTTTCATTTTTTTTACGGCTTTTGATCATTTTTTTGTTTTACAATTTGCGTACGGCTTTTTCAAAAAATGTACGTGCCTTTTCGCATTTTTTTTCACAGATCAGCCCACTTGGGCCGAAACAAAAACAACCTCATTCTTTTTTTTTTGTTTTTTTTCGCAGGCCCCTCTCTTCATTTTTTTAAATCCTAAACTCCCTTTAGATTGAAAGCTAAGTAAAATCCATGAGACAACAATCTATATCATCCTACAATCTCACAAAACATCAAACAACAAGAACATAAGCACGAGTCTTTCAGAATTAACGCGTAAACTAGGAGGCTGCGGGATGATACACACGTAAAAGGGCGATGCTCAGTCTTTGTATTTCATCTCAGACATCTGGAATCCAGGCATCTCGAAGGAGGCTGAGAACTTCTCAACGTCCGCCTTGAGCTCTTCGATCTCCTTGTTGTTCACCAGGCCCTTATTGAAGTCCTTGAGTAGCTTCCCGTACTCCTTCTGGATGCTCAGCGAGATCGTCACAGACCTGTGCAAGAACTCCGCAATCTGTTCAAAGTCTTTCTCCACGAGGCCCCTCGATGTCATGGCAGGCGCACCTAGATCACACCACCATGAGCCAATGCACTGCTGCCCCCAAAGACAGCATTTTTGTTCACGGTAATGTTGCAGAGATCACATAGCTTCTCGACCTTGTTACCAGTCTAACCAAGAGGACGAAGATCCCAAAGAATGAGGTGGTTCTCAGTTCCATCGGTAACAATCTTGTACCCCTTGTTCATCAGGTAATTTCCAAGCACAGCAGCATTAGCCTTGTCCTGCTTAGCGTACGCCTTGAACCCGGGCGTCATGACCTGTTTCAAGGCCACAGCCAGTGCGGCAATCTGGTCGTTGTGAGGGCCACCCTGGAGAGAGGGGAACACCGCGAAGTTGATCTTGTCCTCGAAGTCATAGACAACACCCTCTGGCTGCCCCTTCTTTGGAGGCTTGGGACCCTTCCTGTAGAAGATCATGCCAGATCTGGGACCCCTGAGACTAGGGATGAAAACGAATACAGATATATTCGTATCCGTTCGTATTCGCATTCGTCAAATCGAGGATATGGATGTCATTTTCTTGTATCTGGCATACAGATGCGAATACGAATGCAAATGTCCAACATTCGTCGAATACGAATACGAATATGAATATAATATCCTCAACTTTGACGAATACGAATGTGAATACGAATGTTGAAAATTTTGAGGATACGAATATGAATATTCGTTTTTTTGAAGGATACGAATACGAATACGAATATGGATACGAATGTTCAAATTGTGAATGATATCAATACTTACATGGTATACAAATAAGAAAGTTTGGTAAGCTTTCTTTTATTATTTATTACATCTTTATGTTTTCTTTTATTATTTAGTGATTTTTATGTACATATTCATTGCTAAAATATTTAATATACTTTTTATATAATTATGAACTTAAAATATTTGTAGCTTTTAATTAAATTTGGACATGTATAACATTCGGATATTAATTCGTATTCGTTTGTCAAATATCCGTATTCGAATTACCAATATTTGTTTTGCATTCGTATTCGTATTTTGAGGATATGATTTTACATTTTACATATTAATGTGATATTCGTATTCGTATTCGTATCCGAATTTTAAAAAGGATGAGGATATGGTAACACCTATATTCGTATCCGTATCCGATCGTTTTCATCCCTACCTTAGACTCTTGTGAGTGGTGGTAGTGACGACATCACAGAACTCAAACAGGTCTGCAGCTTCCTGAGCTGCGACGAGGCCGCTAATATGCGCCATATCACAGAGCAGCAGCGCCCCAACCTTGTCGGAAATGGATCTGAACCTCGCATAGTCCCAATCCCTCGGGTATGCGCTGCCGCCGCAGATTATGAGCTTCGGGCGGAAGTCGAGCGCCTTCTCCTCGAGCTTATCGTAATCGATGTAACCGGTGTCCGGGCGACCTTATATGGCAGGCTCTCGAAGTAGATCGACGTGGCGGAGATCTTCTTCCCGCTCGAGGTGTAGTAGCCGTGCGTGAGGTGGCCGTCGGAGGGGAGATCTAGGCCCATGATGCGGTCGTGGGGGTTGAGAAGCGCGGTGTAGGCGGCGAAGTTGGCGGGGCTGCCGGAGTAGGGCTGGACGTTGACGCCCCAATTGGCGGGGTCGAGGCGGAAGGCCGCCAGGGCGCGGTCGCGGCAGAGGTTCTCGATGCAGTTGATGTGCTTGTTGTCGCCGTAGTAGCGGTTGCCGGGCATGCCCTCGGAGTACTTGTTGGTGAGGGCGTTGCCGAGGGCCTCGATGACGGCGGCGGAGGTGAAATTCTCGGACGCGATGAGCTCGATGCCGCGGCACTGCCGGCGCTTCTCGAGCTCGATGAGGTCGTGGATCTCGGCGTCCACGGCCTGCAGCGGGGCGTTCCCCCACGAGCTCACCGCCTCCATTGCCGCTGATGCTGCTTTCTTTCTCTAGCTTATCTCTCTCTACCTCTAGTTAGGAGGAGAATGGGGGGGGAGAATGGTGCGCCTGAAGGATTGGGGGCGCCTCCTGCTGTTAGAAGAGGGCTCGCCGCCCTGGAGTTGCAAGGGATGTGAAGAGATGGCGCAAAGTTGCAACCTCGATGCAAGATTGGGGTTCGAAACCCTTAGAATTGATCTGATCTTGATCATGGACGAATCATCTCATACAAATAATCTTCAAAGAACAAACTTCAAGAACAGAAATTCCGAAACAAATCTCGAACAAAAATAGAGATATTAAATTTCTCGAGAATCGACCCGCTCTGATACCATGTTAGAAAATCGGAAGCGGAAGCGTAACATGGAAAAAAGATAAACAAGAATAAGAACGCGGGATTTTACGTGGAACCCTACTCCGTGAGGAGCGAGATGAAACCACGGGAGAAGCCCTCAAAGGGGCAGATACTTCATTCCTTTTTCTCAATGGATACAGGAGGTCTGGGGCTCCTTATATAGCCTCTCCAGAGCCTCCAAGTCCCACCGTTGGACGATGTGGGACTAAACACTGGATGGGGTAAATGGATCTTCTCCATGATCCATTTACCCTGTTACAACTCAATGGGGCGCACAACCAAATACTCTAACATTTTTTTGCACATGTAATCTAGCCAGCCTAGATGGAGTGTAGGTCATGTTGATATGTATGAAATGGACTGACTTGGTCAATCTGTCAACAACATACCAATAGCATCGTGACCACCTAGTGTCTTTACTAGTCCCGTGACAAAATCCATAGAAGTACTCTTCCACTTTTATTCGAGAAAGGGGATAATAACCATGGTGGTCTCTTATGTTCTGCCTTGACCATCTGATAGATCATGCACTTGCTAACATGACATGATGTATCTCGCTTCATTCCATCCTGCCAGAATGTAGACCTAAATCTCGGTACATATCTTTGTGTTGCCAAGAAGAATAGACAATCGTGAACTATGTGCCTTATCAAGAATATCTCTACGCAACTACTCATTGTTGGGCGCAATTACCCAGCCAACCTTCCATAAAATAGACTTAGTCCCCACAAAATCATCACGTTTGTCCTTGATGGCACGCATGCATCTGTCTCAAATTCAAGGATATGTCCTATATCCTTCTACTATGCAATCCCAAAGACTGCTGAATCACGGAGGTATGACAGTAGATGTGGACGCACTCTTATGAGGATGTCAATTAATCAATGTTACGAGTGTATTTCATGTATATAGCTAGTTTGTCGTATGTGCATGAGCTTTCCTGCTAAGCGCATCTGCCACCACGTTTCCTTTACCAGAATGATAAAAGATCATGTATTCAAAATCCTTCAGTAGTTCAAACAACCGATGTTGCCTCATGTTTAGCTCATTCTGATCATAGATGTACTTCAAACTCTTGCGATTTATAAAGATATCAAAATTCACCTCATAGAGATAGTGACGCCAGTTTTTTTTAAAGAGAAGACAACCGCCACCAACTCCAAGCCATGGATGGGTTAATTCCGCTCATGCGGCCTCAATTGACGTGATGCATAAACAATCACTTGACTTGGCTGCATCAGAACCGTTCCTAAATCTTTTCTTGCAGCATCTGTATATACGGCATAATCTTGGGTGCCTGAAGGAAGCACAAAGATAGGCACAGTCATCAATCTTTCCTTCAATGTCCTGACGCCTGCTCGCATGAACAATTCCAAATGAAAGGAACTCTCTTCTCGTGTCAGGAAAAGAATGACTCAGGAAAAACTACTGACGAAGCGTCTGTAATTACCCGCTAGTCCAGGGAAGCTATGCATGTGAATGATTGTCTTGTGTTGTTCTCAAGACATGACTATCTCTATTTTCGCAGGGTCAACTGCGATACCTGTCCAAAAATGACATGCTCAAGGAATGAGACCTAGGATACAAGAACTCACACTTACTCAGCTTAGCATGCAACTTATGCTCTTGAAATGTGTCAAGGACTATCTTTCGATCGTTTCATGATTCTATTTATTTTGAGAATATATCAGAACATCATTGATGAACATAACCGCAAACTTGTCCAAATATGGACGAAAAATCATGGTCATCATGTCCATAAATATTACATGTGTATTCGTGAGCCCAAACAGCATCACAATAAACTCATAATGTCCATATCGAGTCCTGAATGTTATTTTCGGAATATTTGACTCATGAATCTTCAGTTAATGGTAGATAGACCGGAGATCGATCTTTGAAAACATCGAAGATCCACGTAGTTGATCGAACAAACAATAGATGTGTGGCAGAGGATAATAGTTCTCCACTATTTCTCGTTCAGTTGTATGTAATCAATGCATAATTTCATTGATCCATCATTCTTTCTGACGAAAGAAGTAGAGCACCCCAAGGTGAAGTGTTCGACCTCACGATACTCAAGTCAAGTAACTCATGTAGCTGCACATTCAGCTTTCTCAACTTGGTCGGTGTCATGTGGTACGAAGTCATCGAGATTGGTTGTCTTCTGGTAGTAATGTGATCTCGAACTCAATCTCTCTCAGACAGTAAACCTGGCAAATCATTTGAAAACACATCAGGGTAATCTGCCACTATCCCGATGTCTTGAGCCATCGTCTCTCTCTCAGATGTCTCTCGGACAATTGCTAGATATGAATCACATTCCTCATCAACAAGTCTTCGAGCTTTTAACACTGAGATATACTCTATTTTGGAGTCATGTAATGTGCCCTTATAGGTAATCTCGGATAAGTCCGGAATCCTGAAAACAATCGTCTTCATGAAATAATTACTCATGGCATGATGATCTGGCATTCAATCCATACCAAAAGTTAGGTCAAACTTGTTGAGCTGTAGTAGCAGACAGTCTGCTATCGTCTCATGTCCACCAATCAACATTGGTAGCTATCTGACTATTAGTCTTATGATGATCAATTAGCCACATGGCCCATAATGTGACAAGGATGATCTAGGGCATCTGCACATCTACCTACTGAAGTTAGAAATTCAAAGTTCATTCATCGCTCTAGAATCAATTAAAAAGATAGAAAGATCGGCACTAGACGACATGGTTTTGTATAAGAACCAATATCCTTAATTACAATAATTGATGTTCGTGGATATTTCTATTATACTTTTTCTCTTCTTGGGATACAATATGGAAATAAGTTGCAATTGGTGGCATCTGTGGTCATTGATTTTGAATGTCATATTTCCCCTTCAGACTCTCGATAAGTCAGAGGACTGTCGCTATCTGATTATAAATGCAATCGGAACTATAATACTACGAATGATGTAGCAGGGTACCACTGCTCTGATACCAAACTGTTAGGCTCGCTCCTTCCCGGATCTGGGATACCCGTTTACATATTACTCGTAGTATTATGTTAGCTAAAGATCGCATTAGAGAACTGAAAATTAGGGGAAAAAATTTTCACATTTATGAATGACATTCACAAATTAACCAATAAACCACAGAACTACAATATGTCACAATTATATTGCATAAATTTTCATAGCAGTTAACATGTAACAACAGAAATGAAATCCCAATTGTATCAGAAGAGAAATAAAAGCATTATATAAAACCTTGAACAAAACTATAACATACATACCTTATATGTTTTACTGCATAAACTGGCGTTCAACTCTCCCCATACCACGATGCAGGTATTATGCATGCAATCCATGCAATAGGGAGAAAAGAACATCAACAAATGTTGAGTAAATCTTATTAATTAGAAGTAATATGAAATTTTAGTGGCTCCAAAAGAAAGCAAGTGAATAGACAATTGATTTTAATGAGCTATTGGCAATGAAACAAGTTTTCTAGTTATTCAGCAAATGAATTTCCCGACTTAGTTACCCTACCTTAATTTTCCAATATTTATCATTTTTATACGTAGATTATATGATCCATATTTAAACTGACGCCTTTTAATTAATTATAAATCATGTTTAATGGATCTGGAGATGTGGATGTTGAGTCTTTGTTCTTGGTCTTTATCTAACCTCTCGGATTTAGTCGATAATCTGGGATCTTGATCTGAGTGTGATCTCATATTATGATTCTAAGGTATGACTTCAGTATAAAAATGTATATGATTTTCGTTCTTCCCCATCAATTTCAACTTTCAATGATTTATTCAATGCCTATCATGATTGAAATGATTCAGATATCTTGAGTATTTAATGATTGACATGGTCGAGATGATTCAGGTCTCTTCTGATGATTGTGAGTCATGTGGATATAGACCATAGTAAGTGTAGATAATGAGTCTGATGTTTTGATTCTTTTCTTGCTGAATTTCTCAAGCATAATGGATAGTATGTGGTCTTGGTCTAGGTAAGACCTCACACTATGACTCTAAGGCGGTAAGGAAGCCTTAGGGTTGGGGTGCCTCCGTAGACATGCGGTGGAGTAAAATGCATCCTAACTAAGTTCCCAACACGTCCACTAGCTATTTCAACAACTGTGATAGTAGCTCGTAGTCTGATAAGGATGATTTTCATAAACTGGTCTTTTCTCTTCGTCAGGATTTACTGGCGGAAGAGTAACTAGCTCAATGGAAACTAAGCTCAACTACAACCAACTCAACTTTAACCAAGCTTCCATGTAACCAACTTAACTATAATTCATCTCAACTTTAGCCAAACTCATTTATGACTCAATCCAATCTCAAATGCAACTCCTTCAATTTTAATTGTAATTGATTCAGATGTAGCCATAGAGGATTCAGATGTATACACGGATGATTCGGATGTAGCATCGCCAAATCTGTTGGCGAAAAATAAACAAAACTCAAGCGGTGAGGTAGCCTACAAAAGGCTCTTCCGTCTCGCCCTCTAATCGGAAGTGCGGTCCAATAGAGGGATAGGTCTACTCCAAAACTACGCCACTGAGACGGGTGAGAGAAACTCTCCGGAAAAGTCACTCTAAAAGAAAAACCGGCCCGACCGGTATGGGCTAACGAGCTCGAAAAAAACCAAGAGTCCTCCGGCCTAGGTACCCTAAAGAACAAGGGTCAGTGGAACTGGTCTTTAAAAGAAAACTTGTGGATCTTAGAGAGGAGTAAAAACTGCGAGCGCTCGCGAAAAAACCCGAGAAAAAGACTGGGATCCTAGACCCGCGCACTAAGCGGTCGCTGCCCTAACTGGGCTTCCTAATCTCCCGCCCAACTGAGGGTCACCGCACCCTCGCACAGTCAGGCGTAAAGGTCACCATGACTGGCACTCTTAATTATCAGTCATCAATGACTTGATCCCCCATCGTTTCTTAATCCTTTATGTGGTTGATTGTACAGATCTAGGTTTTTTTGATCAACGATCTTATTGATATAATTGATTCATCATTGATTTCACTTATTCATCTACCCCATCATTTCTCTATCTCTTCAATGGTTGACTTTACAAATCTAGGTATTTTGTCACTACCTATCTTTGGTGATATGCATAAATAATAGTGTATACCTAAAAGATTAATTTATGAAGATAATCGGTCTTTTTGGTCACATGTTATCATTTCTAAAATCATAAGATTACCATCTATGCTTTGGATATGGATCTAGCTAGTCTTTATCATTTTATTTTAGATGGTACCTATAGAAGAATCATGGTTTAATTGTACCAGTTCCAGTTGAGACATCAAAGGAGTGTTTTCTGATCATTTGCCATAACATCCTATATATAATAGATCGTATAAATAGTAGACTATACATAATGATCAATTGATTGATGATTTCTTATTCGTAAAGATCTTGAGAGTTGACTTTGAGAGAAGAGTTTTAATGTTTTAAAAGATGAATTCTCAGAAGATCATCATATTTGCTCCTATACACGTAAGATATTAAATCCGATCAATGTTTGTACATGTGAAATTAACTGGTGGCATCAAGGAGATTGCCTATGATGATTAAGCCCTCTTATTCGAGCAATGTCTTATAGGTAGATAGAAGTCGATCATAATAAGGCCATCCATAGTCTTTTATAAAAAAAATGTGGCAGCATGGTCATATGTTGCAAGGCTTACAATGTTCATATGTGAAGCAAGAGTTTCACTAATTGAACAATCCTCAGTAGATTTCGATTTCGAGCGATTGTAACCAATGGACATATGCATCTAATTTCGAACTTCTATCCAAAAATCTCTTCAGAAGGTATCACTCCCCCAACCTAGTTTACACAAAGTTACAATGGTATAGATAAAAGTGATTACGATTTCTACAGGTGGTGGGAATGTGAACTTTCAATAGTGCAGCATAATCATAATTTATAAACAATCCAAATCTAGCCCTTCATCAAACATTGCTCAGAATACTTCTTTACCTCAGTTGGTTTCCCTATGTGAAGGGGTGAGATCATGTGTTCACATTCTATCTCTAATTATTACGAGTAATGACTTATCTGATCCCGAATGCAATCCATTAATGTACTATTAACTGTATTGATTTTAAGAGATTATATTGATATATTACAAAAATCTAACTGAAGTCAGGTCATGAATGATAAGAACATTGCTCCTCTAACCTCATGCCCTTTATTTTAAATGTCACTCTTGTTTCCTATCGATGATTACTTCCTATAGAGCATACTCTTGATGGTAAGGTTGCTTGGCTTAAAGAGGGGCTTTCAATAAAAGAATTCTCTTATACGTATTGAGTTGATTACATCAAAGTCTTTTCTCTAGTAACTAGTATGAAATCCAGGTGAATCAAAAGTTGGCTTATTTGTGAGTTTGATATGGCCAACACTTTCTTATACGATAATATCATTTGGGAGGTCAATCCCGGGCTTATATCCAAAAAATTAAGATCCGTTCGTATTTCTCATTCTAACAATTGGGTCGTCATCGTCCTCTCTTAGCCGGCTCAACATCCTAAAACTCACATCTCCTAACTGGTGTATCAGCTGACCTTCTTTGCAAATGACCAAACCATCTTAAGCGGTTTTCTTGCATCTTATCCTTGATCGAAGCTACACTAACTTTATTTCTGATTATTTCTGATTGCATCATTCCGAATCCGATCTTTACGTGTGTCTAGACATTAGTATTTTCATTTCTGCTACTGCCATTCTCTGCACATGTCTATGGTTCACATGCCAACATTTAGATCCATAGAGTATAGCATGTCTGACAACTGCTTTGTAAAACTTTCCTTTGATTTTTAAAGGAATTTTCTTATCACAGAGAATAGTAGAGGCTCCTCTCCACTTTAGGCAGCCTGCATTTATTCTATTAGTTATATTTCCATCAATTTCCCCATCATATTGCAAAATAGACCCCACGTATCTAAAAGAATCTCTTTTCCGAATGTTATCGTCACCAATCTTCACCTCAATTTTCATCATTGTTGCTATCAAAGGTGCACTCCATGTATTCAGGCTTAGCCCTACTTATACAAAATCTTTTAATCTTCAATGCATGTCTCCAAATCTCAAGCTTCTCATTTACTCCATCTCTAGTCTCATCAATAAACACAATATCATCAGCAAATAACATACACCAAGGCATCTCATCCTGAATGTGACTTGTCAACTCATACATAATCAAAGTAAAAAAGAAATGAACTAAACCAATGCTGATGTCAAAATAGTCAGTCTTCCCAGATTGGATTCTTACACAAGATAAAGCCCTATCATACATATCCTTTATGAGGTTAATGTATAGGACATGTACTTGTCTCTTCTCCTAAAGTCTCCGCAATATCTCAAAGACCCATAACTCTAATCGCAAAAATTTCTTCTTCCTCAATAACCTGTAATCATTGTTGTCACCGTGCTTAGGATACCAGCATCACCATTGTGGAGAAGAGAGACAGAATGTGATGTCTATTCCATAGGGCTAGGGTCTCTTATATAGAGAGAAAACCCTAGAGAGTACAAGAGGAAAAATACATGAATACTCCTGAGGGGTTACGGAACCCGAAGGGTTAAAGGTTACGGAACATGAAGGGTCAAGGGTTACGGAACCTGAAAGGTCAAGGGTTACGGAACCCGAAAGGTTACAAATATAATTGTAATATAATAATTCTAACACTCCCCCTCAAGTTGGAGCATATCTGTCGATCATGCCCAACTTGGATACTAAGTACATTAGACGCTTCCTTGGAAGAGCCTTTGTGAGGATGTCTGCAAGTTGAAGTTCAATGGAGATGTGTGGAGTGCTGATTCGTCCTTCTCGTACCGCATCACGAATAAAATGGCAATCAACTTCAATGTGTTTTGTCCGCTCATGGAAAACTGGATTGGTGGCGATGTATGTGGCAGACTTGTTGTCGCAGTATAAGGGTACAGGAGTGGCGACTGACATGCCAAGTTCTGTTAGGAAAGAAACAAGCCATGTGATCTCACATGTGGCCTGAGCCATTGCCCTGTATTCTGCTTCCGCACTAGATCTGGATACCACTGTCTGCTTCTTGCTTCGCCAAGTGACAAGATTATCCCCAACAAACATGGCGTATCCTGTAGTGGATCGGCGGTCCTCAGGAGAGCTAGCATAGTCAGTATCTGTATAGGCGGAGATATTAGTGTGTCCATTCACCCCATAGAAAAGTCCACGTCCGGGAGATTCCTTCAAATATCGAAGGATCAAAAGAACATCCTGCCAGTGACTGTAAAGAGGCTTCTCCATATATTGACTGGCTCTGCTCACAGCATATGATATGTCCGGCCTAGTAACAGTGAGATAGAGTAATTTTCCCACTACGCTTCTGTATCGTGTTGCATCCTCAAATGCTGGATCAGTAGATGCTGAATATTTTCTCACTTCTGCAGGGATGCCAGATGGCTTGCATCCAAGAAGTCCTGCCTCAGTCAGAATATCGAGGCATTACTTTCTCTGTGAAAGATGGAGCCCCTCTGTAGTGCGTATTACTTCGATGCCAAGAAAATAACGAAGTTGGCCGAGATCTTTCGTGACAAAGACCTTCTGGAGGAAGGCCTTGGTCTCCTGAATACCATCTACATCATCTCCTGTGATAACCATATCATCAACATAGACAGCAAGGATGATCGTGCCAGTAGACCGTCGTCTAACAAAGACAGAGTAGTCAGATGTTGTCCTCTGAAAACCAAGTATGTTGATCTCCATATTGAGCCTGTCAAACCATGCCCTTGGGCTCTGCTTCAGGCCATAAATGGCCTTGCGTAGTCGACATACATGCTCCCCCTCGACTACATACCCCGGCGGTTGCATCATGTAGACCTCCTCCTCAAGATCACCATAAAGAAAGGCGTTCTTCACATCAAGTTGATAAATGGGCCAAGCTTTGTTGGCAGCAACAGAGAGAATGGTACGTATCGACCCCATTCTGGCAACAGGCGAGAAGGTCTCAAAATAATCAACTCCAAAGGTTTGTGTGAAACCTTTGGCAACAAGTCTGGCTTTCAACCTGTCAATAAAACCATCAGGCGACTGTTTGGTCGTGAAGACCCATCGACAAGCCACAGGGCGAACTCCCGGGGGACACGGCACAAGATCCCACGTACCCCGGGAGGTAAGTGCATCCATCTCCTCATCCATGGCCTGTCGCCAACCTTGATCTTGCATTGCACTGAAATGATCTTTTGGAATGGTAATAGCATTAAGAGCATCTGCAAATCTCTTGTCACAACTAGATAAACCATCTGTAGAAGTAAAATGTGACATGGGGTGATACGTACATTTCCTTTTTTGCTTGCGTAGAGCTATAGGAAGCTCCCCAGGTACATTCGGGTCAGCAGTGGTGGGAGCACTTGAAGTGGTCATATCATCCTGCATAAAAGGGACAGGCAAAGGTACAGACACTGATGTAGAAGGTATAGAGGTACGCTGGCGAGTATAGACGATTGGTGGAGGAGGGAGGTCCAGAGGAATGTCACATACAGTCTGTGTGAAATAACTTGTTTGCTCAAAGAAGGTGACATCAGCAGATACATAGTATCGACGTCCAACAGGATCATAGCAGCGATAGCCTTTCTGGGTACGTGAGTACCCAAGAAAGACGCATTTGATGGCACGAGAGGATAATTTGTCAGCTGCATGAAAGTTATGGACAAAAGCAATACAACCAAAAATTCGCAGAGGTATAGGAAAAGGAGACTCGGTAGGATAAAGTAAGGAAAATGGAGTTGCCCCTTTGAGAACTGATGAAGGAACACGGTTGATGAGATACACTGCAGTAAGGATAGCATCTCCCCAGTATTGTTTAGGAACACTCATTTGACTAAGAAGAGATCTGGCAACATTTAGCAAGTGTTGGAGTTTCCTCTCAGCTATACCATTCTGTTGTGAGGTATATGGACATGATGTTTGGTGAACAGTTCCCTGGGATGCAAAGAAAAAGGTCAAGTCATGTTGGGTTAACTCAAGAGCATTGTCGGTACGAATGATCTTAACAATGCTAGAAAAGTAAGTTTTAACATATTGAAAGAAATTTCGGACAATTTGATTAATCTCCGAACGCTCCTTTATTAGATAGACCCAAGAAGATCGACTATAATCATCAACAAAAACTATAAAATAGCGATGACCACTTAATGTGCGGATCGGACAAGGTCCCCAAACATCACAGTGAACAAGATGAAAAGCAGCAGTACTACGAGACTCCGTACGAATAGGAAACGAAGTCCGATGGTGTTTCCCGAACTCACATGCCTCGCACTGAAAGGGCTTCAGAGCAGAGAGTTTAGGAAACATCATGGAGATGGCCTTGGCAGAGGGATGTCCAAGGCGCATATGCCATAGGAGTGGATCTTCGGAGATAGATGCAGCACCAACAAAATTGGAGTCTGAGGGTATGTCAAGGTAATATAGGCCGTTCTTCTCATGACCCCCACCAAAAATCTGCCTCGTCCGAATGTCCTGAAAATAACAACAAGACTCATCAAATATCACACGACAATGAAGCTCAACACAAAGCTTGTGAACTGACAACAAGCTAAGAGGAAAATCAGGAGCACAGTGAACCCCCGAAAGTCGGAGCTTGGAAGAGAATTCCATAGTTCCGACAGTAGTAATCTGTGATTGAGTCCCATTAGCGACTCGAACTGACTTCACAGAGGTAGATGGTATGGAAGAGGTGAGCAAACTACCTTCTCCAGTGAGATGAGTAGAGGCGCCGAAATCAATAATCCAAGCTGGAGTAGGAGTGATAGCAGAGTTGGCTATTGTACCTGAAGGAGTGGCCAGATCAGCAGTTGTAGTATTACTGGTGGTAGTAGGCCCTGGAGTCTGAAGGATCTGCATTAGGCGGGAATAATCTGCATCATTAAGATGAACAGTCTTGCCACTGGAGCTAGGCGATGCTTCTTCCACATCATAGGCATCCTCATAAGCATTATTGGCGTGATAAGATGGTACGCCAAACTTCTGCCAGCATCGTTCAGTCGGGTGGTTCCACCTACCACAGTGAGTGCATGGGGCAGTAGAGTCTCGCCCACGACCACGACCAAAGTCACGGCCTCGTCCAGATTCCCGTCCACGACCACGACTTGGATCGCGACCGCGTCCTCCTCGCACGCCGTATCTGCCTCCTTGCCCAGATGAGACGATGTGTGCAAAGTTCTCCGTTGAAGGTAAGATAGGATGTCGGGCAACGGATGTCTCGAGCTCCTCAAGTCGGCCAAAGATGGCCTTCATTGTTGGCAGTGTGTCTGATATAAGAAATTGCTCCTTCGCTGCATGGTACCTAGAATGCAGGCCATCAAGGAAGCGGTATACCTGCCAGTCAGAACGCTCTTGTATCTGTTTGGTGCAACATGAGGGCTGGAATATTGCAAGCTCCTCATACAGACTGGATAGATGCCTGTAGTACTCAATGAGGGTGGAATCACCCTGAGATGCCGACCAGATACGCCTGTAAATATCTGCAAGGCGTGACTTCGTCTTCTTCTGGGAGTATGTTTGCTCGAGATCCTCCCACATTTCCTTGGCCGTATTTTTGTAAAGAAGATTTGAGGCAATATGAGCCTCAACACTGTTGGTCATCCAGTTGATAACCAAATAGTTGTCAGTCTGCCAATTGTCGTACTCTTTGTCCTTTTCATCTAAAGGATCTTTAGTCAAAATGTAGAGTTTCCTCTGACCACCAATGAACACCATAAAAGATCGAGACCAGAGCACGTAATTTTCTGTGCCCTTGAGTTTGATAGTAGTGCCTTGTGCCATAACATTCGTGGCCAAGGGCTTTGTCTCGGTAGAAGAAGGCGCCATGGTGGTCTTAAAATAGAAAACGATCCTGTGATCAACTAAGGATGCATATAAGAGCTAAAAAATGCCCTAAAACTCACGTTTGCCCTTGAAGAAGGGCTGAAAACCCCCAATGGACAGCATATCTGGATTCTTGGGAGCGATCCGTGATGAGTTTTGGATCTCCAAAGAGTCCTACGGTACCCGTGGAGGGTTGCTGTGGGGCTAACGGCCTTCGTAGGAGGTCCTGAAAGCGCAGAATAGCGCTAGCGGGAGGGCTGCTGCACTGGAGGTGATTGGAGGGCCTTGCGCGGGGCCCTAATTCAGGGAAGAGGGCCCGCGCATTCTTTTACGAGGCTTGAAGGTGGCGGTGGGGATTTTAGGTCAGAACCCCGGTCTAGGACCGTTGCTCTGATACCATGTGGAGAAGAGAGACAGAATGTGATGTCTATTCCATAGGGCTAGGGTATCTTATATAGAGATAAAACCCTAGAGAGTACAAGAGGAAAAATACATGAATACCCCTGAGGGGTTACGGAACCCGAAGGGTTAAAGGTTACGGAACATGAAGGGTCAAGGGTTACGGAACCCGAAAGGTCAAGGGTTACGGAACCCGAAAGGTTACAAATATAATTGTAATATAATAATTCTAACAACCATCACTATGGCTGAATTGGAATGCAATGCTCAACTTCTCCATCTCCTTTGGAGGTCACCGCTCTCAATCATCAAGCATGCTCCTGTCTCAACATTGTCGTTGTCGTGGATGCTTCTTCTTCAATTTCTTGTGCCATCACACATGTTGGTAGAACAATGCCATGATCTGTGCAACGCTCCTTGATCTATTTGTAGCATCGTCATTTTCCATGCTATAGATATCCACATGTTCTTGTGTTGCCATGGAAAATTTTGTCAATCGGTTTTCCATATTGGTAGCACGATGCCATCACGGGGTTGATGTTAAGGTTTCAGATAACCTTTTCTTGTCGTCATGTATAATATCTCCGTTGTTTAAAAATTTATTTGTAACAAAAAATCGAGAATAAATGCAAAAAATGCTTTGTTCTTATCTCAAATAAAATGAATAGACGCGATGTTTGAAATATGGGATTTTTACCTGGCAGACCCTATAATCTTTGTCAATTACCTCCACGACATCTGAAACAACCTAATTCCTCCCTCGACCTTGTAAACTTGCTCCATCTTACCCCACGAACCCTACCGTTTAATTGACACATCCAGAGTTAACTTCCTTGAGCTAAAAACAAGTTTATCTATCCAATCCGCAATCGGACGGCTAGAATTAACCAAGAAAAGAAAAAAAAACATTCCTCTTCCATCTCTCCTCCTCAACGAGGGCACTGGCCTGGGCTTCGAGCGAGGGGGGGCTAAGCTGGAGGCGGTCGACTTCAGGGGGAGGGGGCTCGAGGGGCGGCGATCGATCTGAGGGGGGGGGGCTCGCCTGGAGGAGGTGGGGCTTCGATCCGGGGGAGGCGGGGGGGCCTGGGTCTGGGGAAAGGGTTAGTGGGGGTCGATGGAGGCGGAGAAGGGGTTTGCGGGGGGCATCGAGCAGCAGTAGACTTGAAGAAGGGGAGGTGACGGGCGGGGCCTGCGGGGGAGGGGGGGTCGAGTCTTCAGCAGGGGAGGGGGCTCGCCCCGGGTGGGGGACGGAATCCATTCAGCTTTAACGGTTAAATGGATGGGGGTTAACCACGAGGTCTGTGACTGTGGGGTGAGGGTTAGCAAGTTTATGGGGTTAAGGGAGGAATTAGGCTGTCTCAAAGGTCGTAGAGGTAATTGGCAAAGATTATAAGGTCTGCCCGATAAAAATCCCTTGAAATATTGATAATGATATAGAATTGACAGTCTGAAAATCGATATATCGATGATATATCGTAGTTATCGGATATATCAGAATATCTCGTAGTCATCGACAACAAAATTGAAACTATCTCAGAAATATAATTTCCTTTGAATTAAAAGCATCTTCGTTCTTATGACAATAGATAATATTCTAACGCAAACTTATAAACATAAAGGAGGTGTAGTTAGCACAATACCAAAAATTTACACTTAATACCGTGTATAAGCAAAAGCATGAGTAATATCAAAAACCAAATAAATAAATTAATGTGATAACCTATTCGACTATAAAGTACATCATTCTTAATTATCACAAATTTGAAAGAAAATAAAATCTAATAAAAATATAGATTAGAGACTAAAATTGCTACATGATCTAATCGTAATCAATACCAATTGGAGCCTGACTCGAATTCGTTATGGTTTATCACTAATACGTATGAATCATAATTTTGGTTATTTATTCATGTTGGGTGTGTTTTCTAAATGCTTTAATATAGGGTGTGATTATGCAAAATCCTTAACAAATTAAAATTTTAAATCTTAAAAACATGGTTGTAGAAGTCCCCCGACTAGCCCGATTAGTAGGTCCGACTAATATAGTCGGTGGGGTGACTGACCGAGTATTGACTAACTCCGACTAGGCCGACTAGTCAATCAATTTTTGCTTGGAGATAACATATTTTTTATTTTTTTAAGGTAAACTTATTCTAATATGCTTAATGTTTTATTTAAATTCAATTATTTCTTTTCTTTCATTATGATAATATAAAAAATGTACAAATATATAAGAATATATGTATAAAAATGATTTAATTTTAAAATAATTAAAAAATCAATGCCGGTTAAAATCCGACTAAATCCGATTAGTCTTCCGACTACCGATTAATCCTTATTCAATGACCCAACCGACCGAGTACAGACTACCGATTTTTGCAACCTTGCTTAAAAAATTACCTTCCAATCTTTACTATTAAAACGAGCATTGAAATCGATTAACATGGTAGATCTTGATGATAAAGTATCAAAAATGACACTATACATATGATCAAGGTTCTAAATTTTGATATCGGATATCATATCGACACCATGTCGAAACAAAACATCACCGAAATTTTGACGAAATTTCTGTAAATTTCGATCCATTTCGCCCAAATCGAGCAACATTTGTCAAGGAAGGCCTCCATATCGGCATTTCGCTTGAAATTTCAATCCCATGTCGAAATCGAAATTTCAGCAAAATTTCGTCGATATTTCGCGGAGTCTGAAACCATGCTTATGATATCAGTGGAAATGGTGAAATGATTGCACTAAATGCTCAAAACTTCAATATCGATTGATGAAATGGCACATTACCAATATATCGCTTGATATTGGTCGATATCGAGGATAGGGATATCTGAGGTAATGTCGGTATTTCAAACTTATTAATATGAATATATCTTCGATATATCGAGTATATATTGAAATATTTCGATCCATGAATAAAGAAACTTAAAAAAGCGGAGGGGGATAAAGTATAGAGCGACATGGTGGAGGCCATGGGGGTCCTCGGATTGTGTTTTTACGCTTTTCGAGGTGTCATTGTGCCTAGGATGGCCCTAGGCATGTGGGCATTTGGCCTATCCCATGGGCCACGTGTTGCTCTCGAAACTCTGACCAAGGCATAGGGGTTCTCACCATTGTAGCGGCCACCGTGATGCGAGATGGAGGTTATGGTGGTAGTGAGGGTTTGTGAGGGAATGGGCCACCATGATGCAGGTGGGAGGTGGTGAAGGCACTAAGTTGATGGCAGTTCGGCCCATACCTGCAGCCAAAAGATGAAAATGGGTTCGATAAGATGAAAATTTTGTTTTGGTTTTGTTCGGTTCGATCCTAGTTCCAGAATGTTAAAGGTTCAAATTTAAGAATAAACATTAAGTAAACTCATTTTATACATATTTCCTCAATGATTAACATTTGTTTGAAGAAATCTTTAAGAATATATGTTATATAATCGTTTTTCCTTTAAGGTTTGTAGAAATGATTTGATTCATTCAGTCTTTATAGAAGTTTTATATTTAAGATGCAAGGCCTTAAACGGTCACCATTTCGGTATCGACCACAACAGAATTTCGATGGAATTTCGGTGGAATTTCGACTGAAATTTCGGTCATTTTTTGTACTAGGACCCCCATATTTCGGTCATTTCGGTCATTTCGGTCGAATTTCGATTTCGTCTGGATATCGATATTCGACAGAAATTCGACTGAATTTCGTTGACATTTGAGGCCATGTTAAGATGTAATGAGTACTAACTAAACCTTTGTAAACTCCATCCACACATGCATGCACTTATACATATATATATGTAGATTCTTGCATACATATCGGTGTTCAGAAATGCAGTCTGTGCGGGTGTGTATATGACCACTTATGCGTATTCAAGCCCCCATTCGAAATACATACTTCATATGCTGTCAATATGTGACCCCATCCCATATACGAGCTGCTTATATCATATAAGCATCTTAATTTTTTGCATTACTCTATTTTGTGATAGATATATGGAATAAGCGGGCAATCCAATTAAGCGGATTCTTGTAGGGATCCGATTAAGTGGTGTATGTAGACTGAACTGCATGAAACCATTCTCCCTCCTCTACTTAGCCCCCTCACACTGAAAACCCAAAACCCTTGTTATCTCCTCTCGGACGTGTTGCTCTGATCCTCCTTCGTTGATTGTCTCCTTCGATCCTCCTTGCGTTGCCTTACTGCGCGATCTCTCCACCGATCCTCACGTTACCTCATGGTTTGCTGAGTGCTTCTACTCCTTGCGTGTCGCCCCTACACCTTGCTGAGTGCTCCTTGTGTGTTGCTAAGTATGCGGGTCAACCTGCATGCATGGATGTTTCATCATACTCGGAGCGGCAATGCTACTGAGTACGAGTATGCAGCATACTCAGTCGCTCTCCTAAACATTGTCGTTGCCCCTGCGCCAAGCTGGCTGATCCTTGCAAGTTGCACGCATGCCAACGAGCTCAAGGCTCCTTGCATGACGCCCTTACGCCTGCTCATTGTACCACATCATTACATGTGTTAGGTTAGATTTTGTCGATTATAAAATTTTCATCACGGTTTTTAAAGCTATCTTTTTACAAGTTAGTATTTGTTTTTGGAATACAAGTGTGTGGTCTAAGTTCCTACTTTCTAGTTGAGATTAACAAACAAGTTTGCATAGATTTGTTTTGGTAGATGTCATTGTTAAGTAAAATTCTTTGTTAAAGTTATTTTTATCTATAACATGTCCTGAGACTGTGAATTCAAACTTTCTTGAAATAATATTAGGTTAAGTTTTATCAAATATCATTTTTTCATCACAGTTTTTAAAGCTATTTAGTTGCAAGTTAATATCTTTTAATAATACAATTGCATGGTCTAAGTGTATACTTTTTAGATAAGATCAACAAAAATTCGCATAGGTTTTTTGGTAGATGCCATTACTATCACGTGCCATGAGATAGTGAGTTGGAATATTAACCGGTAGTGGTGTTTTTATTGGAATATAAACCACCATCGTGGCTAGAGTTCTTTATTCAAATTGTTTAGGGTTTAGGGTTTAGATTGATGAATTCAATATTTTTTTCTTAGATTTCTTGCTATGGCTTCCCCATCCACACCCAATGTGGAACCCACATTTTATGTTCCACCCGGCTCTACTGATCCGGGTTGGAAAGATGTGTTCCTTATTGAAAGGATGGATTCAAATTTCGAACGTCATTGCATGTCGCTTGTGCAAGAAAGTCGTAAAAGGATGCATTAATTGGATGAAGCAACATTTCAGACATATAAAGGGCAATACAAGAGCTTGTCTGAAGGCTGACACAAATATGCAGAAGGAAATTAGAGGTTATGTGGAAGATATCACGAGGAAGAAGAATGAGAACATCATTAGCATGAGAGAACTTCATGAGGAAGTAGCAATCAAAGCATCTGATGGATCTTCTACCACTGCATATCAAGGAGGAAGTAATGCAAAAAAGACATCAAGTTTTTGAAGAGGATGTTGTTTTGGGTACAATGCAAAAAGGCATCAAGGAGGAAGTAATGCAAAAAGGCTATTTTTAAAGATGTTGAACATCCGTATAGCCCTTTATAGATTCCATTACCTTGAAGACAAAAGTAAGATTGGATTGACACATCCATCTTGCATCTTTCTATCTTAATCCCTATTATTTTTAAAGGGATAGTGATACAATTTCTAAGGATGGCTTTGTCGATGGTTTTTTTTGGAATGCTTGAAGATTTTTTATCCTGAGTTGAAGATTCAAGATACCATCATGAAGAGAGATATTCATATTTATCGACGGGGAGAAGGAGCATTTGAAGCGACATTAGCTATTTGACAAAGATCCACCAATGATTATGATTTCAAACCTGGTACTATATTTTAAAGTTATTAAGTTAGATATATAATTGTATAGGAAATTCACTGTTGTAAAAGTCGGCCGACTAGGCTGATTAATCGGCCCGACTAGTCGAGTGGGGGGGGGGCAGCCGCCCCGACTAATCAGCCTAGTCGACCGACTTCAATGCCGACTTTTACAGAGAAATTTTTTTATTTTTTATTTTTTTTACTTTTTTAAAAGCAAACTAATTCTAGTATGCTTAATATTATACCTAAAGTCAATTACTTCTTTTATTTCATTATGATAGTATAGAAAATGTACAAATCAATGTAAATATATAAGAATATATGTATACACAATGATTTATATATTTAAAAAAATAAAAAAATTCAAAACCAACTAATGGCCGACTAAATCCGATTAGTCGTCTGATTGCCGATTAATCCTTAGTCAGTGACCCCGCCGATCGAGTATCAACTACCGCTTTCTGCAACCTTGAGGAAATTGAATGTCTAATTTCTATTGTAGCTGAGTGGTGGTTGCTATATGGTTTTGATACTATATTTGAAAACAACGACTTTGAAAATTCTGAAGTTGACATAAACTTCTTCTGAGTTTGGGAGGAATTGGAGCTTATTCACATCGGAATAATTCTCACTGTTTGGATGTACAAGTAGATACATAATACATTCATCGAATCATTATAATTTATTGTTGATTAATTTTAAAAATTTGTTCATCAGATTTCACAATAAAAAAAGAAACGAACTTGAAAGCAAGCGATTGAATGATTTATTTTTGTGAAATTCAATTCAAACCTGAAAGAGCGTCAATCTTTGAAGGGAAGAGGTCCATTTATTTTAAAGGGCAGAGGTCCATTTATCTGTCATTTCCGTTCTACCTCTCTCCCCCTCCTCTAGCCCCCTAATCCGTCATTTTCACTCCTTCCGCAACCTCTCCTCCTCCGTGCAACACCCCTTCTGTGATGCCCATCTCCTTTGGCTATTAAAACTGAAGTGATGGGAGCGTCGAACCTACGGTCTTATTCGCCCACGATCTCTGATACTCAACAAACCCACTCATGCACATTAGATTCACATTTGAAATGTATAATAATTTGAGAAATAATGTGAAATGAAATATAATTGCGACATGCAAACTTATTTATATTATTCATCAAGTCCATGTCCACAAAATGAGATACAACATATAACTATAGAATGTGTATATCTCATTTTCTCTCATAGAAAACATAAAGATATACAGAAGCTACTAAAGTACTCTAAGAAGTATGTACCCTCCCTGGTATGAATAAGATGACATGAAGCTCGATCTCATCAAACCGCTACTGTTGCAGTTGCTGCTCAACTACTCATGCTGGGTTCACACGAGAGTAGCATTAAGAGCAATTGCCCAATAACGAGATAAACACTATAATAACTTATGTAGCAGTAAGGGGGTGTACTCAACTCTATCTAGTGACATATGCATATATTGTAAGAATCGATACCAAAATATCCTATTGTATCACATATTCCATTTATTAATTTATTTTTTCTAAATAGGAACTATCCATTAATCTTAGGATTTCCAGTGGATGGTAAGAGTCCACAACAATGCATATCTGTAAATATTGATATTCGATCGAGGGTCATATTAATTGAGCATACACAATTACACTATTCACGAGCCAGCGCTACATGGAAACTTGTTAGTCATCTTGGATAAACCCCAAGGACCTCTATTAAAAAAGAACATGAAAAATCGTAACCTAGATCTTCAACTTCAAACCACATCTCAGAACACCTTTCACAATACTAATGCTCGAATCAAAATCTGATACGGCCAAACCTAATTCGAATCCAAGTCTTAATATCATGTATAAGTGTAAAATCAAGAACTCCAATCATGCCACCTGCTTACTCCGTCTAGCGATTCCGGATACAACCAGGTTGCTAGGTGCAATGCGTCAACCAACTCATCTGATGGGATCACGGCCTCTGTGGCATTTATCTGGAGCCTAAGGTGCATGCTCAATCCTTTGCGGTACCTAACTCCATCTACCCATTCATCGTGAAAATTTACCTACGAAAATAATAATCACTACTACCATAATCAACACTTGCATTCTGTGTTATGTTAGAAAATAGGAATGCAGAAGCGTATCAGACTAAAGTGATAAAAATTTTGAAGAACTCCGAGATTTTAATATGTAATCCTACTCCTTAAGGAGCGGGATGAAACCAAGGGAGAACGCCTCAAATGGATGATAGTATATTACTTGTCTAACTGGATACAATGGGTATGGGGTCTATATATTGCCCCCACTGAGTCTCCACATCTCCCAACTGGTAGATGTGGGACTAAAGACTTGGATGTGGTAAATGGATCATCAGGGATCCATTTACCCATCTCTCACATAAGTGACACATATAGACAAATACTCCAACACCCCCCTCAAGCTGGAGCATGCAATGCCCGACTTGGACAAATAGAAAGGAATCTCAACTCACGCTACATGACACTATAGACTCAATACGCACAACTGTCGGTTGTTGTCGAGGACGTTGATTCTCATGCCGTGCAGGTGGGGAGAACGAATGGGTTGGAGTGTGAGTCAAACTAAATATCCTCGTCGGAGAGCATGTGCTCTGTACTGCACCTGTCAGAGTCACTGCAACTGAAATGAGTCTCTACATGGAGAACTATGGTCCGCCACAACATGTGGACAACTGCTCTATCTCTGAAAAGGGCCGAACAAAGAACATCGCTAATTATCCATACACAGATCTCTGAAGATGGGTTTCTCTCATAGGGACCTCGAAGTGGGTTCTCTCTCATAGGAACCTCGGAAGGATCTCGTACTGGAGTTCACGATTGCTTGAGAATGGAGTCTGAAGAAGTCTCCTCGTCGGAGAACTAGGTCTCTCCCATCCGGCACAGAGAACGGTACTCTACTCTAGAGTACCTATGAAACCCCATGAAAACCCTAGCCAACATGGCATAGGGAATGGGATCTCTACTCTGGAGTCCCTATGGATCACATGAAAACACTGGTCGACAAAACAATAATGATGGGGACCACAAAAACATGAAGGCAAACATGTGCACATCTAAAAAGAAGACCGCATACATGTGTGTGTGAAACTGAGGACTTGGAATCTGAACGTCGAGTCTGAAGAAGTGTGGAGTCTGAAATCTGAATGGCCTGGAATCTAGAATCTGGAAAATCTGACAATCTGGTCTGTAACTCTATATATACTCCCCCTTTCTTCCATACTGGTCAGAATAAAGACATCGGCCAAGTTGGGAGAAGACAAGAAAATTGGGAGAACAATACCATGAATCGTGCATTTTTTAACATATGTCATTCACATTTTTTACGGCTTTTTACTTCTTCTTTTCGCATTTTTTAACTTGTGTACAACCTCTTTTTTTTGCACGCCTTTTTTCTCTCTTTTTTTAAATTGGGAGTCCATTTCTTTTTACTTTGATTATGGACGAGTTGACAAGTCACATTCAGGATGAGTTACCTTGGTGTATGTTATTTGCCGATGATGTTGTGTGGATTGACGAGACTAGAGATGGAGTAAATGAGAAGCTTGAGGTTTGGAGACATGCATTGGAGACTAAAGGTTTTCGTATAAGTAGGGCTAAGACGGAATATATGGAATGCACCTTTGATGGAAGCAATGGTGAAGGAATCGAGGTGAAGATTGGTGACGATAACATTCAGAAGAGAGATTCTTTTAGATATCTGGGATCTATTTTGCAACATGATGGGGAAATTGATGGAGATGTTACTAATAGAATAAATGCAGGCTGGCTAAAGTGGAGAGGAGCCTCCGCTGTTCTTTGTGATAAGAAAATTCTTTTAAAAATTAAAGGAAAGTTTTACAAAGCAGCCGTGAGACCTGTTATGCTTTATGGTTCTGAATGTTGGCATGTGAACCATAGACATGTGCAGAGAATGGTTGTAGCAGAAATGAAAATGCTAAGAAGGATGTGTGGACATACACGTAAAGATCGGATTCGGAATGATGCAATTAGAAAGAAAGTTGGTGTAGCTCCGATCGAGGATAAGATGCGAGAAAACTGCTTAAGATGGTTTGGTCATTTGTAAAGAAGGTCAACTGATGCACCGGTTAGGAGATGCGAGTGTTGGGATGTTGAGCCGGCTAAGAGAGGGCGAGGACGGCCCAAGAAGTGTTGGAAAGAGACTATACGAAGGGATCTTAGTTTTTTGGATATAAGTCCGAGATTGACCCAAGATAGATCTGAATGGAGGCGAAGAATCCATGTAGCCGACCCTACTTAATTGTAGGAAAAGGCTTTGTTGTTGTTGTTGTATTTTGATAGCAATGCATAATTGGGCTTCTCTCTCTTTTTTAAAAAAAATACGGACTGGATTCCCCCTCTATTTTCCCTTTTTTTAACAGAGCAGTCCCCCAAAAAAAATTTAGTAAAGGGCATACGTTTCTTTCTACTTTTTCATCACCTAGGGTTCCCCAGATGGGGACCCTTCTTCTGTCGCCACCACTGGATGGAATGGCGCGGGGAGATCCTCCGCAAGATCTGAAAGTAGGGCAGTGGTGCACGCCTGAGTGCGGAGGGAGAGGGCGGTGCATGCCTGGGGGCTCTGCTGGACGAGTTCTCGTGCCGCTTGCGCGAGAGGATGATATTGCTTCCGGAGGAGATGCGGCCTCGGGAGGGGCAACATCGTTGGTGCTCGTGAGATGGTGTTACGCGGACCCACTGAATCGTGCGGGGAGGTCTGGAAAGCCATGGCGGTGGCTTGGTGGAAGGCTGGAGTTTATCGCGCCTGGGGATCGTCGTCGCCTGTACTCGCTGGAGGGGAGATAGGGGGGCTCGGAAGGGCGGCGTCATTGGGCTTCGAGGAGAGGTGTTTTGCGGCAGGAGGATGCTCTACGCCGCCTGAGAGATGGGGCTCCACCTTGGGTTGTTGGGGATGTCGCAAGGAGAGAAGCGCCGTCTGGTTCGCTCGCGGCTTGAGCCGCCTAGAAGGCCTTCGCCAGGTGGGGTTGTTGCGCTGATGGTGTGCAACGATGGTGCTTCCTGGTGCGGCTGCTTGGTGTTGCGTGGGATCCCACGCCGCCTGCGCGATCGATCCCTGGAATCTGTGACTATTGCCTGGAATTATGGTTTCAAAGAAAATCCTAGAGCATGATTTTAAACTGGAGCCAATCCGAAAATGATCTTCATGAAAGAACAATAACTAAATCTTGAAAATAAACATGAACATAAATCTTCAACAATAATCCCACGAGAATCGAACACGCTCTGATACCATGTTAGAAAATAGGAATGTGGAAGCGTATCAGAATAAAATGAAAAAATATTAAAGAACACCATAATTTTAACATGGAACCCTACTCCCTAAGGAGCAGGATGAAACCACGGGAGAATGCCTCAAAGGGCTGATAGTTTATTGTTTTTTCTCACTGGATACAATGGGTATGGGAGTCTATATATAGCCCCCATTGAGTCTCCACATCTCCCAACTGGTAGATGTGGGACTAAGGACTTGGATGTGGTAAATGGATCCAAGAGGGATCCATTTACCCATCTCCCACATAAGTGATACATATAAACAAATACTCCAACATGTTACAATAAAGTATTATTTGTATGCTCTGCGATATGAGACATACTTGTAAATATTATGTTCAACCCCAACTCATTTGATATCGTCATGTATATAGATTTTGACAATATTATGGACATCAAGTATTCGTAAAAAATGAAATCTTCTTCCACTTTATGTAGGGTCGGCTACATGGATTCTTGCTCAAATCCATGATGAAAGCTTTGACTAAATTTTATGTTTGTTATCGGCTACCTAACCCAACCTCTACAAGGAGGGATTTAACACTAGTCTTTTGGGTGGTAGGGACACTGTATTACCATTGAGTATGCATATTCTTTTTAATTTATTAAAATGAATATTCACATGAAAAAAAATTAGAGAGAATGACAGTTGAGATCTCCATACACAATAACAACAATGACAAAGCCTTTTCCCACAATTAAGTAGGGTCGGCTACATGGATTCTTCGCCTCCATTCAGATCTATCTTGGGTCAATCCCTGGCTTATATCCACAAAACAAAGATCCCTTCGTATGGTCTCTTTCCAACACTTCCTGGGCCGTCTCCGCCCTCTCTTAGCCGTACGGTTGAGATCTCCATATGAAAAAAAATTTATCGCGTTCAACTGAATACGATAAGAGTATATGTCCCTTTTTTTCCTACGAGACACTTGATTTCAACTTTTCTAACACCTTCAATGGAAAAGCCTTCTCCCACTTTAAGTAGGGTCTGCTACATGGATTCTTGTTCATATCCATGTTGAAAGATCTGACTATTTTTTACATTGGTTGTCGGCTACCCAACACAACCCCCACAAGGGGGATTTGAACCCCGATCTTTTGGGCGGTAGATACACTGCACTACCACCAGACCATTGGAGTGGGTGCTTTCTAGCAGCTTCAATAATCACAAAAAATATTTGTGAGTTTTATTGTTAGAATGATTTCGTATACGTACAAATATTATTTGTGGATATTAGCTAATCTAAGTAGAGATGTATTCTATCTAGAATTGAGAAATCAATGTGTACGTGGGTAGTTTTATCTTCACAAGAAGACAATGTGCATATATAATAATTCCGTAAGATTTATTTTAATCGTGATTAATGCCATAAAGTCTCAATTTTCATGAATGTCATTATACTCATGAATGCCACAAATATAAATTGTGTTTGTGGTTGACTAATACGTTAATGTCACAACCCTTTATAAACAAATTAAATTTTCTCCAAAAATTCTCACAAGGAAATTATATTTTCTACCATGGAAATGGTTTCGTGAGAAGCCCGTCTAGTTACTTGAATCATGCAAGCTATAAACGAATACAAGAAAGGAAGTAGAGGAGGCTTTGAAGGTTATGAAACCTGGAAAAGGTGTAGGACTGGATTCTCTGTAGAAGCATGGAGAGTTTTAGGTGAGCGCAGTTTGACTTGGCTTACGAATATATTCAATGTTATTTGGCGAAGCAAGAAAATGCCTGAAGATTGGAGGAGGAGTATCGTGGTGCCTCTTTCTAAGAATAAAGGAGACATTCAAAATTGTTCAAATTACAGAGGTACCAAGCGGATGACTCACACTATGAAAATTTGGGAACGTGTGATCGAAAGAAGATTGAGGCAAGTTTCCAACGTAAAAGAAAACCAATTCGGATTCATGCCAGGTCGCTCAACTATTGAAGCCATCCATTTGCTGAGGAGATTAATGGAGATTTATAGAGCTAAAAGGAAGAACCTCCATATGATCTTTATTGATTTGGAGAAGGCTTATGATTATGTCCCACGAGAGATATTGTGGAGAGTTTAAGAGAAGAGACAAGTACATGTCCTATACATTAACTTCATCAAGGACATGTATGATAGGCCTTTATCTTGTGTAAGGACCCCGTCTGGGAAGACTGACTATTTTGACATCAACATTGGTGTACGTCAAGGTTCAGCTTTGAGTCCATTTCTTTTTACTTTGATTATGGACGAGTTGACAAGTCACATTCAGGATGAGTTATCTTGGTGTATGTTATATGTTGATGATATTGTGTTGATTGACGAGACTAGAGATGGAGTAAATGAGAAGCTTGAGGTCTGGAGACATGCCTGGGAGACTAAAGGATTTCGTATAAGTAGGACTAAGACGGAATATATGGAGTGCACCTTTGATGGAAGCAATGGTGAAGGAATTGAGGTAAAGATTGGTGACAATAACATTCGGAAGAGAAACTCTTTTAGATATGGGATCTATTTTGCAACAGGATGGGGAAATTTATGGAGATGTGATGCAAACGAAAAAAATCCAACGGTGGAAATATTGATTTTGGTGGAAGAAGTTTAAAGAGGGGAAGGAGAAAGAGAATAGCGCCAGTTGCGCGGGGTTTTGGAGAAGGCTCGCGAAGATCACACTAGAAAGAGAGAGAGAGAGACGGAGATAAACTCGATTTTTCATAATAATCTGAACTCCCCTTTACAATTGACTACCAACTCCTTTATATAAGAGGGATGGAATTACAAAAATAGAAAATGAATCAAAAATAAAATCTGACTCGATCTTAATGGACTTTAATTGATTTTAATCAAGATTCAAATATACCTTATCCTAATTTAAATCTAAATTTAAAATTCAAATCTAAAATCGACCAACTAATTGGAGATCACACACGATCTCTTTTATTTAAATAAAAATTCGTGACAACTCAACTATTTGTAAATAAAATTAGACTCCAAAAAAACGGAGGCCCTATTTATCAATTTCGTGCTGCATCAATTCTCTCATCCGCTTGAAAAATCTGTCTCTTGACGAATTGCTTGATCTTCGATGTTTGACAATTTGATCAACTTTCTTGTTCGCCTCTTGGAAGAATAGATGTGGAGCAAATGGTGGAACCCAGATGGCTTTGGTGCGGTGGCCGGCATCTCATGTTGGAACCCAGTCGTCAATCTCATGTTGGAAGAACATATGTGGTGCAAATGGCGGCATATCCACGAATTTTGTCCCCTTATTGCGGTGATCGAAAAACTGATGAGGCATGAATATCCACGAATTTTGTCCCCTTCAGAGAATCCATAACAAATGTGGCACAAACCTAGGATGAGAGGAGATGTGGGCAATGAACTAACCCATAGGATCCTTATATAGATGAATCCCATACTCCTATTCCTATTTGGAGAAGGTAGCAGCCCCAAACTCCTTTTTTTAACCTTTGTCTTAAAATTTTTCTGCTCCAGGGGGTGGAATTATAAATTTTCTACCCCTTCATCTAATTCAATGCCTATTTAGTTCCCTATTTCGGGAGGTGTCTTTTTGTAATATTTCCAAATCCACTCCGTTGGAAACGTCAGCAATTTTGTATCCCTAAATTGAAGGGATTTGTTTCTCCCAATTGGGAATTTCTTCAAAATGACGACTGGGGTTTTATTCCCCTTCAAATAACGAAGATGGCACCGCCACGGGGGGAAGTTGCAGGCGGCACGGGCGTCGCAAGGAGAGGCGAGCTCAACCTGGGGCGTTGGCACATGGGCTGGGTTGGTTCTCTGGCGGCGATGATAGAGGCGGTCGTCTGGATCGAGCGGCCATACGCGGCGACGACGATGGGCTCGCCCTGAGATGCTGGCGCATGGAGCTGGTGGTGGCCGTGCGGATCTCGTGGCATGGTCGCGCGAGCCTCGCGCACGGAAGCAGTGGTTACTACGGCGAGGGCGGCCCCACAGCTTGTGAATGTGGCGCACAGGTGCGGTACATGCCGCGTATGCGAGAAGATGTCTCGGGTGGCACCTGGGGTGGGAAGGAGGGCAGCAAGGGTTCTGGCTTTTGCGATTTTGAAGGTATCACTCCAGGAAGCGAAGGAGGTCGCGCTTACAGTGCGCAGGCTGCTGGTGCGAGACGCATATATGGCGGCGGCGGTCATGCATGCCTCGCAATCGGGGGTGGTGGCCGTGCGAGCAACTAGGGCGTCGGTAGGGTTCACGGTTGTGTGTCTGGCACGTAGGAAGGGGTCGTGTGGCCGATGGCGGGGCTTCAACTAAGTTTTCATCGTAGATAGGCTTGTCTTTTTCATTTTTGTGTTCCTTGACAGCAACCTCGGTTGAGGAGAAATCAAGCATTTCAAACCCTTCGTCCGTGGGATCTTCATCGAATATGGGTCCTGGATCTTCATGACTTTGTTGTACAATAGTTGTGGAAATAAACTCCTCTTCCGAACTGAAAATACCTTCGTTTTCTGCACCGAAATCAGGTTGGACTGCAGCTACAGCGGTCTGATTTTCGTTGTCGATGGATGAATTTTCCTCGATTAAAGTGTCCAACCATCCTTGTACCTTGAAGCATGATATAAGGCGTTGCTTGAATTTTTGTTGTCGTGAATGCGCATGTGAGCCATGGGAGAGAAGACTAAGATCGAATTGCATCCTCCAATAGGTGACGAGATCGTCGAATCGTAAGAACGATTCGGTATCCATGCTCTGATACCAAATGATGCAAATCCAATTGTGGAAATATTGATTTTGGTGGAGGAAATTTAAAGAGGGGAAGGAGAAAGAGAATAGCGCGCCAGTTGCGCGGGGTTTTGGAGAAGACTCGCGAAGATCACACTAGAAAGAGAGAGAGAGAGAGAGACGGAGATAAACTCGATTTTTCATAATAATCTGAACTCCCCTTTACAATAGACTACCAACCCCTTTATATAGGTGGAATGGAATTACAAAAATAGAAAGTGAATCAAAAATGAAATCTGACTCGATCTTAATGGACTTTAATTGATTTGAATCAAGATTCAAATCTACCTTATCCTAATTTAAATCTAAATTTAAAATTCAAATCTAAATTTAAAATTCAAATCTAAAATCGACCAACTAATTGGAGATCACACACGATCTCTTTTATTTAAAAAAAAAATCAGGACTACTCAACTATTTGTAAATAAAATTAGACTCTGAAAAAACGGAGGCCCTATTTATCAATTTCGTGCTGCATCAAGATGTTACTAATAAAATAAATGCAAGCTGGCTAAAGTTGAGAGGAGCCTCTGTTGTTCTCTGTGATAAGAAAATTCCTTTAAAATTAATGGAAAATTTTACAAAGCAGCCGTAAGACTTGCTATGCTCTATGGATCTGAATGTTAGCCTGTGAACCATAGACATGTGCAGAGAATGATTGTAGCAGAAATGAAAATGCTAAGGTGCATGTGTGGACACACGTAAAGATCGGATTCGGAATGATGCAATCAGAAAGAAAGTTGGTGTAGCTCCGATCGAGGATAAGATGCGAGAAAACCGCTTAAGATGGTTTGGTCATTTGCAAAGAAAATCAACGGATGCACCAGTTAAGGGTTGCGAGTGTTGGGATGTTGAGCCGGCTAAGAGAAGGTGAGGACGACTCAAGAAGTGTTGGAAAGAGACTATACGAAGGGATCTTAGTTTTTTTGGATATAAGCCCGAGATTGACCCTAGATAGATCTGAATGGAGGCGGAGAAACCATGTAGTTGACCCTACTTAATTGTGGAAAAAGGCTTTATTGTTGTTGTTGTTGTGAAATGGTTTCGTGGATGGAATGTCGTGCAACCTGTAGAGTAGTTTGCAAGAGAAATTGATGCTTGGTAATATATATATATATATATATACATATAAGTGAAAGATCAATGACCGGGGTATCAATCTTTCCACCATTTGGATAATAATCTAACATATTCTCACCATATTAGGAAATTACGAAAAACCCATCTACAGACTTTGGCTGTTTTGAATGTTTATTTTACACGACGAGATAAAAATAATGGTAATAATAGGACTTGTTCATATCCTATGTTCAGACTTTGTTTTGGTTCACATGAAAACCATATACCTTCAAACTATAACACATCAGTTCTTCCATTACATCTCACAATTTCTCAAGTATCGAAAATGTGATCAAACTCTGATATATGAGATATGATACGCTTTGTCTTCCACAATGATCTCAATTGTGATTAGAAATCCTCACGATAAACTCCTCCAAATGATGATGATAAGAAAGAGAGAAAAATATAGATATGAACCCGCACAACATTTCGAAAAGGATTATAATACCCAACCATAATTTATTTCATGAAAATAAAACTCCTTACACTCTTTAGTTAATTAAGCGCATAGGTAAAATAGAATCATGTTAAACCAACATCAAGCATGGGTAAAACTTTATGTCCTTTGAAGATGTTCCCTCGGGATTTCCTTCACCCCGATCATAGCGAGAATGTGCCTACGAAGGTGTCCTCAAGCTCCTCGACACGCTGTTGGTCTCAGATCGTCGATCCAATCAACTTTTCTGACGACGATGGTGGCTCTTCGTCGAGAAATCCAACCAAGAAGGTGGTGCTTCGGTGAGGCTATTGTGGCTAGAGTTTGATAGGGCATCCACCTCTCTCTTTCTTATAGAGAAATGGTGCAAACTCGAATCCGGTTCGGATCGATAAATGGTTTTTGACCCATCATCTTAAAATGTCGATGTCTTGAGCTAGGCAGCTCGTAATTCGTATTGAGCTCATGTGAAGGGGAAATAGTGTGATCATTTAAACTTTTTTGGGTGTAAGAAATGTTCCTGAGTTTAGAATGAAAATTCAGGTTTTCACACCCTCCCCCACTCATGTGTCCCCCTCCGTCGTCACCAATTTGGGCAACTATGACCCCTTGACATCTCTTCTTTTGTGTTGTCATTGCTGACGCCCTCACAGAGTTATGCAGTGGGCTCACTCATACTTGCCCTCCGGCAAGCGCAGATCCATCAAACCCAACCTTCTGGCTCAGTCCCCCTTTAAGTCGATGGCGATGGTTCTCAGTTTTGGACGAATGAGAGTCCATGCATGCATCTCCGTTGGATCTTCGTTTTGGGAGGTTGGCAGGTGTGTAGGTGTGATGATATTTGGGGTTTTGGGAAATCACAGCTTCTTCGGGACTGAGAAGAAAGCATGGCATGGATCTCCTTATTCCTTAAGTGCCAAGACTTGACTTAGATGTCTAACGTTGGAGTGCCAAAAGTGGTTTTTCTGTCGGAGTTGCGAAAGAGAAAAGTTTATATGGCCGCACAATCACTCAAATACAATAGATTGCTCACATTCTTTGGCCGAGTATTGAGGAGCACAAACTCTGCCTATGCTTTTCCGAGCTCTTGTTGGCACCGCCTCCAGCAGTGCTTCGTTGCCATCAGAGCTCCCATCGTATCAGAGGATGCTCCATCAAGCATCTGTTTCCTTCAAACCACTCCTCTAACCTCGGCAAGCAGGGCCGTCTGAGTGCATCAATGACAAGCGGGGCTAGTTTTATAAGGAGTTCATCTCTCCCACATGCTCAATTGCCAATGCACCCAGACGATCGTCACGGACCTCGTGCCACCCACGCGTGAGGAAAGAGAGGACCTTCTAGGCAGTGGCACCCACCAACGACGGAGAGGGCTCCGTCGCCATGGCTGGAAGGTCGAGAAAGAAGAAATTATAAAGGTGGAAGAAGAAGAAGAAGAAACATGTACCGTATCTTTATAATCTAACTACCCTTATGTTTCATAAGTTAACGTTCGTTTAGGACGCGGATAGACATAAACTACAAGTAGACATAAACTAACTCAAGAGGCACACATGATAATTATGGAAGAAGTTAAGGGCACAACTGATACTAAAAAAGTAGGGCATAAATGATGTTGCAACATATAAGAGGGGCATAAATGATAAAATCTTTGTCTAAATGAATCTAGATGTGTTCAAGTTTGGTTCGTTTATTTTTAATCTGAATCCTAATTGATTCTTTAATGGATCGAACTTGATAGAATATTGAACCTTCGATTATTTTGACATCCCTCCTACACGAGTCTCCTCCCAGCAACTACTCCTTCGAGTGGGCTTCCTCCCGGCTACTTAGCATTTCATATTGAGTGAAGATGAGTTGAGTTATTTCTTTTTCTAACAAGATTTAGCTTTCTCATCTCCAGCTTGACGATGTGTTAGAATATTATTTAGATGGGTAATTGGATCTCTGATGATCCAGATACTCACTACTCTTTCTTTAATCTCATATTTCCTTTCGACGGGACTTTGCCGTGTTGGTTGGGCTATATATATATATATATATATATATATGGGGGGGGGGGGGGGGAAATGTAGTTGCCCCCTAGGGGGAGCTAACTTAGCTGCCCCCCCCAACCCCCCCGCCCATTTTTCCCGAAATTTTTTATTTTTTATAAAAATTCTTCCGTAGATTTTTCATAAATATATCCCTATATTATGTCATTAAAATTTCATGTGAAACAAAGACTCTTATGACCTCCATCCAGACAAGGTCGATTTCAACTATTTTGTGACCGTTAAAAAATGATTGTCTGGTTGGAGGCCGTAGGAGTCTGTTTCGTACGTAACTTGAATGACATAATATAGGGATATAGTGATGAATTTCCATGGAAGTATTTTTCAAAAAAATAAAAAAAAGGGGGAAATAGGACCCCGGGGGTGCTAAGTTAGCTCCTCCTAGGGCATTTTTCCCTATATATATAAATAGAACTTCAAACCGGTTATAATCCTTGAAAAACATAATGAAATAGTAAGCTCTTTGTGGCTCTTCTCTCGTAGTTTCTTGCGCTCCTTAAGGAGCAGGGTTCCACGTAAAATCGAAGATTCAATCTTGTTCTAGATTTGGTTACCATTTATTGCTTTCACATTTCCTATTTTCACAATGGGCTGAAGCCACGATGGACATGATTGTTGGGAATGGGATGAAGAAAATTTCTTAGTTTCTACTGCTAACAGAAAGATTATCGTATGGCAAATCACACTTGGCAGTGCCATCCCTCTGGGATTATAGGATGTATTTGGATGGTCAGGGCACCTACTGCAGTCATGATTTATTTTGGCTCCTCAGGAAGAAGCTAGTGGTCTCCAAGGTCGCTTGACAGCGGTGGCCACTGTATGATGATGGTTTTTTGCATGCCACCAAGCAAGAGGATAATGAGCATCCATTCTTTAAGTGCGCTTTCCTGAGGGAGGTTTGGTGAAGGCTTGATATTCCTTGGTTGGATCCCGTTTTGATGAACTTCATCTGGCGTCCATTTTTAGCTGGCGGAAGAGGTGTTAATAGGTGACGTATCCATGAATATTGGAGTGAGCGATAGGCCTTTCATGGTGATTTTGTCACTTTGGTTTCACGGGATAAATATGGTGATTAAATCTGCTACGCTTTTTTTGAAAATGTAGGCAATGAGACCATAAGAAAAGGTATGCAGTCTGGACCAGGTCCTAGTCCTCCAATTCATTAGAGGTTGCAGGCTAAGCATCTTGTCATACTGTAGATTTAGGTGCATTTCCGAGTCTTAGTGCTCAAATCCCTGCAGCATACCTAGATTGTCGTAGTTTGTAGCTGTTAACCACCCATGGTTTTCTAGTCTCCGCATCTTGGAATTCAGTGAATCAATCTGCACATCAAAGTTGTTGATATTGTGGAGATCTGATCCTCACTTCCCGGTGTGGGCTTCAGCCAGTAGAGTTGGCATCACTTGAAAAAACCTGTTATTATTTTCTTGGGCGGTTGGGGTTTTTTCTGGCTGCATATGAATTTTCCTGTGTGTGCGCTATAGCAAAGTCACCTCTCAAGTAGGCTGATTCTTGTTTTATGATGGCTATCCTCCCTTGAGATGGAACGTGCGACATTTAAATCATGTGATACCATGGTTGCCCTCTTAGGCTGGAATTCATGCAAATAATTGGAAAGAGGTATCTATAATGATACTGGAAATATGGGAAAGGGCAGCAAGGCCATGGGGACTGTGGTGGTCCATACTATTGGGCTGAGTTGCAGTCGGTAACAATTTACTAATTAATCACTATTGAAGGCCTGCCAATTGACTTCAAAATTCTGCCAACAATCATATCGAACGAAACCCATACCTCTGTCTATTGAACAACTATTTCCAAAATCCCAGCATGATGGCTTCGATTCATATTGCAATATGTTCTGCCATGTGTATTCACTGTATCTTATTATTGCCATACTGGCTCTAAGATTTTGCCTTGTTTGTCGACTCCAAGTTGGTACTTTTTTCAACTTTTATATAGCATGAGGGAATGCGTCTCTTTTTATCGCGATATTCGATTCTTTGTGCATGTGTCTTGCGACTGCACATCCAGTTTGTCATTTGTCTATTTCATAGTCTCTTAGTCACTTGTCTTTGTAAATGCTACCAGCGGAGGTGACTGCAATTTGAAATTCAAGGAGCTGATGCAGCATATAACAAACTCGCCTCAGCTTTCCGAGAAGTACAATTCTGTGCGATCTGAGTAATAGAAGAATGCTTGTGCAGACACGGCATCAGAAGGAAATCAACTGGAAATGGCATTTTTGTCAAGAAATTTTTCTGTTTCCTTCTGCAATTCTATTGTAAATGTACTCTGTTGTGCATTGGTGCATGTGGATGTTATATCTTTTCCTCTTTTGCGGATACAACGAGATCTCTTCAGAGACAGAGCTTTGCCCGATTGAGCGACAGCTTAGTAACGTGGACATGGGGGCACTCCCCCATCAGAAGAAAGGTAGCCGCGGATCAACTGGCAGCTCTATCCCAACGTACAAAAATATTAGTCAGAATCGGTCTGTGGCCGAGTTGTCCGTAAGTGAAGTCTGGATGATTTTGTTTTGGGATTTAGGGCACAGATGGAGTTCTATTTGAATTTGATGTTGGCAAATACAGAAAAAATTACTCATCTCCGATTGGCAGTGCAAACAGAGTTCTGATTGAATGAAAAGTTTACAAAAATTGGGAATGTGACTTTATCTCAGATTTGGCGTGAGTCTTTGTTTTGGAATTGACGTGGATGCTGCTGCTGAAAATGGGTGATTGAAGAACAGGTAATTGCTGATATCTAATTCCAGGGGTTTTAAGATGGAGATCCACATGCATTTTAAGTGGATTCAGTCAGATTTTTCACGCTAAATGGTTTTTTTTTCATGGGATTAATGGATTGCTGAATATTCCAAAAAAGTTGGTATATACAGTGATTAATCACGTTATTTAAAACGGACCCATCCCTCCCTACCTCTAAATTATTCTGTAGTGTCCACCGATAACATCAATATTTAATCCTTGTGAACTTGACAATTTTTTATTCGGGTATTGTTATGGTATCTCCTAACAAATAGGGGTTTAATTAATACTTTAGATAATTCCAAATCCATTGTGTTATTGGTTCTCTCTAAATTATTGTCGTGTCTGCCATTTATCTCTTGATTTATAATACTTGTTCATGGAATAGCTGATGGACAAGACTATCGAACAAACCCGAGGCTTTTCTCTACCTCTCACATCCTTGTACTCGGTTCCGATGAGGTTCGGGATATTTGATGAAAGGAACAACAGTTTGCGTAGAAAAGCGTAGTTAGTCCTTTTATGAGAAAAGATCTCTTTTCCTCTCAATCGAGCTTGCGGTGAATGATTATGTTTCAAAAAGGAGAATAAGTATATTTCAAAGATAACAAATATTTTTGTGTATTAAAAAATTTACAAGGGAGAGACATATCTTGTCTTTTCAAAAGGGATGGAAATCTATTTTCATAAAAAAAAAAATTCAAATGTAACAGTTTTGTCATTTGAAAGGAGGGAGAGGTGGTGGGGATATTAGTGTTTACGTTTTTTTTTATCTTCATCCAACGAGAGATAATATTAGTACACTTGATGCATACTGTCTTTATTTTTTGTCTCATTGATAGCACATATTTGTAATTACAACTAATACTATAGGTTTTGATAGCTTCATTGCAATCATGAAGTAGAAAATAGAAAGTTTATCAAGGAAACCACTTAGGATCGCATGCACTTGTTATTTTGAAGGACTATACTCAAAATTATGGACAACTTGAAGAACAAGAAAGAAAACTTTTGCAGTGAGTTTAATTTTCTTTCTAGTTGAATTGTGAAAGAGTTTTAATATATATGCACATCTAGGCTTACCTAGGACTGTCTCGGTCATCTTGTTTTTTCATGTTCAAGCTTTATGCAAGTGGTCAACATACTAATCTGGGTTGTCATTTGTGCTCACCATTTTTTTGATTAGTTTGATCAGTTTGTTGACCTGATCAATCCATCTTGCTTATTGTATACTCATCTTATCGATCACCCTGATGATCTAATCGAGCAACCTTGCTTATACTTTTCTATCAATATTAGTTATCCTTGTCAATGATGATAACAATTTACCGGTCAAATAATCTAATTTTATGTGAAAGATTACTTGATGTTTTTGTTATTTCTTAGTTATCCTTGTAGATCAATTATAAAAAAATACATGTAAATTTTTATTTACAAATTATCTTCTGAAGAATCTTCTTCGATATTTTAGTCGTTCTATATTCTAAAAGAGAAAATCTAATTTGACTTTCTAATCGATATATTTTTTAAGATCCTTACCTTGGTGGTCAACTTATAAACACATATGACAATTCCTTAAGTAAGCATGCAATAGAAACACATTTCATAAACAAGAGAAATGTTCCTACAAGGCTCTCCAAATCAAAATTCTGTTGGAGGCTTACTCTCCTTGCTCGCTTGAGAGATTTCTAAAGCTTGCTCGATTTGCATTTTATTGATTCTATTATAGTGTTCGGATATTAGTCTTATTATTTATTATGTATTTATTTGACTTTATAAATGTTGTACTTTCATCTCTTAATTTTGTTTGTAAAATGTCTTTACCATAGAACAAAGTTTTGTTGTAAATTGGTTGAGTTACTTGTCACGGATTAGTTGATCAATGTTCCTAATTAGTTTATCCGAAGTTTAATCAAGACTTTTACTTAATGAGATTTTCACATTAAATTACTTGTATCTTGTGATTTATTTTTCCATGCAGTAAATTTTAATTTTTACGGTGATCCTTACTTGTAACATATGTTTAGCCAACATTACGTTTGTTTGGCAATCTACATGTAGGTTCAGTTGCATCAAACTACATTTGAATTCAATGATTGATCGAGTTGAGATGTTTAATACTTGTGAAAATAATTAGTACTATATGTTCAGTAGTGGATTTTCTCAAAGCATGAAATATAAAAGAAAACATTCAATGAAGAAGGAAAGATAAAAGTTACTTGGAATCTAAAGTATGGTGTGATAAAGAATAAACTAAAAGCAACAACAAATTGAAAAAGAAGAAACATTACCTTTGCATCAAGCTTAGTTTTCTTTCTCGTTGTGTGTAAGAGTCCCAATAAACACCTAGACATAGTCATAACACTCTAATAATTCTTGATTCAAAGTCTAAGCTTTGTGCAATCGGTCGCCATCCTGGTTTAACCAATCATTTTTTTCTCACAATTTTTATGCTCCATTAAGCACTTTGCTAACCCAACTATTACTTTATTGATCTAATTGATTGTTGGGTTGTTCTGCTTGATCATTCTTGCCTTCTTGTGTATTCAGTCGACCAATCACTTTATCAACTTGACTGATCAAGCTTGCTTTGCGATTGATTAATTTTGGAACCAAAAGCTAATGTTTTATCTAATAATCATTATGTGTTCTTAACCTCCTCACATGATCGATAAATCTAATTTATAGAACTATTACCTTGACACTTTTGTTCGAACGAGCTGATATACTTTATCATTCATCAATTGGAAAAATATTGATTCAAGAAATTTATATATGTTGGCTCATTTACAAAATATATTCTTAAGAACCCTCTCTAATATTTTTGACATTTTATTTTCCTGAAGAGAAATATCTTTTGTTATATGTAGTCATTGTATTTCAAAATAGTCTCTCGCCTTATTAGACCTTGATGACTTACTTAAACATATGCATGTCTACTCCTTAAGTGACATATAATAGAAAAACATATCATATACATTAACATTATTCCTTTAAGTCTCTCCATATCATAGACCTTGTAGCTTGTATACTTTTATATTTACTTTTAATTTGTACAAATTTTTGGTGTATTTAGGAAGCAATTGAACCGCCCAAACTCATTTAATGGATTAGTCAATCAATGTACTCAATCAAAAATCTTGAATGATGAGACTTGGGACATGGTTATAGCCCATACGAACATTTATATTAAGATACTTGTGTTATATTAGTCCATTTTCTGTGAATTGATTTATTTTTTTGTTATTATTATTGATAATAACTTATTTACTATGAACAATACTTATTTAATAATCGTAAGTAGATATGGAGAAGCTCTGATCGGAAGTGAGAGATCATCGTGGAAAATCATGTGTTATCTCATCGTGACTGATTAAGCTTTATATCAATCAAGATCTTGCAATTTCTATATGGAAATCCTCTCGGGTGAAAACCACATCCTACAATCAAGGTCTACGCCACACCATCTTATTTTCAGTTAAAATTTCTTCAATTATTGTAGTTACTTCTAATGAGGGTAGTTCAATCCCTTGTAAGGTTGGTCACTTTCTTGAAAAATCTCCAAAAATTAATTTCTCATGGTATTTTAAGTAGGAATAGACCTATTTAATACATATGTACAAACCCTACAAAGAGTATTTGTTGGTTAAAATATTTGAATTGCGGATTTTTATGAATCTTCTCTAAATTGGAGTGAGCACATAATGTTTGGAAGCAATAAGCTCAAGCAGATTGAAAGCGAGGAGCACTTCATCATCCGAAAGCTTTTGATCTCTAGAAAATATGAGTACTTTGAGTGTATGATGAATAATATTTATATATTTGTATGCATATAATTATGGATGTCAAAGTGATATTGTATAGAGAAAAGGGAAGATGTTCTGTGTAACAACCAAGTTGGCTGTTACACGGAGCAGTTTCCTCCATTTTTTATTTTTTTTTTCAAAATTTTTTTCATGTATATTCATCTATATATCCCTCCTACATGTCATTCGAATATCGTGGGAAACAGAGACTCCTCAGCCCTCCATCTAGACCGAGTAAATTTTAACGATCTGAATTTTGCTATAACCGACCAGTTCTAGATGGAGGGCTTAGGAGTATCTATTTCTCACGAAATTTGAATGACATGTAGGAGGGATATATAGATAAATATAAATGACAAAAATTTTGAAAAAAAAATAAAAAAATGGGGGAAACTGCTCCGTGTAACAGCCAACTTGGCTGTTACACAGAACAGCCTCCCCAGCCTCCTCTATTGTATATGTCTACATCCCTAATTAATATAGTACATATGTCAATTTGTATAAACTAGTAAATGTCTGCATATTAAAGTTGGTATAAGGGTATTCATACGATATAATATATCTATCTATTTCACTATAATTTATATCAAACATTGGTACAAACGAATCTCTATCTATTATTATTTTGGTTATATGGATAGAAATATTAATATTTATTAATATAAAGTCATATTTGTATCAATGTCTATTTGAAAATGGATAAGGATACTAATATAGAGAATTGGTAAATCACATGCATATGTGACCATAACAGTTTGTATAAAAAAAGTTAGCATATGAGATATTCATTTGAAAAAAATATACTACACATAATTATTTCATTATAATTATATCAAATATGATTACAAGTAAATTTATAATTATATTTGCATATTAAAATGGAGATATAGAAACTGTGCATATATTTACAAATATAATGGTAATATTTATATCCATGGCTATTTTTGGATATTGATTTCAAATATGTAAAAAGTAATTATGAAAGCGGATTTAATATGGATATGTACACATTCGTTTGTAGATTGATTTGGTACAAGGGAGATCTAAATGAACTAAGTATTAAATATATTTATATAACATTTGTACCAATATGTGCTTATAAATAAATCTATAACTATATAGCTTATTAAATGGTAAATTTAAACACTTATGTTTATTTATGGATATCGAAGTGATATTTATATATTAGTCTATTTTAAAACGATTACAAATACAATGGTGAATAATATATAAATGCGTCTATACTCTTTTGCTAGTTAAAGTGGTATGGAAAATTTCCAAATTAAATACATGAAATTATGATTTTTTCCTTTTTCTATTAAATGACAGGTGTAAAACTTTCATTTTCTATTTGATTATTGATATTTCTACATCAAACCTACCTAACACATGAATTAATTTAAGCATGAGGATAATGATATTGTTCTACGCTTAATCACACATATCGAAAGAAAAATTCATCTTTTTTTACTTTTTTTCCATTATTTTCTTCCATCAAACACAAGAAATAGGCAAATTTCCATGTTAAGGTTCATTCCCAATGTAAACCAAACTATTGAATGAAAAAATCATTCCTCCACATTCCCTAATATTTGTATTCTTTACAACACTATATTCAATTGTCATCCCATTGATATGAAACAAACGAGGCCTTAAGGATATTATAAGTAACCAATGAGATGTGTTCTTTTCAGTGGAAATACATTTAGAATCATAATGATGTAAATAGAGCAAATTAATCAACTGGTAATTAGGTTAGTGGATTGAAAATGAGTTAGTCGAATGATGTATGATTTATTCGACTAAACTGCTTAGTCAAATGAACTATGCTATTAAACTCGAAACTTGTCCAAGCGATAGAATAATCTCTTAAAGAACATTTTTTGCAGAGTGAATCGAAGCTTGAAGCATCAATTCCAAAGAGTTTTTGTAAACTCTCTTTAGTTGACTAAGGTAGTATGGCCAGTTGGAGTCTGGATAAGTTGCCTGGTAAAAAGTATGACTTGACCAAGATCAGTTTCTATGTAGTTTAGATAAAGTCGACGCAGTGGATTGATAGTTCCTGACTCCCGAGTCAAGTAACAGTTTGACTAAATCGATTAGAAGATTCATGAGTTGTTTGAATGTCTGACAAAACATAACTATTAGCTAGTTACGATGTAAGCTTTTAACAATAGAAGAGAGCTAGGATGTATATATAAATGATCGTCGAGGCTCTTGATCAATTAACAAGCTTATTAGACTATTGAAGTACACAAAATCCCAAATTTCTGCGGGACATCGATTTTTATTATTGACTCTTTTAAAGATACTCTGAAAATTTAAACGTGTAAATAAGACATTTTAGACTTACTTTAAAGTATCTTCTGAGCATGGAGATGTCAAATTACGCTTGATCCTTCTTTTATTGTGTTCAAGGTTCATTCGCATGTAAGTCTTACAAGTTTTTGTATATGTTGCAGTTTAGTAATTGAAACTTGAAATTGAGTTCGATCACATTATGAGCAACATTATTTTTCCTTGAATATTTGAATGTCCATTTCTTCTTGAAAGACATGCCATGTGCAAGGGAAAATATTTATTTCCACTATGTATTATCGTTCTCTAGATTTGCATATTTCTAATACTTTTATACTGACATGCATTATTGTAATCTTTCTAAGATATTTAATATTGTTCAAATATCTATGATTTATTATAGTGGTTGCCATCATATAAAATATGTACATGTTATGTGATACATTTGCAATATTAGATTTTAATGAACAATGCAAGCTTGATGATTCGGAGGACTATTGATACTAATACATGCATAAAAGAAAGTAAGTGATGTTACTACATAAATAATGCAATATTGTTTACAATTGTAACTGTTTAATGTTCTAACACGTGCAATCGTCTTGTGATATTTTACATTTACGTAGCTAGATAGATGACTTAGCCAATGACAATTCGACCTTTATCTATGGAGATGACATCCATATCTAATATCATACATTTTATTGAGTTATCGGAAATATAGCATGTAGAACGTTTCTAGTTGAAAGAACATACAACAAACCAGAGAGGCTGCATGATTATTACACTAGCAGACGAGTAACTTTCAAAGTGTATTCTTCAATATAAATCTGTAATATAAATATGAGGTTAATGGGGCTGCCCCAACAGGGCTGCCACCGCATCATTTTCGGCATTTTTTTATTTTTATTCAAAAAATATCATCATGTATCATCTCTATATCCCTCCTAAATCATATAAATATGTGCAGGATATACATGTAGCTAATAAATGGTTGAATTAGAATGCATGCAATATATATCGAGACTGCTAGTAATATACTCAAATAAGTTTATGCAAAGAGGAAAGGGATCTTACTCTAACTTACCTACTCCACTTTCTTTTTTTTTCAATTTTTTTATTTTTTTGAAAAATGCTTCCATGGATTTTTCATAATTATATCCCTCTAATATGTCATTCAAATTTCGTCAGAAATAGAGACTCCTACGACCTCCATCTAGAACATGAAAAATACAACAAATCTGTGACCGTTAAAAAATGACTGTCTGGATGGAGACTGTAGGAGTCTTTGTTTCTGACGAAAATTGAATGATATATTAGAGGGATATAGTAATGAAAATTCATGGAAGCACTTTTTTAAAAAAATAAAAACATTTTGAAAAAAAAAAGAAGAAAATAGAGTAGATAAATTACCTATTCCATGGTAGGATCTGCCCTTTTCTCATGCAAAACCGGTGTGTCAAATATAACAATATCCAACCCTCCGTCGCCCCCCATTTGTTGAAAACAGCCGTTCCTATCAAGCAATCGACGATCGAAACCCCGTCGCAGGCAGCGATCCGCCGACGATGCAGGGCAGCGAAGATCTCAGCATCGACGAGCTTGTCTCCAATCTCTCCACCTACAAGCAACAACTCCATCAGGTCCCCTCGAACCCTAACTGTCTGTATTTTCCCCAAAAATTAGTTTCTTCTACCTCCAGTGTCTACTAATCTCTCTCGTGACCAAGAAAGCTCGAACTTTTCTAGGGTTTCCCTGAGGAAAGATCGTTTCTTGCTTTGAACTGTGTTCGACGTCTAATTTGACCCGGAAAACTCGTGTTTTTTCATGCCGATCAGGTGAAAAAGCTGCTTGCGGAGGATCCGGGGAACGCGGAGTATGGGGACATGGAAAAAGAGCTCGAAGAGGTGAACTTTTGGTGGTTTTGTAACGTTGTTAGGGATTTAGCTTACTAGATTACTATCTGAGAGCTTTTATGGCCAGTATTAGCTGTACGGAAATGCTCTTTTAGGGGTTTAATTTCTAATGGAGCTGTGGGTTGGGCGGAAGAGCTGTTTATTGGAATTTCAATGCTATGTGTGGTGCTGTTTTTAGCTCGTTTTCTTTTGTTTCAAGGACTGTTCAGGCACCGCAACATTTTGGCTATTTAGCAACCGAGGAGTTACGATGGGGAGTTTGTTTTAGTTTGTAAGCAGAAGAGGTGAGACGGGTGTTAATTACAGTGTAGCTCTTGTTGCTAACAGAGCTATGCTAAGAGTAATTAGAACACATGAAAAACAAGTTGTGAAGGAATGTGCGCATCACCCTTTATCTTGGTTCCTTTGCAGGTGCTACTGTGGCATTGGTCTGCCTTCGTGCCTTCTCCTGATTTGGGATGTTGACAGAATTTTAAGTTTGAAATTCGTGATCTGCATTTAGGTTATTCCATCAAGTGGGGGCGTGTGGTTGTTTTATTCATCTGGACCTGAATTTGATCATGCAGGTTATTACATTGACGGAGGAGCTCTTAGCAACTGCAAGGCAAACCGAACTTTCAGGGTTGCTTTCAAAAGCAGAAGCTGAAATTCCTTCATATGGCATCTCTTCCAGTAATATGCACAATTTTGAACCGGTTGGTGAATAATTGCAATTTGAGGCTGTTTGAACTTGTATACGAAGACATAATGTTTTACTAAGATAATCCTACTTTCATATTTATGTGTTTGTTGGCACTAACACAATTGAGAATCTTAGATAATAGCTTGCTATTAGTTGGAGTAGCTCTCGTATCTTCATAAGAACTTGCAAAAAGAGTTGATTTCTTATTTATGCTTTATCAAGATTCCTCAAAATCTGCGCGCTCCCAGCTTAAATTTTGCATTACCCTAATGGATAAAAAATAAGCTTAGTTTAGATGCATCTCCTTGATGAATACAATTATTTTTTAGGAAATGAGGAATACAATTATTATTATGTGTTGTGGAATGGAATATTGATATACCGAATAAGTGTACTCGAGGGCTTTGTATTCAGGGAGAGGTTACAGCTAGGGTTAACATGAACAAAAGAAAAAATACATTAATACCCTTTACATGATTAGGCCCTTGAATCCTAACCATAGTGCATGCATTGTAAGCCCCCCCCCCCCTCTAAGATGGGACAATGATGTATAACATGCACAACTTGCTTGAGTAGGCCCAAGAATCACTCCAAAGAATATGTGGGAAGTGCCTTAGTGATATCTCTATTTTGTGATTTTTGCAAAAGCAACACTGGTAGTTCGAAAAACTTTGTGGATGAGCTCTCTAATGAAGTGGTAATCAATTTCTAACATGCATAAAACTAGTTTTTTTACTTATAAGCCCGATGTTAAGGGTTCGAGTAACCCCATTCTTTGAAATTGAAGACTTTGAAAGGGTGCTATTCTATGGGTATACATGCAAAAGCAAAGGGTAGATAAAAAGAGAAATAACTTCTAGTAGAGTAAAGAAATGGTAATCGTCATAGGAAGATATTCTGAATGATTTGTTGCTTGACTAGTACATGTGTAACTTGAAATAATATCATTGTAACAACTCATGGTCAGGAATTACCTCAATAAAGACATAGACTGTAGTTTAGAAGGGAGGCCAATGTTTGTATCGAGCCCTGGACATGTCATTCTGCACAGGAAAATCTATGATCTCACAAGATCATGGAATTGAAGATGCGACATGTATCGTCTCAATGGTATCATATATAGGACCAATTGACATCCAACTCCTTGCAGTAATTTAAATAAAATGGCCTAGAAAAAGGTCATATCCACACTAACATGCTGGTGCAAGTGTTGGAATCAATGCATTATTACCCGGTCTAATTCCTGACGTATCCTAGAAAATCAAACTTGATAGCCCGTGGTGCAAGTTTTCTCGTTCTCGATTCTAATAAAATAGCAAATCCCTCTCCTACTTTAAGTAGGGTCGACTAAATGGATTATTGCTCAAATCCATGTTGAAAGATCCTGCTATTTTTTTATGCCGGTTGTCGGTTACCTAACGCAACCCCCATAAGGGGGGATTTGATACTTGGTTTTTTGGGTGGTATGCACACTGCAAATCCTCGAATACATAGTGAAATTCTGACAATCAGGATATAAAACCTCATTAGATTGACTTCAAAAAAAAAATAAAAACCTCATTAAAGAGTTTCTTATCAATCATTATTTTTTTTAAGTCTAAAAGGTAGGGGGAAACACTCAGTGGTGTCCGCCCCAAGTTTTATTAATTAAGGCAAAAGAGAAAACAAAGAGTTAACGAACCAAAACAACAGCGCCCTACCCATTACATATTCCACTCGTCCAGCAAGCGATTAGCCAACACACATATTTCCTTGTAAAAACGCCGACCCGAAAACAGAAGGTCATTTCTTCCCCTCCAAACCGCCCAGAGAATGGCCATGGGGTAAATCCGCTCCCTTCGAGGCATGTGCGAATTAGCGTGGACCGAATCTCAAAAAGATTGGAAGTCATCTCTGCTACACCAGTCCGGGCCCATCTCCTGCCACAATTGCGAAACCAAGGGGCATGAGAAAAAAAGATGCTCCACCGATTCGATCGCCGCATTACAGATTAAGCACCTGTCAGAATGAACCCCAAGAAGCCTCACGCACCTATCCCTCGTCATCAGTCTCTTTCGCCTGAGCAGCCAAAGGAAAAAGCCAATTCGCTCTGGGAGCCTTAACGCCCAGATAAGAGAACAATCTCTGAAAAGCAAGTCGGAGCCAACCGGGGGAGGTCTAGCAATGGCGCCATAGGCCCCCCTGACCGAGAAGGAACCCTCTTTCCAACTCCAGTGATCCCTGCTCCCACCAGGCGGCCCCACCTCCCGCAAGGACTCTAGCAACGCCAAGAAATCGTTCAACCTCTGGTCAGAAAGGGAAGCAGCAAAGGTAGGGCACCAGAGCCCATCGTCCCAGCAATCCGCAACCGAGCAAGACTTGTCCCCTGCAAGCGCAAACAACCGGGGAAGCCGAGAGCATAACGCCCCACCCCCCGACCAATCATCAGTCCAAAATGAGAAGGAGTCTCCACGGCGTCCCCGCCCAAGAACTGGTCTAAAGAGAACGATGTTGCTCACAAAGGCCTTCACCACGCTGTAGTTCTTATCAATCATTATAGATGAGAAATTATTAATGAGATAAGAAGCTGTAGTTCTGCATCTCCCTAATAGGATGACAACGCTTGTCCGGATAAGTAAAGTTCTGGTCATGTAAGTATATGATGTTGTTTGGTTTTTGCAACACCGTTTTGCTGAGAGGTATGAGCATGGGAATTTTGATGAATCTAGAGAGACAAATTTCGTGATTGTGAACAAAAAATTCACGAGCATTATTAGATCGAATCGTTTTAATAATTGCACCAAACTACGTCTTTACTTTGTTAACAGATTGAATATCTTTGAGCAAACATCTACTTCTTATTTAGAAGAAAACCTAAGATAGACATGTAAAATCATCCAGGGCGACCAATCAGTAGCATTGATCACGACAATCCAGATTCTATTGGGTCTCCAAACATCCAGGTGAACAAGATTAAAGTGTGAGGAATGCATGTGATAGGATGCATGAAAATAACTTCACTGTTGCTTCTTAAGCTAGCAGACCTCACACTCTCGAGTAGTAATGGGTAACATTTGAGAAAATAGATGTAATAGTTTGTTGATCAAAGGATGGCCTAGACTTTGGTGTCATAAGAAAGCTGAAGCTGTACATGAATGATCGATAATAACAAAAGAAAAAAGTGGAGATTAGATAAGATGGTAAAGCCTCCCCCTCTTCGTGGTCTCGACCAATCATCTTACTTGTCATAATATTTGAAAAATAAAAAAAACACCATAAAAAATAGCTTTGAGCGTATGACCTTGCAAATCTATGAAATGTACAATATCAGAAACTTTGGAACCTGTAGTACATTTGATGAGTTGAGAGTAGGGGGTGGGGCATCCGTATTTTCATCATATATTATAGCCCGGGCTGGGATAGTTGACCATCTGCCACACGAGCAGTCCACAGTTGAGGAATCTGTTTGATGTTATTAAACTACCTCCTTTCTCCATAAAGATGATAAGAAGCATAAATTCTAATAACCAATCAAACTCAATAAAATAAATAGAGTTTGCATGTATACTTGAATTGTAGTAGCTAATACTACGTACTTGGATAACATCTTGGTGAATGTGGAAAGCGTACAAACAAAAAGCTTGAAAATATCATCGTTATTAGTCCGAGATAAGATCACAATGTTACCATCTGTAGTCATGTGAGCACTTGTGGGCCTTTCGTGCTTGCTTCAACATATCTCCTTGATATGACATGTTTTTCCTCAGAAGGTGCATTGGACGTTATCTATGTCAGAGCCAGTGGTGCTAGTATGATTAATGGGATCATTTTGTCTCGTAGAAGACCGTCGTGGTCTCTGCCACAATCTCTTCTAAAGTACGCCCTCTATTGTCACATTACACAGTAATGGCAAAAGTATGAGACTTTGGTATCTATGACTGTTGGGTGACTCAAAGGCGACTAAGTAGGTTGTACATCTTCTCTGGTGTGGGTAGTATGGTTCTTGCCACCATCTGATCTCAATTTGCATGGTGGGTAGGTTCCAGTCCACCATGGAAAGTCATACATGCAAACTCCTTTTGAAATGTCTTCTATGTTGGACACATGCAAACATGCCTCGAGGAGTTGTACTTTTCTTTCAATGTCTTCAGTTGCAAGTAATACAAGACAAGAGTCTTGCGTCATACATCTATTTATATTAGGTTTGGGATACACAATCCACATTCATCTCCTGTGAATTTAACTCATACAGGTTGTTCCAGATTGTATATATTGCATCATAATGGATCATCACTAAATAACTGGACTCAGACCATGTTGTTGTCCATAGCCCATGTGACATCTTGCATGTTTTCCTCTTAGTTATGGCTCTAGTAGAAGATGCCTGCTATTTTTGCTGATTGACATAAAGAAGATTCCGGTCATTTTGCATAATTGGTTTTGTCTAACTTGACAACCTGATCCAAAAATGAATTCCTTGTGTTACATGGTCTGTCATAGGTGATGTCATATTATATTCCAGCTTCCGAACATCTTCTCCCATAATATAGTCGTAAAATCAAAAGATCAAATAAAAAATGTATAATTACCTAGTTCATCAGTTCATGGGGTTGAAGACGAGCAATGGCGATAATCGCTTGAAGGTGCCTCGGCCCTTGATGCTGCATGTGCTCCCCGGAAGAGGATTTGTAGCCCTCACTGTAGTGTGCATAGGCGGTGGCGGCGTCGTGTTGAACATGCCCTTGTATGGGTGACAAGGTTAGCGATGGTGGTGGTGGAGACCAGAGAGAAAAAGGCTTGGAAGTGGGGAGGGGGTGGATAACATACACCATCATGTGACCGCTGCTCAGATACCATGTTGAATGGAATGCTTGATATTTGAAATTGTGTGTACCCTAGGCATCTTTATATGGAGAGGCTAGGGTTAGAGTTAACATAAATAAAAGCAAAAATACCTCCTAAAGGTTGGGCACTCAAACTCTGAGGTCCACGTCATAGTGTACCATTTATGTATACTGTAATATTCTCAATTATAGCTGGTGCATCATTTTGCTTTTAATTTTATTGTGATTTTGTTGTGCAACTTTGATTGCATGGATCGGTCTGCAATGCGTGCTGTCTGGATTTATATTGTTAAACATGATTCCTGCGAACTTTAATGAATATTTGACAAGTCTAAATTATCTTTCTTATCTGGACATGTCTTGGTCCTGTTCTCATCTCTGTTTATACAGGGTCAAGCCGATCATTCTGTTTTTCATATTTTCTCTGTTGGGATGAAGGTACAAGCTGTTTGGAGTGATGATGGTGAATGGTATGTGGTGCCAGCATTATTTTACTTATTGGTTTATGTTTGCTTTGTGTACTCATACGAGCCTTCTTTTGTTCTCTCTTATAGGTATGATGCGACGATTGAGGCTCTCACTCCAAATGGATACTTTGTGACCTATGATGGCTGGGGAAACAAGGAAGAGGTACTTTTTCTCATTTCTGAAAATGTTAGCCAGTTCGTAGCTTCAGTCTTTTTTTAAAAGAATCGTATCTTCAATGTCTAGATTCAAGTTTGTTAAATTTGTTACGTTTATAACATAAAGGTATTCTTGTCCCTTTCTTATCAAATCTTTTTTTGAAAGGAAGAAAGATGACTATTTGAATTAAGTGATCATTCACATTTGTTGAGATTAAGTGATGAATGGGACGTATACTACTTAGTTGCTACAAAATGTCCACCCACAATCTCAAAAAATGCCTTATGTGTACAATGCACATGATCTGTTCCTCCAAACAAATGGATCACTGGTTATGACACTATTCATTGTTGGGAATGCAAGTTGCTTTGTTTATCTAAGTCTCTTTCTCCAAATGGATGCAATACTGGAGATCAGGAAGAGGGAATTGTGTCAATTATTATCTAAAGATGATCATTTTTTTGCACTGCATCTTTTGTTCTCATCTTATTTATTCTTTTCTTGGTGTTCTTTACCAATGATCACATATTGAATAGGATCCAGTTAAATTTGTTGCCGTGCTGTATTCTGGTTGATGCTTTTATTAGGCTTTTCTTTTCTTTTGCGTTGAAGATTTGGTAAAAACTAGCATTTTGCATTGCATTGTTAGTTTTTATATTGATGTCATGTGCTTCTTGCACATATTATAGATTGAAGCAATCTGCTTATATAATTATCATGCCTTTGTTTATGTTCTATGTGCTGGCTGTTTCCGTCTTAAAGTTTATCTTTTTCTTCGTTTTTTCGGGACCTCTTAAAGATTTGTGTTTTCTTTTGGAGTCTTTGGAAGATATAACCACGTTCTGCTTGGTTGGCATCTGAAAATGACCAAGTGGGATACAGGGATTTGAGTTGATGCTTTTGTTTGGCAAACTTCCACTGTTATTTGATTTAGGTTGGCTGCTGCTTGCTAGATTAATGCCTTCATGCCTTCATCAGAATGAAGTCCATTCTTTTTAAATAAAGCATTTGCACGTTGTGTAGTTAGTGTTTTTTAAGGTAAAGCAACAAATTTTCAATTATATAACCTTGGCATCCTTTTTCTTGAGCAAGAGCAAATTCTTCAAATTTCAACCCATTTTCCATTATGTTTCTCTTTCCAGTACAGTATGCTTACAAAGTGTAATCTGAAGAACCCCCTTTTGGTAGGTGGATCCCGATAACATCAGACCTATTGAAGCTGGAGCAATGGATTCTTTACATAAGGCTGAAAGAGAAGCGGAGGCCACCAGGTTGGCTATCAAGCGAAAAATTGCACAAGCTGCTGATGTTGACTTTGAGTCCCGTACTTTACCAGCAAAACTTCGAATAGAGCCCAACGATCCTGAGGATGTGGTAAGATTACACAGTTGGTTTTTGTATTGTTGGGTTCTATAGTCCTACTTGGATAATAACTATGGTAGAATATCCCCACATTCCTTTTCTTGGGAGAAGTCAAAGGATGGCTACTAAATAACAGTAGTCTTCCAAGAACACTGAACATAACTTATCACAAGTATGAGTGCCATGTAAATCTGCATGCTCTTAAACAGTATTTTTTCTCTCATCCATAGAGTGCATAAATCAATAGAGCCTTCTATTTGACACAATTTCTTCTGTATATACACTCTCCCTGGGATAGTTTTCCTCAGTTCAAGCGTCTCTAAAAGTTCATAAAAGATGGTTTTTCGGTTTGTGGGTGGGGGGTGGTCTGGACTCTTATGCTCCCAGAGAACGGTGTTCGAAAAGAGATGATAAAGATCTTGGGAGGCTATATAGAAAGTGCACATGACATTTTTTCCCTTGAGGAGCCATTTTGTCCTTACAATTCCGTGACCATCCTCGCTCGATGTAAAAATTTAAAAACCTATATTTTTCAAACAGTTTTGCACTCACAAATAAATAGTCAGGCCTCCATCTCAGGATTCCATGCTAATATGGACATCTGGTTTGCCATTGTGTGCCGTGGTTTTCCTGTAGTTATTCAGGAGGAGATGACTGATGACGAAGTCTTATTTTTAGAGTCAAAATCTTGTCGAGAGGGGATGACTTCTGCAGACACTGCTTAACTATCCGCCACAGAAGATGTTTGTCACATTTTGTTCTCTTGTATGCACTCGAGGGATGTTTTGGTCGGCTTTAGTTGACTGTCTATTACGAGTTATGTGAGCTTCTGGGACTTCATGTAGACTGTTTGCTTTGTTTTTACTGACTGGAGGTCTTCATTCACCAGCTGTCTCATGGACTATTTGGTTGGCCCTTTATGGGGTTATCTTTAAACAACAATGCTTTCATGCAAAATTATCCATGAACATAGCAAGGCTTTCTTCGAGTCTTAATATTTGTAAGCTTTTTCTGCTTTTTAATGAAGTTCTCATGTAGGTGCCCCGCCTTAGGATCACACCTTCTCTTTTCTTTCAACAATAAAAAATGTTGTACAAGGGACTGTCAAACTCAAAGGGGTCAGGAAATGATATGTGGTCATCGAGCCTTAAAGATGTTCATTGACTGTCAAAGAAAATATATGATCACACAAAGACCCCTCCTAAGGAAATTGACAACGTCTACAAGTCCTGATTGCATGACAACTGTTGGCCTACCATAATGACGTGTGTGGGGAGTTGTCTCAGACCTGCTCTCAATCACTCTTTATTGATATTCTATCTCCCTTGGAGTCTCTTATTCAATATCACTCCCATATTGCATGGCTTTATAAGGAACTTGCAATTTTTCGCCATGCGTTTTGTGACTAGCATGTTAAGGAGCATGTTGAGCGGCATGAAAGATTTCTGGTTGGACTTGGTTCTCACTATCAAACAGCGGAGGATTTGTTTCTTACGATCCTTCTATCTGTGTAGTCCATGTCGGATTGTTGAAGCTTGACTCCACCTAAGCTTGTCTAAGTTTCTCTTTGTTGTTTCTATGTAGAATTCGAGACCACCGCTTTCCCTGCTTTTGAGGAGAGGGGTCAGTCTGGCTTCTGTGGTATAAGCCATGACTCTAGTAGATGAGGAGGTCGTGGGTGTGTTATCCTACTTGTCTCCATTGTCATCGATTCAATCATCCTTCTGACAACATTGTCAAAAGCGAGGCAGGCCTTTGCCTAGGCGCTCAGGCGAGATGAGGCGAGGCCTTGGTGCCTTGCTTGGGGTCAGGTGAGGAAATTTTGATTAGGCATAGTAGAGGTGAGCACCGCGATTGAGAGCACGAGCTGACAGAAACCTGAACTCTTTCGGGTTATTCGGATATCCTCTTGGAGATCTGAGTAACTTTAAAAAAACACCTCAAACCCTTTGTATCACACCCCTCTCTTGCAGTTTGTTTTGAAAATACTCCCATGCTTGCAGCTTGCTGTAAATCTTGTGATTGCCATTATCCTAATCAGCACCATCAACTCCTCTGTCTTGTGGTTGCTCCTTTCCATCGCCACCACAGTTTATGGCTCCTCTTTCAACCTCGCAGATGCATCATCAGATTCAACGCCATCACCTTAACCTTTTTGGGTTAGGTTTCCACCTCCTTTTATCTACATGATGACATATCCTATATTATTATATCTTTAATAACTAATGTAAAGTACATATGTTGTGTATATTGTGTTTATAGTGAATATTGTTTATGTTGCACTAATTGTATAATTTTATTTCGGGGGTGTTGCCCTCGAACCCCCTTCTGGGGGATGCCTATCCCCCAGACCGTCTCAGGCTCGTCGCCAATAACATGTGTAGGTCACAGTTATAAAATATTCATATATGGCATGCTTATATCTATTTGCCATAGATGATATGTATTTTTATTAGGAATGATGATTGTGCAAATATATTCATATTTATTAAGAATGGCTACAGGGATGGATGTGGCATGGCTGAAGAACGAACTAACTAAAAAGATATTGTGTGGAATTGCAATTATTCGAAAGTCCAAAATGAACCGAACAATGTTACATGCATGTTCTGTGAGAAGACTACTGAAGGTGGAATTTATAGAGCCAACAACATCAAATAGTATCTTTCAAGAATGCTACAACTTTCAAGAAATGCCCTTCAGAGGTGAAGGAAAAAATACATACATATATGAATGAGAGGAAGTGTCACAAAGATTCCTTTAAAGGTAGGAACATCGACGTGGATGATATGATTTTTGATAATGATGAATATGAGGAAGAAAATGCAATTCTGCTTGGGAAAAGGTAGCAATAGTAATTCACAACCTACAAAAAGAGCAAAAGACCAATGAACTCATTTGTGACCATGAAAGTGCCAATAGGGAAAGGAAAAGCTCATCTGAGACAAACTTCCATGGTAGATGCTTGTGACAAAGAGATGTGGCCCAAAACCATTCAACATATGGCTTGCTTATTTTATTGTGTTGGGATATATTAATGCTGTAAGGTAAGATATTTCAAGAATATAATTCAAGCTATTCAATTATATGGTTCTAATTTGAAGCCATCATCATATCGTGAGCATAGAATCTCATTACTTCTTACTAAGAAGGTTTACACAATCTAATTGATGGCTGAGTACAAAGATGGGGGGGGGGTATGGATGCTCCATTATGTATGGCACTTGTACTGATAAGAGAAATATAGCCGTACTTTATTTTTTATGGTGAATTGTTCCAAAGGCATGATGTTTATGGAATCTAGTGATGCATCGGCATATATGAAGAAACGAGAGAAGATTTTATGAGCTTCTTGATATGTTTGTAGAGCCGAGACCCTAAATATCAGTTTCGGTCACCATTTCGGTGATCGATCGAAACAGAATTCCGGTGGAATTTCAATCGAAATTCGACCGAAATTTCGGTCATTTTTTGTACTAGGACTAAGGTTCAGGAAAGCGGTACGCGTATGCGTTCGGACAGGTCACTGAATAGCGATTACGCTGTATGCGGGGGCATATGAGGGGTATATGCGGTTCTACGCGGTTTGCTATTTTTTTTAAATAAATAAATATCTACAAAAGTGACTACAAATAAACTGAATTTATGAATAAATGTGGTCCAACAGAAGATCTAAGGAAAATGATTTTCACGTAGAGCTCAAACTAGTACAACTAAATAACAAAATCGTCAAAGATAGTATTACATAATCTAATTTAATATATAAAATCAAAATAATACAAGATTTGGATCTTAAGATCCGGATTCGATTACCCAATTGGACCTTAAGCGAGCGCACGGAGCGCATATGTGCCCACACATGCGCAAATGGCGCATAAAGCGGGGCTTCAGGTAATCGGTGCGCTAAGGAGGCCGCTTAGGCATATGCGGCTGCACGGACCTCTTTCATGAATAGAGACTAGGGCCCTCATATTTCTGTCATTTCGGCCATTTCGATCGAATTTCGATTTCGACAGGATATCGATATTCGACAGAATTCGATCGAATTTCACTGAAATTTGAGGCCACGTGTGGAGCAAATTGGAGAGAAAAATGGCGTACAAGTTGTAATTGACAATGGAAGCAACTATGTCTTAGCATGTATATATTTGTTTATATTGATTATAACCATTGATATATTTTAGATTAATGTTACATTAGCCTAGTATTTTTATGTAGGCAAGTTTTTGCAAGAAAAGAGGCCACACTTATACTTACACTGGACTCTATGTGTGGCACATTGCAACGATCATTTGTTAGTGGATATTGGAAAGTCTCGATGATTAAGAAGAATCTTGAAAAAGCCATAGCAATTGCGAGTTATATTTACAATCACATTGGGCTTTTTTAACATTATAAGGGAGTTTACACATGCCAAGGAATTGGTTTGTCATGGCGTGACACAATTTGCAACAATATTTCCTTCTTCTGGAAAGAGTAAGCGCAGTTTGAGGAACATGTTTGCTTCTGGGACTACTAACAAATGGGCCAAGGAAGGTAAGGGTAAAAAGGTGAGGGATATCGTTTTGATGCCATCATTTTGGAATTATGTACTTGATATACTTAAGTATATGAGACCTCTTGTTAAAGTTCTTCGACTTGTTGACAGAGAGTGAAAACCAGCAATAAGACATGCATATATGATATGGATCGTGCGAAGGAAGCAATTGAAAAAGCTTCAATGGAAAGGAAGAGAAGTATGTCGATGTATTTCTAATCATCGGCAACAGATGGGACTATCAACTTCATAATCCCTTACATGATGCATGTCATTTTCTGTATCAGGAATTCTATTATGGCAACTCATCCATTGCATTTGATGTGGAGATCATTGATGGACTATACAAGTGCATACCAATATTAGTCCTTGATGTAAATGTATAAGATAATATTATGTTTGAGTTAAACTCATATAAAAACGCTGAGGGAATTTTTGGAAGTCCTATGGCTATTCAATCAAGAAACTCAAAATCTCCGAGTAACCATTACAATTTGGTACATCTAAATTGATCTAATTCTTGATGCTAATATCTTCATCTGATAATGTAATGGAATGGTGGAGCTCTTTTCGAAGTTCATCTCCAAACTTGCAACATCTAGCTACGAAGATTTTGAGCTTGACATACAGTTCTCCAGGGTGAACGTAATTGGAGTGTATTTTGAGCACATTAGTAATTTATGTTAATTCAAAGTTAAGACTCTTTAATTTTAACCCTAATATGTCTGAATATTTTTATTAAAAATAGAAACAGACTTGAACATCAAAGGTTTCAAGATTTGGTGTACATCAAGTACAATCAAGTTTTGAAGAGTCGATATGACTTACATCATAGATCTTATTGCTCTTAGTGAAGTCGATGATGCTAATGAATGGTTGCTAGGTAAAATGGAGAAAAATAATGCAGAAGAAGGTTTTTGTCTTTAAAGATGATATATTGACATGGGGAGATGTGGCTAGTGCATCTGGAGTTACAAAGACACAAACATATATATAGCAACATACAAGGCATGGGGCACCCATTGTTATATCTTCTTCAAGACGAGTTGTTGCTTCACAGAACAATGAAGATAAAGAAATAGAAGAGATTGAGGGGAGGTGAAGATGATGCTAGTGGTATCTATTTTGGCGATAATGAAGACGAAGAAATCACTATGAATACATAGTCATTTAATTTTTTTGTTATTTATTTCACTTTTTTATTTTAATTGGATGTTCAAACTATTTCGAGAAATGTTTGACTTTTTTCTTTTCTAATATTTGTTTGAATGATGTTCATTAGTGCTACAGTTGTGTGATATTTTTAGTTTGTATAAGTAAACAAATTTTTTGATCCAAAATTTTCAATGTGTATACACACAATATTTCCTTAGCGTTTCGATTGTCACAGGTGAGCGCTTAGAGCTTCGGGCGTTTTGGACCCCTAGCGCCTTAGAGCACCTCACGACTTTGACAACACTGCCTTTTGATAGATGCTAGTGAAATTTGGTATTACCTATGTGGTTAACCAAGCTTTTAATGGATTTGATAGCCCACACCAGCTATCGAGTCAATTTATAGATACTTCTTATGAGCCAAGCCAGTTTGTTCAACTATCTTATGCATATTACTCTCGACTGATGCACATCTTCCGAGTAATTTGGCTTCTGAGCTTGTACCTTTTGTGAGTCTTACTACGATGTCAGCCTGTCAGGTATTGTGTCCACTCTACTTCTACTAGTGCTTCTACATGGATTATTGATTCTGGTGAAGGTAGATTCCCGTCCTTATCTCATCCATCTATGATTGTGAGATAATTTGGTTCAGCGAATGATTCTCTTACTTCAATTACTCCAGTCGACAATACAGATTTTTCTTTCAGTTTTAGACTTTTCGAAGTCTTTGAACATCGAATTTTCCTTTGAGTTTATTATATATTATCGATTATGCATTAAGCTTAATTGTAGAGTGTTATTTGGATAGCATTCTTGATATTTCTAGGACATCCGGATGTTGTAGATTTTTTTATGGGAGTGATGAGAAGGATGATCTCTACTACCTTGATGTTCCTAGACTCTATACTTTTACAGGGGATATCTCGATCTTTATTGATCTAATCCTGCAACATTTGTGTCTTGGTCATCTGTCTGACAAAGCTTTCTCTCAATTGTTTCATAAGCTGACTTTACCGAAACCTTTTTAGTTTGAAGCTTGTTAGTTTGGGAACATCACATAGCGTCTTTCCGTCGCAAAATTGGATTTTGTTGTTCTGCTTATTTTGATTTAGCCTATTGTGATGTTTGAGGATAATGTGTTGTTTGGACTGCGAGTGAGTGGTGATAAGTATTTTGTAATTTTTATTGATGATTTTTTTAATCTTGGGTATTTAATAAAGAACTGTCAAAGATCAATAAAATTGTTAAATCTTTCGTCTTATGAAAATATCTTTTCCCACTAGTATTAAGACTTTCAGGTCTAATAACGTCCTAGAGTTTGTGCATAATGACATATTTACTTTTTGTCTTCTAAGAAACTTACATCATACTTCTTGCCAGTATACCTCGCAATAGAATTGGTTGGGGAAAGGAAGATACATCCTATCTTGGATATAGCTATCTTTCTTCTCACTCAAATGAAGGCCTCTAACCTTTTGGGGTGATACTACCCTTACTGCCACCAACCTGATTAATTGGATGCACTCATTTGTTCTTAGTGGGAATACTATGTTTTCCTCGCTCTATAAGGATCCTTTTCCTATTCCCATGTCCATCTATGACTGTATCTTCCTTGTTCAAAAATTCAAGTCTGACAAGTTGTCTCCTTATGCAATCAAGCATGCGTTCTTGGATTACTCCGGAACTCAAAAGGAGGTACATGTGTTATGACCGGGGTGATTGTTTATACTATATCACTGTGATTGTTACCTTTTCAAATAAATCAATTCTTTACTAAATTTACTGGTGACATCCCATTGGAGTTCCCACCTCTACTCCAATTCTACCACATGAGGCACCGTGATACATCTGAGTTAGTTCCCTTTGCATATTGCTTATATCTTGCACGAAGTTGAGACATCAACAATTGACCCCCAACTGCATGTACATACAGATGGTCTTTTCTCATTAAGCAGGGCAGTCCTTCGAGATCATCTTGAACCACGTATATTCTTATTTTTTTTCTTGTTCTACACATATTTTATAGTTTCACATATAGATTTAAATATCTGTTGGACGGTCTAAATATGATAGAAAGATTAAATACATTTAATTTTTTAATTACCAATAGTTATACGGAGAGGTAAAACTTAAAATATTGCAAGTTACAAACTTATCTACAACCTCCAATTTTTTAGAAGGCGTTTGTACATGTATTCACATGAATGATATTTGTCACACATACATATACATTAAAGGATTGGACGTGGTTGCACTCGTGGTACCCGCTCTGAGGCCTCATGATCACCAACATGCAACAGTTCATTCTTATTTCAAGAATTTGTGACATAATATTTTATTGAGATATTTTCACCTATAACCCTGAGTAGTTTCGTAACTACCACGGGAACACTCGACTCGATAATTCATAATTATATGAGAAACCTTGAATAGTGCTTAACTCTTGCATGATATAACCCTATGTTATATTCCGTTTGTTTTGTCTATTATATGTGATTGTTTCCATTAAAAAAACAAAATTAGCCCCCTCCCCTTCCTCCGCCGACCACCTTCCTCCTCAAGCCTGTTGGCCTTCCTCTGCCGATCACCACCTCCCCCTTCATCCTCCAGCCATGTCGCCCTTCCTCCGCTAATCACTTCCCCCTTCCTCCTCCAACCTTGTTGCCCTTCCTCTGCCAACCATCACCTCCCCCTTCCACCGACGACCATCGCCTCTCGTACGCATCCTTAAGCATGCATCTTCTAGGTGCTTTGATTGGATCTCCAGCATGCATCTCTATACCGACGGAGAGCTCAAGGTCAGTGAGCGTCTATGGATTCTCCACTTACCCGCAAACTAAAACCACCTCATGTGATCTCCACAAGGGTCGTGATCGATAATGCAGTGTGTGTGACGGCCACCCACGTGAAGGTCGACAACGCTCGCAAGCACGACATCCTCCTCGAGGTCGTGCAGGTGCTCACCGACCTCGAGCTCTCCATCTCCAAGGCCTACAACTCCTCCGATGGCCGCTGGTTCATGGACATCTTCCACATCACCGACCCTTGGCCTCAAGCTCTCCGACCCCTCCCTCCTCTCCGCCCTTGAGCAGTAACCATCGAGAACTTGTTGGATTCATCCTGTTATGAGGAACCAACAAATTATTTCCCGCAAAGTCGCAGTCTTTATCGAGCCCTGCTCGAACCGGAGCAGTTCACGGCAACATGATCACTCTGGAACTCACAGGAACCGATCGGCCGGGACTTCTGTCAGAGGTCTTCGCGATGTTGTCCGACCTCCAGTGCATCATGGAGGTGGTGAAGGTGTGGACCTACAACGACTGCATTGGGGTGCTTATGTCCGTCAGTGGTGCCGTGGACGCCAAAGCACTGGTGGTGACTCTCCACAACATCCTCCCGGGAGATGGCGACGTGAGGACTGCCACTACACGGTGTCCTTCGCTTGTGGTGTTACCCACTGGGAGCGCCACCTCCATCAGATGATGTTCTCTGATAGAGACTACAAACGCCATGGTTGCACGACCGCTGCTTCTCTTCTTCTGGAGTTTGTGCAGAATTGGGTGGAGAGGGGCTACTCCATTGTCAGCGTTCAGTGCATGGACTGCCGAAGCTGTTCTTTGATATCGTCTGTATAGAGATATTTATACGCTTCTTCGTATCTTATCACCTATTTTTATTTCTTTATGTCTCTTTCATGTAATTTACCCATAGGTCTCTCCTTTGTATAAGAGAGCCTAGGGTTTCTGGAATAAACAAGTTCAATATTTTTCCCAACATGATATCAGAGCAGTGGTCCTAGACCGGAGCTCTTGTGCCCTAACACTAACCCCAACTTCCAGTCCTCGCGCGTTGCCCCTCGGCTCCGCGACGCGTCAGTACTCAGGCGCCGCTCCGCGGCCCCTCGGCATCGTGCACTCTCGGTTCTCGCGGCCCTAGTTCTCAGGCGCCGCCCCTTGGTTCTTCGGCCTCGTGCAGCTTCACGCGTGCGCTTGCATCTGCGCGCCTGCGTGCGGCTGTGTGCGGCAGCGTGTCTTCGCGCTGCTTCTTATAGGCGTGCGCCTGTGCGCTCTAGCGTGCCATCGTTCTCGGGAAGTAGTCCTGCCCGCGTTCTTCGCTTGCTTGATGGGGTTGGTTGCGCTCGAAGTCTACACATGCAACCCTTCACCTTCATGTTTGTGTAGACGATGATTATCTTCAGACGTCTATCAAGCCTAGTCTTCCTTTATCGGCATCATGTCAGAAAGTAAGGTCGATGTTCCCTCTACTGGCGCATTCAGAGGCCCAACGCCTATTGTCAAGATGGACGGGACGAACTACGAGCTCTGGGCAATGTAGTTCATGAGTCTCATAAAGTCGAGCAGTAAGAAGCATATTCTTACCGACGAGGAACCGGTGGAGAAGACTGGGGTAAATGCCTCCTGGGAGGCAGATGATGCATATGCCAAAGTTTGGCTTTCAGGAACTTTGACGACAGAGATCGCCAATGATGTGTTGCATCAGCCTACTGCTAAGATTATCTGGGATATCCTCGCGGCTACATACTCTCAGGCGAGGAATGAAACTAAGATACTTCAGCTTCAGCTTGATACCTTCACCATCAAATAGAACGGACGTCCTCTCCATTCCCTGTATACATCTTTGCGTGGGATGTTCGAGAAGCTTCATAGCTTCATGCCACTCACAACTACTTTGGAACAGCAGAAGACATATCGGAATGCAACTATGGCCGGTGTATTCCTAGCAGCCCTGGATTCTGAATATGACGCTGCTTACTCCCAGATCCTTGCAGATGCTACTATTCCTCACATGGAGGAAGATTTCCGCAGACTTAGCAGAATCACTGTTCCATCTACTGTCACGAGTTAGACACCTTCAGCTATAGCAACCTCTCGAGGTAGAGGAGGTTCTTTCTCTCGTGGACGAGGACTTCGTGGTAGAGGACACATTCGTCAGTCCTGCACGTTTTGCCATCGCCTAGGACATACTGAGGAGACATGCTACTCTAAGCATGGTTTCCCAGCATCAGCCCGTGTTGCAGAGCAGGTCGAGTCACTTGCCACATCTACTTCAGATGCAAGATTTGATGATCTAGTGGCTAGACTGCGTGACATCATGCCTTCTTCTTCATCATCTCCTGGAGGCCAGTCTGATGTTACTGCTTCTGCCTCCGCCAGTACTTCTGCTACGGCAAGCACCTCATATAGCATTTTTGCCTTTACATCATGTTATGGATCTCAGATTCCAGAGTGGATTATGGACTCTGGGGCGACACACCATTTATGTGGAGATAAAGGACAACTTACAGGCTACAGATGGGTTCCTCCAGGAAGAACTGTGGTGATATCCGATGGGACCCATTCCCCGATCGTAGGTCAAGGGGAGATTACCCTATCTCCCTCAATGCATCTGCAGAACGTGTTACATGCCCCTGTTTTTTCTATGAATTTGCTATCTATCAGTCAGATTACTAAGGATCTGCATTGTCGAGCTATATTTGACCCATCATCTCTTGTTTTTCAGGACATTCTTATGGGCAAAGTGATTGGTTGTGGCTGTGAGCAGGGTGGTCTCTATCGACCGGTCCAAACTCCATATGCTGACGCATCTTCTATCTCGTCAGGACCAGTTTCTCCTTTCACCTGGCATCTTCGTATTGGTCATCTCCCTCTCCAGAAGATGAGTCATATTTTACCGCAGATTTCTCCAGGATCTACATTCCAATGCGAGGCGTGTCAGTTGGGGAAACATCATCGATCGTCTTTCCCTAGCCGTCAGAGTCGGAGTAGTTGCTCCTCGTTTGAGTTGTTTCATGTTGACATATGGGGTCCTAGTCGTGTTCTTGATCATCAGAGGCACCGGTTTTATCTTGTTGCAGTTGATGATTTCTCTCGTTTGTCATGGGTATTCTTATTGAAAAATAAATCTGAAGCAGGGGATGTGATCAAAAATTTTATCAATGAAGTCCAGAATGTTTTCTCTTCATCTGTTAAATTTGTGAGAACTGATAATGCCTTGAAATTATGTACTTGTCATCTATCCCATTTCTTATCATCTCATGGCATTATTCATCAAACAACATGTCCCTACACATCTCAGCAGAATGGGGTGGCAGAGAGAAAACATCGTCATTTACTTGATATCACTCGAACACTTCTTATTTAGAGTCGTGTCCCACATTCATTTTGGGGTGATGTTGTTCTAACGGCGTGCTATCTGGTTAATCGCGTGCCCTCGTCCGTCTTGGGAGAGAAGTCTCTTTTTTCCATTGTTTTTCCTGATAAGGAGCTTTTCTCTCTCACCCTCGTGTCTTTTATTCAGTTGCATTTGTACACCAAACTATTCCAGGTCTTGACAATCTCTCTCCTAGGGCTATCAAATGTGTTTTTGTTGGGTACTCCAGAACACAGAAGGGATATCGATTTTATGATCCGTTACGCAAGAAATATTATATCAGTGTTGATGTTACAGTTTTTGAGTATGTGATGTTTTTCTCTCCTATAGACGATAGACTGGGCTCGTCCAATACTGATGATGAGGTTTATGTACCTCCTCCCACAGTTCCATCTTCGTCTATACCTGTGTCTGATGCCTCACCTATACCACCACCTTCTCCACCTCCACCACTATCGTCTTCTACTGAGTCACACATTGCTCATGGTCATGGTTCGTCTTCTGAAGCGCCCCAAGATTTGTTTTGATAACATAACTTCTAATGATGGGTCTGGAGATGTATCTATGCAGGAAAGTAGCCAACAACTGGAGGAGGTTCCTACTGACTTGGATCTTCCTATTGCAGTTCGCAAGCAGAAGCGGTCTTGTGCCTCTTACCCCTTTGCTTCTCAGGTTTCCTTTCATCGTCTAACAGGGGACTTTCAGAGATTTGTTGTTGCCTTGTCGGCCGTGGAGATTCCACGGAATTATCAAGAAGCATTGAAGGACGGTCGTTGGCGCTTAGCCATGGAGGAAGAGATGGTCGCGTTGCAATCCCGTGGTACTTGGAGCTTGGTATATGCTCCTCCTGGGGCATCCATGGTCAGTTGCTAATGGGTGTTTACGGTTAAGCATCACGCAGATGGCAGTCTTGATCGCTACAAGGCAAGGTTAGTGGCCCATGGCTTCACTCAGACCTATGGTGTGGATTACTTGGACACCTTCTCTCCGGTAGCTCGTCATTCTACACTACGTATTCTACTTTCTGTGGCAGTGGTTCGTGATTGGCCTTTCTTTCAGATGGATGTTAAAAATGCATTTCTATATGGAGATTTACAGGAGGAAGTCTACATGCAACAACCTCCTGGTTTTGCTGATGAGGGGGAGTGTACGCAGGTTTGTAGACTCCATAAGGCTATATATGGTCTTAAGCAAAGTTCAAGAGCGTGGTTTTAGAAGCTCTCGGATTTAATTGAGAACCAAGGGTTCAAGAGGTCTAATGCAGATCATTCACTCTTTGTGCAGAAGACACCTAGAGGTACAGTTATCATAATGGTCTATGTTGATGATATTCTTGTTACAGGAGATGATATGCATGGGATAAAGATGATAAAAGAATATCTAGGCCATCAGTTTGTGACTAAGTATCCGGGCACCCTAAGGTACTTCTTAGGGTTCGAATTTGCTAGAAATGGGCAGGATCTTGTAATGACCCAAAGAAAATATGTTACAGACATGCTTGTTGAGACATGGATGATTGGGTGTCGACCCTCAACTACTCTTATGGATCCTAGTATGAAATTATACGATGATGATACAGATGAAGTGGATAAGAGGAGATATAGAGAGATTGTAGGAAAGCTCATGTATGTTACCATTACCATATCGGATATTGCATTTGCAGTGAGTCGAGTGAGCCAGTTCATGGAACAACCTCAACAAGTACATATGGATGTTGTATACATGATATTGGTATATCGAAAATCTTCTCCGGGTGCAGGCTTAATCTTCAAGAAAGGAACAATTCTCAAGGTATCTGCATGTGCTGATGCTGACTATGCGGGATATCCTAAGGATAGGAAGTCCACAACAGGCTTTATGGTATTTGTTGGTAGTTCTCTTGTTTCTTGAAAAAGCAAGAAACAAACAGTTGTGGCTGGATCAAGTGCCGAATCTGAGTATAGAGCTATGGCTCAAGCAAGTACAGAAATGATGTGGGTTCGAGTAGTACTAGCAGATTTACTTGTAGATGTTCCTCTACCCATGCAGCTACAATGTGATAATCAGGTTGCTTTGTTCATTGCAAACAATCCAGCATTACATGAGCGAACTAAGCATATTGAGGTAGATTGTCATTATACCAGAGATATGATCAGAAGGGGTTGATCTCTACCTCTCACGTCAGCTCAGAAGAGCAAACAACAGATGTCTTTACCAAGGCCTTACTGCGGGGGTCATTTCAGAAGTGTATGTACAAGCTGAGCATGATTGACATCTATGCTCCATCTTGAGGGGGGGTGTAGAGATATTTATATGCTTCTTCATATCTTGTCACCTATTTTTTTTATTTATGTCTCTTTCATGTAATTTACCCATAGGTCTCTCCTCTATATAAGAGAGCCTAGGGTTTCTGATATAAATAAGTTCAATATTTTTCCCAACAGTCTGCACGCTAATCGATATGGATTATGTCGTCTTCCACAGCACCATCAATACCGACGGAGATCGAGCGCGATAGGTTGGTTCATGATCGCTTGTTATATGAACAGCTGCAGTTCAATGTTAGTTAATTTTCTACTGCAGAAACTTCACAGTTAATTAGATTTGTTGTTCTTGACGGGGGAGGAGGGGGATGGAGGTAGGCAGCGGAAGGGGGTGCAGGAGGGGCAGAAGGGGGGCTGGAGGGCAGTGACGAAGGGGTGGAGGGGGATGGAGGAGGGCGTCAGAGGGGATGTGGGTGGAGGAAGGAGCAAGGCCTTAAATGCTGGATTTCAGTTTTATTTAGGTAAGCTTGGAAAGAGAATTTCGGTGAAATGGCTGAAAATTGGATAAATTACTTGAAAACTCATTTTTTAAAGTTAAGATTTCTAATATTCTTTAACTCAATAAATGAGATAAAAATACACATTTTTGCTAATAGTAAGATATTAACATGATATGTTACATTAAATTCCCATCCAATCGCTCCAATCGTAAAAAAAGTAGTATACTGCTCAAAATCAAAATCGAATTTGGAATCGAAATTAGAAGCCATCAGTTTCACCTATCGAATATGAAGAGAATGGAAACATATGCAATAATAACAGAGAAAAACAGAGGCCAACAAATAGTACTAGCAAAATGATATCTTATGTAAGAAGTTAAAGATTGAAATGATGGCTTAGAACTTGTATCTGACCAAAATACTTACATAGAAAAATATTTACTTTTAAGAATAAAACAAGGCACACACATACATTCATAAACACAAATCTTTGTAACGTGTACGTTTGATAGATGCATTGTATAGCTTGTGATCATAAAATATATGCTATACAAGACACAAACAAACCAACTAACTCCAAGAAACTGCATTGCATTCACAAGCATAATCTATATCCAACTTGATAGCAGGCAAATACTTGTAATCACAAGATTTTGAAGGTTGATAACAACCTAGCCCTCACACAACCATACGTACTCCTTGTAGTAGAGAGAAGCCACAAGAAAGCATAGCCTTAAATTTCGGATTTCGATTTCATTTCACCATGTTCGGAATGAGAAATTTCGGAGAATTTTGGTGAAACCATCGGAAATCTTGAAAATGTCTCTAAACTGGACCTTTTTCCAAAAAGTAAGGTTTTTAGTATACCTAAGTCAATAAATAAAATAGAAATGCGTACTTGTTTGTAAAATAAAATTGTAAATATAAGTTTTGAAGTAATATTATTGTCACAATTATCACACATGTTGATACGTAGAGCAACGTGTTGCCTAGAGTCAGAACTGTATGCTAAACTGGAAGCAAAAGTCACGATAATCACCTTGTCAATAAGAATGAGATGACACATATAATAACTTCTAATCAGAACACACACACACATATATTAATATAAAGAAAGATAAAAAAATAAAGTTCTTCCGTTAAAAACTTGAATTTAACTCTTAAATCATGTGGCTAACTGATTTGGTTTGGATTTAGATCTAAAATTTAGAAATTAACTAAAGAAACTTCTTCAAATAACAGAAAGCACTCTAACAACTCAAATATCGACGAATAAATAAGTGAAAATCCATTATTTATGCAAATTTCGATGAAAGCTGAAGTTAGATTCCTTTATTCTTGTTGTTGCGCCGAAACGACATGTAATTTCGATGAAATTTCGTTGACATTTCGTTGATATTTCGTTGAAATCCTGGAAAAAGAAATAAGGTAGCGTTTCGATTTCGGTGACCTAGGGAAATGGAAATTTCGGAGAAATTCGGTGGAATATCGTTGAAATTTGAGGCCATGGGAAGGAGGGGTGGGGGTTGTTTTTTCTTTGTTTTTTTTGAGTTTATATCATAGTCATTGGATTGAAGATGTGTTAGATTAACTCGATGTTGTGGTTGGGTTAATGGTTTATGGGTGTGGGATGGAGTAATTATTCGGGGCTTCTCATGTAATTACGAATTATCGAGGGTTCCTGGGATATTACGAATTTACGGAACTATTCAGAGTTATGGGTGTAATATCTCTACTTTATTAAGTGATATCTTTGTTTACTTTCATTTAGTCCAGCGGTAAAAATTGCTTGGGTAGTGGCAAGATTTTGAAGGTGTTTTCGAAACTCAGTCCCCTTGCGCCAAAAAAAACAATGACCTCGTATACTGCATGTACGTGTATCATTTATAAGTTTTTCAGGAAACTGTAGTCTTGCATTTTTAATAGGCTGTTAATCTAGAAAGTATTATTGCAACACACGCAGATGCACGATCTCCTAACCTATTTCCATTATTGCACTCATTGGAGCATTTTTGGCTGCGAAGGTGTTGTATAGTAATATAAAAAATATAACCATGCTTCGTAGACACGCTGGTGTCCATATTCAACATGTTGGTAAATGCTGGTCGGTCCTATTTTGACTGAAGGCACTAAATTGGACCTTCTCTCACCTGCATTTCTGTACGTTTGTATACTTTGTTATAATATTCCTCCTAGGGAAAAATGGGGCTGCCCCCTTGAGGGGGAGCTAACTTGGCTCCCCCGCTGTATTTTCCCTATTTTTTATTTTTTTTTTGAAAATTTCTTCCATGGATTGTCATCAATATATCCCTATATTATGCTGTTAAAATTTCATGCGAAACAGAGACTCCTACGACCTCCATCTAGACGGGGTCGTTTTTAGCAATTCTGTTACCGTTAAAAAATGACTGTCTGGATGGAGGCCCTAGGAATCTCTGTTTTGCACGAAATTTTAATAACATAATATAGGGATATAGTGATGAATATTCACGGAAGAAATTTTCAAAAAAAAAAAATAAAAAAATGGGAAAAATGAGATGGGGCACATTAAACCCTTCCTCTTATATATGGTTCGATCAATGCGGTGAATGGTATCTTATACTTTTCTGTTGTAGTTTTGGTATTTATGCCACATTTCTCATTTACCAAGAAAATACTGTGGAATTTTTAGGGCTTTATGCCAGAGACAATAGAGGTTAGCCTCCTTGAATGGTTCTGGGATTCCGTGCTCTAAGACTGCGGGGTTTAAACAGATATGAGAATATATATATATATATAATCCATCTTGCGAAAAAGGAACTTGCTCTTTAGTTAGGAAGGTCCCGGAAGAAGACGATTCCCTCAGATTTCCGTAATAGCTGCTTTTCCACTTGACTTTCTTCTCCTTCCCCCTCGTCAGCTACTAAAAAACTTCGCACTGCCGTCTTCCCTCGCACTGACACACTTGCTTAACTCGCACGTAGCTAAGCAGCTAAGCACCTCCACACTGTAGACTCATCGATGCTTCTATGCTCCACTCCTTCAACCGTAAGCAGCTAAGCACCTCCACACTGTAGACTCATCGATGCTTCTATGCTCCACTCCTTCAACCGTAGTATGATGATGAGGTCTTTTTATTCGGCTTCGGTGAAAACGAAGTGCTTTAAAGTTTTAAATATAACTGTCTGATTTTATTGATATTTTGAAACTCAAAACTCAGAAAGCAGCAAAACGAAAGAAGATACATGCCTTCAAGTCAAAGCTCCGGCAGGAGCAGCTGGAGGTTGCGCAGAACAAGAGGCAGAATGCCTGGCAACAATTCCAAACGACCAAAGGGAAATCAAAGAAGGTAATGCTTCATGATCAGCAACCAGTCGGGCTTTTCTGGGACCTTTCCTCACCTTCCAGTTGGATGGCAGATTGGGTTCTTTTCTGGGAGAAAGCGGGAGAGCATATTCAAATCGCCAGAGGATCCACAAGGCAAGGTTGGTGTTATCGGGAGCGGGAAGGGGCTCACAGAATTCCAGAAGAGGGAGAAGCATTTGCACCTGAAGGGCGGCGCAGTTGGCGACCTCGAGGACTAGTGTAGTGGAAGCTGGACACCGATGTCTCTTTTCCATTTTATTTCTTCTATGTACGATATAACAGGGGAACAGAATAGAGCATATGGTTCAGTTGACGGAGGCAACCCCCAAAAAAAGGAATGGCTACAGAAAGGGGATGTAGATGTCTCTTTAATTCGATCAATTGGTTTTGTTGTGTTGGACTCTCCTTTGAATACCGCATTTTCTTGTCATGTTTCACAGGTAGCTGTATACATCGAATATACCTTCAAAATTCATTCGAAGTACAACCTCTTGTATCATGGATTTTGTTCTGGTTTAGTTCACATAAGTCTTTGAACACAGAACGGAATATTAGATAAATATAAAGCAAGGTTAGTTGTCGTGGGCTATACATAAAAGGCAGGACCTGATTTCTAGGAAGCATATTCTCCTGTAGCTAAATTGCATTGTTACGGATGATTTTAGCCTTGGTCACATATATGGACTGAGAATTATTCCAAATGTATGTCTAAATGGTATCCTCAATTAAGAATTGAGAGAAGATATATATTGCGACAACTTGATGGTTTTCAAAAAGATGGAAACGATGATATGGTTTACAAATTGAAAAAAAATCTTTGTATGGATTGAAATAATCCCCATGATAGTGGTGTATCGAATTTCATAATACAATTTATTCAATTAGGATTTTGTGGCTAATGAATTGGACAATTGTGTATATGTCATGTACAATGGGAGAACAAAGATTTTGACCGATAAAGTACAAATTAAGTATTGAATTTGAGGTGAAGGGCATGGAAGAGGCGTCTTATGTTCTTCGCATGCATATTACTAGGGATAGAAGCTTAATAACATTGGGTGTAGATTAAGAAAAATATTTGCATATCATATTGAAGAGGTTTGGAATGTAAAATAATACTCCAGTCCTGAAGTCGCTTGTGATGAATAAAAGACTCAGTAAAAGTCAATGTCCATGAAAGGGACATAAGTCCATTGATATTCCACACGCACAAATGATGGGTAGCTTAATGCATGCAAAGCTTAATGCATGTAATGTTATGTATACGACATGATATGACTTATCTTGTGATCCTAGTAATTGGATATCAAGGTAATACTAGGTTGGCACACTGGGAAGCCATCAAGAGGATTCTCATATATCTGAAAGCTATTGTACAATTTAAACTAGTTTATCAAGTTGACTCATTTGCTATAATGGGATACTCTGATGTAGATTTTGGAAGGAATATTGATAGTAGAAAATCCACATCAGATTACTTTTTTTATGCTTGGTGATGCGGTTGTTTCTTGGAGGAGTAAGAAATAGAGTTATATATCTAAACATACACAAGAAGTCGATATATTGCATGTAGCTTGTTTGCTACTTATGCTATTTAGATCAAATGTTTCCTTGAGAACTTAGACCTTGAATTGGTAAAAAGACCGGTTTAAATATATTGTAACATTCATGCAATAATCTTAATTAATAGTGGGGAGAATGGTTGTAAAGGAAATACATTAAAATCTAATATCATTATATTGAAGATATAGAAGATAAACATGAAACTAAGATAACTTACATTTCCACTAGTGATATGATAGCTAGTTCCTTTACAAAAGGAATTGTAGCAAGTACACACATTAAACTTGTTGGTTTAATGGGACCCTAGAATATAGAGTCGATCAGAAGGTATTCAAGTGAATTGAAGCCTTAAAAATTAGTTTCTTTGAAACATTGACACCAGCAAATAGTGGAGTGTAGTATGATCACTTCGATCGGTTGGAAGATGTTGGTTATAGATGGAAGATCGCGTAGTCTTCTTGACTTGGTGTTCCCACGCTAGTCGGAGGCAGTTAGTAAGAAGATTAGGGTTTAGATCGTACATGTGCAAGTATGGGCCTATAAATAGATAAGAATGTGATGACGGTAGCCCTTATCCCAGCATACTCACCTCTCCTCTTCATCTTCTTTTTCTTTCAAAAAAAACCTTGTAACTTCAACTTGAGGACATTTTAATTTTGGGACAAGCTTCTACAAGATTGACTTAGGACTATAATTTCATTATAGATGGCATGTAAACATATTCTTGTGAATGGAAAAATATATGAAATTTTATCATACTATATGGATTTTGTAAGAAATTACTCTCATTATATTACGATCCCTTCAGGTGTAGTATTTGGGTCAGAATAAAGGCATCGTCGTGGATTTATGTAAGTATTTGGGTCAGAATAAAGGCATCGTCGTGGATTTATGTAAGTCTAGGACAATGGTGGGATATATGATGATTTACTCATCGTTGACGGGTTGGATTTTCATTGTATATCCTCCTCCTCTTTCTCATTCCCCTATAGATGGTTGTATTCATGCTTCCTTCCCTCGAGGCAATCAAATTGTTTGTTTCTTCGGTATCCTCCTTTAAGTTAATTGACTTGAGTGCGAGGTATTGCCTCTCCCTTCTTCACATGCTTGACCTTGATTTTTACGGACCAAGTCGACTCAACATCAACGAGCTTCTCAATGGTCCTCATTCAGCTCTTTTTGGGAGAACATAGACTTTAGACTCAGATGGTCTGTATGAATGTCGATACTATAAGGACTCGTTTGGTTGACAGGTTACCTCGGGTAACCTGGCTTACCCCAAACACTACCCCTGCACCCTAGGTTAGAATTAGTTGTATAGACCCCGCAATTCCTTTATTATGGTATTTTTTAACCAAGTTTGAATAAAAAAGTTAACATAAAAATCATATTATAATCAAAAAAATTAATATAACACATAATCAATGTGACATCACATTTACAATCCAACCCTCCTAACCATCCACATTTACTATTCATATTCTATAGATGCTAGTGTGTTGTCCTTATTCTTCTTCCCAAATCAGGTCATTAAATAAAATATGTGAGCTAAATCGGAGCCACAATGATGCAACACCAAGTTTAGTTGGATAACAACCCTCAATAGTATATTTAAGTAAATATATACAACTTAGAATAATAAATATATTTCTCTCAACAAATAAAGGTGAGAAACTTAAAATATCTATGTTTTATATCCAGATCCCATTTCAAGTACTTATAAACCAAATCCTAACTTCTATTCATTTCAAATATAACATAGAAGTGCATGGTTAGATTATAGTATAGTATTCTTTGACCTATGTACACCTAAATGGCGGTGTAATGCAACCCAACTCATCATATTTATATACGATCAACTCAAGAATTGAGATTGGTACTAATAATCTAAGTTGAGTTTATAAAATATTGTTATCATAAAGCAATCTAGTTATTGATATGTCAATCTATGGAAATAGTTATTTATTAATAACATTAATATAGTTCCTACGTACTTTGCTATAGCAAATTAAGTAGCTAAATATAATAAACGTTCTTTAACTCATGCTTCATTCTCATGCTTCTTAACTTTATGCAAAATTCACGTCTCGATGTTTAACCTGTCATTAAGGCATTAGTGCTTCCTTCATTTTATGAAGTGGATTGTTGCCTCTTAGAATCTCTTGTAACATAGTAAAGTAACACTTAAGTAAATCACAATCACACACCTACATTGGAAGATTGATTAGATGTATAAATTATAAAAAATTAATCGTCTAATAGTCCTAAAAGTAAACATTAGTTCTACCATCATTATTTAAAGTTAAATCTCGGATAAATTAAAAAAAGGACTCAACTATGCACCAATTCCTAATTAGGGTCCTCCCTTATCAAATTTAACAAAGTGGTTTAGTGGCTATATTATCCAAATTGAGTATTAGTACTAATAAACTCTAAATTAACGTCCTTTATCATCTTTGAGAAAATGATGTCTGACATCTATATGTTTAGTTCGAGAGTGATTTATATGATTTTTAAACAAACTAATAGTACATGTATTATCTAATTTATTTTTTTACATGAAATCTCAAAGTATAAAATAGTCCTTTTCATCCAGAGTACTTGAGCACATGCCAACATAGCTCCAATATACTCAGATTCGGTTGTAGAAAAGACACACAATTATATATCTTTGAAAACTAAGAAATTAGCACAATACTGAGAAAATGACAAGATTCTCTTATACTTTAACGACCTACTCAACCACCATCATGATCTACGTCACTAAAAGCATGTAAATCAAAACAACTACTTACATGATAAGACCAACCAAATCAATAATATCAACCAAATATTAAAAGATTATTTTTATAACAAGTAAGTAGATTCTTCAGAGGTAACTTGAAATATAATGCAACGGCATGTAGTAAAGAGAATACCATGTCTAAAGACAGTTAAATAGATCAAATAGTCTATCGTGCCTTCGTAAATTTTTATATCTATGAGCTTACCTCATTTATGAGTTTATGCATGTTATTATGCTCATAGTAGTATTTTTTCGTTCGTTGCATTCAAATCAAACTTTTTCAAAAGTTATTGATTATACTTATGTCGGTTAATGAATATCCCATTTTCAAATTGGTGGATTTGAAGTCCAAGGAAAAATGTAGTTCTCCCATAAAATTCATCCTACATTTGTTTAAAAAATTCATGACTGTAAATTTCGTAGAAGAACCAAAAATAATATCATCAATATTAATTAAGAGCATTGGATTTAGTAGTCCAACCTTAAAATAAAAAGCTAATAGAAAGTTTCGTCAGCAATGTTACTAGGCACAAGCTACTTGTCTCATATCATACAATGCCCTTTTCAAAAGAAAGACATTGTCTGGAAATATTGGAGAGAGAAAACCAAGAGGTTGTTATATTAAGGTTTCCTCTTTGATAAGACTCTAAAAAATGTATGTTTAATGTTCATCTGGAAAATCTTGAGATCACACAAAGTGAATAGCCAAAAAGTTGTCGAATTAATTCAATTCTAGTAACTAGTTGCCTATTTTCTAAGTAACCTTGATGGACTCATTAAGTATATTAAGAAAGACACATCTAGTTCAATAATGGAATGGTTTTCGATTGAAGAACTACGTCCCAAACATCATTTTATTCAAATTGATTTAGTTCCTCTTAGATTGATGATGTACAATACTCATTGTTAGAAGCCTCTTTAATAAAATTTATTTCAAGCTGAGAAAAAATGATTAAAAGTGAAGTGTGAGTGAGAGCGCGAATGATTCTGCAAACCTTTAGACATATCAACTAAAGCAAGTAAAGACAAATGGTCACACACAAATGTCCAATATTTAGGTATTGGAATCTTTTATGATAGATACATCAATGAATGCGTAATAATCATTATCTCTATTGATTATTAGAGGATTGTTTCATGACTCGTAAAACAATCCCATGATAAGTCTATTGCACAGTTATTCTTGTCTCGTTAAAAATACAATGTGCTTTAGATAGAGAAGAGTGGCTGATAACTATAACTTAAAAACTTTTCAAATTTAACTATCTTTATAATTTTTAGAAATTAAAAACAAAGCACCTGCACCCAAAAAAGTTCAAAATAAGAAATTTGAGGTATTCTATTGAGGTTTGTACGGAGTTTTATGTAAAATTGATCATAAAGGAACGCAATTCAGAGTAAAACAATTTATGTTAACAAGTAGCCCAAAAGTACCAAGACAGACCTAATTTAACAAGCACCGTTCTTCCTTATAGTATATGGTTCTTCCGTTTAACTACTTCATTTTTTTGTTTAGAACGTAGGAAGTATACTCGCGATGAAGCCCTAATGAGTTACAAAATTCGTCAAACATTTCCTTCTCGAATTAACCACTATGATCACTACGAATTTAGAGTTACAACATTCTTTTTATATATGAATCCGTTTACATAGTTTTGTGAATTCTTTAAAAGCTTTGATCTTTCAAGTGTAAAAATAACAAACAAGTAAACCATGAGAAATCATGTATGGGTACAAAATATTGCACTCCGAGCATACTTTTGCTTTAGGTAGGATCAAAGTGGTACATGCATAAGAGCTCGAAAGATCTTTTCGTTGTCACCAATATTTTTTATTTAAAGGAAGCTCTACTTATCTTATTGAGTTCACAATTTGTACAAAAGAAGACTTTTTAAAAGCTAGATTAGATAGGCCTTTAACTAGCTTAAACTTGTTAAACATATCTAGCTATTAGTCTATGATTAATATGTCATAGTAGTGACAAAGTGTGAGTTCTTCATTAGTGATAAGTTGCCAACTTAACTCTAAATATTTTTTCACAATTTAAATCACACACACACTCGTTTAACAACTATTTTTCATAATATTTTGTAAGTACTTTCTGTAGAGTTCTTCAAAATGTTATCTTACAACCTCTATCATTGATTTGACTTGTACTCAGAAGGTTGTGTGTTAAGCTAGTTGCCATTAATACATTGCAGATATGCTTTTGAGTACTACTAATAGTTTCAGTTGTTTCTTATAGTGACATGTCCACCTTTGATATTTTCTAATTGGATTAAGAGCTTAGATTTTTCCATTTGGTGAGATGAGTTTCCATTCTTTATGATTTATTCGGAGTTTTTGCAGGACTGCAAAAACAATAATACTCTTTCAAGTATATAAACCTTCTTGAGTCCTTGATGGTTAACATGTGTATCCATGAGTTGTTTCTTCTTGGGATCCTTTCTTCCTTCATCTTCATTCAATATGCATTCATAGTTTTGTTTTTATTGACAAAGCACGATCACATGGAGTTTTCTTTTTTATCTTCTCTGGTTCATAACATATTCCATATTTTATCGTCTTACAGACGTAAGTGGGAATAAATTTGTTTAAGTTATTAGTTCCACAATAATTTTAGCTAAGTAATCTATTAACCTATTGGTTTTAAATTTAAAAGTATTTACCTCCTTTTTAATGTCACTAACATTACTCTCGAGACTGGTAGTCTCAGTGGTTAATACTCTCTTTTAAAAAAGAAGATTTTTATTTGTTTATTAGAAATAGTAAGAAGGCTTTCTAAGAACCTCTTTTTTCAGCATTGATTCTTCTTTTTTCTGAATTGACTTGCATTCCCTTTTCATTTTCATGTATTAGGAAAATATTCCATTATACATCTTAAAGCGATAGATTCATTTATGTCATTTTAGTTTTTCATAAGGTAAAGTTACGTTGTCTCAACATTGGAGCCTTCAGATTGCTCATCTTCACTTGAACTGTTGTCTAAATCATCCGGTATCGCAGCGAGTGCCTTTTCTTAAAAATTTTATTCTTCCCGATTTCCTTTGTTTCCTTTTCTCTTCTTTTTGAAGTGGAGATTGCCTTGCCATGTATCCCTTCTTCTTATAATTGTATAAAATAATTTAGTAGTCATTCTTTTGGAAAAAAGCTCTACGACTTTATTCTTTCCTTGACATAGTTGTGAAGTTGTTGAGATATAAATGCGATATCTTCTTCATAATATATTCCTACCTCAATGGTAAAAGAATTTGCTTTAAAACCAGGAGATTTATCTTTATTTCATTCTTCCTTGACATGTTCTGTTTATCCTTCTCAAAGCTATCCTATTTGTGAGATGTGATTTCCTATTAGTTTTTCCAAAGAAAGGTTGTTAAGATATTTAGCTTATTCATTAGTTGTGATATTTGGTCGCCATTGCTTGGTGAAAGTTCGCAGATTATTTTCAACTTTGTCTTCAATTGAATATTTCTAATCAAGATCTTGGTATGATTTCACTTTTTTATAAATCTGGAATGCATATTCTTGATAGATTCACCATACTTCATTTTGAAAAACTTATACTATTTTTGAGGACGTCGATTTTCGATTTCTTGACTTGGTCTACCCTTTTACGAGTGACCAACATCTCCAAATTTCATATATCATATCAATTCGAGAAACCCTATTAAATTTGTCAGTAGATAAAGCACAATGAAGAATAGTCATAGTATTACAATTTATTCTAGAGTGAATGATCTCATGTGGATGACTTCAAATATGTAGCCATCTTCCTCTTCTTGTGAATGTATCATGTACTATCAAAGTAGGATTTTTTGTTGATTGACTGTCCCGCAACATGATTATTGACTTCACATGAGCTCAATGTTGTTATTAGTCTATGGGAGTAGTGTCAAATCACCATTCTTGGGTGCTTTGATACCAAATGAAGATGCACTAGAGGGGGAGGATAATATTGCTTAAAAAGAAAAAAAATATTGATTTATGAAAACATGCGACTCAATAACTAAACATAATAACAAAAAAACAAACCATAATGCATGAAGATTTCTACATAGTCACCCTACATAAGAGTTTTGTCACGTGTTTGAGCATGGACTATCTAAGACTTATGAATTCTCACTATATGAACTATTATTATTGTAGTGCAAATCATTTACAAAGCACACATCTTACCAGAATTTATATTCTATACAATAAGAAAATGCTTTCACAGAGAATGACTCAAGGTTTGTGACCTCAATAAGGGCTTATCTTCCGTTTGAGAAGAAAGACCTTTACATAGAATACCTCTTAGCCAAGAATTTAAAAACATACATAATCTTATAAATAAAGGTATTTCAAGACATAAACACAATATGAAATTCAAACCGAGAAAATGAATAGAGTCCATTAGTGCAAAACCTGAGTAGTGCAAGAACACGAATACCAAAGAGAGCTTCAGTAATATTTTCTTGGTGCATAGAAAAACTCGTAAATTAATAGAATGTCATGTGAGCGATTAACGAAAATGTTGTGCTCTTAGTGTGTGCGGTGAAGTGAGTGTATAATGGGTCCTTTTGTAGGCATAAAGGAGGTCTAAAGTAATAAGGGTTCAATTGAATTTGCACTATAAACGACTGAAGGGCGCCTCTCAATTGCTAATAAATTGTTGCATAAGAAGGTCTACTGATGCATAAGGTATAAACAAACACTAGTCGTGTGAGTCGATGCTCAATGCGTGCCGTTATACAAATGATGTACATGTGCACATCCATTATCAATATTAAAAATGTCAAAATGCGTAATTCAAAAAGCCAATGGATAAAAATGTACCGATGTACTATAAACATACCTGTGCAACAAAAGAGAAAAATATTGGTTTAAATAATCAAGTTTATGTAACGGTGAACATGTGCACCGGCATGTGGTGATGACCATGTACAAGTGTATTAATAATTGTATTTGTGCAACAATGAGAAAGTTCTTTTGAATAGTGAGATGCTGAGGATGCATTGATGCATAGAGTCTTATACAGATGCAACTAACTATGGAGTATACATGGAGCGAGATTATGCAAGAAATTTTTGTAGACTTTAATTTTATGCATTTATTACAATTTAACTCGATAAAAGAAAAATATAAGCATGTCTTCTTATAACCCTTTTTATAATGTACAGTCCATAAACTTTACGTATAACATATATCATCTATGTAATAACTTGAGATGGCTTGAATAATATTATCTACTTAGCATCTTTTTTCTACAGTGAATGCCAGTCTACAGAAAATAGTTACCTCTAACTAAAGTTTAATCGATTTGGTATTATCAAAACAAGGCTTTTCAACATTGCAACCCTCATAGATCCTTAGGGCGTGATTATGGAGAGTTACATTGTGGGGGAAGAGGAGGCGGTCTTTAAGTAGGCCGTTTGAGCGTAAAAATAATAAAAATCTCGAGCTAACAAGTCAACTCTTCCTTCATCCTAAAAAAGACACCGTCCATTTGAAAATGCATCCACGATTGTGCATGCAAATGGCACAATGATTTTGCTTGAAGAAGAAAAAAACAATAAAGTACTAGACATGTTGCAGATCTTATCCTCAAATGCGTCACACCCATGCATTGATTACACGCCACTAATGGAGGTGGTACACATGATCATGATAGGGAAACCTACATATGCAATTTCCTCTATTAAATCGTAGCTACGACATATCCATGGTGACATTAGGGTTTGACTTGAAGAGGAAGGACAAGTGCCATCAAGAAACTCTGCAGACCACGCTTCGCCAAAGCTTGTTGATCATGCCTTGTGATCTTCCCATCAGGACACTCCACATGGAAGCTCTTCCAGAAAAGCATGACAATTAACATTAGAACATATTCCTACCTAACATTGTAGAAGGATTACATTTAGTCCTAAAAGTCTTACGTAGTTATGTCTCAGGATGACCTCATCAACTTCTTCCTTGTATCATATATATTAAGGAAGAGTTCTCTTCTTTCAAAGGAGACAATACTTGACTCAAAAACTGGATTAATAGTGCTATAAAAGAGAGAACACCTTTGAGAGCCATAATTTTCGAGGAATAATGTACACTCAATGGGCTAAGTGCAATTTTCAATTACACATCTCTTCCACTTATGGTGATTTGGGAGGAGACTTCCCTCATCCCTTATCAACACCTCAACTATTTTGTCACTAAACCCTCCGTCCAACCTTTTTTAACGAGCGAATGATACACTCGTCGGAGTCCCATCGTGTCTTCGGCAGCGGCGGTGTGGGGATGCTTCTCTCTCGGACGGTGGTGATAACGGGGGTGAGCAGGGGCCTCGGGGGATCCCTCGCGCTCGACCTCGCCGCTCGCGGCCACACCGTCATTGGCTGCGACCGCTCCCAGGAGAAGCTCTCCTCCCTCCAATCCGACCTCAACCAAATCGGGAGCAGCAGCCCCCACTTCCTCACCCTACTCGACGTCACCTCCGACTCCTCCGTCAAGGACTTCGCCGACCTCCTCGCCCGCACCTCCCGCGTCCCCGACATCATCGTCAACAACTTCGGAACCATCAACAGGAACAACAGGTGCCCGCCCAGGAGTTCGACACCGTCGTCGACACCAACGTCAAGGGCGTGACCAATGTTCTCTGCCACTTCCTGCCCCTCCTCAGAGAGAAGAGGCGCGGCGTTGTCGTCAACATGTCCTTCGGTTTTGGAAGATCCGCTGCTGCTGATGTCGTTCCTTCTATTCCTTTTTTTTCTCTCTCTCCCTTTCGATTCCTATTGTCGCCGATGCCCAGGATGTTAAGGGAATGGCCTCGTCCAGGTAGCGCCTATTGTGCATTGAAGTGGGCAGTCTAAGGGCTCATACCTTCCATTGTGAAGGAATTGGCCCCTGGGCTGGCCATGGTGGCGCTCATTCCCAGGGTTGTGAACACCGATATGCTAGCTTAGTGCTTCGGGAGCTCCTCTTCCCTGTATCAAAGTCCTTACTTTGGGGGTCATTTCAGAAGTGTGTGTCCAAGCTGAGCATTATTGACATCTATGCTCCATCTTGAGGGGGAGTGTAGAGATATTTATATGCTTCTTCGTATCTCGTCGCTTATTTTTATTTATTTATGTCTCTTTCATGTAATTTACCTATAGGTCTCTCCTCTATATAAGAGAGCCTAGGGTTTCTGATATAAACAAGTTCAATATTTTTCCCAACAGTCTGCACGCTAATCGATATGGATTATGTCATCTTCCACAGCACCATCAATACCGACGGAGATCGAGCGCGATAGGTTGGTTCATGATCGCTTGCTATTCAAACAGGTGCAGTTCGATGTTAGTTAATTTTCTACTGCAGAAACTTCACAGTTAATTAGATTTGTTGTTCTTGATGGGGGAGGAGGGGGATGGAGGTGGGCAGCGGAAGGGGGTGCAAGAGGGGCAGAAGGGGGGCTGGAGGGCAGCGACGGAGGGGTGGAGGGGGATGGAGGAGGGCGTCGGAGGGGATGTGGGTGGAGGAGGGAGCAAGGCCTTAAATGCTGGATTTCAATTTCATTTCGGTAAGCTTGGAAAGAGAATTTCGGTGGAATTTCGTTGAAATGGCTGAAAATTGGATAAATTACTTGAAAACTCATTTTTTAAATTAAGATTTCTAATATTCTTTAACTCAATAAATGAGATAAAAATACACATTTTTGCTAATAGTAAGATATTAACATGATATATTACATTAAATTCCCATCCAATCGCTCCAATCGCTCCAATCGTAAAAAAAGTAGTATACTGCTCAAAATCAAAATCGAATTTGGAACCAAAATTAGAAGCCACCAGTTTCACCTATCAAATATGAAGAGAATGGAAACACATGCAATAATAACAGAGAAAAACATAGGCCAATAACTAGTTTTAGCAAAATGATATCTTATGTAAGAAGTTAAAGATTGAAATGATGTCTTAGAACTTGTATCTGACCAAAATACTTTCAACATAGAAAAATATTTACTTTTAAGAATAAAATAAGGCACACACATACATTCATAAACACAAATCTTTGTAACATGTACGTCTGATAGATGCATTGTATAGCTTGTGATCATAAAATATATGCTATACAAGATGCAAACAAACCAACTAACACCAAGAAACTGCATTGCATTCACAAGCATAATCTATATCCAACCTGATAGCAGGCAAATACTTGTAATCATAAGATTTTGAAGGTTGATAACAACCTAGCCCTCACACAACCATACATACTCTTTGTAGTAGAGAGAAGCCACGAGAAAGCAAAGCCTTAAATTTCATATTTCGATTTCATTTCACCATGTCTGGAATGAGAAATTTCGAAGAATTTTGGTGAAATCATCGGAAATCTTGAAAATGTCTCTAAACTAGACTTTTTTTCCAAAAAGTAAAGTTTTTAGTATACCTAAGTCAATAAATAAAACAGAAATGCGTACTTGTTTGTAAAATAAAATTGTAAATATAAATTTTGAAGTAATATTATTGGCATAATCATCACTCATGTTGATACGTAGAGCAACGTGTTGTCTAGAGTCAGAACTGTATGCTAAACTGGAAGCAAAAATCACGATAATCACCTTGTCAATAAGAATGAGATGACACATATAATTGCTAATCAAAACATACACACTCACATATTAATATAAAGAAAGAACAAAAAAATAAAGCTCTTTCGTTAAAAACTTGAATTTAACTCTTAAATCTTGTGGCTAACTGATTTGGTTTGGATTTAGATCTAAAATTAGAAATTAACTAAAGAAACTTCTTCAAATAATAGAAAGCACTCTAACAACTCAAACATCAACGAGTAAATAAGTGAAAATCCATTATTTATGCAAATTTCTATGAAAGCTAAAGTTAGATTCCCTTATTCTTGTTGTTGCGCCGAAATGACATGTAATTTCGATGAAATTTCGTTGACATTTCGGTGATATTTCGTTAAAATCCTGGAAAAAGAAATAAGGTAGCATTTCGATTTCGGTGACCTAGAGAAATGGAAATTTCGGAGAAATTCAGTGGAATATCATTGAAATTTGAGGCCATGGGAAGGAGGGGGGTTGTTTTTTCTTTGTTTTTTTGAGTTTATATCATAGTCATTGGATTGAAGATGTGTTAGATTAACTCGATGTTGTGGTTGGGTTAATGGTTTATGGGTGTGGGATGGAGTAATTATTCGGGACTTCTCATGTAATTATGAATTATCGAGGGTTCCTGGGGTATTACGAAACTATTCAGAGTTATGGGTGTAATATCTCTATTTTATTAAGTGATATCTTTGTTTACTTTCATTTAGTCCAGTGGTAAATTTGCTTGGGTAGTGGCAAGATTTTGAAGGTGTTTTCGAAACTCAGTCCCCTTGCGCCAAAAAAAACAATGACCTCGTATACTGCATGTACGTGTATCATTTATAAGTTTTTCAGGAAACTGTAGTCTTGCATTTTTAATAGGCTGTTAATCTAGAAAGTATTATTGCAACACACGCAGATGCACGATCTCCTAACCTATTTCCATTATTGCACTCATTGGAGCATTTTTGGCTGCGAAGGTGTTGTATAGTAATATAAAAAATATAACCATGCTTCGTAGACACGCTGGTGTCCATATTCAACATGTTGGTAAATGCTGGTCGGTCCTATTTTGACTGAAGGCACTAAATTGGACCTTCTCTCACCTGCATTTCTGTACGTTTGTATACTTTGTTATAATATTCCTCCTAGGGAAAAATGGGGCTGCCCCCTTGAGGGGGAGCTAACTTGGCTCCCCCGCTGTATTTTCCCTATTTTTTATTTTTTTTTGAAAATTTCTTCCATGGATTGTCATCAATATATCCCTATATTATGCTGTTAAAATTTCATGCGAAACAGAGACTCCTACGACCTCCATCTAGACGGGGTCGTTTTTAGCAATTCTGTTACCGTTAAAAAATGACTGTCTGGATGGAGGCCCTAGGAATCTCTGTTTTGCACGAAATTTTAATAACATAATATAGGGATATAGTGATGAATATTCACAGAAGAAATTTTCAAAAAAAAAATAAAAAAATGGGAAAAATGAGATGGGGCACATTAAACCCTTCCTCTTATATATGGTTCGATCAATGCGGTGAACGGTATCTTATACTTTTCTGTTGTAGTTTTGGTATTTATGCCACATTTCTCATTTACCAAGAAAATACTGTGGAATTTTTAGGGCTTTATGCCAGAGACAATAGAGGTTAGCCTCCTTGAATGGTTCTGGGATTCCGTGCTCTAAGACTGCGGGGTTTAAACAGATATGAGAATATATATATATAATCCATCTTGCGAAAAAGGAACTTGCTCTTTAGTTAGGAAGGTCCCGGAAGAAGACGATTCCCTCAGATTTCCGTAATAGCTGCTTTTCCACTTGACTTTCTTCTCCTTCCCCCTCGTCAGCTACTAAAAAACTTCGCACTGCCGTCTTCCCTCGCACTCTGACACACTTGCTTAACTCGCACGTAGCTAAGCAGCTAAGCACCTCCACACTGTAGACTCATCGATGCTTCTATGCTCCACTCCTTCAACCGTAGTATGATGATGAGGTCTTTTTATTCGGCTTCGGTGAAAACGAAGTGCTTTAAAGTTTTAAATATAACTGTCTGATTTTATTGATATTTTGAAACTCAAAACTCAGAAAGCAGCAAAACGAAAGAAGATACATGCCTTCAAGTCAAAGCTCCGGCAGGAGCAGCTGGAGGTTGCGCAGAACAAGAGGCAGAATGCCTGGCAACAATTCCAAACGACCAAAGGGAAATCAAAGAAGGTAATGCTTCATGATCAGCAACCAGTCGGGCTTTTCTGGGACCTTTCCTCACCTTCCAGTTGGATGGCAGATTGGGTTCTTTTCTGGGAGAAAGCGGGAGAGCATATTCAAATCGCCAGAGGATCCACAAGGCAAGGTTGGTGTTACCGGGAGCGGGAAGGGGCTCACAGAATTCCAGAAGAGGGAGAAGCATTTGCACCTGAAGGGTGGCGCAGTTGGCGACCTCGAGGACTAGTGTAGTGGAAGCTGGACACCGATGTCTCTTTTCCATTGTTTTTCTTCTATGTACGATATGACAGGGGAACAGAATAGAGCATATGGTTCAGTTGAGGGAGGCAACCCCAAAAAGACGAAATGGCTACAGAAAGGGGATGTAAATGTCTCTTCAATTCGATCAATTGGTTTTGTTGTGTCGGACTCTCCTTTGAATACCGCATTTTCTTGTCATGGTTAGCAGGTAGCTGTATACGTCGAATTGAACACGGAACGGAATATTAGATAAATATAAAGTAAGGTTAGTTGTCAAGGGTTATACATAAAAGGTTGGACTTGATTTCTAGGAAGCATATTCTCTTGTAGCTAGATTGCATCGATAAGGATGATTTTAGCCTTGGTCACATCTATGGACTGAGAATTATTGCAAATGTATGTCTAGACGGTATCCTCAATCAAGAATTGAGAGAAGATATATACATGCGACAACATGATGGTTTTCAAAAAGATGGAAATGAGGATATGGTTTACAAATTGGGAAAAAAATCTTTGTATGGATTGAAATAATCCTCGTGATAGTGGTGTAGTGAATTTCATAATTCAAGTATTCAACTAGGTTTTATGGCTAATAAATTGGACAATTTTGTATATGTCATGTACAGTGGGAGACATGAGTTTAAGAACATTCAATTTAGATTAAGAAAAATATGTGCATACCGTATTGAAGTGGTTTGGAATGCGGAATAACGCACAAGTCCCTATTTTGCTTGTGACGGATAAAAGACTTAGGAAAAGTCAACGCCCAGGAAAGGAATAAAAGTCCCTTGGCAGTGTTATGTATATGCCATGATATGGCTTATCTTGTGATCTTAGTAATTGAATATCAAAGTAATACTAGGTTGGCACACTGGGAAGCCATCATGTGGATTATTAGATATCTAAAACTATTTTACACTGAAACTAGATTATCAAGTTGACTCATTTGATATAATGGGATACTTTGATGTCGATTTTAGAGGGAATATTGATGATAGGAAATCCACATCCGTTTACTTTTTTATGCTTGGTGGTGTGATTTTTTCTTGGAGAAGTAAGAAACAAAGTTTTATCTAGACATACATAAGAAGCTGATATATTGCATGCAGCATGTTTGTTACTTATGCTATTTAGATCAAATGTTTATTTGAGAACTTAGGCCTTAAATTGGTAGAAAGACCAGTTGAAATATATTGTGACAATCATGCAATAATCTTAATTAATAGTGGGGAAAATAGTTGTAAAGGAGAACACATTAAAATCTAATATCATTATATTGAAGATATAGAAGATAAACATGAAATTAAGATAACTTACATTCCCACTAGTGACATGATAACTAGTTCCTTTACAAAAGGAATTGTAGCAAGTACATGTATTAAACATGTTCGTTTAATGGGACCCGACCTAAAGGTATTCAAGTGAATTGGAGCCTTAAAAATTAATTTCTCTGAAATATTGACACCGACGAATAGTGAGATTGTAGTATGATCACTTCGATTGATTGGGAGATGCTGGTTAAAGATGGAAGATTGAGTAGTCATCTTGACTTGGTGTTCCCGCACTAGTCGGAGGCAGTTAGTAAGAAGAATAGGGATGGGCAATTAGGGTTTAGACCGTACAGACGCAAGTATGGGCTTATAAATAGATAAGGACATGCTGACGGTAACCCTCATTCCAGCATACTCACCTCTCCTCTCCCTCTTCTTTTTCTTTAAAAAAAACCTTGTAACTTCAGCTCGAGGACATTCATATTTTGGGACAAGCTTCTACAAGCTTGAACTCGGTGTTATAGTTTCATTGTAGATGACATGTAAACATATTCCTATGAATGGAAAATATATAAAATTTTATCACACTATATGGATTTTTAAAGAAACTATTCTTATTCTGTTAGGGCCCCTTCAGGTGCAGTGTTTGGGTCAGAATAAAGGCATCGTCATTGATTTATATAAGTCTAGGACAATGGTGGGATATACGATGATTAACTCACCGTTGACTGGTTGGATTTTCATTGTATATCCTCCTCCTCTCTCATTCCCCTATAGATGGTTGTCTTCATGTTTTCTCCCCTCGAGGCAATCACATTGTTTGCTTCTTCGGTATCCCCCTACAAGTTAATTGACTTGAGTGCGAGGTGTTGCCTCTCCCTTCTTCGCATGTCCGGCCTTGATTTTTACGGACCAAATCGACTCAACATCAACGAGCTTCTAGATGGGCCTCATTCAGCTCTTTTTGGGAGAACGTAGACTTTAGACTCAGATGGTCTGTATGAAGGTCGACACTATAAGGACTCGTCTGGTAGCCAGGTTACTCGGGTAGCCTGGCTTACCCCCAACACTATCACTGCATCCCTGGGTTGGAATTAATTGTATAGACCTCACAATTCCTTTGTTATAGTATATTTTAACCGCGTTCAAATAAAAAAATTAACATAAAAATCACATTATAATCATAAAAAAGTTAATCTATTGATGCTAGGATATTGACATTATTCTACTTCATAAATCACGTCATTAAATAAATATGTGAGCTAAATAGATCTACCGAGCCACAATGATGCAATAACAAGTTTAGTTGGACAACAACCCTCAAAAGTATATTTAAGTAAATATAAAAATGTAATAAATAAATATATTTTTCTCAACAAATAAAAAGTGAGAAACTTATAATATATATGTTTTATATACAGATCCCATTTCAAGTACTTATAAACCGAATCCTAAATTTTATTCATTTCAAATTAATATAACATAGAAATGCATGATTAGATTATACTATAGTATTTTTTGACCTATGTACACCTAAATGGTGGTGTAGTACAACCCAACTCATCATATTTATACATGATCAATTCAAGAATTGAGATTGGTACTAAAAATATAAGTTGAGTGTGTAACATATTGTTACCATAAAAGCAATCTAGTTATCGATATGCTAATCCATGAAAACAGTTATTCATCACTAACCTTAATATAGTTCCTACACACTCTGCTATAGCTAAACATATCAAACTTTCTTCAACTCATGCTTCATGTTTCATTCTGACGCTTCTTAACTTCATGCAAAATGCACATCTTGATTATTAACCCGTCATCAAGGCATTAGCAATTCCTTCATTTTATGAAGTGGGTTGTTGCCTCTTTCCATCTCTTGTAACATAGTAAAGTAACACTTATTTAAATCACGATCACACACATGCATTGGAAGATTGATTAAGCACATAAATTATAAAAATTAATCATATGATAATCTTAAAAGTAAACATTAGTTCTACCATCATTATTTTAAGTTAGAACCTCGGGCAAATTAAAAAAGTACTCAACTATGCATTGATTTCCAATTAGGGCCCTTCTTTTTCAAATGTAACAAAGAGGTTTAGTGGCTATATTATCTAAATTGAGTATTAGTATTAGTAAACTCTAATTTAACTTCCTTAATCATCTCTGAAAAAGCGATGTCCAACATGTATACATTTAGTTCGAGAGTGATTTATACGATTTTTAGACAACGTAATAGTATATGTGTTATCTAAAAAATATTTTTTAGGGAAGTACATGAAATCTCAAAGTACAAAATAGTCTTTTTCATCCCAAGTACTTGAGCACATGCCAACATAGCTCCAATATACTCAGATTCAGTTGTAGAAAAGACACACAACTATATATCTTTGGAAACCAAGAAATTAGCACAATACTGAGAAAATGACAAGTTTATCTTATACTTTAACGACCTACTCAACCACCATAATGATTTGCACCACTAAAAGTATGTAAATTAAAATAACTACTTACATGATAAGACCAACCAAATCAATAGTATCAACCAAGTATTAAGATTCTTTTTACAACAAGTAAGTAGATTCTTCGAAGGCAACTTGAAATATAAACACAACGACGAGTAGTAAAAAGAATATATGTCTAAAGGTAGTTAAATAGATCAAATAGTCTATTATACCTTCATAAATTTTTGCATCTATGGGTTTACCACATTTATTTGTATTTTGCATTTGTTATGCATAGTAGCATTTTTCCGTTTGTTGTACACAAATCAAACTTTTCCAAAAATTCATGATTATACTTTGTGTTGGTTAATGAATATCCCATTTTCAAATTGGGGATTTGAAGTCCAAGGAAAAAATACTTCTCCCATCAAATGTATCCTACATTTGTTTAAAAATATCACGATTATACATTTGATAGAAGAATTAAAATAGGGATTTTATCACTTGTGCCCCTCCGAGATATCGCAATATCAGTTATACCCCTATCTTTTTGGTAATATCAGTTGTGCCCCTCACTTCTTGTTATTTTTTCACTTGTGCCCCTCGGGTTAGTTACCGTCCATCCACAGTGCAAACGGATGTTAACTGTGAGGACATAGGCGGAATTAAATTTAAAAAAAAAGTTATGAGGTCATTTTACACCCTCCTCATCTTCTTCTTCTTCCTCCTCCTCCTCCCCATCCTCTTCTTCCTCCTCCTCCACCTCCACCTCCTCCTCCTCCCTCTCTGCCCCCGCCCCTGCCCCACGTCGCCCAGCTCCGCCTCGAGCTCTCCGCACCTCCTCCCAGCCCGCAGCCCCCGCGCCGCCCAACCCCGCACCCCCCTCCGCCCCGACCTCCCTCCCAGCGCCGACCTCCCGCACCCCCCTCCCAGCCCTGCCCCTTGCAGCCCCGACCTCCCACCGCCCTTGAGCCTCAGGCCCCGTGCCCCTGTGCCCTCGCCCTGCCTCCCCCCGCCCCTGCGCCCCGCACCCCCGCGACCCCCGTGCCACCGCGGCCCCTACGCCCCTCCCTCCTCCCCCCGCGCCCCTCCTGCACCCCCGCGCCGCCGCGACCCCGCACCCTCCCTCCTCCCCCGAGCCCCTGCGACACAGGCCCCATGCCCCTGTGCCCTCGCCCTGCCTCCCCCCGCCCCTGCGCTCCGCGCCCCCGCGACCCCCGTGTCGCCACGACCCTTGCGCCCCCTCCCTCCTCCCCATGCGCCCCTCCCGCACCGCCGCGACCCCGCTCCCTCCCTCCTCCCCCGAGCCCCTGCGACCCAGGCCCCGCACCCCTGCGCCCTCGCCCTGCCTCCCCCCGCCGCTGCGGCCCGCGCCCCCACGACGCCGCGACCCATGCGCCCCCTCCCTCCTCCCCCGTCCCTGCACCCCGCATCGCCGCGACCTACCTCGTGTCTCCTCCCGTACCACATGTTCTTCACAGGTCACCCCCAAGATTCATAAAAAGTTGAGTTTTTTTGTTAAATTTTGATAAATTTTTAACTAATTGATTCATTAAAAGTCATCCAAAAATACAATAAAATTCATCGTTTGATCCATAACGAGTGATATGTCCGTGGAAATGTAAAAATTTTAGAGATTCGATGGATGCATGAAGGTTTAATAAGAGAGAGAAATTATGAATAGAAGGAAGAAGAGTAAATGGAGGAGGAAGAAGATGAAGAAGGGTATGGACCATAATACCCTTCTTAACCACACCATGGTTTGAATAAACCATGGTTATTTTAATTTTTTGACGGTCAATCTGACGGAAGGGCACCACTGGTGACGGAGCAAGAAGTTAGGGGCACAACTGATATTACCAAAAAGATAGGGGTATAACTGATATTGCGATATCTCGGAGGGGCACAAGTGATAAAATCCCATTAAAATAATATCATCAATATTAAATATGAGCATTGAATTGACTAGTCCAACCTTAAAATAAAAGGCTAATAGAAAGATTCATCAACGATTATACTAGGCACAAGCTACTTGTCTCATATTATACATCACCTTTTTCAAAAGAAAGACATTGTCTGGAAATATCGAAGAGTAAAAACCAAGAAGTTGTCGTAATGACATTATCTGGAAAATCTCCGAAAAGTTAATAACCAAAAGTAGTCGAACTGATTCAATTCTAGCAATGTGTGCATAGGTTTCATCGAAATCGATTCCTTCTTCAATGTATACCCTTAGGTAACTAGTTTGCCAATTTTCTGAGTAACCTTGATGGACTCATTAAGTCTATTAAGAACGACCCATCCAGTTCAATAATGGAATGTTTTTTCGATTGAATAACCAAGTCCTGGACATCATTTTATTCAAATTGATTTAGTTTCTCTTACATTGATGATGGCCAATACCCATCATTAGAAGCCTCTTTGATAAAATTTATTTCAAGCTGAGAAAAAAAGCATTAAAAGTGAATTGTGGATGAGAATGTGAATGATTATGCAAACATTTAGAGATATCAACTAAAGAAAGTAAAGACAAATGGTATGTGACATGTAGATCCGAATAACCTGAAATCGAAACGATTAGGGTCCATATGATCCGATAAAATTATCAATCAATATTACATGATGTGAATTGATCCATGGATTGTAAATTAAAATTTATTTGAGATCAATCGATCAAAAATCGATTGCATCGTAAAAGGTCATCGAAAAGTCTGTGACACAATCGGAAACCACAAAAATAATATGAGAACATCATAAAATTTGTATCGACGAAATAAGACCAACAAAATCGGTTGTTTGTAAATCGAAGGTCGTTTGACCATTTAAAATCACAAATTTTAATCACAAATTAAGGATCATATTTCGTCAATTTCTGAATCCATCTTTGATCAGAAAAGTATGAAATTTATATCATTTTATCATCATTCATAGACGGTCGAAATGAGCCATTATACATCTGAATCGGAGATTCAGGGTGGAAATACATGTAACTTTGGTATTTCAGATAAGAAAAAGATAAAGGTTTTAAAAAAATAAAAATAAAAAATTTAAATGTCAAGCCACATCCCAACATTGGCCCCAAATAACTCTCCACTTGGCAACACAAGATTGCCCCTCTCCCCTTATTTATAACACCAAAACCCCCTTTTTTTATTCTCCACCAAAGGAGCAACCCCTTTTTCTCCTCTTAGTTGCCGAGCAAGCAACAGCTGGGAGCCAAAGTTGTTGTTGCTCCCTCCCAACTGCCGGAGCATTCGGTAGTCCTTGCTACTGCATCCGAGATTCTTTGGAGCTGCGGCTCTTTCCCCTACAACAACTCCCAGTTGTTGTAGCTGCTGCGCTTGTTGAAGCAGCTGCAACAACCCTTTGTTTTTGCCGGAAGCCCATGTAGCAGTCCAAATAGTTGCTTTCTTTTCCCTGGAAGCTGCTGCAACATCCCCCTCCTCTTGCCGTGCAAATTAAGACCCAAACTCAAATCCCTTATTTATGTACTGATTTCATGTTGAAAATCTAAAGATTTGATGGGGATTGCATGCTAATATACTTAATTTCAGACCATCATATTCTTCAGATTTTATGTTTAAAAAATAAGAATTTGGAGAGAAATTTTGTATGCAATTAATTTAATTTCAGACCACTATTAAACTGTAGTTTGCATACTTAAAATATGAGAAATTTGTGGTGTTTTAACATGCATTTAGGTCTAAATTCAGACCATCATATGCTACAATTTGTGTGCTTCAAAAGATGAGAAAGTTGTGGTGTCTTAGCATGCATTTAGATCTAATTTCATACCATCATATGATATAGTTGTACGCTTCAAAAGATGAGAAAGTTACGGTGTTTAACATGCATTTAGATCTAAATTGAGACCATCATATGCTACAGTTTTGTATACTTAGAAGGTGAGAAATTTGTGGATGATTTGCATGCATTTTAATACTAAAATCAGACCACTATTATGCACCAATTCATGTTGAAATGTGAAAGAATTGTTGATGATTTGCATACATTTTAATGCTAAAATCAGACTATTGTTATGCACTAATTTCATGTTAAAATAAGAGATATTTGGGAGTGATTTACATATGATTGTAGTCTAATTTTAGAGCATTAATTAGTTATATATCACATGTTGAAAGATGAGATTTGGGGATATATTAACAAGAAAATCGAGTCTAATTGTAGATTAATTAGCTACAGATTTTTCAAGATAGAAATATGAGAGATTTAGGAATGAATTAGCATGCAATCAGACTAAATAGCTACATATTTTCAAATTTGAAATATGGGTAATTTAGGGATAAATTCACATGTAGTCAAGTCTGATTCCATACTACTAATACATATATATTTCATGCTTAAAGAATAAGAAATTAAGAGTATTTCACATGCAATAAAATTAAAATTTCAGACCTGTCAATAGACTTAAAAAAATATGTTTTGAAAGTGAAGAAGTTAGGTGTATTGGCATGAAATCGACTCGAATTTTAGATCCCTAATTAGTCCTAGAATCCATGATTAAAAAATATTGAAACATTAGAGGATTAACATATAATTTTGCCTAAAATCAGATCAATTATTAGTCTAAATCTCATGACTTCGAAGAATATATATGAAATACAAATATAAGTATATTGATACCTTTTCTTAGAAATTAACAAATAGTTAACTTTTACGAAGTTATTATCGAAGAACAACGGTAATAAAAGATTAGGGTATCCGAATCTAGGAAGTCTACAAATTCTTAAAGAAATCATCTCATATATGATTACATCATCTAGGATAATCTGTGATCAATGATTGAAAATCTTCATGAAGTAATCCTTTGAGTGTAAACCATTAATTATAGATCACTATTAATCCAGTTGTGGACAAGATACCTAAATCTATATATTTAACTACATAAGAGATTGAAAAAGGATGAGTAATCAAATAAGTGAGCATGATAGTAAATCAATGATGGAAGTTAATTGTGCCGGTCATGGTTACCCTTACACCTGACCGTGTGAGGGTGTGGTGACCCTCATTTGGGCATGAGATAGGAATCTCAGTTAGGGCAATGGCCGCCTAGTACGCCGATCTAGGATCCCAGTCCTTTTATGATTCTTATACGAGCTGACAGTGTGTTTATGCTTCGTCGGGATTCAGGTTTTTGACCAGTTCCACTAACCCTATTTCAGTAGGGTACCTTAGCTGGAGGACCCTTGGTTTTACTTTTTGAACTCGTTTTTCCCGTAATGATCGTGCCATTTTTGGAGTGACTCAGACCGGAGAGTCTCTCTCATCCATCTCAGGGGCGTAGTTTTTAGTGTGCCTAGCCCTCTCCTGGACCGCACTTCCACTGGGAGGGCAAGACAAAAGAGTCTCTTAGGAGGCTTCCTCATCGCTTGAGTTTTTGGTTACAATTCCGCTAATAGGTCCTGGCGAAGAAAATATAGTTATCATATGGAGTTGAGTTATAGTTACTATTCCGTCAATAAGTGTTGGAGATGAAAAAGATTAAATCCTGAAAATATTCAATCACTAATCATCAATCATTAACAATCATTCATCAATAATTAATAAGATCCATTATCACTTATGATATCTCACAATAATGGGAAGAAACAAAGACCGTGACACAAAAATCTTGTGCACTAAAGTGAGAGCTACTACTATAGGCCATTAGGAGAAGCTAGTGGGCATGTTGGGAACGTAGTTAGGATGCATTACACCCCACCGCATGCTCATGGAGACACCCCAACCCTAAGGCTTTCTTCATGCTTAGAGTATAGTGCGAGGTCTCACCCGTACCAAGACCACAGGATATTAATGAATGCGAAATCCACTTCTTTTAATAATATATTCGTATTATCGTAGTATAGGAGACCAAAATCGAGCTATCAAAAACCACACTTTTGAATATGTGGAGAATTTTTACTTGGTATATCTACCAAGGTCGAACACATGGAACGGTGATTTTTAGTTGTGTGATTTTAAATTACTTTCAATAATCAATTAATTGTTACGTTAATTTCCATGTCGAAAAATGAAATGATACAAGATGCAAGAGATGCAATGCAATTAAACTAAACAGAAAGAATAAGCGCAAGATCTATGACTAGAATTCTTTATCCCAAGAAGATGATCACTTAATCTCCGAAATTAATCACAGATCTAAAAGACTAGAAAGATTTATCGAAGGGAATCCCAGCTGCAAGTTAAATGATCAATATTTCTCAGATTAATCTTGCGATAAAGAAATCACTAATTGATTTGACTCCAAAAGTTCTTGTGATTTAATCCTCATGATTAATCACTAATAATACATAATTAAATATCATAATCTATCATTGAATGAATCTCAACAATAATTACAACAAGATTCGTGAAATTAGAGCTCCTCGAATGAATCTCACGAAATAGGAATTAATTCCTAAATCATGCCCCTGCAATTATAATCAAAGATAATCTCAAGATAACTAATCAAATGTAAAACTTCTCAATTGAATCCTTGCAAAAAATTAAATCCTCAAAGATTATCAATATTAATATAAGATAATCAATTGAATTCAGGTCCCCATAGTTGAATCCCTGCAGATAAAGTCAATGATCTTCTCAATAAGAAATATCACAAAAATATCAATAATTCAGCCTGCATATGTCAAAATACTCCTCAAATAATAAAATATTGTTACCATAAAGCAATATAGTTATTGATATGTCAATCCATGGAAATAGTTATTTATCAATAATATAGTTCCTACATACTTTGCTATAGCAAAATAAGTAGCTAAATATATTAAACTTTCTTTAACTCATGCTTCATGCTTCATTCTCATGCTTCCTAACTTTATGCAAAATTCACATCTCGATGTTTAACCTTTCATTAAGGCATTAGTGCTTCCTTCATTTTATGAAGTGGGTTGTTGCCTCTTAGAATCTCTTGTAACATGGTAAAGTAACACTTAAGTAAATCACAATCTCACACCTACATTGGATGATTGATTACATGTATAAATTATAAAAAAATAATCATCTAATAGTACTAAAAGTAAATATTAGTTTTACCATCATTATTTAAAGTTAAACCTCAGATAAATTACAAAAAGGGACTCAACTATGCAAATTTCCAATTAGGGTCCTCCCTTTTCAATTTTAACAAAGTGGTTTAATGGCTATATTATCCAAATTGAGTTTAGTATTAACAAACTCTAAATTAACTTCCTTTATCATCTCTGGAAAAATGATGTCTAACATCTATATGTTTAGTTCGAGAGTGATTTATATGATTTTTAGACAAAGTAATAGTATATATACTATCTAATTTTTTTACATGAAATCTCAAAGTACAAAATAGTCCTTTTCATCCAAAGTACTTGAGCACATGCCAACATAGCTCCAATGCACTCATATTCGGTTGTAGAAAAGAGACACAACCAGTGGCGAACTCAAGTTTACGGACGAGGTAGGGCATCAAATAATAAAAAGATTACAATACTAAAGAAATGATTATAAACATCCATGTGCATATATATAAAGAAATAATTTGCATATAAAGCAATTTTTAAAAATCCACATGCGTACCTTAGGTTGTCCTCGTCTAGTTTTTCTTATTTTAAAAGAAGTCACAATACATCATTAGTAATAAATTCAAATATTTCTATTTCATGTATCTTGTTTTCTCTTATTTGGAGAATGGAAAACCATACGTCACATTTAAAACAATAAAGAATATAAAACATTCCACATTAGTAAACTTAACACCAACAATAAGGATGAGAAAATCTCACCAATCATTATATCCGCGAAGTATATTTCACTTTTTTTTATTTTTAGATCTTTAATTAATAATTTATGTATATGTATTGTTATCTTAGTTCGTAGGATTTATTCAAAAAGAAGGATACCACTTGGAATGATATCAAGATACTTTGAAGTTAAATCAAAATTTATAGCTTTCAAAAAAATATTAAAGGACACTAGTGCACTTTTCTAATAAAGTCAGATCCAATTACTTTTGAGGATATCCCACTGAAACATAAAAATTATTAAGGAGGAAAAATAGGTGATGGGGAGCCGAACATGCGAAATAAGTTATTTCCATGTTAGAAATTTGATAATAATGAATAAAATCAAACTTAATCCACCTTATTGTACAACATAGATTTTGTTACATGCACTTTGGAGTTTATTATGTAGATTTGCGATAATGGGGAGCCGGGCATGCGGGGGTCTATGGAGACAAGTGATGTGTTCGCGAGCCGCAAATAGGACAGAGGCGCAATGTGCCCACAAGGAAGTTGGAGGTGCTGCTCCGAGAGGGAGGCATGGGAACATCGCGTCCGAAAGGAAGGTCAAGGTACGACGGGTTGCGAGGGAGACGGGGCATGATAAGACAGAGAGGAAGACAGGGTTGTGATGTATCAGAGAGGAAGCTGGGGTGTGGCAATCCAACGAGGGAGTTGGTACGCAACACGCCCGAGATGAAGGTCGAGGCGCGATAAATGCATGAGGGAGCCAAGCTGAACATATAATGCACGAGGAGGGAGGCGGGATGGAGTCACGAAGGGCACCAAGGGTTGCTTTTATGGTTTCAATGAGAGATAGAGGGGGGCACAGATGAAAAATCAGATTACTTTGATAAAATACAAAAGAAACAATTCAAAGGTCTCCACAAACGAAGGGGGGGCACGTGCCCCCATGCCCAAAGTGTAGGTCCTCCCATGGACACAACTATATATATTTGAAAACCAAGAAATTAGCACAATGTTGAGAAAATGAGAAACATCTCTTATACTTTAACGACCTACTAAACTACCATCATGATCTGCATCACTAAAAGCATGTAAATTAAAATAAGTACTTACATGATAAGACCAACCAAATCAATAATATCAACCAAATATTAAAAGATTATTTTTATAACAAGTAAGTAGATTCTTCGGATGCAACTTGAAATATAATGCAACGGCAGGTAGTAAAGAGAATACTATGTCTAAAGGTAGTTAAATAGATCAAATACTCTATCGTACTTTTGTAAATTTTTGTATCTATGGTCTTACCTCATTTATGTGTTTATGCATATAATTATGCTCATAGTAGTATTTTTCCTTTGGCTGCATTCAAATCAAACTTTTCCAAAAGTTCTTGATTATACTTATGTTGGTTAATGAATATCCCATTTTCAATTTGGTGGATTTGAAATCCAAGGAAAAATTTAGTTCTCCCATAAAATTCACCCTACATTTGTTTAAAAAATTCACGACTGTACATTTGGTAGAAGAACCAAAATTAATATCATCAATATTAGTTAAGAGCATTGGATTGACTAGTCCAACCTTAAAATAAAAAGCTAATAGAAAGTTTCATCAGCGATCTTACTAGGCACAAGCTACTTGTCTCATATCGTACAATACCCTTTTCAAAAGAAAAGACATTGTCCGGAAATATTGGAGAGAAAAAAACCAAGAGTTTGTTATATTAAAATTTCCTCTTTGATAAGACTCTAAACATGTATGTTTACTGTCCATTTGGAAAATCTTGAGATCACACAAAGTGAATAGCCAAAAGTTGTCGAATTAATTCAAATCTAGTAACTAGTTTGCGTATTTTCTGAGTAACCTTAATGTACTCAGTATATTAAGAAAGACACATCTAGTTCAGTAAAGGAATGGTTTTCGATTGAAGAACTAAGTCCCAAACATTATTTTATTCAAATTGATTCAGTTCTTCTTAGATTGATGATGCACAATACTCATTGTTAGAAGCCTCTTTGATAAAATTTACTTCAAGCTGAGAAAAAAAGGATTAGAAGTGAAGTGTGAGTGAGAACGTGAACGATTCCGCAAATCTTTAGACATATCAATTAAAGCAAGTAAAGACAAATGGTCGCACACAAATGTCCAATATTTAGGTACTGGAATCTTTTATGATAGACACATCAATGAATGATTAATTATAATCATTATCTCTATTGACTATTGGAGGATTGTTTCATGATTCATAAAACAATCCCATGAAGAGTCTATTGCACAATTGTTCTTGTCTTGTTAAAAAAACACCGTGTGTTAGATAGAGAAGAGGGACCGATAGCTATAACTTTAAAACCTTTCAAATTTAACTATCTTAATAGTTTTTAGAAATTTAAAACAAAGCACATGCACCCAAAAACTTCAAAGTAAGAAATTTAAGGTATTCTATCGTATTAAGGTTTGAACGAAGTTTTATGTAAAATTGGTCATAAAGGAACACAATTCAGAATAAAACAAGTTATGTTAACAAGTAGCCCAGAAGTACCAAGACAGACCTAATTTAACAAGCATTGTTCTTTCTTGTAGTGTATGGTTCTTCCATTCAACTACTTCATTTTGTTATTTAGCTCGTAGGACGTATACTCGCAATGAAGCCCTAATGAGTTACAAAATTCGTCAAATATTTCCTTCTTGAATTCATCACTATGATCACTACGAATTTAGAGTTACAACATTCTTTTTATATATGAATTCGTTTACATAGTTTTGTGAATTCTTTGAAAGCTTTGATCTTTCAAGTGTAAAAATAACAACCAAGTAAACCGTGAGAAATCATGTATGAGTGCAAAATGTTGTAGTCCGAGCATACTCTTGCTCTAGGTAGGATCAGAGAGGTACATGTGTAAGAGCTTGAAAGATCTTTTTATTGTCACCAATATCTTTTATTTAAAGGAAGCTCTATTTATCTTACCGAGTTCACAATTTGTACAAATTGAAGACTTTCTAAAAGCTAGATTAGATAGACCTTTAACTAGCTTAAACTTGTTAAGTCTATCTATTAGTCTATGATTAACATGTCATAGTAGTGACAAAGTGTGAGTTCTTCATTAGTGACAAGTTGACAACTTAAATCTAAATATTTTGTAGAATTTAAATCATACACACACACACTCGTCTAACAACTATTTTCATAATATTTTTAAGTACTTTTTGCAGAGTTCTTCGAAATGTTATCTTACAACCTCTATCATTGATTTGACTTGTACTCAGAAGGTTGTGTGTTAATCTAGTTACCCTTAATACATTACGGATATGTTTTTGTGTACTTCCAATAGTTTCAATTGTTTTCGATAGTGACATGTCCACCTTTGATATTTTCTAATTGGATTAAGAGCTTAGATTTTTCATCTGGTGAGATGAGTTTCCATTCTTTATGATTTATTTGAAGTTTCTGCAGGACTGCAAAAACAACAATACTCTTTCAAGTATATAAACCTTCTTGAGTCCTTGATGGTTAACATGTGTATGCACGAGTTGTTTCTTCTTGGGATCCTTTATTCCTTCATCTTCATACAATATGCATGCATAATTTTATTTTTATTGACAAAGCATGATCACATGGAGTTTTCTTTCTTATCTTCTCTGGTTCATAACCTATTCCATATTTTGTCATCTTACAATCATAATTGAGAATAAATTTGTTTAAGTTATTAGTTCCACAGTAATTTAGCTAAGTAATCTATTAACCTATTAGTTTTAAATTTCAAAGTATTTACCTCATTTTTAATGCCACTAATATTATTCTCGAGACTGGTAGTCTCAGTTGTTAATACTCTCTTTTCAAAAAGAAGATTTTTATTTGTTTATTAGCAATAGTAAAAAGGCTTTCTAAGAATCCTTTTTTTCGCGATTGATTCTTCTTCTTTCTGAATAGACTTGCATTCCCTTTTCATTTTCATGCATTCGAAAAATATTCCATTATACATCTTCAAGCGATAGATTCATTTACTTCATTTTAGTGGTAAAGTTGCACTGTCTCAACATTGGAGCCTTCAGATTGCTCATATTCACTTGAGCTGTTCTTTGAATCATCCGGTATTGCAGCGAGTGCCTTTTCTTAAAAATCTTATTCTTCCCTATTTCCTTTGTTTCCGTTTGTCTTCTTTTTGAAGTGGAGATTGCCTTGTCATGGATCCCTTCTTCTTATAATTGTATAAAATAATTTGGTAGTCATTCTTTTGGGAAACGCTCTACGATTTTATTTTTTCCTTGACATAGTTGTGACGTTGTAGATATAAATGTGATATCTTCTTCTACCTCACTGGTAAAAGAATTTGCTTTAAACTAAGAGATTTATCTTTATTTCATTCTTCCTTGACATGTTCCGTTTATCCTTCTCAAAGCTATCCTATTTGTGAGATGTGATTTCCTATTAGTTTTTCCAGAGAAAGGTTGTTAAGATATTTAGCTTATTCATTAGTTGTGATCTTTGGTCACCACTACTTGGTGAAAGTTTACATACTATTTTCAACTTTGTCTTCAATTTATATTGAACATTCCTAATCGCGATCTTGGTATGATTTCATTCTTTTTATAAACCTCGAATGCATATTCTTGATAGATTCATCAAACTTCATTTTGAAAAACTTATACTATTTTTGAGGACATCGATTTTTGATTTCTTGACTTGGTCTACCCTTTTACGAGTGACCTCAAGACACCTCCAAATTTTATATATCATCTCAATTCAAGAAACCATATTAAATTTTTCAGTAGACAAAACACAATGAAGAATAGTCATAGTATTACAGTTTTTGGCAATTGCTTTTTCATTAAGATGAGTGTAATATCCTAATTCCTTGTTGATTTTTAGAAACTTGAATTCTTTTTATGGCAATATTCTAGAGTGAATGATCTCATGCGGATGACTTCAAATATGTAGCGATCTTTTTCTTCTTCTTGTGAATGTGTCATGTACTATCAAAGTGAGATTTTTGGTTGATTGGCTGTCCTGCAACATGGTTATTGACTTCACATGCACTCATTGTTGTTGTTAGTCTATGGGAGTAGCATCAAATCACCATTACTTTGATGTTTTGATACCAAATGAAGATGCACTAGAGGGGGGGAATAATATTTCTTTAAAGGAAAAAATACCGATTTATGAAAACATGCGGCTCAAATAACCAAACATAATAACAAAAAAACAAACCATAATGCGCGAAGATTTCTACATTCTAAACTACATAAGGGTTTTGTCACGTGCTTGAGCATGGATTATCCAAGACTTACAAATTCTCACTATATGAACTATTATTATTGTAGTCCAAATCATTTACAAAGCACACATCTTACCAGAATTTATAGTCTATACAATAAGAAAAGGCTTTCATAGAGAATGACTCAAGGTCTGTGACCTCAATAAGGGCTTATAATCCGTTTGAGAAGAAATATCTTTACATAAAATACCTCCTAGCCAAGAATTTTAAAAATATACATAATCTTATAAACAAAGCTATTTCAAGACATAAGCACAATAAACCAAGAAATAAACGAAAATCCGTTAGTGCAAAACCTGAGTAGTGCAAGAATACGAATACCAGAGAGAGCTTCGGTAATATTTTCTTGGCGCATAGAAAAACTCGCAAATTAATAGAATGTCATGCGAGCGATTAATGAGAATGTTGTGCTCTTGGTGTGTGTTGAAGTGAGTATATAATGGGTCCTTTTGTAGGCATAAAGGAAGTCTAAAAGTAAAAAGGACTCAACTGAATTTGCACTAAATTGATTGAAGGGTGCCTCTCAATTGCTAGTAAACTAGTGTATAAGAAGGTCTTCTGATGTATAAGGGGTAAACACATGCTAGTCGAGTGAGTCGACGCTCAATGCGTACCATTATACAAATGATGTACATGTGCACATCCATTATCAATATTAAAAATATCAAAACGCGTAATTCAAAAAGCCAATGGTTAAAAATGTACCGATGTACTTTAATGTACCTGAGCAACAAAAGAGAAAAGTATTGATTTAAATAAATCAAGTTTATGTAACAGTGAACATGTGCACCAATGTGTGGTGATGACCATGTACAAGTGTATTAATAATTATATTGGTGCAACAATGAGAAAGTTCTTTTGAATAGTGAGATGTTGAGGATGTACTGGTGCGTAGAGTCTTATACTGATGCAACTAACTATGAAGTATACATGGAGCGAGATTATGCAAGAAGATTTTATAGACTTTAATTTTATGCATTTATTACAAATCGACTTGATAAAAGAAAAATAAGCATGTCTTCTTCTAACCCTTTTTATAATGTATAGTCCATAAACTTTATGTATAACACATCATCTATGTAATCACTTGAGATGGCTTGAATATTATTATCAACTTAGCTATCTTTTTTCTACAATGAGTGTCAGTCTACAGAAAATAGTTACCTCTTACTACGATTTGGTATTATCAAAACAATGCTTTTCAACATTGCAACCCTCAAAGATCCTTAAGACATGATTATGGAGAGGTACATTGTGGGGGAAGAGGATGTGGTCCTTAAGTAGGTCGTTTGAGCATAAAAATAATAAAAATCTCGGCTAACAAGTCAACCCTTCCTTCATCCTAAAAAAGGCACTGTCCATTTGAAAATGCATCCACGATTGTGCATGCAAATGGCACAATGACTTGGCTTGAAGAGAAAAAAACAAAAAAGTACAGCTATGTAGCAGATCTTATCCTCAAATGCATCACACACCCATGCATTGATTACGTGCCACTAATGGAGGAGGTACACATGATCATGATAGGGAAACCTACAAATGCAATTTCCTCTATAAGTCGTAGCTACGACATATCCATGGCAGCATTAGGGTTTGACCTGAAGAGGAAGGACAAGTGCCATCAAGAAACTCCGCAGACCACGCTTCGCCAAAGCTTGTTGATCGTGCCTTATGATCTTCCCTTCAAGACATTCCACGTGGAAGCTCTTCCAGAAAAGCATGACAATTAACATCAGAACACATTCCTACCTAAAATTATAGAAGGATTACATTTGATCGTAAAAATCTTACCTAGTTATGTCTAAGGATGGCCTCATCAACTTCTTCCTTGTATCATATATATTAAGGAAGAGTTCTCTTCTTTCAAAGGATACAATACTTGATTAAAAAACTAGACTAATAGGGCTCGTTTGGTAACCGGGTTACCCCTACCCCGGGATAACCCGGTTTACCCCTCACTTTTCTTTGGTTGGAATTTCATCACAAATCATAGTGACATCACATCACATTCTTTATTCCAACCCTTTCAAACCCTCATAACCATCCCAATTAACTACTATTCACATCAAGTTATCCCAACCAACTCCAACCCAACAACCAAAAACAGACCTATAGTGTTATAAAAGAGATAACACCTGTCCGCTCAATCTCTTCCTTCGAGAAGATTGCAGTTACACGGAACTCCCAATCTGTAGTTATACAAAGTTGAGAGCCATAATTTTTGAGGGATGATGTACACTCAACGGGCTAATTGCAATTTCCAATTTTACATCTCTTCCACTTATATGGTGATTTGGGAGGAGACCTCCCTCATCCCTTATCAACACCTCAACTATTTTGTCACTAAACCCTCCGGCCAACCTTTTTAACGAGCGAATGGATACACTCGTCGGAAAAAAATAGCGTCCGGAGTCCCATCGTGTCTTCGGCAGCGGCGGTGTGGGGATGCTTCTCTCTCGGACGGTGGTGATAACGGGGGTGAGCAGGGGCCTCCGGGGATCCCTCGCGCTCGACCTCGCCACTCGCGGCCACACCGTCATCGGCTGCGATCGCTCCCAGGAGAAGCTCTCCTCCCTCCAATCCGACCTAGACCAAATCGGGAGCAGCAGCCCCCACTTCGTCACCCTACTCGACGTCACCTCCGACTCCTCCGTCAAGGACTTCGCCGACCTCCTCGCCCGCACCTCCCGCGTCCCCGACATCATCGTCAACAACTTCGGAGCCATCAACAGGAACAACCGGTGCCCGCCCAGGAGTTCGACACCGTCGTCGACACCAACGTCAAGGGCGTGACCAATGTTCTCTGCCACTTCCTGCCCCTCATAGAGAAGAGGCGCGGCGTTGTAGTCAACATGTCCTCCGGTTTTGGAAGATCCGCTGCTGCTGAGGTCGTTCCTTCTATTCCTTTCTCTCTCTCTCTCTCTCTCTCTCCCCCTTTCGATTCCTATTGTCGCCGATGCCCAGGATGTTAAGGGGATGGCCTCGTCCAGGTAGCGCCAATTGTGCGTCGAAGTGGGCAGTCTAAGGGCTCACACGTTCCATTGTGAAGGAATTGGCCCCTGGGCTGGCCATCGTGGCGCTCATTCCCGGGGTTGTGAACACCGATGTGCTAGCTTCGTGCTTCGGGAGCTCCTCTTCCCTGTATCAAAGTCCCGAGAGCTGGTAAGTTCGGTTATCTCTTGTGTGCCAATGTTTAGTCGTTGCTCTCTTCAGTTATATCATCCCATCACAACAAGAACATGAGTCTATAACGACGATATATTTGGTTAATGTCTTTATATCACAATGCATAACTTCTTTGTTGCATAATTATCTATTATCATTTGAAAGTCATAATGAATAACATCCTTGTTGCTATTATACATGTTGCTATTATACCGGCAAATAGTGTATGTGATGACGATCATTCGTTTCCTTTTTTCTTAGAGCTTGTAGTAATCATCATTAATTGACAACGATTAACATGAAAAGTCATGCCGTTCCATTCAAAAGAGAGAAAAGAAAAGTCACGTTGTTATACGGTTAATTAACAGAAATATATCAATGAATATACTATTCCTTGTGAAAGTACAAATGGCAATTATGCAGTCAATTGAATCCATTATTATGAATTTCACTTTTCATGATATAGCAATGATTTTTGAGCGTATAAAATGATGTGCACTTGCATTGGTGCAAGCCTTACGTTATTTATTTACACAAAATATCTACAAAAATTGCAAAGAAAAGGCCTCGAAAAGAAATCTCGCATGTTAAGCACCATTCTTCGTATATAACCTCTCATTGTGTAAAATCACCCCATTCCTAGCTAGCTGGAGCGAGCAAGCAAATCAAGGCAAATGCAAAGAATAGTCAAGGCAAATCTACCAGCAAGTGTATCTTTAGCTTCCAGATCAACTTATAGTCACATGCCTAATCGTCTGGATCAAAAATCAGTGGAGTAGAAATATCACATGCCCAATCGTCTGGATCAAAAACTAGTGGAGTAGAAATATCTCTGCAAGCTTTTTTGACCAAAAACTGTACCCATCCTTCCAAACTACAATGATCGATCCCATGAGATGGGCCGTTCACCAAGTCCATGCCCTTCATCATGCCAAGGATATCATGCACTCTTTGTTCCGAGAAGGTAGAGGAAAAACTAGGTGCCTAGATACCATTGGCCCAAGATCCGACCATGGTCAAATCTTGGTTATTCACTAAAGCAAATAATCTATGTTAATTGTTGCAAAGGGCACAATTCCAATCCCAATTATCCTCTCAAAACTTGAAAGAACGCCGATCCCCACTGATCAACTTCATCAGGGCTTCTACTTCAGGCAACACACTACAAAAACCCCTCTAAAAACATGATGATGATGATGCAATGGTGCTAGCCTCCACAACTAGGATTACACTACATCATAGATGCTTCTAATCAGCTGTTGTTACATATCATCACCATCTCCCTATATTCAGAAAATCTACTTAGTCAGAAATGCCTTGTTCATCTCTTTAAGCCAGAACATTCCAAGACCCTGTCATCCAATGCCATCGTCACAAACTCCCACCCCACAAGCAGATGCCTTGATATTCCTTGTTGACACCGACCAAATCTGCGCATTTAAGCTCCAATTTCTTTGTCGCTTCGATAGACAACATATAAGTTTCTCGGAAGAATATCATAGTTACGAAGAGGATTGTTGTGTGGAGCACCAATCACCTTCCTCTTGATAGATATGAGGCCTTCTAGCTGGCCAGCTTCTTCTCGAGCTTCTCCATCTTGTGGTGATTTATGAAAGCCCCACCACATGCCTCAATCTCTTCAATGTCTAGATTGCACCGCATAAAAATGGACTTCACACGATTGATTTTGAGGTCAAAAATGTCAATATCCCTTTTGCCTCCACCCTACCCTCTGCAAAGAAAAAGTGTTTCATTAACATATTGGAGCAATGGGATGATAATCTATCACTCTTATATCCAACACAAAGGCCACATGAGTTGCGTAATCTCTAGTAATCAATAGCACGTTTGTCACAAGAACAAACAACAAGAGTGCCAGAGGGTAATCGTGCCTAACCCATTGTTGTGGTTGAAAGAACCCCCCCCCCGAATGACTAATTTTTAAACCTAGTATGAAGCCATAATGATACATTATTTCATTTATAGCATGGAATCCCTACTTCCAAAGAGACTGTCAAATGAAATTCCAGTCCACACAATCATATGCCTTTGAAAATCCACCTTCGAAAGAAAATCATTGATCCTCTTTTGTTTCTAGTCTGCAATGATTTGCCATGACCACAATATTCATCATAAATCTCCTAGGAACAAAGGCCATTTGTGTGTGTGTGGGGGGGAGGGGATATGGTGGAAAATGCTCCTCGATTGAGTAGCCAGGAATCTCGGCTACAATGAGATAAATGGAAGTAAGGCACAATGTTCTTGAAATCTTCAACGCACGTCGCAACCTCTTTCTTAGGCAACAGAAATATGAGTGCCCTACTAAGCTTATCAAAATCAGAATTCCCAAGATCCATGATGTCGTTTTCCGTAATACTCTAAAACTTTTTGAAAAAGAACAAGGAAATCATTTGCCCCAAGGAAACCATTTGCCCCAAGGAAACCATCAACATTTAGATCATATAAACCATCTGGCCCAAGGAAACCTTCAAATCATATACAACCATTTAAACCTCTTGTGCATTGAACTCCCTTACTGAAAACTTGTCCCCCTTTGATGAGATCCTGTTATCGCCACAACCAATTCAACACCATCCAGTGCTGCTAATATTTCCACTAAAACCCGAAAATAAATGATGTAGATTGAGATGAAAACAACAGTAGTTACCACTAGTCTTGCAAGATGTGAGAGGAACACAGATGAGGGTAGAATCTATAGAAAAATAAATGGGGAGAGATATGATGATGCTGGAGAATGCCAAAATTCATAAAATCACAATATAATAATTTCTCCCCTAAACAAATCTATAATAACCATTTTTATAAAGAGGGATGGGATTACAAAAATGAATAAATAAAATAAATTCCTAAAAAACTATTAATCCTTAAATTTACTAACTAATTAAATTAATTAACCTCAAATGTTGAGAACATAAATTGATTTCAATTTACTTAGTTGAAAAAAATTCAACATTAGACTCAAATTATTGAAAAAAATCTTTATTTGATTAAGACCTAATGTTTGCTTGCATCAATTCTCCTCTGCTTTGAAAATTCATCTCTTGATGAGTTGTTTGGTCATCGATCGCGAATTCACGATATTAGAGATTTTTTGGATTGAGGTATTGGTGAATGCTGTCTAGAATAGTTGGAAGAACTTCCTCAATATTGGACTTTTCTATTCTTTTTAACATTCATCTTAATTTTTTTGTGCATTAAGTCATAGTCGTAATTTTTCTACTCCTTAAATATTTTCTCATCTTTAGATTCCCTCAACCAATGTTGTAAAAGTTGGTAGTCGGTACTTGGTCGGTCAGATCACTGACCGATTAACCGATAATCGTGCGACTAATGGATTTAATTGGATTATAGTCGATTTTCTACTTTTTAATTATTATATATAGAAATCATATTTATACATACATACATACATACATTTTCTATACTATCATAATGACATAGAATAAATAATTGAATTCAATCAAACATTAAGCATCTTAGATTAAGTTTGCTTTTTAAAAAATCTAAAAAAATAAAATAAAGTCTATCCATGAAAAATCGTTCGACTAGTCGGCCGACCAATCTGGCTGATCGGAGTGGCCGTCCATTGATTGTTTAGGCCTAGTCGAGTTGGCCACTCCCCCGACTAGCCTAAATGGCCGACTAAACGACCTAGTTTACCCTTTTTTACAACTACGCTCCCAACTATAGCCTTTTAATAAATACCTTTTTTTTTGTGGAGGGGCCTCTTTAAAAATGCTTAACAACAACCACATATCCTTGATTTTAAAGGATGTGGTTCTTATATGAAGTTAGGGTTTGGAGTCCCCAAATCCCATGGCGACAGGTGTGTTTATGAAAGGACAACGGCAATATTGGTGCTTGCGAAAAGGGTGGTGGCAACTGCGAGTTTGTGGTGCTTGCGGCAAGGGTGTGTCCTTGCGGCTGTGATTGGGTTTGGTGATGATTATGTGGTGTTGATGTCTTATGAGTCCAAGGGTGACATCGATTTATGGGATTAGAGCAACATGTCTTCAGAGAGGGCACCGATGACTCTGGGTGCTCCGACAACCAATCATTGATCGTCGTCAATGACAATGGACCTTGAAGATCATGTTGCGAGGATGTAGGGAGGCCTATGTGGTCTTCATCCATTCAGGCGTCATGGCTTTGAGTGATAGTGGCATTGCTAAGGGATGTGAGCGGTAAAGATGCTCGTTGATAGAAGTGGCGACAGAGGGGGATGACAACCAGACAAGGGTAGTGGTTGCATCCTCGTATGGTAGCTCGCGTGTTTGAGAGAGCGATCAGATTGTTGTCAACTTCATCTTATTGCGATCCTTGAGATGGAGATTGTCGACGAGCGTGCATGGCGGGACGCCGACCCCAACAGAAACCACAAGGGAGGGTTTTGATGCAGTTTAGATTGCATCCATAGACATGATAGAGTAACGATCTTAGAATCCTCGTCAGTCATGCTCTCGTTGTTGATTCCTATTTGTTCCTTGAGCATTCTGAGTGTTCCTTATATGTATTCTAATGTGTTCTGGATGTTGTAAAATGTATTTTCGATGTTGCAATGATCTTTTAAATGAATATTGCATTCCTTTATAAATCAATCATAAATCTCTTCTAATTTCGCCTAAAAGATGAGGACCCACATTATTGCATTCTCTTCTTTATGTAATCTATAGTATTTTCAAATCGTGAGAATGATTTGATGTCCATACTCTGATGCCACTTGAGGGAGCATGAGTTTGAGATGAGAACAAAAAATGTACACGAGTGGTCTCATGATATGAGAGAGGAGAATGATGGTAGAATCCATAGAAAAATAGAAAAAAGAAGAAGATACAATGATTGGGGAGTTGAACTCCAAAATTCATAAACTGATAACTTCCCCTCTTAACATTGCTTTAATAATTTCCAAATTTTAATGCAAACTGCAATGACTCCCGACTCGGGAGCGCACCCCCTTTTTATGTCAAAAAAAGCAATGCCTCAATAACCCCTTTTATATAGAAAGAGTGGGATTACAAAATAAATAAAAGGGAAATAAAATCCTAACACCTATATGAAACCTAAGTTTACTCCCAACTTTAATAAGTAAATTAACGAAACTATGATTATTGATGACAATACCCTATACTTTTTCGTTACAAAACCAATAAATCGGAAAAAGATGGCTCGTATTGTGAAAGAATATATGGACCTACAAAATTGGAATTTGTGCTTGTGGAAATTTTCATGTGATTGGATCTGAAAAGTAAGATACAAAATCTTGGGAACAATGTGGGGTCAAATATGTTGATTCTCGGATACGAAGATTCAATTCATTAAAATAATGAATTTAGCTCCCAATAAAATACAACAATTGGCTCAAATCGTAAAATAATCCTAATTTTGATTAAGCCCTACTTTGTGCTTGCATCCAGTTGATTAGCCATAGTCGCATCAATATCTTGTTCATAGCTGATCCAATTCCCACCAACAGTGATGGAGAGGATCGGAATTTATGCGAACACGTACTAGGATTTTGATGAGCTTGCAAAAGTCAATAGTTAGTATTTAGTCGGTCGGGTCACTAACTAAGGATTAATGGGCAATCAGATGACAAATCGAATTTAGTCAGATAGGCAGATTTGTATTTTTAATTATTTTAATTATATAATTTATTTTTATACATATATTCTCATGTATATACATAGTTTTGGACATTTTCAATGTTATCATAATGAAATGTAAGTAACAATTGAATTTTCGATCAAACATTAATCATCTTAGATTTAGGTTACTTTTTAAAAAATCAGAAAAAAACATAAATGACTATAGGAAAAAAATTCGACCGACTATTGACCATCTAATCTCTATTTAGTCGGCCTCCGCACTGACCTGGCTAATTGGACCAACTATAAGCGTAGTTGTTCGATTTTACAAGCTTGGATTTTGATTAAATTATGATTTTCCGGTAGTTAATGGTTATTTTAGGTTAGTCGTGGTTTTTATTTATGTTAACTAAGTTAAGGCTAATTTAAGATCTTGTTTCAAGAGAGGAATGAGCCACGAGGTATGTTGATTCAGTGTCATCCTCAGTGGGTTGAATTTTGGGAGGGAAACATGAGTAATGCCACCCTGATTTGGATTGTGGTTATACTTTGGTCTTTGTGACTCGCATGGAATGGGTCCATATTTCGGGGAAAGAGGATGTACATGGAGAATGTTGTTGGACATGTCAAAAGTCTGCGCACATTTTGGTCTTTGTAACTACTTTGGTTCAATAATGGGAATATGTAGAAGTTTTTGGGTGGGCATTTCCTCGGCATTGCACTCCTTTGCCTTTCAAGAGAGAGAGAGAGAGAGAATCGGCCAAACTGACCAAATCAAGGTTGGTTAATGGACCAACTAGTTTAGTTGGTCCGCTGTGGTTTGATTTTTAAATCCATGACGACAACAATCAAGGAAAGGTCTTGATGCTTGGAACTTATTTGCATATGAGGGGCTCGATTCTTCTATTAATTTGATATTTTGGGAGCCCCTCAGATCCACATGCGCCTATGCTATTTGTAATTGCTTCTGATATTTACTATCCTATAGGTGATGTGGCTAGCATAGAATGAAATTCTTTCTAAACAAGAGCCGTAGTATGCATAAAATGTGTCTGAACATGCTAAAGTTATGTTTGAGTTTTGGATGTTGTAAACAGTTTTGTGTTCTTAATAAAGGTTTGTTGGGTGTACCCTATGTCCTTATCTTGATACTACACCTGTTATTCTCTATAAAAAGCAATCAAGGAAAGCTGACTGCATGTGAAGATACTTCGCTCGTGATGACATACCGAGGAGGCAAGGTGTCAAAAGATTCGATTTTCCATGTAGAGAATATGCGCCAGCGACACAATGCGAGAGCTGTGTGTGAAGATTTTCTATAATGGGATCAACAACCGTACAGTTCGACTATGAGGAAAGAGAAACTCGTTCCATTCTGTATCTTTATGTGAATCCAGCTCTAGTTGTTTCTTGTTATTTTTCATGTATATTTTAGGAACAACGACCTCACTTCTGGAAAAAAGGATGAGGTAATACCCCAAAAGAATAGCCCACAAAAAGAGGAACCTTTTTTTAAAAGGTTGAGAGAAGTAGAAGGAGAAAAATGGCAATAAAAAAGGAGGAAGTTTTCTTTTTAATCATATTTGTTTCTTTTCCCGACTTAGTTGGGTACCTCCTTGATTCTGATAAGTATGAGAAAGAAGGGGTATGTGAGAATAGAGCTTGGCTCTCCCTTTGCTTGAGCTATTGTTAGGGAGATTTATCTTTCTCCCCTTGGAAAATGGATTCAAGTTGGCTTCATCCCTCTGTCGTGGCCCTTAGTACGAGATCCCTTCTTTGAGACTATACATATAAGAGAACCCTTCTAAGAGAAACTTACTCTTTAAAGTTCACCATACAAGAAAAATGCAATTTTCGAGGCTTCTATATGGGATTGGGGTCATATTGTTTCTCTTTGGGATGGTATTCTACGATTGCTTAGGATCATCTTCTGCGCTTGATTCTGACTACTAGATTATGTGAAGATCAACACTTCAACCAACCTTCCTACTTTGAAACTCCAATTTGAAGGGAAGTGTTAGAGTTATGCAAGAAGTTAGATGGGCAGTTGGATTCCCCAAGATATAGTTACTACTCTCTTGTTAGTCTTATACCACTTAATGTTGGGATTTATGAGTTAATGGGCCTATATAGATCTCCATACAATGCAGGCTGAAGTGGGTGGTTCCTTGCAGGGAAGGAAGTCTTAGCAGAGGATTTCGTCCATAGCTCATGCTGGGAGGCAGAGGCCGCTTATGCTCGGTGAGCTTGCGCGGGTTTCTCTACCGGGCCCCATTATTTCCTTTTCTTAGAAAAGGAGAAAGCCATGGGCATGATGGTGGCTATAGCGGGAGTTGGAGGATAAGGTGGGGGCTAACCAGTTTGTGGATGTTAAAGATGAAGTTGTGAGAGACGTTGTTGAGGATGAACTACACGATAGTCAACCAAGATATGAGGAAGTCAGAAGACTTACGATGAATATTTATGCAAGGGTGCAGAGTGTCTCGAGGTCAAGTGCCCACCTAACCTTCATAGTAGGTTGTTAAGATAGTCAGATGAAACGTGAGGGAGCTTGGTGACCGGGAGAAGAGACACACGGTTGGCGGTCTCCTTAGGTCGTGGCAAGAAGACTTAGTATTTTTATGGGAAACGAAGGCAGAGGTGTGTGATCAAGGGATATGGAGTCTGGTCCCCACTGACGGAATTCATGATAGTTCTGTTTGAAGGGAGTGTTGGAGGTGTGGTGTTGGCCTGTAATGTGGATGGTTTTTCGCTGATAGACGAGAGGATGGGTCACATATCTGTGTCGGTGTTTTTGGAGCAAATGTTCGACAAGGGAAGTCTGCTCGTGTCATCAGTGTATGGGCTTGCTAGTGGCCATTGGTGTGCAACTACGTACGAGGAGTTGTGTGCGGTTAGGCGTGAGTTTCCAAGCTTACCGTGGCTCGACGGTGGCAACTTCAATGCTACACAATTTGCGTTAGATCGTCCAGTGACAGTGGCAGACAAGACCCTTGCTCGATTGAGTTCTTGGCTTTGATTGAGAGTTGGCTCTGAATGTTGTGGATGCCATAAATGACATATATTTGGAGGAACAACTCATCCATGTCATCTCTGGATCATTTTTTTTGGCTTCGATGGAGTCATTGAAGATGTTTCCTTTTCTTCGGTTTGGGAGCTTCAAAGGTCCTGTTCGAATCATGCACCCATCCGCTGAAACTTTAGGGTGAAGGTGCTTCCTCTTTTTACATTCAGATTCAAAAGATCTTGATTGTTGGATGAGTGCTTTAGGGGGAGAAGTTTGACGACTCCTGGATGCTGCATCGGATGGGGGTCTGCATCGCAGAGAATGGCTAAAAAATAGCTGGTTTGAGAGAGGTATTGAAGAAGTACAAGGCAGAGACTCGATGGAAGTGAGAGGGGCGGCACGCCAAATCTGAGTTGGAGATTGCTCGTTTAGATGGGATTGAGAATGAGTGAGAGCTTATCATACGGAGGTGCAACTGGCTAGAGTTGAATATCAGAAGATCTCAACTGATGAGGATAAGAAGAGTGAGATGTAGTTTCAGCATGAGTTGAGACAGAAGTGGGTGAAGGAGGGAGATGCTAATACGATGTACTTTCATGCTGTATCCAGTTGAAGGCATCGAAGGAATTTTATCCATGAACTTTATATGGTTGAGGACCAGATCCAAGGTGATAGAGCGATAAGATAGGCGATGATGGCACATTTTCAGGAAACCAGTAGGAGGGCCATGGAGCCATATGGTTGTGAGGAGTGTGCAGAGGCTAGCATCGGAGATGATGGAGTTGCTCATCTCTGAGTTTTGTGTGGATGAAGTGCGTAGGGTATTTTTTTGATCTCAATGCGAATGTTTACCCTGGGCGAGATGGCTTGCCTGTCTTTTTCTACAAAGAGTTTTGTGCTAGTTGAGGAAGATGTCATGGCTTTGGTTTTGGAGTTCAGAAGCACTACTCGCAACCTTGAGAAGTTGAATATGTCTTTTTCTCCTTCTGAAGGAGGTTGCAGAGAGGATGGATGATTTTAGACCCATTGTATTATTTCACGTCATTTACCTTATTCTGGCCGAAGTCATGGCAAACTGGCTCTAGAGAATCCTCGATTCGATCATCTTGCCTGCTCAAATGACGTTCATTCTTGGTCGGAAGATGCTTGATGGTTTGGTTATGACATTTGAGATCAATTCAGATTGGAAAAGGAAAAAGGTGGTTGTGTTCCTAGGAAGGTTGATTTCTCGAAGGATATGATTATGTGGACTAGAAGTTCTTTGGGCATCTCTTGTTTAGAGGGATTTTTCGAACATTGGGATTTCTTTTTTTATTAGATGAAAAGTTGCATCATTATGTCTTCTTGTTTGGTGTTGATCAATGGAAGACAAGAGAAGGGGTTGTTTTAGCTGTAGAGGGATGTGAAGTAGAGGTGCACATTACCCCCCAGTCTGTTTGTTCTAGTTGTAGAAGCATTGGAGGTCACGACGAAGCTTGCCGAGGAGGGAGCTTTCATTAGTGGTTACTCCAAAAATGATTTCTTGATGCCGATTTTCTCGATTTCTTCATAGGAGGGTCGAAGAGTGCGGGGGGATCAAAATGATGCTTGATATATTTAGAGGTCTTTTGGGGCATGGGTTAATGGAGTCAAATCCGCTTTCGTCCGTTCAATGTGCCACACCTTACAAGACAGCTTTGGGGATTACCCGAAGGAGCTTGCCCATCGCGTATCTTAGTCTGCCTTTGATGTGTGGGAGGCTTAAGTAGGTGGATTGGTTATCGGTGATAGAAGCTGGAGAAGAAGTTGGCGAGGTGGAGAGCATCTTGCCTTTCGAGAGGGGGGATGACGATGGTGAAGGCCGTGTCATCAACAATACCTGTGTTCTTGCTTTCATTACGAGTGTTGCCAGTTGCTATTCATAAGCGTTTGGAGGCACTGGTATGACAGTTTTTCTGGTCGTCATCTGGTGATAGTAGTGGATGCAGTGGTCTTGCCATCCATGTTTTGGAGGGGCATCTGCTCTATTTTTCTCAATGTTGTTTCCTCGCTTCAATCAGTTATGGATGATGGGAGATGCTTCTTATTTTGGTGAGATGACTATATGGAGGAAGGGGCTCTGTGTGACACATCTTAGACTCTGCTTTGGCATTGAAAAAGGAGGAGTGTGTTTTATACGTGTGTTCAAAGGGGCGTGGACATCAATTTTGTGGTAGAACGGTCAGATCAGAGGGCCGATGAATTCTTGTGTTTATCAAGCAAGTTGGCTTGAGTTGATGAGTTGTTGGAAGGTCAGTCTCTTGGTGTTGGAGAGACGGTTATTCACTGTGAAGAAGGCATATGAGTTTTGTCTTCCTTGGCAGTACTGTAGACTAATGAGGCATCTCATATCTGTACCAGATTCTATGAACAAGGTTCATGAAAGCGGTATGTGTATGCGTTTGAACATGCCACTGAATATTGAACATATGGGACCTATGCGACCGATTTCCTAAACACTATCTAGGAATTGGAAGGTCCCCATGCGGATTAAGATTTTCTCGTGGATGCTTAGAAGAGGTCATATTATGACGGGAGTTAGGAATGCCAAAATCTTTGCTGGGTGCGATGTGGAGAGGTTGCCAAGGACATCGACCATATCTTCTTCAAATGTTTTTGTTCAAGGTAGACTTGGGTGGCAGTTGGCTTACCTGGAGTCTAGTATGACAATGCGGATTCCTTTTGGAGCTCGGTCGGCAATAGTTGGAGGGGACCAATTGAAGACATTACTAGGGTGATTGTGCACATTTAGGCCGTCTGGTTGGCGAGGATGGTTTGATCTTCAAGGATGATAGATTTTATCATGAGAATGTAAGCACGCCAAAGCTCTATGTGATGCTCCTAAATATTTGTTTATAATTCTTAATGACTATACAAAGTTTGGGCGGGCCTTTCATAAAAGGTTCGTCCTATTGGTTCAAAATAATAATATAATCTCCATAGTTCTTGTAATCCTTTTGAAGAATATTATGATCTGACATGATTGGATTCCTTCTACTATAGTAGGGAGGTCCTCCTGACTGTCCCAATTTATGTAAATTTTGGTGTTCTTTTTGATTGATGCACTTATTCTATATTTTAACAATCTATAAGGCTTGACACCTGGTGTTGCTAGAATCAATCTTCTTTCCATACTATTATCTATATCTATATTTATGTAGCAATGAAGGTTGAGAAACGACTTGATGGGGGTGTGAAGGAGATTCCTTTGGGAAGGCTTATGAGGAGGGATGTAGTGTGCATCTAATGAAGTGCGATGATTTTGCCGATAGGAGGGTGGTTATCTGGTATTTAATCTTAATGTTTTTCAATGGAGCTCTTCTGTCCTAGTGGGTATGGAAGCTGTTGAGAGAGGGTGCGGATTTCTGTGGCACCATCTTGGAGGCTATTATGGTAGATACTTGTTCTTGAAACATAGTGTACATATGTTGCAAAAGTTGATATTAGTTGGAAGGGTTACTGAATAAAAAAGTAATAATCAGGGTGACTATTCGGAAATATTCGATAGGGTATTTTATAATCATTATAAATATAAAAAATATATTTAATGTGTATACTCTAATATCTATATCTATTTATATAGTTATTATTTAACAAGATAAAAGTATCTATTGAATTTTCATTTAAACAACACATTTATTACTTTTACTTTACATTGAAGAAAGTCTTGAAAATTTTCCCCATTAGTTAGCGTACTGGTCGAACTAGACTGAATAGAGTTGTGCTATTCGGATACCCCATCAAACAACATAGCCAGGCCAACCAATCAGCATAGCTCGCCGACTATTGCCACATAAGAGTGTAACTGTCATGGAAAATTTGTGTTTTTCGATGGGTTTGAGCACGTGTTAATGTAATAGAGTTTGAATTCTTCTTCGATGACTAATCATGGAAAAAGGTGTGTTGGTTTTCTAGGTTGTTCATGCTTGCGGTAGATAGATTGGCATTGGTTTCACATTGTCGGTGTAGGATGCGATTGACTCTGTTAAGTCACTCCTTCCGAAGTGGAGGGTGCATGAGTTTGCTTTACTGATCGTGTGTGGACTGTATGACACTGATAAATGGGTTGCAGATGTATGGGTGTGGAAGAAAACTATTTAATAGCAATTGCTTAGGTTGGCTTTGAGATATCATCATTTAGCTCTGGATTAGGATCTTGCCTTGGACTGTCGATTGATTTGGATTGTCAAGACCCCACTAAAGGATAATCTACGTACATGGTTGATTAGGAGGATCTTTGTTCCAGGGTATTGAGAAGTAGGTAGGCTTAGGGCGGCCCAGCGTATGCATTATTTACCGAGGGAAAGCCGGACGTACTGCGGCCCATAAATCTGAAGGAAAGATATATGTGTCTGACTTTAATCAAAAAATCAAACAAGCCACATACGCCGAGGAGATCAAGTACGAGAGGCGAGGAAATGGCTCGAAAAGCACCATTCTGGCTCGCCTGCAGGTTGGATTAGGCCTTAGTGCCCTCTAGCCGGGTTCGAGATTACTGATGATGGCAGGGAATCCCATTGCTAGTAATTCAGAAGAATGAAAAAAAAACAGTCGCCTTCTTTCTAGTGGAAAAGCCTCGCGGAAAACGCTCGACGGTAAAGACTCATCTAGGAAAAGACTTGGCTGAAACCATGGCCTCAGTCAATCAAGAGTCTGAGGCAGGCAGAGATTTGCGTTATATATCAAGATAAGAAATCTCGAAAAAAAGCCTTTCTCATTATTTAGATTATTAGTAGCAGGCGATTCGAACCACTTTCTCAGAGAATCTGGGCCGCCCGAATAGACGATGTGTGAGCGGATCAGAGAAGATCGGAGCTGCGTGTAGGAGTTGAGGAGGAGACCTGAGTCCCGAGCTGAACCGCGGGTGCGTGAGGGGGAGAGAAAGCAAGTTCTCTGGTTGAACTGTCTGGATTGATATATATATATATATAGTCGTGCGAGATCCCAGGTCGAAGTCATGCTTGATCATTAGATTCCCGGTGAGACCTAGGTTCAACCTCAGTGGTCATCCGATTTCGGAGCGTACTTGGTTGCGTGGACAGATGCGCCAGTGGTTGGCAATCTTCAGGGTCTTCACCGGCCTCTTGTATAATTAGTAGTTGAAAGCCTGGTTCTGACGACTACTAATAGCTAGGGATGTGATAGGTTGCTTCTCCTGTCTTGCCTCGAACGCGAGTCAGAGGATGTCTCTTTCCATGTCAAATCAAAAAGTCACTATATAAAGCAAAAAGCTATATCAATATAGAGGGACAATCTCTTTCTAGTCTTCAGTCTTTTGTCCTATATCTCATCAAGACCTTTCACCTATCGACTTTGATTCAAAGGAAGAACTCACCTCAACCTCCCCTAGATATAGATATGAATTTCTATCGAACTCTTTTCTGAGACAGCTTTTCCACTTCCTGATCGAGAGGTGAAAGAGGACCCCTAGATGTAGTACTTTTTTTTCTTCAATGCAGTGCAACATCTCTCTTGAGACTCGCGTCGAGGTTTCCCGATTTAGATATATATTTCTTTCTACATAATAAGCTCGCTCACTTATTCTTTTGACTCAATCCCGACACCCCCCTCTCTTGTCTGATCTCTGCTGGCGCTTCACTACTTCTCTCTTCTGACTTTTTTCCAGCCCGAACTAGCCTAGTTAGACTCAGTCTCAGAAAAGGAAAGAGTGGCAGGGGATGCTTTTTGAAAGGGCCAAACGATGGAAAGATGATCCTTTATTTATCTATATATTTTGACTGACCTCATGCCTGCCTGTAGGTTTTTGGCGATGTGGAAGGGTCTTTTTCCTAGGATTCCATAGTGGGACTTCGATTGGAAAGAAAGAAAAGTCAGCTGGATCAAATGAAGAACCTAGAACTAGATAGAAAGGGGGTGTGAAGCTGCTAGGGTGAGTGGTAGCTATCCCAGGAGCTAATAAAAATCGTTAATGAAAAAGTGGTCACGCTTTGATCCGCCTATTTGAACCTACTATGATAACTGGAAATGAGTCTTCGAGGGGCGCTTCATTCACTTGTGAGATAGGGCCCCTCCAATGATGCACCTCGACTACCAGGGCTTCGCTACTCCTTCTCCTCCCCTTCTTCCCTCACCCTGACTGCCACCTTTGCGCGAGGGCGGAAAAGAAGAAGGTGGTTTCACCCTCTTTCAAGAAGAAAGGTAGCCGCCACCCTTTGGGGATGGGTTAGGAAAGGGGAGCGTCAACTCTTCTTGGACAATTGATTTGTGAAAATGTATGTTTATTCAAATACGGACCACACATCAAATCTGGTCAAGTTCTAATTGTTCATGCAGACTATTTAGTAATAAGATCCGCTAAACCTGATTTGGTCACCCCAGGAACAACTGTTCATTGTCATTATGGGGAAATCCTTGACGAAGGAGAGACATTAGTGACGTTTATATATTCCAAATCGAGATCTAGTGACATAACGCATGGTCTTCCAAAAGTGGAACAAGTCTGAGAAGTGCGTTCGATTGATTCAATATCAATGAATCTCGAAAATAGGGTTCAGGGTTGGAATGAACGTATACCAAGAATTCTTGGAATCCCTTGGGGGTTCTTGATTGGTGCTGAGCTGACCATAACCCAAAGTCGTATCTCTTTGGTTAATAAGATCCAAGAGGTTTCTCGATCCCATAGGGTACAGATCCATAATAGACATATAGAGATTCTTGTACGTCAAATAACATCCAAAGTGTTGGTTTCAGAAGATGGAATGTCTTATGTTATTTCACCGAGAGAACTAATCGGGTTGTTGCGAGCGGAACACGCAAGGTGTGCTCTGGATGAAACAATCAGTTATCGGGCAATCTTATTAGGAATGACTAGAGCATCTTTGAATACTCAAAGATTCATATCCGAAGCAAGTTTTCAAGAAACTGCTCGAGTTTTAGCAAAAGCATGTGATTTCATTTTTGATGCGGCAAGTAGAGGAAAACATTTATTCATAGTTGGTACCAAAAATCAAGCTGCTGACTTAGTAGCATCAGCTGCAAGAAGGGCTTGATGTCATTATGTTAATAAAAAATGGCTTCGTGGTATGTTAACGAATTGGTCCACTACATAAACGAGACTTCATAAGTTCAGGGACTGAAGAGCGGAGCAAAAAATGGGTCAATTCCATCGTCTTCCAAAAAGAGATACAACAATATTGAAGATACTAAGCATTTCTCTAGTAGAGTAGACTAGAGAAATGCGGCTGGGCTCGCATCAGGGATGTCTAAAGCAAGAAACTGCTATTCCCGCTCTGAATATCATATGCCATCATGAGGGAAAGGATCTTCCAACTAACCCTGCTCCAACTCTTCAAGATCCTTCTTGCTCCAGGTCAATCCGGGGAACGAAGCCACATTAACTAGTTAGAAGGCAGCGAGACAATTATCTAAGTTTATCTGTCCTTTGACCTCCTTTGTATCAAGCGGACGAGAAGGCCCACTAAGATGTCCAATGTAGTTACTATCTGATCACAGAAAGCCTTTTAAAGACAAAAAAGCAAGAATTTCTTTATTGATTTGAGCTCTTAAAGCCTACTCCACTATATAATATTTTAAGGGGTCATCTTAATATAAAGGCTATCAAACCCGACTCAGCCAAGCATAGCATGACGCTGTCGAGTGAGGTCGACCGACGATCAGCTCAGCGTCCATCACTATTCCACTACCTCGTCGACGCATTGTCTATTGAAAAGCCAGAAATTGATAGGCAAGAGAGAGTTCGTCAGGGATCAATTCCATCACAGGGGCAAGATCCTTGGCGACGGGAGAGGATGACTGCGCGAGGGGGATTGGGGTGAGAGCACTCCCTCCCTCAGGACACATAGGGCAGCAAATGCTAGTCATAATACGGGTTCGAACGAAGCTGATTTATTTATCAGTAAAGCCGAAGTCAATGGGGGTCCCATTGTGAAAAGGTTAAGACCCCGGGCTTGAGGGCGCAATAATCCAATTAAAGGACCCACATGTCATATAACAATTGTACTGAAGGATAAATCTAAATAAATTTTATAGAAATTAAAAATTTAGATTCATATTTAAAAATAACGATAAAAAACGAGGAGTTGAGGAGAGAAAAAAAAAAGAGAGCCAGGGGAACCTATTCCTTGTGCAAGAGAGAGAGAGGAAGGAAAGAGTGATGCCTTCTCTTTTTGACCCTTTACTCCCTGATTGCTCTTTTTGTATTGGAATTGGATGCTTGTTGTCTTTTGCTCCCACAGTGAGTTAGACCCACAGAGAAATTCATTAGAAAAAATCATCGAAGAAAGCTAGCTAGTGAGGACAATCAATGAGTCAAGAAAGCGAGCGAAGACCCACCCTTTTGGAGACGAGCGAAGTGAGATAGATCGATTAGTAGTTGACACGAGCAAGCTGTCATGACCTTGATTCCCCTTCCTCTGTTCATCCTCCCCTCTCTCTCAATCTAGCTCTCTTCTTTGATCAGATACACTCCATCCATTTACGAAGAAAACAACAATGGGTGATCAGTTTATCGAACCCCTCCTTTGACCATACATACCCAGCCGCGCACATTTTCACTTACGCACGCCTAAAACAGACTTTCGTTTCATCCAACGTGCCTCGCACACCCCACATGCGAGCCATAGGTTGACGTAGGAGCAACTATTTCCCGATATCTACAAGATAACCCCCTTGAAGCCATTGAATATCTACTAATATCAAGAAATTCTATCAAAAAGCTTGTATAATCTTATTGAGTTTCATTTCTTGATATTCATAAGAAAATCTCTTTTTGAAGCCCCGGGTCAGAAGCCCCTAGTTGTCCTAATATATTTGAGAGTAGGATGATGTTAACAGTTTGGGGGTCGAGCGAGGTTTTAAAGCAAGCACCACGACGAATAGGAGTCAACAATGATAAGAGACAAGGACCCAAGGGAGACTCTTTCCGGTGGGGTGCCTCACTTGTTTTGTGTCACTCGCCTTATTTCTTATCCATCCTTCATCGCAAAATCTTCCCTCCCCTCGGCTCTTCTCCGGCAGAAAGAAGATTCGGATTTTGATATTATTCTTGAAGTTGTCCGACAATCCGAAGCATAGGAATGATTACGCCCCCCGGTTACTGGCCTAAGAAGGATCTTTTGGGCGGGAGACAACACTGCAAGCAAGATTTTCAGGAAATCAAGATCTAATATCAAATGATTAGCAAATTCAACAGAAAGAAGAAGCGTAGGAATGATTACGCCCCTCGGTTACCGGCCTTGAAAATGCACTATTGGGTGAGGGGCTACCTTGCTAACCAATTTCAGTATAGAATCACATTTATATATAGAAATTTTCTTTGGCGGCGAATTTCCTCATTTTCGAATATGGCTATTTGCTTTTATGTATAGAGCGCTGCTGTTTGCAAAGCAGATCAAATCGGGGAAACTATTAGAAGAAATATTCAAAGAGAATGTAAATGTATCTAACCAATTCTTCCTAATGGTTCATAACAAAGTAGTGCTAGTTGATGAGAGTGATTTCGGGAGCAAGAAAAGAAAAAGCAAATTCATTGGGGTTCTTCTCTGAATTCCAATCAAATATAACCGGATCTGGTATAGTCTAATATGAACTGGCGATCATCAAATATATGGCATAAGGGGATCCAGAAAAACAAGTCATTTTTGCTGGGCCTGTATCCTGGGTTTGCTAGGATTTTGAGTGGTTGGAACTTCTAGTTATCTTGGTAGGAATGTATTCCCCGATCAACAAATCATTTGATTTTCTACATATCACCGGCTTTCCGGGCTGATCTTGTGAACAACTAGGGAATCACTTTCAGAGATCTTTCCCTCCTTTCTACAACTGCACTCGTACCTACCGCATCTTTACCACAACTGTCAGATACCCATGTGGCCACACGCTTTCTAACTTTCCGTCACGGCAAATGCTACTACGTCCCCTGAGGTCCGACATGCTTGCTTTCCCGACTTAGATTATATAACCGATAGCCCAAGGCGAAGAAAAGCATAACTTATAGGGACTAGAAGAGGGAAGGGCTGGTCCCGGGGAGGGGAAGTCAGTGAAAAGCCTCATGGGTCTGAGTACTACTGCTTCCTGCTTCCAGAGGAGGGAAGTGAGAGAGTGAAGCTAAAAAGACCTCATCATCATAGTACGGTTGAAGGAGTGGAGTATAGAAACATCGACGAGTCTATAGTGTGGAGGTGCTTAGCTACGTACGAGTTAAGCAAGTGTGTCAGAGTGCGAGGCGAGACAACAGTGCGCAGTTTTTTAGTAGCTGACGAGGGGGAAGGAGAAGAAAGTTATGTGGAAAAGCAGCTACCGCGAAAGTCTAAGGGAATCGTCTTCTTCCGGATTTCTCTGCTTACTATGCCTCATTCTTTTGAATTCCTGAAAAAAAGAGAGAAATGTTAGCGGCCAGTAAAGAACCTGTCTCCCCACTTGTCCAATCCCCCAGAGTTCTACCCGTTAACGAAGATCAAAGTTAGCGAAGAGACAACAGAGAAAAAGAAAAGCAAATCACCGAACTTCTCTTCTCAGAAGCCTGGAGTACTGAGATGAATTAAGTAGAGACCGGGTTGCACGACAGCTAGTATGAGTAAGGGAGCGAGGCTTGTGTTGCAAAGCAATGAATATATAGTTGCAGTTTGATTCGGCTCTCAGAGTGAGCGGTTTTCTCGATTTGAGCAGAAAAGTCTGCTGGAATTCCCGGTTGGTTTTGATGAGGTTTGGTTTGACATATGGTGAGATGCGACTTGTCCTTTTCTGGCCCCTAAGTGATCACATCCACCAGATTTGCTTTGATCATTTATAGGAGACCAGCTTCCCGAAAGAGGATAATGCAGATTATATCAATATCTATGCCCGAAGGCCTGCTTCTATGATCGTCAAAGGTGGACGGACTGGCCAGCTTCACTTCGGATCTTGACTCTATTACATCCTGAGGCTCAACTACACTCCTTGAGAGTCCTACCTTCCTTTCACTCCTGCGCGCTAGACCTGGCCTCGTCTAAGAAGTTCACCTGCCGGCTCACACCCTGCGCATTGGAGCTCAACTTCACTCTCGAGCTCAGCTATCGCATCACACCATTCCTACTCGCATCGCAAACCGGCTGGCTACCTATCTCCTGACTTCGGCTTGCACGACTCGCATAGTGAACCCTCTGCTCACCTTTGAACTCATCTCGTCCCGCTCCGGCTTGTTGTAGCTGGTCTCTTCCCCTCTCTCTCGTCTCTCATAATGACTAGTTATGTCGAAACGGAAATTCGTCGGGTCTTCTAGGTCCAAAGCCATCCTCTGTGCCTGCCTATGGATCCCAAAGTCAATTTCTGGACAAGAGATGAGGACCCTAGGCGATATAGGAGTCTAGTTGGCAACTGACTTTATCTGACGCAGGTCAGACTAGACTATAGGTTCGTGTGAGTCAATTTCCGGAGAAGCCCCGTTATAGCCAAAGGCATGCAACTTGTCTTATTCTCAAATATGGAAAAGGTTCGACAGAGGAGAAAAGTCATGGCCATGACGACTTGTGTGCCTATGAAGATGTAGATTATGCAAGTTCACCAGAGGACAGGAGATCTACTATAGGTTATAGTACTTTCCTCATATGTAATATGGTAAATGCTTCACTATTAACATGAACATCAGCTTTCAATAGAACTACTCGATCGCGTTCAAGTGCGGAAGCAGAGTCTAAAGCTATGGCTCATACTGCTTGTGAGCTGACTCCGTTGGTGTGAAACTCCCTATGCCTATGTACTGCGAGAATAGAGCTGCTATCTATATTGCATTGAATCCAGTGTTCCGGTGAGGCCACTTTCTTCGCTTTTTTTCTAATTCATTAACGAAGGGAAGATCACTACTTCACCAATCTCATCTTCACTTCGATGTTGCTGAATCCATGCCGCGAGATCGTCATGTCTTTTTATGCAACAAGCTGGGCATGTTAGCTCCAGCGTCGAGTCGGTTGATTGGAAGGTTTTTTTTCAGGTACCATTGCGTCGAGCCGCACTCCCTACTAGTATATAAAGCGACGTAGGAGAGGCTAGTTACATCAGCTATCGGCACCTTTGCGATCTCCCCGAAGCACTCGCAGTCAGAGTCCAGGGATGAAACAGGACCCATGGAAAGAACTAGCGAGTGAAAGGCCCTTATATACCAGTTGCTCGCTCCACTACGCTTGCTTCTACTCTGCGCTTATTCTTGATTCTTCGAACTGTAGGTATAATGACTGCTTACCTGAGACTCTGCCTGAAACTAGGACTCGCTTTTCTCTTTCTTCGATTCGAACTATATAGCTCCCGAGAAGAGAGGGCATAATTTATACCAATAGATATACAACACTTATCAAATCAAGAAAGAATGCTGGGACTGGCGAAGACGCTTGAGAGTTCATAGGCAAAATCTCCTCAGAAAGCCACTGCACAAACATCACACATGCAATCACGTTGATTCGCAGTTTCCTTGCGTCAGAAAACATCCACCAACTGAGTGGGAATAGGCAAGAGAAAACCTTTCTATCTAGTTACTGCTGGCTAAATCAACTATTAATGTAGAATTGAACCGAAACTATATAAATGTATATAATGAGGGTTCAGGGGATGAGAAGGTAGAAGTTGACGCAGGAGAGGCTTTCACTATAGAAAATCACGGTCGTAAACTGACCCTTTTTCCTTCCCCGCGAGGAGGGCATGATGAGCCCAAGTTACGGCAGCTCCGGGTGAAGGGAGAATAGGGGTATTAAGAAAAGGGATCTCCCGAGGATCTAAAACCCCAATCCCTTTTAGGGGCCAAATACCTCCGATCTCTACCGTGGGTGCCAAAGAAGAATGAGAAAAAGCTCGAAAAAGAGCAAAAAGGAACATAACCTCCGAGACTATGAACAAAATAGAACCATATCGAGGTCCTAATTGTACAGCTTTTGTATGATGTCCTTCCAACGTGGATTCACATAGAACATCACGCCACCATACGAACATTGTATATAGGAGAAATATGAGGCCCAAACTTCTTTCCAGGCTAGTTGGTTGGCTCGACGTCTACGTCTAGGCTGGAGCTACTAGTGGCTTAGCAGGGGGCGGGAATAGCTTCTTCAAAAAAGAAAGAATTCTGTATTCTCTTTTGTGAGTTGGTACTTGGTACTAAGACAGAGAGAGCCCCAAACGCTTTCTCTTCTAGATCTAGCTTCTCTGTGAAAGCTATGATGATGTGAGCTTATAAGCATGGTGACGTCCTCCTAGGGGTATCGAATTCCCCTAATCGCGAGATTTCCTTATTATAGGCATCATAGGCTTTGATCACCTCATTTATCCATTTAGTTATAGATAGAAAGTCCCTCTTAGACATCAGAGGGTGAATGAGGACAGAGCATGCCACATTGTCAGGGTTCAAACTGACGTTAATGTTAATAGTTTGGGGGTGGAAGATGCGCTTTCTTCCTCCCAACGTTATCCTTGTAGTACGAAGCCCCATTGGACACGTTGAAAGCCGGTGTCGAGAGTCTTAAGGGTATTAGGATGAATGGCCTCTCCCCTATATATAAGCTTCATGTCTAGTAGTCTCCGGCTCGTACCTTCACAAGCTAAGATGGTAAGCCACCGCTTCCACTTTTTGTCTGCTTTAGGCGATTGCAGAAAGAAGACATGCAGACCAACAATTTCTCGTCGTGATGTCACTTTTCCATTTCAGAGATCCAGGAAAATAGCTTTGCAAGGTTTTGCTGATGACACTTTTCCATTTCTGATCACAGCTCCCGAGGGAAAATAGCTTTGCAAGGTTTTGCCACTGGCGAGCAACTACTTTTGCATTTTTGATCACTGCGACACGCTCTCCTCGTTCATTTCTAGCATACTTGAATGCAACCTAGCCTCTCCCCTTCCAGTCAGAACTATAGGAAATGCCCAACCTCAGTATGAGAACTAGTAGTAATGGCAATGATGTTCATATAAGGGGCAGATCTAATGATCTTGATATCAATCCAAAATACATGCATTTATGGGTTCAATGCGCAAATTGTTATGGATTCAATTCTAAAGAGATAAAAATGAATATTTGTGAACAATGTGGATATCCAAGCCCTTCCTCTCTTCCTTCGCTTGCTTATGGTGCTTCGGGCCCTGCTGCTACACCAAGCTTTTGCTGCCGCTCTCCCTCATTCTACTCGTCCAGCCCTCTTCACCAACTTGTACAATCGATGCCACATATACCGCCAACTCGATGATCAAAGATCTTTGTCGGAGCAATTCTCATACGGATGAAGAGAACTCCACCGATCACCACTAGAAAAGCCTTCAAGACCAATGTGCGGACTTCCGGCATTAACTGCACATAACCTGGCTAGTAAATGTCCAGCAACTCAACATACAATTTGGAAAGCAGACATCTCTCCGTCCATGAAAAAGTCCCCTCACGTCCCTGACCCCCACCCGCAGAGTGCTAGTAGCTTTTCACTCTCCTTGCTTACTGCCGTCCCCTGCCTCTTGTCTGCTTACCCACGCGGACACCTCCGTTAAGCTAGGCCCGACGTCTCGGAAAGGTCCGTCGGGGCTCCGGGTGAGCAACCCCTGGAATACATGACCTTACTCCTCTTCTACTAAGTGAAGTAAGGGGAGACTGACCTGGGGGGAGTCCTTTCTTGCTATTCTCATTCTCGCACTGCTGGCAGGCTGGTTAGTGAGTGAATGTGAAAAGTATAGGAAGAAGGCCAGGCTATAGTACTTTAATACCCATCATCATAGGGGCATGAAACTGAAGCGCTTCGAACTGAATTCTCTATTGAGAGGGAGTGAAAAAAAAAGAAATGGAAATGTGTATCTATAGTTAGAATAAATATTCATTCTATTTTTTTCTTTATTTAACTCTTCTTCATCTTTTGAAAAAATTAGATTAATATGGATTCATCTATTTGAAAAATAATAATTATAATATATTCTTATATCCATTACGATGAGGATGAGGAAAAATGTGGGGATAAGCGATTACTAAGGTTTGTACTTGTTATGTTGATTTGAGATTAAAGAAGGGAAAAGTACTAGAGACGTAGATGATGGGTGCTCTAACCACGATATGACCATTTATTTTGGGATAGTTTATACCGAAATAAAACCTACTTCGCGCCTTTTCAGGCCGTAATCATTTCTTTGCTTCTTTCCCATTATATATGACTGATCGAGACAAATATCTCATTTTTCATCAAACAATAAAGAAATTGGCTATGGGGTCTTTTGATGAGTCTGCGAAGAAGGTGCATTTACCTATTCTAAGAAGGCCATAATCTTATTCAAAGCCAATCTCACTAGAAGTCGTGGGATGGCAGCTAGATGACTGTGCTATAGTTAGCAGTTGAGGGGAAGAGGCGGGTCAGGTAAGCGAACGAGTTTAAGGCAGCTACGAGCCATAAGCGACCTTTCATTGGTAGTTGAGTTTGGGTTCTGTTGGGAAAATAAAAGAGCATGTTTATTCCATTAGCCCTAGGCTCTTTTATATAGGAGAGTAGCCTATGGGTAATTACATAAAGCGTACTGCAGGAACGGGAAATAACTAAAGGGTACATAAGTAAATGATATATGTTAACACTCCCCCTCAAGATGGAGCATGGATATCAATCATGCTCAGTTGGATGCACACTTCTGAAACGAGCCTCGTAGTAGTGCCTTGATGAAGATATCTGCAGTTTGATTCTCTGAACTGACATGGGATGTAGCAGTGTGTCCCTTCTGGATCATATCACGTATAAAGTGACAGTCGACTTCAATGTGCTTGGTTCGTTTATGGAATGCTGTATTGTTTGCAATGAACAAGGCCGCCTGATTGTCACATTCTAACACCATAGGAAGTGGAACTTCTATATGTAAATCTGCAAGCACAACCTTTATACACATCATTTCTGTGCTAACCCGGGCCATAGCCCTATATTCAGATTCAACACTAGACCTGGCTACCACAGTTTGCTTCTTGCTCTTCCATGAGATTAGAGAATCTCCAACATATATAGCAAACCCCGACGTAGATTTCCTGTCCTTGGGACACCCTGCATAATCCGCATCTGCACATGCTGAGATAGAGATCGCTTTGCCTTTCTTGAACAACAAACCTGCACCTGGGGATGACTTGAGGTACCTGAGGATCATATGTATGGCATCCATATGAACCTGGCGTGGTTGTTCCATGAACTGGCTCACTCGACTTACTGCAAAGGATATATCGGGCCTAGTGATAGTGACATACAGAAGTTTGCCCACTAGTTCTCTGTATCTTCTCTTATCCACCTCTTCCGTATCATCATCATATAGCTTCATACTAGGGTCCATTGGTGTGGTAGCAGGTCTGCAACCAAGCATTCCTGTTTCACCCAACAGGTCAGTAACATGCTTTCTCTGAGACATTACTAGCCCATACGGATTTCTGGCAAACTCCAGCCCCAGAAAATATCTAAGAACTCCGAGGTCCTTGGTAACAAATTCACGACCCAGCATCTCTTTTGCCCCCTTTATTCCTTGTATATCATCACATGTAATTAAGATGTCATCTACATAAATCATGATTGCAATAGTGCCTCTAGAAGTCTTTTGTACGAACAAGGAATGATCAGCATTAGAACGTTTGTATCCCTTTTTTTCAAAGAGATCTGAGAGCTTCTGAAACCACGCTCTGGGGTTCTGTTTAAGGCCATAGATAGCCTTATGAAGTCTGCACAACTTGGAGCACTCCCCCTCAACAGCAAACCCAGGTGGCTGTTGCATGTAGACTTCCTCCTGTAGATCACCATATAAGAAGGCATTCTTCACATCCAACTGATAAAGAGGCCATTCACGAGTAACCGCAACTGACAGCAGAATCCGTAGAGTATAATGGCGGGCCACTAGCGAAAAAGTATCAAGGTAGTCCACCCCGTATGTCTGTGTAAAGCCACGAGCAACAAGGAGAGCCTTGTATCTGTCAATACTGCCATTCTGCTTGACTGTAAATACCCACTTGCAGCTTACGGGTGACACATCAATAGGTATAGGAACCAAACTCCACGTTCCTCTAGACTGGAGTGCTGCCATTTCTTCCTCCATCGCTCGACGCCACCAACAATCCTTCAGAGCGTCTTGGTAATTCCAGGGAATAGCTACTGCTGACAATGCGACTGCAAAGTTCCTGAAATCGCCGGTTAGTCGATCAAACGACACAGAAGCTGCTAAAGGATATGACGCGTAGCTCCTTTTCGATTTGCGTATATCAATAGGAACATCCAAGTCAGCTGTATCCTCGTCTGTCCTTTGTAACACATCCCGCTCAGATGCAGCATCAGATCCATCAATAATAATATCTTCAGAACATACCTTAGGCGAGCTCGGTGATGAGCAATGACCATGAGCTGAGGCAGGTCTGCGGGTGTAATGATACGGTAGTGGTGAAACATAGTAGTGGCGGGTGCAGAAGATGGTAACGGTTCTGGTAGTGGTGGTGGTGGTGATGGTGGTGGTGGTGGTGATGGTGGTGGTGGTGGTGATGTCATGTAAATGGCATCAATATTAGCTGGAGGTGTCAACTGATCACCTGGTGCTGAAAAATACATGACATTTTCAAAAAATGTGACATCTGCGCTAACAAAATACCGCATTCGCAATGGATCATAGCACTTGTACCCCTTCTGAGTTCTGGAGTACCCAACGAATACACACTTGACAACCCTAGGAGAGAGCTTGTCAGTACCAGGAGACAACTGGTGGACAAAGGCAACCGAGCCAAACACACGAGGCGTGAGAGAAAATAGCTCTTTTCCTGTGAAGATAAGGGAGAACGGAATTTCTTCACCTAGAACAGATGACGGCATACGATTGATCAGGTAACATGCAGTAAGAACAGCGTCACCCCAGTAAGAATGAGGTGCATGACTCTGTATAAGGAGTGACCTGGTGACATCTAGTAAGTGGCGATGTTTCCTTTCAACAATCCCATTCTGTTGGGAGGTATAGGCACAGGATGTCTGGTGGATAATCCCTTTGGATGAGAAATAACTAGCTAGGGCATGGGTACACATCTCCAGGGCATTGTCACTTCGCACAATTTTAACAGATGCAGAGAAAACATTGCGGATCTCATTAAGAAAATTGATAATAATATTCCCCGCTTCAGATTTATTCTTTAACAAAAATACCCATGAGACACGAGAGAAGTCATCCACAATAACTATATAAAACATGTGTCCCTGATGATCAGGAACACGACTCGGACCCCAGATATCAATATGAAATAACTCAAACTTGGAGGTACTACTCCGACACTGACGACTGGGAAAGGTAGACCGATGATGCTTTCTCAACTGACACACCTCACATTGGATAGATGTGTGAGGTAAAACCTGGGGTAAAACACGACGCAACTTCTGAAGCGGCAGATGTCCAAAGCGCATATGCCATAGTAGAGGAGAGACGGGTCCAGTAGGTAGAGATGAGGTTCCAGCAAAAGAAGTCTGACACAGGCGATAGAGGCCTCCTTGCTCATAGCCACGACCAATCACGTTGCCTGTAAGGATGTCCTGAAAAACAAGTGAAGATGGATCAAAAATTGCCCGACATTGTAAATCCTTTGTAATTTGGCTGATAGATAATAAATTCATTGAAAAATCAGGTACGCGTAACACATTCTTGAGCTGCATAGAAGGAGTCAGTCTAATCTCCCCCTGACCAGTAATCGGGGAATGTGTGCCATTGGCAATGACCACTGTTCGTCCTGGGGGGATCTGTCTGTATCCTGTAAGTAGACTTTGATCATCACATAGATGATGTGTGACGCCAGAGTCCATAATCCATGCTAAAGTATCTGATCCACTACTAGTAAATGCATGTGTGCTACCTGATGCACTGGTAGAAGCAGAGGCGGATGCAGCAACATCGGGCTGGATCTCAGTAGTGTGTGCTGGGTCGGATGGAGGAATAATGCCCCTTAGACGGGCAACAAAATCATCAAATCGCTGATCCAAAGAGGCAACAGATGGAGGTTCTATCTGCTCAGCAACTCGAGCAGATGCAGGAAATCCATGCTTGGAGTAGCATGTATCTTCATTATGTCCGGTGCGATGGCAGTAGGTACACGTTGGCCGAGTACGGCCTCCTCTACCACGAGGACCACGACTACGTGTATAATGGTGACCTCCACGACCTCTGTTGGCTGCCATGGCCGAGGTAGTCTGATTCGTCGCCGTAGAGGGTACAATGATCCTGCTCAACCTGTGAAAGGCTTCCTCCATAGGAGGAATAGTAGAGTCTGCCAAGATATGAGACCGTGCTGCCTCATACTCAGGGTCAAGGGCAGCGAGAAAAACTCCTACCATAGTAGCATTCCGGTAGGTCTTCTGTTGCTCTGGTGTGGCTGTCAGGGGCATAAAGCTATACAACTTCTCGAACATCCCTCGTAGGGATGTGTACAGTGAGTGTAGAGGACGTCCATTCTGCTTGATAGTGAATATGTCATGCTGGAGCTGCAGATTCTTTGTCTCATTCTTCGCTTGAGAATATGTGGCGGCTAGAATATCCCACATATCTTTGGCTGTGGGCTGATGAAGAATATCATTGGCAATCTCGATTGCCAGAGTTCCAGATAGCCATACTTTGGCATATGCATCATCTGCCTCCCACGAGGCATTAACTCCAGTCTTCTCAGCAGGCTCTTCTTCAGTAAGAATGTGTTTCTTACCGGTTGACTTCATCATACTCATGAACTGCATTGCCCACAGTTCATAGTTCGAACCATCCATCTTCACAATCGGTGCTGGACCTCGGAATGCGCCTACAGATAGGATATCTGCCTTGCTTTCTGACATACTTGTAACCAAAGACTGGAGTAATAGACTGAGAATAAGATTGTCTACACGGACATAGATGAGTTTAGTTGCATTGCATGTGTAGACTTCAAGCAACCAAACCCATTCCTTTGGAGGTGTGCGTGCTAGAAATGCGTGTAGGGCTGAATCACGGCTTAAGGGCGCATACGGGAAGCCGCCCGAGAAGGCGCACAGAAGATGCGTACAGGTGCGCGAGGAGTGCGCTGGAGAGCATGCTAGGGATGCGCGCGAGACACGCGGCGCAGCGCTAGGCGCATCACAGTGCTAGGTGCACTGCGCGAGAGATGTGTGCAAACGCACAACGCTAGAGATGCCTGCAGATGCGCAGGCGCGCGCGATGCGTGCAGACGCACGCTGAAGAGATGCGCAGGCGCAGGGCGACGTGCGCAGGAGGCGCAGGAGGCGCGCGCACGCAGGGCGACACAAGGCGCAGAGAGCGCGCGCGCGAGGGCTACGTGCGCAGGCGCATCAGGCGACGTGCGCATGCGCAGAAGGCTCTGAGAGGCATCGCCGGCGGTGGCGTGAGGAGAGAGAGAGGGCTCGACGGTGGGGCTAGGGTTAGGGTTTCAAGAACTCCGGTCTAGGACCGTCGCTCTGATACCATGTTGGGAAAATAAAAGAGCATGTTTATTCCATCAACCCTAGGCTCTCTTATATAGGAGAGTGGCCTATGGGTAAATTACATAAAGCGTACTGCAGGAACTGGAAATAACTAAAGGGTACATAAGTAAATGATATATGTTAACATATTCCTTTTATGAAAGGATGAAGGAGAGATATCAGATTCTCGCCACGAGCTACACGACTCTAAAGGTAAACGCCTGACCAGCTGGTATTGAGGAATGTCTTCCTCTTTCAGGTACGACCGGACCCCCTCCGCTAAATCTTGATTTCTGAATTCCATATATTGTGGAGACCCTCCCCTCCATGGGGAGGTCGATATAGGGCGATCGATCTACTTACCCACTCAATCTCCTACGTGCGAAAGATGAGGGAGACGTAAAGGCAGGATAAGCCTCTCCATGTCGATTCCCCTTAGTCTAATTCCACGATGGAGAGTCGGCGTGGCGTCAAGTGCAGATTGGGGGAGTAGAGCGAAATCCCCGTTCAGGGGTATTCCGAAGGTGTAACTTAGACAACAAAAGAGGGGCTCGAAATAGATAGTTTTCCCTCGGAGCGACCTGTTGGTTCACCAAACCCCGACCCAGCGTCACACCTTCTCCAGGTCCGAAGGGATCCAGTGCCCCCCCGACTCCTTTTAGAATTTCTTCCTCGGAGCCGAGCCAGGAATGGCCAGACACCTACCACTATCGAACCGGTTAGAGAGGCTCTCTTTAAGACCTCCAAAAAAGATGTTCACAGGGGCCAGAAAAGACTCGGTCATAGGAGGACCGCCTACGTGCTGGTAAACGAAAACCACCTCGACCATATCCACCGAACGAATCAAGCCAGGTCGCCTCAAAGATTCCACACTTAAAAATGGTCACCAGCTTCCCCCCAGGGGATCCACTGCTTACTGCTCACGGAAACATCCGACCTATACTTTATGAGACCTCGTCCGCCTATCTTTTTGATCAGGGGCGTAGGGGGGTGGGCTCCCGTGATGCAAAGCGGGTTATATATGAACAAAAAGAGACGACACGTTAGCTTTTGAAGGCTGAGGATTAGCTCCTAGGAAGAAATCCATCCACTTCTGTTCTTAGTAGAGATCTTCCTCCTGTCCAGCAGGCTAGCTTAATGGGCCTTCTACTTCGATATTTTGACGAACCAGCAAAGCCTTTGAGAGAATCAAGTTTGTTCTTCATAGTGGTGAGATCATACTTCTCTTTCCTTCTCACTTCTCAATGACGTATAACCCTATAGTCTAGTTGAAACAAAAGATTGAAAAAGTCCCCTCACGTCCCTAAATTCTTCAATGAAGAATAAATGCATTATTCTATTCGAAGGAGGTGAGGGTCAAGAGAAACGGACCTGCTCGCATAAACTCTCAAATGATTTTCTTAAATAAATGCAAGATGACTTCTCAGAATACTTAGAGCTAAAAAGCGAGTCTCAAGCAAACTTGAGCATATTCACCATCCATTGGCGGAATATATTGAGAAAGTCGAGAGAAAAGTCAAAGAGAAAAGTGCTAGGACTCGAGCGCATTACTCAAAAATAGCGGAAATGAGAGTTGAGGGAAAATAAGCACGTTGATTGACCAGTCGTCCGAACTCTTTCCGGGTTTTCCGCTTTCTTTCGGACTTCGACACGTCTTGTCCCTTGAAACCTGTCGATGAGAGTGAGAGCTAATGAATAAGATGGCCTGGGATACGGAAAGCAGCAAGCACTTGATGCAATCAATCATCCCTTGCCTTGAAAGCCGAGTCGATTCTGGGGAAATCCACACTTCCTTTTCTTTCTATCTACTAGACTGCTTTGACATAGATCTAATATGAATACCACCTAGCCAAGCTCTTGGGAATTTGCAGGTCCAGTCGAATCCGCTTGACTAAGACCAGGGAGACCTCGAATGAGGGAATGTAGCAGATGTAGGAATTAGAGTCCGAGAAGCACCCCTCACCATTAGAGGTGGGATCCACAGAGGTCGAAGCCGCAGGGATGTGGGTGTAGGAGCTACTTCCTAAACATATTCAAAACGATTCAGGGGATGATTCACTTCCAGAACTCCCGTCTTCATGGTCACCATCCCCTTCTGGTGTAATAGAGACTCTACCACTGAACTCGAAATCTAGCCGTCAAACCTCAAATATGATTTAGGCTTTCTACATATGCATCGTCCGGTGACTCTTGCTCCACTCCTGGCTCCTCTGCCATTGGTTCCTCAACTCTGGGGACCCCCCTACTTCACTCCCACCTTCTTCACTAGTAATCTCCACAACCTCCGGTCCAAGCGAATATATAATAGCTCTCCCTTGCCGTGTAAAGAAAGTGATGTATTAGTAGGACACCCTCCGTCTTTCCTTTGCTAGCGGTCCCTGTCCCTAGGGAGAAAGTGAACATGAATTTCCTAGGAAAGGAGCGAATCCTACAAGGTCATAGATATGGAAGGCATGTCTCCGGGGTCGCTTCCCTAGCTGAGCTGGACCCTACGAGGGTTCCCTAAAAGCCTTCTATACGAGCCCAGTGACATCGACCACCAGCCAGTGAGCGTTCTTGTTTATTGGTAAGCACCATCATGATGTCTCTGTAGCTTATGGGCCAGTAGTAGTAGCAGTCACTTATTTAGGTTTTCAAAGAAGAAGAGAAGTAGGCAAGGGCTGGTTAGCAGGACAAGCAAGTCAGTATGAGCAAGCTCTTTACCGGCATTCATAATATATAGATAGCTTCAAAAGGGGGGTAGGGGAAGTGAGACCTTCCTTAACCTTTCGGATTGACCAATGCACCCGCCGAGGACCTGATGAACATGACCATCTAGACATGGTGCACATGGTGGTCTTTAGATATGATGTCTTGCACTAAAGGAGAAGAAGAGCATGGTGCAGGTGCACCTCCGGAAACATAAACAATATGCAAAATGAAGAAAGTGCGTTAGTTCGAAAGAGGTCACCTTTCTAGGTGACATTGTGTCAGGAGCTGTAATTGCTGTAGATCCGGCCAAGGACGGTCCTGAAACGGGAGCAGCCAAGAACACCCACTGAGGTTTGGAGCTGAAGGTACTACATAATCTTTCTCAAGGACTTCATAGCCCTACCACTCACTCAACTTACTAAGAAGCAATTTCAGGAAGGCGCTATGCGATGTTCAGTCCGAGGGGTCACTGCATAGAGAGTATGCGGTATGCGGGGAGTATGCAGTTTTATGCGGTTTGGTATTTTTTATTATGAAAAATATAAATTAATATTTAATATTATGTTAATATCCCCAGTCGGGAGAGTATGTGGGGAGTATGCGGTTTTATGCGGTTTTATACGGAAGAGTATGTGGTTTTATGCGGGGAATATGCGGTTTTATGGGGGGAGTATGCGGTTTTATGTTATTATGCAGGTGGGGTTATTCAGTTTTAGATTAAATAAAAAAAGTTCTATCAGAAAAGCGCCCGAGTATGCGGCCACATAGGGGGTATACTCGGCCGAGTATGCGGGTCAACCCACATACATGGTCGTTTCATCATACTCGGAGCGGCAAGGCCCCCGAGTACGAGTATGCGACCGAGTATGCGGCTTACTCGGCCGCTTTTCTGAACACTGCTAAGAAGGATGTGAAATACGAGTGGACGGTGCGAGCACCTAAGAAAAAGGGATCCACATTTGATCTCGCTCGCCTCCTCCGGTTGAAAAGTCCGATTCGAGGAGGTAGGCCAGCAATGCCAAATACGAGAGACTCTTTCCTTTTCGCCTTTAGGAACGGGGATCTTCTTGTTCCGACAGAAGCTCATGAGCTGATTCTTCCAGTGTCCAAAGTCAGATGTATTTAAAGAAGGTAAGTTGACCTGCAAGCTGTGTCAAAGCAAAAGAATGACAAAGAAGCATGAGCTATCCCTGGAGGTACTGGAAGTACTCTGACCTTGTGAGGCTATAACTTGACTATGCCTCCAGTCACTACCCCAGCCTTCGACATCCCCCTACATTAGTCTCCTTAAAGATGAGGTACTCATAGTTAACCAAGTATGCATTCCCGCTTCCATCCCCGAGTTCCTGACCTTAGTCAGATAGTCAGTCCCAGTGCATGAGAGTGAACCAGCTCTCCCGGTAAATGCCTGGAGGTAGTTATTTTATATAGTCTTTCTAATTGGCTGTATCTCAGCTTTTCAATTCGAAGAAAGGGCTATAGTGACGTTTCTACCGTGCCAGAACTCAGGATTCAGGAATCTTCAAAGTCTGAGGAGGAGATTGAGGTTGGGCCTGTTCTTTCCTTGTCTGTCTAAGGACTGATGGCTAAGCCTTCTTCTCTCCTTTCACTCCCTTACCATATGCTTGTTCTTTAGCTTTTCAAATAGTTAGCTTTGCGCAGGAATCATGACATCATACTGGCAACGGTCCCTGATGATCGATCAGGGTCTCAAATCGCCTGGACTCTCCTATCAACTTCTTCTATCTATTATCTATACGGGATTCCGAACCTAGACTTTTTTTAGGATTCAGGACCCTCACGCGTATATATTTGCGAGAGTCTGCGAGTGACGACTTGTGGAAATTCAGACGAAGAGCTAACTAGCTCATGTAGCACAAAGATAGCTTGCACGCACCGGTCGTCTAGAGTTAGGGTGAGCGTCAAAGAGAAAGCGATGTAGCTTAAGGGTGGGTCCTTGCTGAGTCCTTTTTCAGATCTATCATATTAGCCCTTGCTTTCTTTATAATAAATCCGAGGTTGGTGGTACTGTGGATTCCCAAAAGCTGCTGAAGACTAGCGAGGAAGAGCTAGGAGTCGATGCGTACCTACTGGCGAGGTTCAGACTATTCTACTTCAGGAGATAGGACTCCTTTCCTTGGTTCTTGGTATTATCCTCGAAGCGGCGACATGCTGCGTCAACGGAATTGAGCTGGACTGGTGGATTATTAGCTAGTAGAGCTACATAATGGAGTGAAAAGCTTTTCCACTCCGTGCGAGATCTAGTACGTCAGGAGTGGTGAACTCGTAGACTTTCTACGTAATAAGCTCTTGCCTTCACCTATGTGTCTTATCCGCTATGATCTACTATTGTATCCTCCACATGTCTCGTGTGGTGAGTGGAGAAATCCATCCAATATCGACTTTTGTTTTGGGCTTCAAAAAACCCTCCCTAGGTCATTCATTATACACCGTCCCTTCTTGAAGAAGTCCACGATCGCCACTATGCTGCTTTCACTCACGTATGACACATTAGGTTTGAAGCTCTGTTCTTTGAGAGAGGTAGGAACGGAATGGGGACTGAGGTCGAAGAAGTCTATGGCCAAGTCCACAGGATGGTTCATTAGGGCAAATCATCACACGGTCAAACATAGGGCGAATCGCAGGTTCTGTTAGGGATCTGCCAACTAGGCTTTGGCCCTTGGACTGAGGCGTCGAAGAAGTGAGAAAGGATCAGTCGAGAGAAAGCTAGTGAAAGAGGCAGGATTTCAGGACCCGTCGAGGCATAGATGCGCACCTGTCGGGGGCGGCAGGGAAAGGCCCTACATCGCCACTCCTCAGGGAGGGGAGGCCATTTCTAGCTTCTTTCCTCCTCGTACTCTTTAAAATCAGAAGTGACATACCACTATCTCTTTGAAAGAAAGCCAGGCGTGCCTAGACGAGATTCTGTAGCAGTCAAAGACCTGGCGGAAGTAGATAGCGAGACCGAATTATATATAGCTGTGACATGAATCAACCATGAGAAAGGACTCCAGCCCTGGGCCTGCCAAAGAGGCTAATTTTCTCGGAGGGAGCAGAAGACCATGCGTGCCTCGAAGCTTGCTAGCATTTATGGACCTTATGAGGGGCAAGATTCAATTAGTCCTAATGCGCTTTACCAGGGACCGAAGCAGGATTGAGCTGAGAAGATGGAAGGCAGGAGGAGGAGCGGGAAAGAGTGAAGAGGATACGTTTGAGTCATAGTTCTCAGGTAGACGAGGTATTAGACTCGAGACACCTATATCTGAGCTAGCGGGAGAATTCCATCAATTCCCGTTGGTCTTTAAGGAATGACTCTAGCCTTCAATCCGATTTCATGCTAGTAACCCTCTTCGATCTCTGCGGAAGGGTAGGAGAAAAGCATCCCAGCGAGACACCTCGCTTGATCTTAGGCTATCGGTTCTATAATCTCAGTCGCGAGTCTTAGGGAAGTGGCATTTCTTTTCCCTTAGCCCCTTTCTTGAAATTCTTAATCAAATCTCTTTCTGAAGCCCCTATAACTAGATAGCAAGGTGCGAAGCGTGCCTAGATGAAAGTAAGAGGGAAAAAAATCCACAGTTCTTTTATATAGTTTGGATTTGAGAAGCTTGATATTGTTTTTTAGGTGTAATATATTGAAGAAAGAGAAAAAAGAAAAAGAGATGATCTTCCAACTAGTATATAAGTTAGACTTCTTCGCTCTAACTATCACTCTCATAGCCTCTCTCGCCGCATCTGGTATCGTTGTGGATTGAGATGAAAAGCAACAACCTACCCTTCTTACTCGCTTGCGTAGGCTTTCGCGAACGTAATTCAAACACTGGTTAGAAATTGCATCTTTGACATTAGAAGGCTTTTATAGTTGACTAATAGCTTACTTGCTTTCATCAACCCCGTGTAAAGAGCCCAGTGGCGACGAAGTGGGTCTCAACCTCTCTACGTGTCTTTTGCAATGAAACTTTTGTCACCTTCCATCCTCACCTGGAACCCCTCCTTCCTCTTCCCTCAGTGACTACGTCCCCTATCGGGCAGGACGATCAGAACCAAGATGCGATGAGGGGCGGATGAGACATAGGCGGCCTCAACCGTGGAAGCTGTTCATTCCGGATGCTACCTAATGCGCACACCGGGTCCCCTCAGGAACCGACATAGTAGCCATGCGCGGGGAGCTAGGGAAGGGTACGGGGTTCTCGTGATTAGCCTGTAGGCTCGAGGAAGCGCTAGTCCTTGCCTGTTCACTCAGTCTTCTACCTTTCCTTAGGACTTCTATCTAAGGCTGACCTCAACCACGGCAAGGCAGATATTGGAAAGCGGCCGGAAGGTTGAAGCGCAAGCTGAATGCAGGATAAGTTCTAGGGAGTCGAGTTTAGTGTTCATGAATGCCCGCCTATTCTAGTAGGGCGGGAATCAAAGGTCAACATCAGCCTTTTTGATTAAGATATTTGAGAGAAAAAGGCAGGAAAGCCAAACCCCTGATCAAATCATCCAAGCAATTCGACGCCCAGATATATAGTATCAGAGTCCGTAGCAAACAAAATAGGAAGAACCAAAAGATGAAACCTTTGGAAAGCGCCTACACCTAATGGCTTAAGTCGTTGTTCCCATTTCCTCGCTGACCCATCATGCGGAAGGTACGTCGTTAGAGTTAGTGCGCTCGCGCTCCACTCCTTCGACTGATTGTTCGCATCAGATTTCAGGTTATCTATTGCACTCCCCGATGGGGTTTCTTTTCAGCTTTCCCTCACGGTACTTGTACGCTATCGGTCACTGAGGAATACGTCAGGCGTCAGAGGGTGGCCCCCTTTCTCACTAAAAGCGATTGGAAGGATCGAACCATGTGAACGAATCTACAGGGCTATCACCTTCTTTGACCAGATCTTCCAACCTTTTCAAAAGTTCACTGTCCGACTGTACTATATATATAGAGATATATATGCCTACGCTTGCGCCTCAAGTTGTTGCTGACTTTGTACGAGTCCGGGTGCGCTACGACGACGGTGGACGACAGATGGGGATGCTTGCTGGTTTTACCATTCTTGTTTTGGAAATGCGCATTTTTCTGGGAATTCATTGAGAAATGGAACTTTCAGTGAGTCGGAATTCTCGTCTGACCTCTCAGCGATTGGGATTGAATTGATAAAAACTAGAACTCCCTACCATGTATCCAACCAGAAGAAAGCAATTTTCGCTCAATCGTGGATAGAGCTGGAATATATATGGGGGAACACAAAATGAAAGGCAGTTTATACGAAAGTGAGATTTTCCAAGAAGATTGTTAGGGAGACGAGTAGACGTCCAGCCAATCCAATAGAGAAGATCGACACATCAGAGCTATATCCTGTAATAGATTATGTGGGAATCGTTCTTCCCCCATATATAAGGTAGTTGGGGGTCAGGGGGAGAAGAGCCCACTCTTCCGAGTAGAAATGCAGAAAGCGATCCGCCTCTCCTCTCATATTCAAATCAAAATGACCTTTGATCTTGCGGATTTGTTCTACCGCATTTCTCTGCTCCCTCTCAAATCACGCGCATTGCATACCATTCTTCCATCAGACGTCTTGTAGGAAAAACCCACGCACGCTTTCTACAAATCTCTATATGATATAGATTCTCCTTTTGAGTCGAGGGGCAAGACGTCAGAGAGAAGAGATCAGAATATGATGAACCATGTACTAGAATGGCTATTCCTCACAATCGCTCCTTGTGACGTTGCGGAACCATGGCAATTAGGATTTCAAGACGCAGCTACACTTCTCCTGCAAGGAATAAATGACTTACTTCACGATATCTTTTTCTTCCTCATTCTGATTTTGTTTCTCGTATTATGGATGTTGCTTCGCGCTTTATGGCATTTCCACAAGAAAAAAAACCCAATCCCGCAACGGATTGTTCATGGAACTACTATCGAGATTATTCGGACCATATTTCCAAGTATCATCCCGATGTTCATTACCCTCCCATCATTTGCTCTGTTATACTCAATGGACGAGGTAGTAGTAGATCCAGCCATTACTATCAAAGCGGTGGGACATCAATGGTATTGGACTTATGAGTATTCAGACCAAGGAAGGAAATATCGGTATCGATATCGTTTCGATACAATGTCGATACCGATATATCGCCGATATATCGGCGATATAGCGGCGCATATCGCCGAAACCCGGTATCCATTAAGGCATTTTCTCCTGTCGATATCCGATATCGTCCATATCGGCGATATATCGGTGACCTGTCGATACCGATATATCGCCGATATATCGCGATATGGCGATCCCTGATTCAGACTATAATAGTTCCGATGAAAACTCCTTCATTTTTGACAGTTATACGATTCCAGAAGATGATCCACAATTGGGTCAATCACGCTTGTTAGAATGGAGAATCGAGTGGTTGTACCGGCCAAAAGTCATATACGTATGATTGTAACATCAACTGATGTACCTCATAGTTGTGTTGTACCTTCCTCAGGTGTGAAATGTGATGTTGTACATGGTTGTTCAAATCAGACCTCCATTTCGGTACAACGAGAAGGAGTTTACTTTGGTTAGTGCTGTGAGATTCGTGGAACTAATCATGCCTTTACGCGTACGCCCGGATACATAGGCTGACTGCTGAGCCCACTCTGGCTCAGCGACACCACCCGGGGTGCGATCCCCCCGAGAAGCAAGCTATTACAGCGAGCGGCTAGAGCAGTAGGGAGCCGAGGAGAAAAGCAGTAGATAAGATAGAAGAAGGGGCCAGGCTCTCGGTAGAGAAGAGGAGACGGTTAGGATAACGAACTTGAAATGCGGAGCCCGAGCGGTCGGCGAGCGAGTAGTTAGTGGCAAATAGCGACCGGGGTGATGTCATTCCTCTCTGCGGCTGGCACTCGAGGAACCACGAGGCACTCCATACAGAGCAAGCGACGTCGTCAGGGATGAGGCGCCCACGCAAGGACCTCAATTCTCCTCCAGAGGTCGAACCAAGGACCTATGGAAATTGGGTCCCCCCCGTCCCCATGGCAAGGCAACAATGTCCTGAGGGATGAGTTTAGAGGCCTTATAGTGGCACACACGAACCTCTATTTCTTTTTAGGTCATGCGAAAGGGGGCAATCCGACGATCTCTTTGTTATTCTACAAAGACGACGATCCGCTCCCCCCACTAGATAAGCTCTCTCTTCTTCCTTCCAAAGAACAAAGCGGTGAACGAAGGGCCGTCTCAGCAGAAGGAGAAGGACCTGCAATATGAAGAGCCCCGAGCCTTGATTTTCAGACGTCTTTCCCGAGTCCGGGATCCCTCAAAATCTAGAAGGGTGGGTAGGGCTTCCGCGACGAGCCTTCCCCCTCTAACCCCCCTAGGAAGGAGAGGGGCCAGCTTTCTTCTTCCTATACATACACCTTTGTTTCAGGGTGAGGCCCTTCCTGGGAATTTGACTTTCTTTCCCACCCTTCAATCGACGAAGGGAACAAGGAATGATTGCGATTCCGAAAAGAAATCAGACTCTCCGTATTGATGACGTGGCATGGGACGAGGCGAAGGGATTTTTGCTTTTTGAGAGTAGGGCGGCTTCCGCGCGAAGCAAATGGATTGGATTGAACCCCTGTGTGGACTTCCTTTTTTTGGATTAGGCCGGGATTTTCGGAGCTGGGAGCAACCCCCCTGGTGGAGAAGGTGCCGTTCTGATTGGGGAGTGTGTGCAGTATGAGCTGAAAGGCTCCCATACTGTTTGGAGGGCAGGGGGCTTCAATGTTCTTAGTTCAAACCTGACCCCTATCTATCGTCGTAGAAGCAGTTCCTTTGAAAGATTATGGTTCTCGGGTATCCAATCAATTAAGCCTCCAAACCCCCTATTAACTATTAGCCCGTGGGGAAGCCCCTTTTAGGCTAGATGGCTTCGCTCGCTCGCTCAGTTCGCTTGGACGCTCGTTTAGTAGACAACGAGTGGAGTGCAGGAGAATTCCTTTCCGTAGGGCGAGGCGTCAGTCAAGCATGGAACGAGAGAGTGCGTAGTAAAAACGATGCAAAGCAAAGTAGTTGATTGACTTGCTTCCGACGAAGCGGGACGTCTGTAGGCTTATATATAGTCAGAATCAGGTAGGAAGACTCCGGAGGCCGACCAGGGAGCGAGGGAGAAGCCAAGTTGTCAAAAGGAGAGCAATCCTCCTCGCAATAGCAAACAACCCGCTTATAGCCCTTTTCTTTTTCCTCTGGAGGTATACTGGCGGAGCAGGAAGATAGGCAAAGGGGGAAGCGGCTAGAACTTCTCCTCCCTTTAGTAGCACTATTGAGAAGGCCGGTGTCATACCGCGGATCAAGCGATTAGAAACTCATGTCAGGAGTTGGTTAGCTTATGTCTACGGCCGCTATTCCTTATCAACAGAAGCGTGCTTTAGGATCGAAAGATGACCTCAACACAAGTCCTCTTCTTCCTCCTCTACGTTCCGCTTCGAGTCGTTGGATGAGGATTCGAACAAGAAACGTCGGACCTCAGGGGATGTAGTAGCATTTGCCGCGGCGAAAAGTCAGAAAGCGTGTTGCCACATGGGTATCAGACTGTTGTGGGAAAGTTGCGGCAGGTACAAGTACAACAACAACAACAACAAAGCCTTTTCCCACAATTCAGTAGGGTCGGCTACATGGATTCTTCGCCTCCATTCAGATCTATCTTGAGTCAATCCCGAGCTTATATTCACAAAACTAAGATCCCTTCGTATGGTTTCTTTCCAACACTTCTTGGGCCATCCTCGCCCTCTCTTAGCCGGCTCAACATCCCAACACTCGCATCTCCTAACTGGTGCATCAGCTGATCTTCCTTGCAAATGTCCAAACCATCTTAAGCGATTTTCTCGCATCTTATCCTCGATCGGAGCTACACCAACTTTCTTTCTGATTACATCATTCCGAATCCGATCTTTACGTGTGTGTCCACACATCCACCTTAACATTTTCATTTCTGCTACATTCATTCTTTGTACATATTTATAGTTCACAGGCCAACATTCGGATCGATAAATCATAGCAGGTCTCACGTCTGCTTTGTAAAACTTTCCTTTAATTTTTAAAGGAATTTTCTTATCACAGAGAACAGCATAGGCTCCTCTCCACTTTAGCCAGCCGGCATTTATTCTATTAGTAACATCTCCATCAATTTCCCCATCATGTTGCAGAATAGATCCCATATATCTAAAGGAATCTCTCTTCTGAATGTTATCGTCACCAATCTTCACCTCGATTCCTTCACCATTGCTTCCATCAAAGTTGCACTCCATATATTCCGTCTTAGCCCTACTTATACGAAATCCTTTAGTCTCCAAGTCTCCAACTCATGTCTCCAGACCTCAAGCTTCTCATTTACTCCATCTCTAGTCTCGTCAATTAACACAATATCATCAACAAATAACATACACCAAGGTAACTCATCCTGAATGTGACTTGTCAACTCGTCCATAATCAAAGTAAAAAGAAATTGACTCAAAGCAGAACCTTGATGTAAACCAATGTTGATGTCAAAATATCCAGTCTTCCCAGACGAGGTCCTTACACAAGATAAAGCCCTATCATACATGTCCTTTATGAGGTTAATGTATAGGACAGGTACTTGTCTTTTATCCAACACTCTCCACAATATCTCTCGTGGGACATAATCATAAGCCTTCTCCAAATCAATAAAGATCACGTGGAGGTTCTTCCTTTTAGCTCTATAGATCTCCATTGTTCTCCTCAGCAAATGGATGGCTTCAATCGTTGAGCGACCTGGCATAAATCCGAATTGGTTTTCTTTTATGTTGGAAACTTGCCTCAACCTTCTTTCGATCACACGTTCCCTAATTTTCATAGTGTGACTCATAATCTTGATACCTCTATAATTTGAACAATTTTGAATGTCTCCTTTATTCTTATAAAGAGGCACCACGATACTCCTCCAATCTTCAGGCATTTTCTTGCTTCGCCAAATAACATTGAATAGATTCGTAAGCCAAGTCAAACCACGCTCACCTAAAACTCTCCATACTTCTACAGGGATGTCATGCGATCCTACACCTTTAACCTTCAAAGCCTCCTTTACTTCCTTTCTTTGTATCCGTCTATAGCTTGCACGATTCAAGTAACATTCACTACAAGCTAGATCACCCAAAGTGATCTCTCTATTTCCTTCCCCAATAAAAAGTTTATGGAAGTACTGCTCCTACCTAGTCTTTATATCTTTCTGAGTAACAAGCACATGACCTTCCTCGTCCTTAATGCATCTTACTTGAGAAAAGTCTTTGGTCTTTCTTTCCCTTGCTTTGGCCAACCTGAATATATCCTGCCTGGAAAGCCAGTGATTTTAGTGCATCGTACTTGCGGCAGGTACGAGTGCAGTTGTAAAACAGAGGGAAAGACCTCTGAAAGTGATTCCCTAGTTGTTCGCAAGATCAGCCCGGAAAGCCAATGATTCTAGTGCAATATATTCGGGCCTATAATAGGAGGAGTCAGAGTGCCTCACTTCAGGGATGAGAGCGGGGGATGGAGCCAGGGAAAGATGAGATTCCAAGCATGATAAGCGTATAAGAGAAAGGAAGAGCATAAGAGTGGGATCAGAGCTATTACCCAAGCTTCCAGGTGAGGGGCAGAGAGGGAAGTCTTTGGCGAGTTCGACAGTCGTCGGAAAAGGACAAGGGAAAAAGCCAATGACTTATAGATGGTCGACTTCCTAGCTTAAGTCACTATCCTCGACCCTCTTGCCAGAGCGAGCAGGGCTGGGGAGCAGAGGAAGAACTGAAAGACTAGTGTCTCAACCGACCTGAATAAGGGCCTCGATTTGGTAGAGATTATCCCATAAAGATTCACTTATCTTCAGATAAAGTCCACTTGTCCTTGGTCAAAATCCACTTATCTCAAAGTAAGGTCCACTTATGCGGATAAGGATTTGAAAAAATTGCATGCGTGTGGGTTTTTCGAGCTTTTAACGAATCCAACCTGAGCGAACCTATGATTGTTAGGTTCGGTTCGTTTATTTAATCGAGCATAAACTTATGTTCAGGTTAGGTTCATTTTTTTAATCGAATCTGTTGGGAAACGTGAATGAGATGATCTATTCCACAGCCCTAGGCTCTCTTATATAGGAGAGTAGCCTATGGGTAAATTACATAAAGAGAATGGAAAGAAAAATAAAATAACAAAGAGATACAAATAGCTCATATGCGTCAACACTCCCCCTCAAGATGGAGCATAGATATCAATCATGCTCAGCTTGGACGCACACTTCTGGAATGGGCCTCTAAGTAATGCCTTGGTGAAAATATCAGCAGTCTGATTCTCTGATGTGACGTGAGATGTAGCAATGAACCCCTTCTGAATCATGTCACGTATGTAATGACAGTCGACCTCAATATGCTTGGTCCTTTCGTGAAAAGCTGGGTTATTTGCAATAAACAAGGCGGCCTGATTGTCACATTCCAACATCATAGGAAGAGGTATGTCAAGACATAGATCTGCAAGTAAGGATTTCACCCACATCATTTCTGTGCTAGCCTGGGCCATAGCCCTATATTCTGATTCAGCACTGGATCTAGCTACTACTGTCTGCTTCTTGCTCTTCCACGAAACTATAGCATCTCCAACATAGACTGCAAACCCTGATGTTGACTTCCTGTCCTTGGGGCATCCTGCATAGTCTGCATCCGCACATGCTGTGACATAGATCTCCTTTCCTTTCTTAAATAGCAAGCCTGCACCTGGAGATGATTTTAAATATCTCAGAATCATGTGTATTGCATCCATATGGACATGACGTGGTTGCTCCATGAACTGGCTCACACGACTCACTGCAAACGATATATCAGGTCTAGTGATCGTGACATACAGTAATTTGCCTACCAGTTCTCTGTACCTTCTCTTGTCCACCTCTTCTGTGTCATCATCATACAGCTTCATGCTAGGATCCATTGGTGTCGTAGCAGGTCGACACCCTAGCATACCTGTCTCACTCAGTAGATCTGTGACATACTTCCTCTGTGTCATGACTAATCCATATGGATTTCTAGCAAATTCCAGCCCCAAAAAATATCTAAGGACTCCCAAGTCCTTGGTGACAAACTCGGTCCCCAGCCTTTCCTTTGCCTGCTTAATGCCTTGGTCATCATCACCTGTAATCAAGATATCATCAACATAAACCATGATTACAATGATACCTCTCGCCGTCTTCTGCACGAACAAGGAATGATCAACATTGGAGCGTTTATATCCTTGTTTCTCAAAGAGGTCTGAAAGCTTCTGAAACCATGCTCTGGGGCTCTGCTTAAGGCCATAGATGGCCTTATGTAATCTGCAAACCTTGGAACACTCCCCCTCAACAGCAAAACCAGGTGGCTATTGCATATAGACTTCCTCCTGCAAGTCTCCATACAGAAATGTATTCTTCACGTCCAGTTGATAGAGTGGCCAGTCTTTAGCAACCGCAACTGATAACAGGATCCGTAGAGTGGAATGACGCGCCACTGGAGAGAACGTGTCAAGGTAATTTTCCCCATATGTCTGTGTGAAGCCTCTTGCAACTAGGCGTGCCTTATACCTGTCAATGGAGCCATCTGCATTGTGCTTAACTGTAAATACCCACTTGCAACTCACCGGGCTAACACCTGTAGGCATAGGAACCAAACTCCAGGTTCCTCTAGACTGAAGAGCCGCCATTTCCTCTTCCATTGCTAGCCGCCATCTAGCATCCTGCAAAGCATCATGATGGTTCCGTGGAATGTCTGTAGATGAAAGTGCCAATGCAAACGTCCTGAAGTCTCCAGATAGCCTCTCAAAAGACACAGCTGCTGATAATGGATATTTGGCACAGCTCCTCTTCGGCTTGCGTAGAGCGATTGGAACATCCAGATCATCTATACCATCACCATGCTCCTGTAATGTATCCTGCTGAGAAATGTCGTCAGATCCATCAACATTAATATTTTCATTACATACCATAGGCGAGCTAGTTGACGGGTCAGAACCATGAGCTGGAGGAGGCCTGCGGGTATAATGGAGAGGTAGCGGGGATACTATTGATGATGGTGGCGGTGGTGGTGGCGGTGGCGGTGACGGTGGTGTTTGTGGCAATGGTGATGGTGGTTCCATGAGTACGGCATCGGGAAGTGTAGGTGGTGGTTGCATGTTTCCAGATTCTGAAAAATACATCACAGATTCAAAAAATGTAACATCTGCACTGATCATATACCGCCGACGCACAGGATCAAAACACTTGTACCCCTTTTGGGTTCTGGAGTACCCCGCAAAGACGCACTTGACAGCCCTAGGAGAGAGCTTTGTCAGTACCTGGCGACAACTGATGGACAAAAGCGACTGACCCTAACACACGAGGAGTAAGAATAAACAAATCCTTGTCAGGGTAAATAAGTGAAAAAGGAATTTGTTCATTCAAGACAGACGAAGGCATACGGTTGATAAGGTAACATGCAGTAAGGACTGCATCACCCCAGTAAGAGTACGGAACATGACTCTGAATAAGAAGTGACCTGGTGACATCAAGTAGGTGACGGTGTTTTCTTTCGGCAACCCCATTCTGTTGAGACGTATGAGCACACGATGTTTGGTGAATAATCCCTTTTGAGGAGTAGTAATTGGCTAGAATGTTGGTACACAATTCCAAGGCATTATCACTTCTCACAATCTTGACAGATGTAGAAAAAACGTTTTGAATTTCATTTAGAAAATGGATAATAATATTTCCAGCTTCAGATTTATTTTTCATTAGAAAGACCCATGATGCTCTAGAGAAATCATCCACAAATACAATATAAAACCTGTGTCCCTGGTGATCGGGAACACGACTTGGACCCCAGACATCGACATGAAACAACTCAAACCTGGAGTTACTACTCCGACCTTGACTACTGGGAAAAAACGACCTGTGATGTTTTCCCAACTGACATGCCTCACACTGGATAGATGTGTGAGGGAGACTATAGGGAAGGACTAGACGCAACTTCTGAAGCGGTAAATGACCAAAACGCAGATGCCACAGGAGAGGAGATACTTGTCCAGCGGGAGAAGATGTGATTCCGGCAAATGGGGTCTGGTTCAGACGATAAAGTCCTCCTTGCTCATAGCCATGACCAATCACGTTGCCCGTACGGATGTCCTGAAAAATCAAAGAAGATGGATAAAAAATAGCTCGACATTGGAGATCCTTCGTAATCTGACTAATTGACAACAGATTCATAGAAAAATGCGGTGCATGTAAAACATTCTTGAGCTGCATAGAGGATGTTAATCTAATCTCCCCCTGACCCGTGATAGGGGAGTGTGTGCCATTGGCAATCACTATTGTCCGTCCTGGAGGAATCTGAGTATATCCTGTAAGTAGACTCTGGTCGCCACATAGATGATGTGTAGCGCCCGAGTCCATGATCCATGGCAATGTATCCGATCTACTACTGTGGAGAGCAAGTGTACTACCTGAAGTACTCGTAGAGGCAGAAGCAGAAGCAGCAGCATCAGTATGATTCTCTGTCGACGGTGCTGTGCCAGATGGTGGTATAATGCCCCTAAGATGGGCAACCAGATCATCAAATCGTTGATCCAGTGTAGCTGCAGACGGGGGTTCTATTTGCTCAGCGGCTCGTGCAGATGCAGGGAATCCATGCTTCGAGTAGCATGTGTCTTCGGTATGTCCTATTCGGTGACAATAGGAGCATGTTGGCCTAGTGCGGCCACCCCTTCCACGAGGAGTACGCCCACGGCCCTGGTGATGAGGACCACGACCTCTGTTGGCCGCCATAGCTGAGGGATTCTGACTCGCGGCTGCTGAAGGTACTGTGATCCTACTCAATCTGTGAAAAGCCTCCTCCATGGGAGGAATAGTCGAGTCCGCCAAAATCTGTGAACGTGCTGCCTCATACTCTGGATCAAGTGCAGCGAGAAATACCCCCACCATAGTAGCATTCCTGTATGTCTTCTGTTGTTCTGGCGTGACGGTAAGAGGCATGAAGCTATAGAGCTTCTCGAACATCCCTCTCAATGATGTATAGAGAGAATGCAAAGGACGGCCGTTCTGCTTTATCGTGAATATATCATGTTGTAGTTGCAGGATCTTCGTCTCGTTCTTTGCCTGAGAATATGTTGCGGCTAGGATATCCCACATGTCTTTGGCTGTAGGCTGATGTAGAATGTCATTGGCGATTTCAATGGCCAATGTGCCTGATAGCCACACCTTGGCATATGCATCATCGGCCTCCCATGAGGCATAAACTCCAGTCTTCTCTGCAGGCTCGGGCTCGGTAAGAATGTGCTTCTTACCTGTAGACTTCATCATACTCATGAACTGCATTGCCCACAGTTCATAGTTCGTACCATCCATCTTGACAATGGGCGCTGGACCACGAAATGCGCCCATAGATGGGATATCTGCCTTGCTTTCTGACATGCTGGAAAACTGGAGCGACTGAGAGGATATAGTCTCTGTCTACACTGACATAGATGGGATTAGTTGCGTGTGTAGACTTCAAGCAACTAACCCCATGTAGATCAGGAGCTGTGCCCTAGGGTTTTGGGACTTAGGGCACGCACGCACGTGCGAGAAGCACGCACGCACCTGGAGGATCACGCACGCGCTGGAGTGCTCAACTGGAGAATCACGCGCGCACTAGCGCACGCAACTGTGCGCGTGATAGTGCGCACAATCGCGCAGGAGGCTATGCGCGCGAAGAGGCTATGCGCGCGAACAGGAGCGCGCGACTATGCGCGCAGGCGATGCACGGGGCTGTGCGCAGGCGTGCGGTGATGCTCGCACAGGCGCACGATGCTGTGCGCAGGCGTGCGGCGATGCACACAGAGGCTATGCGAGAGGCGATGCGCACAGGCGCGAGAGGCGCGCGAGAGGCGATGCGCACAGGCGCACAGGCGATGCGCGAGAGGCGATGCGCGAGATCCCTGCGCGGAGGTGGTCGCCGATCGGCTAGGCGGCGCCGATTCGAGAGAGGGAGAGAAGAGAGGCCGGCAGGTGGGGTTAGGGTTAGGGTTAGGTTTCGAGAACTCCGGTCTAGGACCGTCGCTCTGATACCATGTTGGGAAACGTGAATGAGATGATCTATTCCATAGCCCTAGGCTCTCTTATATAGGAGAGTAGCCTATGGGTAAATTACATAAAGAGAATGGCAAGAAAATTAAAATAACAAAGAGATACAAATAGCTCATATGCGTCAACAGAATCTGAGTCGGATTTTAGTGAGTCGAATCTGAGCGAATATCGAACTTGAGAATTTTATGATGCTCCTAGTCGCATGGGAGATCCCTCCTGCGGTGGAGGTGATGTGATGCAGCGTGGACTTGACATATAGGGCCATCTATTTAATTAATTTGTGGCCGTTAATTTTATTTACGTTTTTTTAAGTTGTCGTGTCTTTAATTAAATAAACGAGATCGTCTGTGATCTCCAGTAATTAGTTGTGGATTTGATTTTCGAATTAGTCGGTTAATTAGTTAGAGTCCAATTAGGATAATTAGTTGTCGATTTAAATTAGTTTATTATTTTTGTAATCACATCCCTCCTATATAAAGGGATGAGGGTCCAATGTTTTTAGACAGTTCAGTTTGATAATTAATTGAGAATTACTCTCTACCCCCTCTCCTCTCTTCCCCTCGCGGTCTACGCGTTCTCCCTCCTTCAACCTCGCGCAACAGGCGTGTTCTTCTCCTCAACCCTTCTATTTTCTCCACAAAAATCCACCGTTCAAAAAAAATATTATTTTTCGCCGTCGCCAAAATCCAATCCGCATCAATTGGTATCAGAGCATGGTCTACAGATCGTCCTCACAATCTGACGATCCGTACCGACATGCGCGCCGACCTACGGCGAAACACCATCATTCGGAGCGTAAACGGCGAGCCGAAGAGGACTTCCGGGCAAAATGTCAAGAATTCATAGCCATATGTCGAGAAATGATAGCTGAATCCAAAGCTATACGCGCTGCCAGATCGAAGGCTTCAGCAACACCAGTCGCCGACACTGATTTTGACGAAGAACACCAAGAAAACGGCACCGTCCACGACAATTCGCCCGCTGTCCAGCACCTCCGAGATCTGATTCCGCCACCGGAATCGATCCCATCGGCCCCTCCGACCGTCCCGGCACGATCCCACCCATCCCAGGTAACCCCCTACCTTCCTCTCCCTCGCCACTGGCCGTTTCCCCCTGCCTCCGCGTGTTGCTTTCCCTTCCAAACCCCAACCTCCCGCGGCCTGCCGATACCGCCCCTCTCCCCGTGCGCCCAACCCCGCGACCTCACCTCACCGCACCGCCTCTTCTCTTTCACCCACCTCTCGATCCCGCACCCTCCCCTTTCCCCCGATACCCTTCTTTTCCCGCAACCCTACTTTCTTCCCCTACCGCCGCCGCCCTCCCCTCTCCTCCCTCTCCCTCCCGCCGCCTTCCCCCGGCCCTCCTCCTCTTCCTGCGACTCGCCAGCCCATCCTCGCCATCCTCCCTATCCCCCACCTGCGCCTCGCCGCCTAGGTGCGACCCTCCCCGCCGCCTTCGCCCTCCCCTACCCCGCGCCCAGCGCCCAGCGCGCCAGCACCCCATCCCTCCCGCCGGCGCCTCCTCGTCCCTAGCCCCTTCACGCCATCGCCGCCACCTTACACTCGCCGCCCCTGTCCCTCCCCTTGATCCCCGCGCCGAGCCACGCCCTCCCCTCACGCTGCGGCCACCCAACGCCCCTGCCGACCTTCCCGCGGCGCCTCAAATCTCGAAGGCCCGCCTCCCCGCGGCGCCACCTCCCCTGGTCGCGTACCATACACGTGAAAGACAGGAACACCATAACAAAAGGGGCGATGACCAAGGGCCACGAATCTCGTAAGATGTGGGATTGGGAACCAATTCGGGCAAATTACAAAATAAATCCCCCATACAAAAGTTTTTTTTCGAAAGGGGAATGCAAGACATCTTCTTACGAAAAGTGCTTAAATGAAGGGGTGCGAAATTTACGCCCAAGCCCCCAGCGGCAAAAATATTTAAAAAAGAAGGCTGCAAATCAGAAATCTGGGGACCCTCCTTATCCAAATAGGACTAAGGCCTTGGGCTTCCCCTATATAAGGACCCCATGGCTTCTTTCCTTGGATACATCTCCCCTCCTCTCCTTGTGTCATTGCTTTGCCATGGATTTTCCAATGGCCATGTTGTTCATGCCTAATCAATTCTTCGATCATCACAAGAAGGAGACAACAATCAAGAAGACGCCGCCGTTCACACCACACATGTTCTTCAACCACGAAGGCCGCGTCACCCACGCCGCGTATGGATCCCGCCATTCGCTCCACACCAATTCTTTCAGAAGTTGACTAAGCACGCAGATTCAACATCCAAGCCTGCAGATCCAACAATTCGTCAGGAGACGAATTTTTAAAGCGGAGGAGAGTTGATGCAACGTGGACTCGACATATAGGGCCATCTATTTAATTAATTTGTGGCCGTTAATTTTATTTACGTTTTTTTAAGTTGTCGTGTCTTTAATTAAATAAACGAGATCGTCTGTGATCTCCAGTAATTAGTTGTGGATTTGATTTTCGAATTAGTCGGTTAATTAGTTAGAGTCCAATTAGGATAATTAGTTGTCGATTTAAATTAGTTTACTATTTTTGTAATCACATCCCTCCTATACAAAGGGATGAGGGTCCAATGTTTTTAGACAGTTCAGTTTGATAATTAATTGAGAATTACTCTCTACCCCCTCTCTCTTCTCTCTTCCCCTCGCGGTCTACGCGTTCTCCCTCCTTCAACCTCGCGCAACGGGCGTGTTCTTCTCCTCAACCCTTCTATTTTCTCCACAAAAATCCACCGTTCAAAAAAATATATTATTTTTCGCCATCGCCGAAATCCAATCCGCATCAAGTGGCAGCTCTCTAGAGGAGGACGATCGAGGTGGTCAACGAGCACAGTGCCGTATCTGTTGCACTGGACATTCCAGCTGTGGCTATGATGGCAGATGCTTTCCCGCAGAGGATGGTAGTGATCATGCAAGAGAGTGGGCCCAAGATAATGTCCAGAACCGCTAGAGTGCAATAGGCCATGAGTGGTGATGATGTTGGATATGACCATTTATTTTGGGATAGTCTATACCAAAATAAAACCTACTTATCTCATAAATATTCACTTATCTTCAGATAAAGTCCACTTATCCTAGGTCAAAATCCTCTCATCTCGAAGTAAGTTCACTTATGCGGATAAGGATTTGTAAAAATTGTATGTGTGTGTGTTTTTTGAGCTTTTAACGAATCGAACCTGAGTGAACCTATGGTTGTTAGGTTCGGTTCGTTTATTTAATCGGGCCTAAACTTGTGTTCAGGTTCGATTCATTTTTTTTCCGAACCGAATCTGAATAGAACTTTTAGCGAGCCAAATCTAAGCGAATATCGAACTTGAGAATTTTCTGACACTCTTAGTTGCATGGGAGATCCTTCCTGCGGTGGAGGTGATGGCAACTCTCCAGAGGAGGACGCCCGAGGTGGTCAACTAGCACAATGCAATATCTATTGCACTAGACATTCCAGCTGTGGCTATGATGGCAGATGCTTTCCAGCAGAGGATGGTAGTGCGCGCAAGATAATGTCCGGAACCGCTAGAGAGTGCAATAGGCCATTTAGAGGTGATGATGTTGGAGCGAGGTTTGGGATGATGTTCTCCTCAATGAACTTGGAGGAGAGCATGCTTATGGGGGATCTCCGTCCAGATGGAGGATGGAGTTACGTTGGTGTTGGTGGAGGAAGAGGTGATCAATGTCGGGAGATTAGCCGGACTTGGGTGATATTTTCCCTAACACCCTCAATACTCCTATAAAGGTCGAAGGTGAATCAACTTTATAGCTGTGGGCTTGTTTGAGAGCTGTTGTTGATGGGCTGAAGATGAGCGGCATGAGGAGGAAAGTGAAGGACTTGCATTGGGACACTGTATATTAGGTGGACCTGAGGAGGATTTGATTGTGGTATGCTGTTCTTGAACAACACATTAAGCCTTCCTCGAGACCATGGATATTGAGGTCGGGCTCTCTGCGGTAGAGAGAGATGCATAGTGATGGCATGTGAAGGTGGTTCTGTCAGAGAGAGATAACATAGCATGTGGATTGGGTTTCCAATGCTGATGTGTCAATTTAAATGGGAGAGGCAGCCATGGAGGGAGGAAAATATGGGTTTAGCTACAGCCGGATGAAGCTCTCCTCCCCATCGTCGCCGTCCGTGCATCTTGATCGGACCGTCAATGCCCAAATACCACCAGCCTTCCGATTTCCCCCAACAGCTGCTCATCGGTTGGTCTTGAATCACGACCGATCTTGCGAGGACTGTGAGGGAATCAAGGACCAAAGAAAGTAAATCATGTAAGGGCCAAGGGCAAGGTTTATAAATGTGATATTATTTAAAGTGGAAAATTGTCAACATTTAACGTTTTTCGTCAACGTTAACGAAGAAATTGGATGGAAGTTAACACCGGGTTATGTCATGTAAGAGTTAAGTATAATTCAGGGTTATAGGTGTAATTTGCAATTATTGAGGGTTATGTACATACTAATGAAAGCATGCATGGTTATGGGTTAAAACTCCCACTTTAATCACATCTTCTTTTATTAACCATATTTGCTATATAGACAATACATGTATCATAGTTCAAACATGTGCATAGCTGTGCGTGATACTTATTAAACTCCTTTGTGATAATTTACAATACATGCCTTATGAGGGGCAGGAAAAATATTTCTTTATATAGGAAAAGATGAAGCGAAGGCTATTGGCAGTTGAAAACTGGAGTCGAGAGCCTGATACTTAGTTATTAGCATGACTAATATTATCTAGAAACAGTATATAATAATGAATCTGATCTCTCTTGGGTATTAAAACCGAAGGACCCGAACACTGCAGGTAAGGACAGAGATACTAGTGCATAATATCTTCAGCATCCTCATCTGGGAAGCATTGCAGTTCTTTGCATCAGAACAGAAATTGTAGGGGTCCCCACTAGAATTTTTGGGCTTGCACCACCTACCCCATTATCATTGAAAAATAGAGAGAAGTGTTTTTCTCTTGTCCAAAGTGGGTGAGGACCGGTTAATTAACGTGAATTGGTTAATTAACGTGAATTCGTAACGTAGAACTTATGCCACGTAGTCCTCTAATGTCAGTCTAATGACTCTAATTATTAGGAGGTTTATTTATTATGTAAATGAGAGGTGGCCATTCTTAATTTTGATTGACTTGAGCCGTTTCCTGTCATTATTCTTCCGTTTCTAACTTTTTTACATGTGAATGATCAGGGCTCCAAAGGCTGCAGCAATGATACTCAACTTTACTATTGAGGATAATGGCGCATCCCTCACCATGTAGTCATTTGGGTGTGAAAATATCGGACTTGCTGATTCCTATTTGAGAAATGAGATGTAGGACAATTCAACTCACGAAGTGCAGTTGCACATGGATATAGGAATACTGATTTTTTTGATGAAACTTATGTATGCGTTATTTTCCATCTCATCCTCATCACCTTTTCGGTTATACTCTAGCGATATTCATCAAGCTTCTTTGAAGGGCAAAATCGTATCAGCGAAAGTGGCACCATTGATGGCACCATGGTATGTTTCTTTAATATTCTGAGTCTGTTTATGGCTTTAGCAGAGAAGATTAGAAGTTATTTAGTGATTAATCTCAATGGCAGTGCTAGATTCACCTGGACAATAACATGATGCTTATACCGACCATCGAGGGATTGATCTAAGTGTAGATTCAAGAGTTGAGACAGCATCCAGGTTCTTCGCTTCTTCGACACTTTGGTTCCATTATGTTTTGTTAATTGTTCAGTGCCAGGCTTGCCATGTTTTTGTAAGCTGCTTTTTGATATAGAGAACAGTACTGAAAAATGAAAAAGTGATTGTGCCAAGGATTAGCTGAAGCCTGAAGATAAATGTAACCAGTTGTATAACAGGAAAACGAAGATGGTGCAAAAAATATTAACCAGTCAAACCCATTTTTATTGCAACAGAAAGTACATGATGGAAAACAAATCCAATTTACGGATGGTAGAGCACAGACTGCTTTTCAATCTTGTGGAGTAAACCGTAGCTCCAACCTCTCCGTATGTGACATAGCCACAGTGACGAGAGGGATGCAATTGGGTAAGTTTATTAGCACTCTCTTTGGACCCCCACAAGCATAGAGCTTGTTCCTTTCTCTTCTATAGCTCAACATTCCAAATTGCTCCGTCCCCTTCTCCACACATGTTGTGCACCTCCTTCATCCGCTCGACTGACTTGCATACTCCGCTGCATGACCAATCAAAGGATGCCACACATACGTTCCCTTCTTTTGTCTTCGCGTCACAATCTGTTCACCCATGACCATAGCAATCAGTCCTCCCATATACCCTACTGTGCAGTCTATAAAGGTGCACAAGATTGCATTTTTGGTTTGATTCAGGTCGGATTCGTACCTGGAGGGGTTCCACAGCACATGGATCTTTCATCAACATGCTCGACTTCGAGGCCGAAGAGCCAAGCACCTAGTGTGACATCCTCATTAGCATACCTGTGCAAGATGGGCCTGCGAATAAAGACATGTTAGATACTAGTGTCTCTATAGCTGAGTGATGAAAAGGAAAAAGAGGAGGAATATATCTATATTGATTACGCATTGATGGAGATGTAAGTGGCTAGATCTTTTGATATGGCGTATATCTGGCCGGTTGCGTGCCTGAAGTACTTGTTCCCTTCCTCTCCAAACTTCCAAAATTCTGGTTCGTGGTACTTTACTCCCCTGTGAAACATTATGTTTTTCAATGGAAGCAACTAAGAATATGTGTTGTCTTGAAGTTCAAGTTGGATATTCGCTTACTTCTGGGAGAGAACCGGACCAGATTTCATGCAGCCAATGTACATGCGAGGCTTCGTACGATACTTAGCCAATGTTGTAGTAAGCATGCCTTTTGTTCGGATTCACAGGTATACGAGATACTCCATTATGGTCAGTATGTGAATTACTGTATTGGATGAAAACTGGACAGACTCATGTATATATTCGTACCAAGATTTACGTGCACATCGTCATCGACCTTCACGTAGAAATCTGCATCCCACAGGGAGACAGCAGTGGAGAAGTAAATCCTAGTCTTGGAAGATAGTTCGAGGTATCCTTCAACATGATCTAATCTGAGGAAGTCCTTGTTCTTTGCGTCCTCCATCTCGATCTGGCGGTCTAGGATCCCGCCTGGAGTCGAGCTATGCCCGATCACAAATCGGATCACCACCCCCTTTTCTTTCTCCAGCTTCTTTAGGTTTTCTCCTGCTCATTTGCCCGGAATACTACATTCTTAACGGAAGTTGGGCAGTTAATTGATTAATAGACCCATTTTGGATTGCTTTTGTTTATCTCTGATTGTTTTTATAGTTAGATCACCTCTTAACGGTTTTGGATTAGATATGTTTCAAATAATATTCTGATTAGGATAGGTGTAGGGACTGACCTCTGGGGACCCAAGTTTCTCGGAGAGAATCACGACGCTTTTTACTGCTGAAGGCTGTGTTGATGCCGATAACGACGAAGGCCTTCTGGGGAGCTCGATGACCGCCTGCAGTAAGGGCCTTCGCTCTTGTTGCTGACAACTCCATTTCTAGAGTTGATATTGACTTGTCCAGTGACCTGCAGAAACAGTGCACGTACTGGTAATCTCTTGTCATTGCAAGCATGCAGGTATGCCTCAATACCTCAATTTCCAACCTAAGGTTAATTAAGCCATCTAATAATCGACAATTTTCCATTAAACGCATACAAGTAAATTCTGATATTTTTTGATTTTAAAAATGTATGTTGAAGTGATGCTTATAAGATTACTGAAGCGCTTGATGGGTCCTTTCCACTTCGCCAATTATGTTCCTCGGATCTTCTTCTCCTAATCTCTGTAATCAAATAAAAGAAAACGATCAACAACCCACACTACAATTAGACGTATACATACATTATCTCAGATAAAATTTTTACATACGTACCCTCTTGTCTTGTGTAAACTTGGGAAAGGAGGCCCGGACCCGTGTATCCTGCGGGCCGACTCGCAGCTGCCCACTGAAGAGCAGCCCTACGAAGAAGCTGGCGATGCATAGTGCAGCGATGGCCTTCACAGTCAACGGCTTCCCACGCATCTTCTTTTCGGATTGTGGCTGCCTCTCGTTCACGGCCTTCACGTAGAGAACAAGAAGAAGGATGCAAGGGCCCAAGATAAGAACCTCGACGCCCATGCGAAAGATAGCGGAATGAAAGGGGGTGAAGGGTTTATATAGCACATACCATCATGTCTGCTGCGACAGCTTGTGTAGCTGAAGAGAATCCTGAGAAGGACTGGTTTAAGAGGAAACATGGCGTTAATTAGGCTTTGCAAGGACCGATATATATAAATATTAATGATGGGATAATTAGGTAGTTACTGGTTATGATAGCTTCGTACACGTGAGATGTCAAAGCATCATGGACCTATATCGGTGATTAAGGAATGGAAGCAGAAGGAACAATCGGAAAGCCGGTAACATTTGGTGAATGGAGACTATACATATGTTAGTTGTGTGGACCTATGAATGCTTTGCGAGAGATTAAGCAAAACACGACGAGGCCATTAATTACGTGCATCATGCTCATGCATTTCCCTCCATTACACCCGATTTTGAGCAGATGTTGCATCGATTACTTTAATTCCTTCAAATAGTAACAACCTTTGATAGGTATGTTAGCGGGTTCGGTTTGCGACTGGGTATCGATATTCCTAAACCCATACTCATTTATAAAATCCCATTCAAACTCGTTCAAGGAGTATTTACGAACCTAGTGAGGTATACACACTTCCAATAAAAAAATTAAATCGTAAATTATATGCATTATATTCTCACAAGAAGATAATAAAATCAAGTTATATAGAAACTTCACACACGTATTCAACATAGAGTCAACCCGAAGCCAATTAGAGACGAATTATGACAGGTGGTTTACTCTATTGCGCATGCACATGTATATATATATATGTATATGTATTTGTATGTGAATGTATATTTATACGTATTCGGGTTTGGGGTGAGTTCAAGTTCAGGTACCCATAAGAGAATTCTTAACCCGAACTCGTACCCACATGGGTAAAAAATGGATTATATATTGCGTGTTTCTGAATTTGCCTCAACAATTTAATATATGGGAAAATGGAAGCTACACCGGGATATGCACCCGACTAGCTACATCCGGTCATTTTTCTTATTGGTTTTTGATTTTTTTGAATGAAACTTATGGGGATTTCCTTTGTTTATTGAGTGGAATGCGTTTCAAATTTCATGCAAAACAACATTCACAACATGCCCATCTCGATAGGGTTAATTTCAACAATTTTGAGTTCGTTAAAATGTAATAGTCTTGATGGAGATGATAGAAGTGTCGAATTCAGTTGAATTTGACACGAGATCATGGTGATATATGGTGATTTAAATTCTCCTAGATTTCATTTCAAAAATACAAAAAACAATAAAAAAATGGTCAGGTACATCCAATTAGCTTCACTATCAGGTGCAGCTTCTCCAACCCCTTAGTATATAGATACATATATTTTCATACGCAAGGATCTGAACAAAAACAAAATGAAACTCTGAAATTTTATCAGCACATACATATATAATTATTAGATATATCATAATTAACTAAACACATCGGTCAGCATTATATCCCTAATATAAGTAATACTATCAACTGAAAGTTGCACCTGTAATGATACGATGTTACTACACGTATAATAAGGATGAAAACGGTCGGATATGCATACAAATAGAGACATAATTATATCCTTACTCATTTTAAAATACAAATACGAAAGCGGATACAAATATTGATGAATGTGAAAAATACGTTATTATATCCTTAAAAACAAATACGAATGTGAAACGAATATGAATGTAAAATGAATACGAATCGGATATGAATAATAACATAAATATTTAATAGATTAACTAAAATATGCATGTTTGGGATTGTTTACATATAAAATAGATAGAGGAAGGAGAGCCTACTTTGTGAAGTAGGCAACCTTACCTACTTCACACTCCATTTTTGCAATTTTTTTATTTTTTTTGAAAAATATCACCGTGGATTTTCATAACTATATCCCTTTAATATGTCACTCAAATTTCGCCAGAAAAAAGGACTCCTACAGCCTCCATCCAGAATAGGTAAAATACAGCAAATCTGTGACCGTTAAAAAATGACTGTATGGATGGAGGCCGTAGGAGTCTCTGTTTCTGACGAAATTTGAATGACATATTAGAGGGATATAATTATGAAAATCCACAATGTTATTTTTCAAAAAAAAAAAAATTGTAAAAAATGAAATGTGAAGTAGGTAAGTTACCTACTTCACAAAATAGGCTCCCTTTCCTCAAATAGATATACCAGATATAGTAATTTCATAACAATTATACCAACAATAGTGAATGCAGTCTTAAAATGTTGTTATGCACATGTATAAATAAATACATTACTATACTTACGTACGAAAACGAATATACAAATACGAATGCGAATATTAACGAATGTCAAAGTGATATCCATATCCGCATCCATTTTAAAACAAATACGAATATTAATGTCAAAATATGTATAAAATGAATACGATAGCAGATTGGATATAAATATATTCACATTCATTTAAATCACAGAAAGAATATTAGATCCCACTTAGCACTCATTTCACATAATTGGATATCATAGATTCCACAAGCATAATTACTCGTTTACGCATTTTTTATATTTTTTTTCTAATATGATAGTATTTCCTTCAAGCAATATAACTACATGCACCGGTATAGAAAGAAAGATTATTATTATTTATCTTCTTAATAAAATAATTATATTATTTTAAGGCCGTTTAGCACGGGAGTTGCACGTTGTAAATATTGCTTTTGATTAAAATGTTACTTGTTATTTAATATATCAATGCATACATATTTAATAATAATAATGGCATTTTAGTAATTTTACGAATAAATCACTTTCGAGTGAGTTATGACATGAGATTTCTACCTCCGAAGGATGGAAAGGAGATTCCAATAAATGAGAATTTCAGTTTCACTGGAAATAGAATTCCATTCCAAGTGGATTCCTTAAATAAAATTATATCTTAGATTGCACCATCAATTCATGAAAAGTAAGTAATTAAATTCTAATGCAATATTTCTTGATATATCCACAGAAACTGCAAAGAGATTAGTACGTACCTTTGCTAACCTCTATCGGTAGAAAGCAACTAATAACTAAAGGATGATGGAGATCGAGGGGACTGGAGTCTGGAGGGCCATCAAGGCCTTTCCACATGAATCTTAGGTCACCCAATCTCTCTCTCTCTCTCTCTCTCGAGCTTCTCTATGCTTCGATCATCCTATTAATTAATGCAATGGCATGGGCATCGTGGGAAGGCATGCAGTTAAGTCATGCAAACCTCATGCATTAGCAAAGTTGTTAATATTATCATGCTAATAAGGAAGCAAAGAAACACCATGCTATTCTGACAGTTAATTCCGTTGTGGACCTTTACTGTGACAATTGCTTTATCTTGATCGAATGACTCGGGCCTCCTCACGGTTTACCGTAGATCCTTGCAGTACTGCAGAGGATCTGCGCTCGTCCTATCTTATAGGTTACGGCGGCCATCATGACCACTTATTTCCGATGCCGGTGGGACGACCACGGCAGAGGATACACATCCATGTATTAATATGACCCTGATTTCATTTTTCTCTCAGTAATCAGTTGCTTACCTAAATGACTGTTTTCATGATGGCAAACCTAACTGATGGCAACTAGCAGTGTGTGTATATATACATGTACACATGCATGAGAGATACGTATCTTTCTACGTAAGTGTGAGGAGGTATATTTATAGAAAAATCATGATTAAGATTATCGAAAAAAGGGAAAAAAAGGCAGAGAGGGAAAGAACCTGGGCTCGTGCAACCATCTTCACAAATCTCTCCAATCTGTGCCTGAAATCTATCTTTGTGCCCCACAGAAGAGCGGAGGAGAAATGATCACCAGATGTTGCTTGAATGCCTATGAACTGCAGATCTTCAAGATCGCATCATCTTTCCGAGCTCCCAATTTATTGGATCTTTCAGGAAACCCACCAAGGGAGCGTTTCTTTATTCTTTTAATCGACAGTTGACAAGTCAAAGTTTTACGTATAAATTCAGGATTAATGAGTGTTTTACTCATTACCAATAACAACTTCTTCTTGGCTTCTATAATTTTAACCCCTGACTGTTTCTTTTTGTTGTAATTAAGTCTTCAGTTTCTCTGTCATCTAGTAAATTTTAATATACGCCTGGCTGTAAAACTTTAGTTATTGTAAATGCCAACTTTATAAATTTTGAAACAACTTCACTTCATACGCAGTCAATCTAAGCTATAAGATATAATTGTTAAAATCATCAAATCTAGACTGAGAACAATTACATTACCAAAATAGAGATGTAAATAGTAAGATGCGTAAAAAAATAGACGTGTTACCAAATAGATCGTGTCATCATTAGTGATGCAAGGAGTAGGAATGACGTAGGTGTCACTATATCCTTATCTGTTTTCAAAATACGAACACCAGTACGAATATGAATATTGACAGATACAAAAAATATGTTATCATATCCTTAAAAATAGATATAAATATAAAATACATACAGGTAAGAGCCAAATAATATTAGCAATAATCTATCGATCACCTTAAATATATGGGATTTTTACCAGGCAGACCCTATAATCTTTTCCAATTACCTCCACGACCTTTGAAACAACCTAATTCCTCCCTCGACCCCGTAAACTTGCTAACCATTACCATGTAGACCCTGTGGTTAAACTCCGTCCATTTGCACGTTAGATATAATCAGATTCCGTTAAAATGAGATGTGAATTGACCTCTTTATTTCATAAATTTACAAAAATGATATCTGCGTCGCCGTGTTACAAGGTGCGCACATCCTCCATGGCTGACATCGCCCAGAACACTATAACACGAGGGAGAAGAAGAGGAACCGGTCCTCTGCCTCATCCTCCGATCTCGTGTCGATGGTGCTGGTGGACTCATAGGAGACCGGCATCCGACTGGTCCACGTCCTGCTTGCATGTTGGTTGTCTGCTTTAATTAATCCAATCACGCCCCTTCTTCGCCCCCTCGACCTCCCATCTCCCCCTTCCTCCTCGCCACTTTCTCGACCTCCCATCTCCCCCTTCACTTTGACACATGTACCACCATGAGGCTCACGCGCCTCCGTCGGAGCTGATCGCTTCTTCGTCTCCCGTTCTGCCACATCTCTGCCTCCGTCGACTTCAACTTCGACTCCCCGCCTCTACACGATGCTGCGCAGAGGCATCGTCCCACATTGTGGGGATGATGGAGCACTGATGAATACTCATTCATTACTCTTTATTCTTATATTTTAGCTATAAAAACCTTTGCAAATGCATGTATATAGTTGTAAATATAAATAATTACCAAAAGCATGCATTGTGTAAAAAGTAATAATTAGCATGTTTTTGTGCAAAAATAAAAGAATAAAGATCAAAAAGAAAAAGAGGGAAATATTTAGAATAAATATTGAGCAACCTAACCCAAGGGAGGGCTCAGCATGGGCCTGACCGCATAAAAACCAAAGTAGAGGGAGATAGGGGCTCATGTGTGTAAATAAATTTGTAAATAAAATAAAAATATCTTCCTCCCAAAATAGACTCAAAAGGGCTTGTAAATATTTGTATATATAAAATCAAGATAAAAATAGTAAAATTAAAAAAAAAACAAAAACACCACTTATGTACATAGTCACCATGTATATAGTCCACTCATCCCTATTTATTTAGCCTTATAAATAAATAAAATTAATTTCTAAAAATTTTGTAAATATTCTATATGATATGGTGTAAATAAAATAAATTAAAACAAAAACAAAATAAAAATAACAAAATTAAAAATAAAAAAATACTATTGTAAATATACCATGTATATAAATGTACATATGTATGTATTTCACCTATGTATATAAATAACAAAAATAAAATAAAAATATCTTTTTATTCCTTATTTTATGATATAAATAAATAAAATATAAAATGGGAATAAAATTGTATAAAAATAACAAATTAAAAATCAAAATTAAAAACCCTATATTGTATATATACCTATGTATAGTACTATATTGTAAATACCTTATTTTTACTTTGAAAAATTAATTAAAAATCACTAAAAATAGATAAAATTAAAATAAAAATATTTCATGTTTTGACTTTTTAATAATTCGGCCATTAACTATTTTTAATTTAATTTCCAAATATCTGCCACGCGGCCGCTTCCCATTGGTCCAGGGGGATTGTTGACCGCCCGGTCAACTCCCCCCCCAGGACCACCTTGCATGGGTTTTAGGTGGGTGACCCGATTTCTCCCGATTATTGCGCCTAAACCCGATCACCATTCTCCTAAACCCCGGGTCCGTGTCGATCCCAGCACATCCGACATCCTCGCCGGAGCCCCCGCCTCGGGATCCGCGCATTCCATTGCCCTACCCGCTCTCCTCTTCCGGACCCTCCACCGTATAAAGCTCGAGCTCCGCCACTCCATTTTCCATCTTTGGCTTGTCGTTCCTCCTTCCAGTGACCTCCACCTTCTGCGCGAGAGTGACAGCTTTCCTCGGAGGTGTTGCAGCGAGGCTGAGGGCGCTCAAACCACTGATCCGGCGAGCCACCACCGCCGTGCTCCACCCAGAGCAGGAGCCAGAGCCTCGGACGTCGACGCTCCTTGAGGCGAGGACCCAGAGCTTCGCAAGCTCCTTCCCAGTCGAACCATCCACCCAGGTAGCATAGTTGTTTCTTCATTTTCTCTAATTTCTGATTACCCCCAATTCGCCGCTCTGCCGACCACCTTCGATTCCGGTCACGTCACCCATCCATTCGATCATCGGGTTGCACCATAGCCTCCTCCTTCCTCCCACGCACGTTCTGCACCCCTCCATTCAACCCAGCTCGCACAGGAGCTGGGGTTCGAGCTCCTCCGTCCATCCCCTCGCTGGAGCTCACCCGTACCGACCCCCCGACCACTTTCACCACGTCTAACGGGGTCGAGGCAGTTTGCCCTCGACCCGCGAGCTTGTTGGTGCATTTTGCAGGTTCATCCAAGCCCATCTGAGGGCTTGGACCATCAGGTCCAGCAGCTCCGCCTCCGCCGACCTTGCCGGAGCTCCCCAGAGCTCGGTTGGGTCATCGGAGACCTCCAGCAGACGCAGAGGGCCCGCAGCTTCCCGTTCCGATCATCAGAGGGCTCCCAGGAGGAGGCCAGCGCCGTCGCGACCTCAGCGAAGTTCGACGGAGGCAGTTCGTCCTCCATCCCTCTCCGCCGTCCGATCGACCCCGAGCTCCAGATCTGATCCCGTTCGTCTATTCGAGGAGCAGCATCGACCGCCCGATCTTTTGAGGGTCGATTTCCACCGTCGATCCAGCGTGATGCAGCCACCGTCTCCATCCACCGTTTGATCTTGCACGTGGCAGCGCTTGGACCGTCCGATCAGCGTCGAAGACTCCTTCGTTGGGCGCCACCCGCATCTCATTCGTCCATTCACCACGTGGCACCCGTCCAGCCGTCTTCATTAATAAAGGGTAATTTACCCTTAGGCCCTTCCTTTTATTTTATTTCGCATTTAGTCTTGTAAATACATAGTTTAGTTGTTTAGTTTTTGGTACAATTGCACTGTGGACCCTGCGCTTTATTTTATTTGCTTATATACCCCTGTGTATGGTGTAGCACGTGCAGCGACACGTGCTTTGTTGGGTATTTTGCATTTTTAACCATGTAGTTCTGGTTTGTTCTGAAATGAATGAAAACTTTTGGATAATTGCTTTTATACCCCTGTGCGTGAATTAATTGTGCATGTGCGTGTATTAGTGGGTAAATTACAAACAAGTCCCCGGACTTTTGGTACATGTTACCAAATAGTCCTAGGACTTAGTTTTCCTTACATTTAGGTCCCTGAGTGCCTCAGGCACGCGCGACGCGCGTGTTTTCCTGGGTATTTTGCACCGGACCCCCCAGAACTCTTGGTATTTGCACTCAGGTCCCTGTGCACAGTACCTACTTCTTATTTTTGAATAAAATAGCAAACCAACTCCAAATCCAATGAAAATTGGACACATGACTCCTGCCATAGTGTAAAATTTTCTGGAATTTTTGGGGACATTTTTGTTTTGATTTGATATTTTTAAAAATTCAAAAACATCAATTTTCGGTACTGTTTGAGTTTAAAATTCACAAAAAAATATTAAAACCTATCTAAAAATTACAAAAAATTAGCTACTTTGCTTTAGTTGTGCTTGATTTTCTAGCCAATTTTGGCTATTTTTCATTATATAAAACTAATAAAAATTTAAAAACACCTAAAAACTCCTAAAAATTCTAGTAAATAATTTAAAAACTCAAAAATAATAATTAAGGTGCCTAAATTTTCCTCTCTTATTTCTCTATACAGGAAAATTACCTCCAGGCTTATTGGGGACTCTTAGATATTTTATCTAAGTCCCTTAAGCTCGGCTGGACAGTACCTCCTTTTTCTAACCTTGTTTCATTTTTAAAAAATTAAATAAAAATTAAAAAATTTTTAAAAATTCACTAAAAATAGTAGAAATTATAAAATACACAAAAACATTTTTATTTGAACTTTTGGTTGATTTTTAGTGCATGAAATAAATAGTTGAATTGCTTGGTTTTCTTGTTTTCTTTAGCTTCTTGATTAATTAAAAATCCAAAAAAATATAAAAAGAATTAAAATCCACCAAAAATACCTGTTTCTTTTCTTTTATTTTCTTTTGACTACTTCGTAGGCCGCAAGGCCATTACGTGCTCCCTGAGTTCGACCCTGGTCGCTATACCAGGTTAATAAAATAGCAAGACCGCTATCTTGTTTTGAGTTGATTTTATTTTATATTGGTGGTCTCTTTTTCTTGATTGACACACCCGGGTGATTGAGGTCGCAACGACCATTTTAGATATACCTGATTACCTCGCTTGCTCGATATCCGTGTCATCAGAATGGCGCCGTTGCCGGGGAGCACGACTTAGTAGTTTTTGTTTTTACTTTATTCTCTTTTTCGCGGCTTTTCGCGGCTCTTTCTGAGTCCACGGCTTTTCGCGGCTTTCTATTTTTCTTTTATTTTTATTTTATTTTGGTTTTGCCTTATTTTCTCTTATTTTTTTTGTTCTTGCTTAAGTTTGAGTGTTTCTTTTATTTGGCATTTTTGCACATATACCATGTTTTATTTTCGTATTATTATTTGATTATTTTTGTTGGACTGACCACTTATCTCCTTTCTTGCGAGGGCCCGAGGACCGAGGCGGCTGATTTCGAGAAGCCGACGCAATCGAGGAACTTGGAGGCGGCTCCCTTCTGCACGGAGCCGTAGGAGAGCGTGAGAGAGTAGACGAGCGGGAGAGGATTAGCGTAGTTTTTATTTTCATTTTATTTGATTATTTGTAATAATACAGGGATACTCAGACTTGGACTTGGACTTTGCTTGACTAGCGGGTCTGTTTCGCCGAGCACCGGTGTGCTCGGGGGACCCTTAGGTTTTTCGCGGTTTTTCTCGCGGTTTTGATTTTCTTGCCGCCTTTGACGGTTTTACGCGGGTTTTATCGAGCCCCTAGACTTAGGATTTTCTACTTGATTGTGCCGTAATTAGTAGGGTCCCCACAGCTAATTGCTTGCCTGTTCCTATAGTGCGATTAATTGGACCTACTAATAATTCACTAATAAAAATAACTGACTCATCCCCTTCGTAGCCTACGTGCCGTAGCCTACCCTGCCAAGCGCTGCTCCTGAACCCGAAGTGTCGGGAGGAGGAGGGGTAGACCGAGACCAGACCTTTGGCTTGAAGGATCGGTGACCAGTTAGACGGTTCTTCGAGTAGACTTGCTTGTTTAGGACTCGGTTTTCCCTGCTGCACCATATAGATAGTTTATTTTCTGTCTTTACATTCCTGCGCGGATCACTTGCATGTAGAGTGCTGGAGACAGGTACGCATTTCTATCTCTGCATGCATCATTGATTTCATCGCGCATCAGCTTTTTCGTCTTCTCCCCCTTGTTTTTGACTAAATAACCAGGAGAATCGAAAAATTCGTTAGGCCTTTGTTTTTATTGAAAAATATTAAAAAGAAAAACCATAAAATTGGGGCTGTTTAAGCTATTGACCCTAAAAGACACTTGACTTAAAAATTTGTCTTGGGGAGAGCAACCCCCTCATTGTTTGGTTTGATTGCGTGAGAGAGTGACCCGTTCACTAGGTAGAGCCCTCCGGTGCTATTCCCGACTGATTACCGACTTTTCCGTACGGGCCAGTCGGTTGGGGTAGCATCGGGTATCCCAACATGTCACGTAAGCGCTCTGATAGATTGTTTGTTCACATAATAAAATTTGACAAGATAATTTGACCGAGCCTTTACGGTCTTCAGCTCGCGTTGCGTTGGTGAACAGAGGGTTTGGTTGCCGATCATAGTTTCTCCATATCTCATCCGCCTTACTCGTCAGATCACGATGATGGGTAGACGCTCTCTTAGGCAGCCTCTGGCCGCACCGCTTTCGGGCACGTCTACCCGTTCATCTAGGTTGGCCCGCGAGAGCCGAGACCAGCTCTCCGAGCCCGAGTATGATTCCGCCCTGTTCCCCCTCGACCCTCTTTCTTTCGGTTCTGAGAGACATGAGCCAGAGGAGAGATTAGCAGATTTGTCAGCACCTGAGTTTGGCTCATTTGATTTTGCAGACGCCATGGCCGGCAGTTCCGAGGATCGCTCCCGAGGTCCACAGCCTGAGCACTTTGTGTTGGAACATGGCGCGATCAACTCCACCCTGATCGCCTCCTAAGAGACCGTTCAGCAGCAGTTGAGGGATCAGGGAGCATTCATGCTCGACATGAGGAGAGAGATGGAGCAGATGAGAGCAGAGCGAGAGCAGAGGAGAGACGGGCCGAGGATCCCAGATGATACTGATGCAGCAGCCGCAGCAGCAGCAGCCGCAGCAGCCGCCGCAGCCGCGGCAGGAGGACCACCGAGACCGATGCAGGAGTTACACAACCTCGGATCGACACTGACACATCACTGGGTCGTACTTCCAGCTATCGTGGGGGACTTCAAGTTCCCCCCGAACACTTTGCAGTTACTCCCCCGCTTCCACGGACTCGCTACTGAGGAGCCCCATCTTCACCTCCAGGAGTTTCTCATGATCTGCAGTACTGTCCACGACCGTCAGGTGGACCAGGATACGATTCGTATGATTGCCTTCCCCTTTTCCTTGGCCGACAGAGCAGCCACCTGGCTGAAGCACTTGGGGAAGTTCGTTTACACCTGGGAGCAGCTTCGCACCGAGTACTTGAACAAGTACTATCCACTCGGGCGGACCAATGCAGCGAGAGCCCTCATCAGCAACTTCTCCATGCTCCCCAATGAGCAATTCCATGAGGCATGGGAGAGGTTTCGTGAGCTGACTGACCGATGCCCGCACCATGACATTTCGAAGCCCAACCTTGTGCAGAGCTTCTTCAGCGGGCTGACACCAAAGCTCCAGGGCTTGGTGAATGCTTCTTGTGGCGGGTCTTACTTCGCCAAGGATCACGACCAGGTCTGGGCCATCTACGAGGATATGACCGAGAACTACATGGTGATGTCCCAGACCAGGTTATACACTCAGGGCAGACCCCAGCAGCAGCCAGGACCCGTGCACTACCAGAGGATAGCACGGGTCGATGCCGGTCCATCCAGTTCATCCGCAGTAGCAGCAGCACAGGCAGAGTCATCAGCTACGGATATGGGTATTATCAGCGAGAAGTTGGATCGGATGGAGTTGATCGAGAAGAAGCAGTGCCAGGGCATCACTCAGATGGAGCAGATGGCACAGACTCTGAGCGACATGAAGACCCAGCTCATGTGTCTCCAGGAGGCACAGACGGCTCCCCAGCCCCGTCTTCAGTCGCGAGACGATACCAGCGGCAGCAGCAGCTCGTTCCAGCGCTCCAGCTCACACCAGCAGCCTAGACAGGTTCACCTTGTACAGACGGAGCCGTACCAGCAGCCGTAGCCCACCTACCAGTCACCACCGTCTCCAGACATGCAGATGGTGGTATACCAGCCGGATCAGCCTCTGGCAGTACTCCCGCCAGCCCAGTACGATGCAGAGCCGTTGATGGATGTCAACGGGATTTGGTATGACCGTCCTCAGCCTGGGATCCGACGAGACCATCCCGGATTCAGGTGGGGGAACGGAGGTGCCCAGCCCCAGCAACAGTCATCCGGTCAGGGAGGGTAGTACAGCCAGCAGAGAGATCACCAGCAGCAACAACCCCCATCCTATCAGTCACAGCAGCAGTCATCCTTCGTTCCTCATCCCTATCAGCCGGGACAGTCTTGGAGGCGAGAGCAGCCTCACCAGCCACACCAGCAGCAACACCCTTCCTCTTACCCCTCTCAACAGCAGCAGCACCAGTTCCAGCAGCCTCATTACCAGAGAGGCTACCCGTCGGGCTCCCATGGTCCACCATACGAGAGCCCCACCTTGGACGACATAGCCCGCCTCCTCACGGACCAGCAGGCTACTTTCAGACGGGAGATGGACGAGTTCCGCCAGGAGATACGGGACATTGTGAGAGGGAAGGCTGCCATTCCTGCCCAGATAGAGCCGAATCCCAACAGCCTGAAGCGGAAGTCTGAGCAGGTAGCTTCCACTGAGCATTCCACTCCTAGTGATCCATTTGATGATATGTCTTCAGATCTTTTTGATGCTGATTTTGTCACACTTAGGAGCGGTAGGGCACCAGCAGGTGGCGCCTCAGCTGAGCGACATCATGAGGATACATCCAGGGCGCCAGATGAGGAGGAGGAGAGCGGTACTGAGGCCGCTCATGATGATGACGGTGGTACTGATGCCACCAAGGATGCTGATTCCACCGGCGGTACTGAGGCTGCCGTTTCACCAGTTCGAGGAGGTGGTACTGATGCCACCCGAGATGCCGAGCCAGAGCGCGGTACTGAGGCCGCGAGTCGTCTAGCAGAGCCAGCCCGTGGTGGTACTGAGGCCACCTGTGTTCATGTAGAGAGAGCTGTTGTTTTTCCTTCCACTGATGTAGCTCGGAACCATGTTGTGAATAAAGGAAAAGGTTTAGTTTATTCTGGTCCCACTGTGGTGCTTGATGTATGTGCGGATCCGGCCGTCAAGCCGTCTAGACCTATTCCTAGTCCTTCATCTGAGAAGGACCCTGTGATCCCCTTTGATGATTCGCAAAATCGGCCCTTTAAGAGTGCGGAATTAGCACTTCAACAGGTCGTAGCAGTCGGGCCGATTTTGGTCATCAAAGAGACCATCTCATTGATACATGTCAAATAAGAATGCGATGGTCGTTATTTATTTTTTTTACTTGGTAAGATACCAAGGTCGATCTCAGGGACACGAGCCTCTCTCGTATTGATCGGATTTCTATTTATTTAACTAAGTGTAGAGTTGAAGCATCTATAGGTCAAATTCATGCAAAGACACAATAAAACAATAATGCATTAAAATAAAACATGCACTTTTTTATCCATTTTTATCATGCAAATAAATGCCATAAAATGCAATGCGATGCAATGGAAATATGCCCTAGGTTAAAAGGATGAGACAATTAAACCGAAGTTGATTTCAGATTTAAATGAAGCAACCACTCATTTGACATAAAGTGCAAGGTTAATCAGAGAGGCATAAAAAAAACACTAGAGTTGATTAAAAAAAATACATTTAGATCACAGTGTCAATTTCAAGTGAACAAATATGCCATTAAAAAGTACGTCAAATAAGCGTTAAAATGAAACTGAAATCAACTCGATTGGAGCTACGGTGCTCAAGATTTGCATAAAGGAAAGCAAGGGCATAACTGAAATAAAACATGAAAAGATAACTACAAAAAGGTCCCTGGAAAGGACTAAAATGCAAAAGAAATAAATGCGAGGCCTTTCCTGTAAATAAACCACACGCGTAGGGGTATATTTGCAATTATATAAACCCGCAAGGGTATAAGTGCAATTAACCCCAGACGCACGTCGTTAATACGTGTAGACCGGACCTTTCTGCAAATCTGGAGAAGTCAGAGGGCGTCTCTGCAAAATTCCCAGATAGCACGTGCGCAGCACGTGCTATCCAGGCTCGGAAGGAGGCTCGGGTTCGGCAGAGGCTCGGATGAAGCTTCGGCTGGCTCGGGCGTAGGCTTTGGCTCGGTGCAGGCTCGTGAAGGCTCGGAAGTCCCAAGCCTGGAGGCTCGGTGGCTGAGGCTCGGCGAAGCCTCTGGCGTCGCCACGTGGCTGAATGTCGGCCCTTGGATCGTGATGATCCAAGGGTTACTGGTGAAAGAGCCCCTGGGCGACGTGGCTGCACAAAGGCCGTTGGATCGAGGCGATCCAACGGTTGCTGGAGAAGACGTGCGTGGTCGAATCTGGGCCGTTGGATGGTCTCTGAGATGAAACCATCCAACGGTAACTGTGCCGTCTCCTCCATCGAAGGTGGGCGGCGATTTTGGAGCTCCGGCGAGGGAGCTCCTCCTCCGCCGCTCCATTCTGGGCACGGTGGACCTCCCCAGAACTCCTTGGATGGATGTCGAGGAAGATGGGAGCTCGGGGAAGGTTCAGAGGCTTCTGGCGTTGATCATCAGAGCTAGGAGGACGACTGCGAGGTCGATGACATCGGCGCCGGCAGAGCTCCGACCATTCAAATCTTCGAATACCTGCAGATTAGAAAAGCATAGCCGAAGCATAGAGGTGTGTGCGTGAGGTGAAGTGAGAGCTCAGGTGGGCGAAGGAAGCGGGGAGCTCGGAGCTCCTCCACCGCGTAAGCGGAGGAGGTGGGTCGGAGAAGACGAGGTATGAAAGAAGAAGAAGACGGTGAGCGGAGGGTGTCGCGAGGAAGGGGGATTGATGGTGGAGCTTAGAGGGGGGTCATCGGAGGGTGAAAGCTACGGGAACAGCCTAGAGAATTAATGGAATTTAAGGAAAAAATGCAGAGGAAGGAGAAGAAAGCTTACCGGAGGTTGGGCGGAGCGGGGCCTGTGCTCGAGGTCATCGGAGGACCTCGGGGTCATCGCTGGACTCCCCCGGCTACGGGGAGCAGCTTGGCGGAGACGGGGCTCCGCAGGCCTGGCCTACCATGGCCAGGGGTCGTCACCGGGGCATTCCTTCGTCTTCGCGCTCCTCACCGCCCCCTCGCTGTCATCGGGGGGCGGGGGCTCGCTGGGAGGTTTCCCACGTACAGGTGGACGGGCGTGAACGGAGGAGGGAGCGGCTTATTTGAAGGGAGAAGTGGCGGAGCTGTTGATGTGAGTCGTGGGTTTCGAGGCGATCATGGGACGACTGAGAGGATGTCGGAGTTAGTGGGGTGATGCGCGAGGTAGAGGGATGACTGGGGAAGACTCAGAGGTGGTTGGCGAGGTGCGAGATGGTCGGAGGTGGTCAAGAGAATAGGAAGGGGGCGAGGTGTACGCGGAGTGGAGAATGTGGGCACGAGGAAGAGGCCGGAGGTTGACGATGATGAAGGGCCGTTGGATCTGGAGATCCAACGACGAGGATGAAGGCGCGCAGCGACGGGTGTGATTAGATCGGGGCGATGTGAACGAAGGGCAGTGGTTTTGCCACGTGTCATCTTGTTGTTGAAGCGCGAACGAACGGGCCAGATGCGAAGGAGCTGCCGATCAAAGGGTTGAGAATCAAAGCGGTAGCTGCGGCTCAGATCAGAGGATCGTGGATGCGATCGAGCGGTCTTCAAAGCACCACGTGGCATGCTCTGGTGAGAGCGCTAACGTGCGGTACAGATCGGATGCGGGAGTGGATCTGATGGCTAGGGATCGATGCGTGCGTGGAAAAGGCTGGGCCGTTGGATCCAATGCAAGATCCAACGGCTGAGGGTTGCGGGCGGATGCAGCAAGAAGGAGCGGGCCACGTGGCGTCCCCAGAATGGGCCACGTGGCCCAATCAGATTATTGCGAGATTGATTTTGATTTTTGAAGGCTGAAATGGCCGAATTTGAGAAACTCAAAACATGAAAGTTGTAGATCTCGATGAGATCTACAAGTTTCATGTTGACCAAAACTTGAGATGAAGTCAAACAAAGGCCCAAAATATTTTTGAGGGTATTTTTAAGTCTAAAATACCACTAATTTTGATTTTGCCATTTTTTTGTGGTTTTTAATTTATTTAGGACTCTGTTAATTACAAAACTTTAACTGGGTTTTATTGACAAAACTTTAAGCAAGGGGGTTAATTATAGAAAATAAAGATGATGAAACTGAGGTTCATCACCCTTCCCTAGAGCCCTTCTGATGGGGAAGGGGAAGAAAAAAGAAAAAGATCCAAAAAAGAGAGAGCAGGAGGAGTTCAACCAGAGCATGATTGACCGATTCCATATACAGCTGACCCTTCGGGAGGCTTTGCAACACATCTCCCTTCTTCAGCGTTCTTTGAGAGACAGGACTACAGTCAGGAGGAGGAGGAGGAACCACCATTCAGAGATTCATGTGCTGACGAAAGCCACGTGTTTCGCGATCCAGAACCGTCTGCCGGCCAAGAGGCCAGATTCAGGAGCCCCATATGTCAGATGTCACATTAGAGAGCAGAGGTTCGACCGGACTCTATTGGATAGCGGATCGTCTATCAACCTCCTTCCGGCAGCCCTTCTCGACCGCTTCGAGTTGGGCACTCTTAGACATAGCAGGACAATCCTTCAGTTTGCTGATCGATCTGTCAAGAGGCCGAAGGGGTTGTTGCGAGATGTTATCGTCACTATTCAGGGCCTGCAATTCCCGTGGACTTCGTAGTGTTGGACATGGAGATCCCTGATTCAGTGGCCGATACCCCCATCATTCTCGGTCGTCCGTTCTTGGCCACAGCCAAGGCGGTGACTGACCATGATAGCGGGAAGGTATACTTTCGCGTCGAGGGCGAAAGTGTACAAATAGAGACGGTCGAGGACTACAGAGCCAGAGACAGAGCATGCTCAGAGACCAGTACAGATACAGAGCAGCTGCAGATGCCGGGCTAGACATCCACCAGGACTGTGATTTTGTGATCACAGATGACGAGGCAGCATGGGGAGACCCTGCAACACAGGCCATCCTCTCATTTTCAGACACCGCTGATGCCGAGATGACAACAGAGGAGAACTTGGAGAGCACAACCCTGGTTCAGGATACTTCAGTGGCAGAGCTGGTTCTCGACCGCGACACGATTTTTAGTGATGGTGGTACTGAGGCCACCTTGTGTGATGGTGGTACTGATGCCACCTTGTTTAATGCATATCCCTCGGATTCAGAGTCTGATTGGGCAGATTGCGAGATTACATGCCAGACCTGAGTCCCACAGAGCCTACAACAGAGGAGGAGGTAGATGCCGAGCAGATCAGAGACAGTTCAGTCGAGCAGCCTTCTCCAGATCCAGTTTGCGAGAGTTTGTTTTCATTCTCCCAGGCAGACTTGGCAGCATACACGCATCTTCTTTCGAAGCCAGATTTGCCAGCACCCAGCTGTCCAGAGCTGAAGCCGCTCCCTACTTCGCTGAAGTATCGATTCCTTGCGGGCGAGCCTGAGATGTATCCAGTCATCATCTCCGCCGATCTGACTGGAGAGCAAGAATCCCGTTTGATGGGGGTTCTTGAAAAGAACCGCAAGGCAATCGGATGGAGTGTAGCAGATCTCCATGGGATTAGTACAGCGTTGTGCTCCCACCATATCTATCTCGAGGAGGGGGCGAAGCCGTCGCGTGAGTTCCAGCGGCGGTTGAACCCCAACCTGAGAAAGGTCGTCATGAAGGAAATCTCAAAATGGTGGAGCGCAGATTTTATTTATCCCATTTCCGACTCCAAGTGGGTCAGCCCCTTGCATGTGGTGCCCAAGAAGACGGGCATCACGACTGTGATCAGTGAGTCGGGAGAGGAGATTGTTACACGAGTACCTACCTCTTGGCGGGTCTGTGTTGACTACAGGAGACTCAACCAGGCCACCAAGAAGGACCATTTCCCCCTGCCCTTTAATGACAAGATCATTGAGAGACTGGCAGGGAAGAGCCAATACTGTTTCCTGGATGGGTACTCGGGCTACAACCAGGTGGCCATCGCTCCTGAGGACCAGGAGAAGACCACCTTTACCTGTCCCTTCGGCACATACGCCTTCCGACGCATGCCATTTGGGCTATGCAATGCCCCTGCGACTTTTCAGAGATGCATGCTGTCGATCTTTTCGGACATGGTAGGGGAGTGTTTGGAGGTCTTCATGGACGATTTCTCGGTCTATGGCGATGGATTCGACTCCTGTCTTGACTGCCTAGACCGGGTACTCCAGCGATGTATAGAGGTCCATTTGGTGCTTTCTTGGGAGAAGAGACACTTCATGGTGACTCAAGGGACGGTGCTTGGCCATATCATCTCCAACAGGGGCATGGAGGTTGATCCGACCAAGGTTGATGTCATTAGAAAACTCGCACCACCGTCTAATTTAAGGCAGTTACGGTCATTCCTGGGGCACGTTGGTTTCTATCGGAGATTTATTCATGATTTCAGCAAGATTGCCCGGTCGTTGACTGACCTCTTGACGAAAGACACCGAGTTCCTTGTTGATGACATGTGTCTTTCGTCCTTTGCGACTCTCCAGCAGTGTGTGATTGAGGCTCCTGTTCTCCAGCCGCCTGATTGGTCTCTCCCATTCGAGATCATGACGGATGCCTCCGATTTTGCCGTGGGGGCCGTGCTGGGACAGAGGAGGGATGGAGTCCCCTTTGCTATTCACTACGCTAGCCGCACATTTGGATTCCGCCCAGCGGAATTACACGATCACAGAGAAGGAGATGCTAGCCGTAGTGTTCGCCTAGATAAGTTTCGATCTTATATCATTGGATCTAGAGTGACCTTGTACACTGATCACACCGCCATCCGATACCTTATGGCAAAGAAGGATGCCAAGGCCAGACTTACTAGATGGATCCTTCTACTCCTGGAGTTCGACATTGAGATCAAGGATAAGCCTGGAGTCAAGAATGTGGTGGCGGATCACCTCTCCCGTATAGAGCAGCCTGAGGAGTCTGAGCAGATTGATCCCATTTGTGAGACCTTCCCAGATGAGGCGATCCTTGCTATCACCTCACTCCCGTGGTATGCCGATATTGTGAACTTTCTCGTTGCTGGGAAAGTCCCACAAGATTGGCCCAGGCAGAGGCTTGAGACCTTCCTCGCGAAGGCCAAGTCCTACCACTGGGAGGATCCCATCCTTTACCACGAAGGAGGGGATAGCGTCTGGCGTCGGTGCATTCCTCAGGAGGAGCACCATAGCGTCCTCACTTACTGCCACAAGCTTGAGGCAGGAGGACATCATTCTGGGAGGAGAACGGCACAGAAAGTGCTCCAATCCGGCTTGTGGTGGCCTACCCTCTTCAAGGACTCTGATGAGTTCGTGAAGAGGTGTACTGACTATTAGAGGATGGGCACTTGTGGACAACGTGATATGATGCCGATGCAGCCCATTCACTTCTGTGAGGTTTTTGACGTATGGGGCATCGATTTCATGGGTCCATTCCCTAAGAGTCAGGGATTTGAGTACATTCTGTTGGCCGTGGACTATGTTAGTCGTTGGGTTGAGGCTATCCTCACCCGAGCCGCTGATGCGAGGACAGTTTGCAGATTTTTGAGGAAGCACATCATCATGCGGTTCGGGGTCCCTCGAGTTTTGATTTCAGATGGGGGATCTCATTTCATCAACGACCAGGTGAAGGCCCTTGCTAGCGAGTTCGGTATAGACCATCGTATTGCTACACCTTACCATCCACAGACGAATGGTCTAGCCGAGGTGTCGAACAGGGAGATCAAGACTATATTGCAGAAAGTCGTCCGCCCTGATCGAAAGGATTGGTCACAGCTTTTGGACTCGGTCTTGTGGGCATATAGGACGTCTTTCAAGACGCCATTGGGCACATCTCCCTTTCGCCTCGTATATGGCAAGCAGTGCCATTTACCTGTTGAGCTGAGGCACAGGTCACTTTGGGCAGTTACAAACATACTTATGGATCCAGATGGTGTAGGAGACCAGAGGAGGGCAGAGTTAGCAGCCCTGGAGGAGTTGAGAGATACCTACTTCTCAACAGCCTACAGTATAAGGAGAGAGTGAAGGAGTGGCATGATTCTCACATCAGCCACAAACATTTTGAGCCTGGACAGAGAGTATGGTTGTTTGATGCGAGACTTCGTTTATTTCCAGGGAAGCTACAGAGCAAGTGGAAGGGACCCTACTTGGTGAGAAAGGTACACGACAACGATAGCATTGATATATCCGAGTTGTCTTCTGAGAGTACCTTTCGAGTGAACGGCCAGCGGTTCAAGCCATTTCTAGATCATGAGCCGCGGGTCGTTGATCTTGCCCCTATTCATTTTGCGTGAGATGTGGTCTTTGACTCACATCTAATGCATCTCACGCCTGAGTTTCACTGATCTTCCGCCTTGTATAGATCCAGATGTCTATATCACTACATTCTTTAGTCCCATATCCCTTTCTTCATCTATTGATTATGCTATACTTAAGGTGCACTTTACCCTAAGTATAGGGGGGATGTAGGACCTTCAGGTATTTCTTTTGTTTCTTTCTACCCCTGTTTTTGCTGCCTATACTTAGGGATATTTCACCCTAAGTATAGAGGGGGTAGACCCTGTACATTCTCCACTCGGTTTTCCCTTAGTATACAACCTGCCATACTTAGGATTACTTGATCCCAAGTATAGGGGGAAGACCTGAGATCCTCTTGACTTTTCTATTTCATCTATTCGTCTCTGTATATAGCCTTTCTTTTCACTTCCCTATACCTAGCACGAGTTATGTCTTCTTCATCGCTCTTGACTCTGAGGACATCGTTCGAGCTAAGTATAGGGGGGTGTGTATATATTTCATATATACTTTAGCCATAACTCGTACTTTGTGTGAGTGTGTCAATAAATAAAATGGCTAAAAACCCTAAAAATCACAAAAATTAAAAATTTTTTATGTACATAAACATTCTTTTATTTGCACATAAATAACTAGTGTACAAATTATTTTTGTAAAAATGATTTCAAAAATCTTTTGTGTAAAGCTTGTGTAAATATTTTCTTATCAAAATTATGTATATAGTACAAAATTTTTCCAAAATGTTTTGAAAATCAAAAGTTTGCAAAATCTTGTGTAAATGTGTGTAAATACTTTTTGCAAAACTTGCACTTCATGCATCTTCCATTCATGATTTCAAAACATTTTTCAAAAATTTTGCATGTTTGTAAAAATTTGTGTAAATAGCATCTTTTGTACATATGTATATAGTTTTTCTGGATGATAGTTGACACTTAAACTAGCCTGGAATCAAATTGAGAAATGGAGCTTGATAAAGATCTTAATCCACCTAACTTCTAAGAGGAACCTTATAAGGCTTAGGTTTAAGGCTTTTCAGGTCTGTGGTGACTTAATTCTTTGAGTCCACTAGGCTATGATCACATGTCATCTCAATGAGTCTAAGTAGAGCACTTAACAACAACACATGACTCATATAGACAATGGCTTTACTTGGACACTAGCACTTTGCACCGAGCTCTCTACGGATGAGGTGGTGAGGAGGCAGTCTTCCTTGACTTGGGGTAGCATATGAGGGTAGTACTTCTAGGCGGAACCTCTCTTCTTCTTTTAGTGAAGGAAGTGCGTCTCAACTTGGTCTGGTTGCCATGAGGTCTAATGACGGGAGTTGTGGGTTGCAATAAAACTTCAAAAGAGGGATAGTCTACTGGCTCAAGAGGAAAAACTCCTTGTATATATGCTGCACATGTATATGTTGTATAGATGCACTTGAAAAAAAAAATGCAAAAAGAAAATAACTCCAAAAAAGTGGTGGGTCTGATAGAAAATGATAATCCCACCGGAGTATGTATATAGAGTGCAATAAGCAAAGCTTGAGTTCATGATTCACCTTATGTAGCTTGCAGTAGGGAGACTTGGCTACACTGGTCAAGCTCCCAAGGGTACATGGCTACACTGGTCTTGACCCATTCTCTTCTTCCTCCTCTTCTTGAGCCGGTTGAACTTGAACTTAGAAGGGAATACCCCGCTCCTCGAGGAAAGAGTGGTCAGATTGAGGTCATAGAGTTACCTTGTTGGGGACGGTTGTCAAGTTTCCATTTCTGAGGTGGAGAGCTTAGACCTCACATTCAAAGGACAAGAAAAGATTCATGGTCTTCAGGGTTTGTGATTGATGACTTGTTCTGATCTGGAGCATTGAGGAGTCTTGGTTATAGATTAGTGGAACTTAGAGGTTGTTGAGTTTTAAACTTAAGTCCAAATAAGGTACGACACATTAATAATCCAAAGATCTGATCGAGCTCCATACCTTAATTTAATGAAGGCAAGTTTAATAATCAACCTTGATCCATGTACATTCTCTTTTTCTTTTTCTTTCTTTATTTTTCACTTCTTTTTCAAATAAGTGTTTGCTAAGGGACTAGCAAAGTTAAGTATAGGGGGGTGATGAATACTCATTCATCACTCTTTATTCTTATATTTTAGCTACAAAACCTTTGCAAATGCATGTATATAGTTGTAAATATAAATAATTACCAAAAGCATGCATTGTGTAAAAAGTAATAACTAGCATGTTTTTGTGCAAAAATAAAAGAATAAAGATCAAAAAGAAAAAGAGAGAAATATTTAGAATAAATATTGAGCAACCTAACCCAAGGGAGGGCTCAGCATGGGCCTGACCGCATAAAAACCAAAGTAGAGGGAGATAGGGGCTCATGTATGTAAATAAATTTGTAAATAAAATAAAAATATTTTCCTCCCAAAAATAGACTCAAAAGGGCTTGTAAATATTTGTATATATAAAATCAAGATAAAAATAGTAAAATTAAAAAAAAAACAAAAACATCACTTATGTACATAGTCACCATGTATATAGTCCACTCATCCCTATTTATTTAGCCTTATAAATAAATAAAATTAATTTCTAAAAATTTTGTAAATATTCTATATGATATGGTGTAAATAAAATAAATTAAAACAAAAACAAAATAAAAATAATAAAATTAAAAATAAAAAAATACTATTGTAAATATACCATGTATATAAATGTACATATGTATGTATTTCACCTATGTATATAAATAACAAAAATAAAATAAAAATATCTTTTTATTCCTTATTTTATGATATAAATAAATAAAATATAAAATGGGAATAAAATTGTATAAAAATAACAAATTAAAAATCAAAATTAAAAACCCTATATTGTATATATACCTATGTATAGTACTATATTGTAAATACCTTATTTTTACTTTGAAAAATTAATTAAAAATCACTAAAAAATAGAAAAAATTAAAATAAAAATATTTCATGTTTTGACTTTTTAATAATTCGGCCATTAGCTATTTTTAATTTAATTTCCAAATATCTGCCACGCGGCCGCTTCCCATTGGTCCAGGGGGATTGTTGACCACCCGGTCAACTCCCCCCAGGACCACCTTGCACGGGTTTTAGGCGGGTGACCCAATTTCTCCCGATTATTGCGCCTAAACCCGATCACCATTCTCCTAAACCCCGGGTCCATGTCGATCCCAGCACATCCGACATCCTCGTCGGAGCCCCCGCCTCGGGATCCGCGCATTCCATTGCACTACACGCTCTCATCTTCCCGGACCCTCCACCGTATAAAGCTCGAGCTCCGCCACTCCATTTCCCATCTTTGGCTTGTCGTTCCTCCTTCCAGTGACCTCCACCTTCTGCGCGAGAGTGACAGCTTGCCTCGGAGGTATTGCAGCGAGGCTGAGGGCGCTCAAACCACTGATACGGCGAGCCACCACCGCCGTGCTCCGCCCAGAGCAGGAGCCAGAGCCTCGGACGTCGACGCTCCTTGAGGCGAGGACCCAGAGCTTCGCAAGCTCCTTCCCAGTCGAACCATCCACCCAAGTAGCGTAGTTGTTTCTTCCTTTTCTCTAATTTCTGATTACCCCCAATTTGCCGCTCCGCCGGTCACCTTCGATTCCGGTTACGTCACCCATCCATTCGATCATCGGGCTGCACCATAGCCTCCGCCTTCCTCCCACGCACGTTCTGCACCCCTCCATTGGGGTTCGAGCTCCTCCGTCCATCCCCTCGCCGGAGCTCGCCCGCACTGACCCCCGACCACTTTCACCACGTCTAACGGGGTCGAGGCAGTTTGCCCTCGACCCACGAGCTTGTTGGTGCATTTGCAGGTTCATCCAAGCCCATCTGAGAGCTTGGACCATCAGGTCCAGCAACTCCGCCTCCGCCGACCTTGCCGGAGCTCCCCAGAGCTCGGTTGGGTCATCGGAGACCTCCAGCAGACGCGGAGGGCCCGCAGCTTCCCGTTCCGATCATCAGAGGGCTCCCAGGAGGAGGCCAGCGCCGTCGCGACCTCGGCGAAGTTCGCCGGAGGCAGTTCGTCCTCCATCCCTCTCCACCGTCCGATCGACCCCGAGCTCCAGATCTGATCCCGTTCGTCCATTCGAGGAGTAGCATCGACCGCCCGATCTTTTGAGGGTCGATCTCCACCGTCGATCTAGCGTGATGCAGCCACCGTTTCCATCCACCGTTTGATCTTGCACGTGGCAGCGCTTGGACCGTCCGATCAACGTCGAAGACTCCTTCATTGGGCGCCACCCGCATCTCAGCCGTCCATTCACCACGTGGCACCCATCCAGCCGTCTTCATTAATAAAGGGTAATTTACCCTTAGGCCCTTCCTTTTATTTATTTCGTATTTAGTCTTGTAAATACATAGTTTAGTTGTTTAGTTTTTGGTACAATTGCACTGTGGACCCTGCGCTTTATTTTATTTGCTTATATACCCCTGTGTATGGTGTAGCACGTGCATCGACACGTGCTTTGTTGGGTATTTTGCATTATTAGCCCTGTAGTTCTGGTTTGTTCTGAAATGAATGAAAACTTTTGGATAATTGCTTTTATACCCCTGTGCGTGAATTAATTGTGCATGTGCGTGTATTAGTGGGTAAATTACAAACAAGTCCCCGGACTTTTGGTACCTGTTACCAAATAGTCCTAGGACTTAGTTTTCCTTACATTTAGGTCCCTGAGTGCCTCAGGCACGCGCGACGCGCGTGTTTTCTTGGGTATTTTGCACCGGACCCCCCAGAACTCTTGGTATTTGCACTCAGGTCCTGTGCACAGTACCTACTTCTTATTTTTGAATAAAATAGCAAACCGACTCCAAATCTAATGAAAATTGGACACATGGCTCTTGCCATAGTGCAAAATTTTCTGGAATTTTTGGGGACATTTTTGTTTTGATTTGATATTTTTAAAAATTCAAAAATATCAATTTTCGTTACTGTTTGAGTTTAAAATTCACAAAAAAATATTAAAACCTATCTAAAAATTACAAAAAATTAGTTACTGTTGCTTTAGTTGTGCTTGATTTCTAGCCAATTTTGGCTATTTTTCATTATATAAAACTCATAAAAATTTAAAAACACCTAAAAACTCCAAAAAATTCTAATAAATAATTTAAAAACTCAAAAATAATAATTAAGGTGCCTAAATTTTCCTCTCTTATTTCTCTATGCAGGAAATTACCTCCAGACTTATTGGGGACTCTTAGATATTTTATCTAAGTCCCTTAAGCTCGGCTGGACAGTACCTCCTTTTTCTGACCTTGTTTCATTTTTAGAAAATTAAATAAAAATCAGAAAAATCTCAAAAATTCACTAAAAATAGTAAAAATTATAAAATACACAAAAACATTTTTATTTGAATTTTTGGTTGATTTTTAGTGCATGAAATAAATAGTTGAATTGCTTGGTTTTCTTGTTTTCTTTAGTTTCTTGATTAATTAAAAATCCAAAAAAATATAAAAAGAATTAAAATCCACCAAAAATACCTGTTTCTTTTCTTTTATTTTCTTTTGACTACTTCGTAGGCCGCAAGGCCATTACGTGCTCCCTGAGCTCGACCCTGGTCGCTATACCAGGTTAATAAAATAGCAAGACCGCTATCTTGTTTTGAGTTGATTTTATTTTATATTGGTGGTCTCTTTTTCTTGATTGACACACCCGGGTGATTGAGGTCGCAACGAACATTTTAGATATACCTGATTACCTCGCTTGCTCGATTTCCATGTCATCAAGCACCTGCTCGCCGCCGTGGGGAAGATGGAGCACATGCTCTCCATGCTGGAGGTTTCCATCGTGAACAACTGGAGGATCCAAATAGAGGGCGGGGACACATATAAATCTGAAGTATCTATCTCAGACACACCATTAATTGATCTTTCTGCCCTAAATCAAGAACATTTAAATCCAAAGTGCACAGCTTTTGGCTTCTGATCAGCTTAATTTCTTGGAATCTTAAGATGCACCTCAGGTGTTTCGTTTTGGAATTCTACTGAGTAAAGATTCAGTTCTAGATGTTAGCTAAACTCCTAAAGGACATAACTATGTCGATATTTGACGGATTCGCCCAGGTGTGCCAAGCTGGCTTGGTGATCACGGAGGATCCAAATAGAAATGGCGGCCTTCTCCGACATGCTCTAGAGTGGGCTAGTGGCGGATCGAGTGAACCGGTGGGGTTGGGGAGTGGGCTGGTGGCGGGGCGAGTGAACATGTGGTGGTGGAGAGTAGGCTGGAGAAGGAGGCGAGTGAAGTGGTGGGGGGGGGGTGCATGCAGACATGTGGTGGAGGGGAATGAACATGCGGTGGTGGGGAGGAGGTTGGTGGTGGGGAATGAACTGGTGGTGGTGGGGGATACACTGGAGGAGGTGGAGGCGCGGACTTTGGTGGTGGTGGGGAATAACACTGGAGGAGGTGGAGGCGAGGACCTTGGTGGTGGTCAGGAATACAATGGGGGAGGTGGAGAATAAGCCGGTGGTTGGGGCAACTTCACAAACGGGGGTGGTGGTGGTCGAGACTGTGCGAGAGGGGGTGGGGGTGGGTTCTCCGGAGCTGGTGGAGGTGATTGTACTAGAGGAGGTTGTGGTGGTGGGGAATGACGCCGAACTGGATTTCGAGGCCCCATCGCAAAATGGTGCTGGAGGTTCTTGGGGAGGTGATGGAGGGCCCGATTTATCACGGGTGGGGATGCTGGTGGAGCAGACTGCGCAACTAGCGGCAATGGAGAGTAATGGCAGGCTTGATTTCGGGGCCCGTTCTTGTTCACTCCGGTTGCGGATACGGTGGTGCCTGAGGACTTGCCGGATAGGATGCTGGCGAAGGTGGCATTGGGTGTTCACGCTTCGACGTCAGAGGGCTTGGGTTGTAAGGTTCCATCGTTAGTGGATTGGAGAAGGGAAGTGAAGATGAAGAAGAGGATAGAAGAAGGAATGAGGAAGAGAGTAAGAAATCCAACCGTTAGTTTTAATGTGGTTTGATTAACTCAGTTTTAACCCACCCAAGTTAGTTTTAACCCACCCAAGTTAGTCCAAGATGTGTCAATTTAACGACAGTGTTTGTGGGGGTAAGATGGAGCTAGTTTATGGGGTCGAGGAATGAATTAGTTTGTTTCAAAGGTCGTGGAGGTAATTGGCAAAGATTATAGGGGTCTGCCGGGCAAAAATCCCTAAATATATATACATGTATTGGATGACTTACATGTGATATAAATATACTCAATATTTTTGTTTTGTAATAATTATATCAAATATAGTGAAGGATGTATAAAATTATCTTACGTATAAGTAAAAATAAATCCACAATTATATTAATATATGAAAGCATATATATATATATATATATATGCCAAAATCTGTGAGAGCATGAGAGCAGTGAATCTGGACCACTAGATTCTACTCTTTTCTCTCTTCCTGAAATCAATTAGGAGAGAGATGACAGAATCTAGTGGTCCAGATTCACTGCTCTCATGCTCTCATAGATTTTGGCTCTCACAGGATCACCCCTCTCTCTCTCTTTCTCTCTCTCTCTATATATATAGGAAAGGGAGCCTACTCCGTGAAGTAGATAACCTTACCTAATTCATGTTCATTTTTGTCATTTTTTTATTTTTTAAAAAATACCACAATAGATTTTCATAACTATATCCCTCTAATATATCATTCAAATTTCGTCAGACAGTGACTCCTATGCCCTCCATCCAGAACATGTAATTTTAACGGTCTTAGATTTGTTGTAATCGACTTGTTCTAGATTGAGGGCATATGAGTTTCTGTTTCTGACAAAATTTGAATGACACATTAAATGGATACAATTATGAAAATCCATGGTGCTATTTTCCAAAAAAATAATTTTTTTTCCAGAAATAGATATGAAATAGGTAAGGTTACCTACTTCATGAAGCATGCTCTCTTTCCTCATATATATATATATATATGAAAAAATGGGGCTATCCCTTAATCATTTTTTCACAAATTTTTTAATTTTTTTTGCAAAATAACACAATGTATATATCCCTCCAATATGTCGTTCGAATTTCGTTAGAAACAGAGACTCCTATGCCCTCCATCTAGAACATGTAGTTTTAACGGTCTAAACATTGCTGTAATCGATCTGTTCTTGATGAATGACATAGAAGTCTCCGTTTCTGACTAAATTTGAACGTCATATTGGAGGGATATATATATATATATATATATGAATATACATGGTAATATTTTTGAAAAAAATAAAAAAAACTTGCGGAAAAATGGTCGGGGAGCAGCCTCATCAAACCCATATGTGTGTGTGCGCGCCCGCATGTATGTGTGGAAAGGGAGGCTGCTGCATGGAGCAACCAACCTGGCTGCTGCATGTAGCATTCTCCCCTATTTTTTTTATTTTTTGGGAAAACTCCACCATGTATATTCATCTATATATCCCTTATATATGTCACTCGATATTCGTCAGAAACAGAGACTCCTATACCCTCCATCTAGAACATGTAATTTTAATGGTCTTAGATTTGATGTAATTGATCTGTTCTAGATGGAGGGTATATGAGTCTCTGTTTCTAATGAAATTCGAATGACATAGGAGGGATATATAGATGAATATACATGGTGGAATTTTCTCAAAAAAATAAAAAATTGAGGGAGAATATTGCATGCATCAGTCAAGATGGCTGTTACATGCAACAACCTCCCATCCCCCTAATGAATCCTCATTCATCACTCTTTATTCTTTTATTTTAGCTAAAAACCTTTGCAAAACATCATGTATATGTTTGTAAATATAATAATTTACCAAAAAGCATGCATTATGTAAATACTCATAATTAGCATGTTTTTGTGCAAAAATAAAAGAATAAAGAAATAAAGAAAAAGAGGGAAATATTTAGAATAAATATTGTGTGACTTGAACCCAAGGGAAGGCTCAACAGGGGCCTGACCGCAAAATAAAATGAGTAGAGAGAGATAGGGTGACTCAACCTTGTACAAACCTCCCTCTTAGTGTATATATTTTATTTTCCAAAAATAAAAATATTTATGTATTTCTCACAACTTGTATATATTTATAAAAATAAAATAAAAATGGAAAAATAAAAGAAAAATAAAATAAATAATTTCTCTCTCCTCAGTGTACATATACCATATATATAAAATAAAAGACATATTTATTTTACCCTTGTAAATAATTAATAAAAATAAAATAAAAATCATTTTATATTCAAAAATTTATGGTGTAAATAAAGAAAATATAAAATTGGAATAATTATACATAAATAAAATAATAAAAATAAAATTCAAAAATACATAGGTACATATAACTATATATAATATAATATAATGTAACTACATACTTTATTTTTCAAAAAAATAAATAAAAATCACTAAAAAATACTTTGAAAATAAATAAACATTTTTTGTAAATATTTTTAAATAAAGTTGTTTTCTATTTTATTTTGATTTTTCAAATCTTTTTCCAATGGAAAATTTCCATTGGTCCACGGGGGATTGTTGACCCCCGATCAACTCTCCCCCCTGGACCACTTAGGATCCGGACCTCGTTTCGACCCGACTTCGCCCCTTTTTCCCGAACCACTTCGCCTCCCATTTACCTAAACCCCTAGCTCCGATTGCAGCCCCTGGATCCGTGATTCACCCCCGCTTGTCTCTCTAGGGGTCCGTGCATCAGATTGTGTGCTCCACTCCTCTCTTATCGGACCTGCAACACTATATAGCTTCGCCTCCTTCCGCCATTTCACGCACTTTTTGGCTCCCGTTTTCATTCCCAATGACCTCCACCTTCATCCTTGAGTGACATTGAGCGATTGAGGGTGTCACAGCGAGGATTTGGAGGCGTTTGCCCTAGGTCCGGCGACCATCGTCGTCGAGCTTCGCTGCCCGACGTAGCTCGAGCCTCTGGAGGCATCGCTCCATCGAGGCGAAGACCGTAGGAGACGCAGGAGCTCCAGCCTATACGCGTCCGATCATCAGGTACCCCCATTAGTTCTTAGTTCGTCGAGTAGATTCAATCCTTCATATCTCGCTCCGCCGGCTCTGCCCCAGTGGTCGGAGCCCCGCCACCCCATCCCATATGTACAGATCTACTTCCCGACTCATCATCACCCTCCTTCGACGATCTGATCACCTCGATCTTGGCTATCCGAGCCAAGATCGAGCTTGGTACCTTCCACCGCCTCCGCCGGGACCCCCCTTCGCCAAACACCCCGCTTCCCTTTACTGTTGGTTCAATAACCCATGCCGGAGACTTCCTCCGAGCACAAGCTCTCTTTTGCAGGTGAATAAGCGCGAGATACCTCCCTTAGTCGCACAGTCCATCCCTCGCCGGTCTCACCCAGGTCTCTCCTCCCTCGCAGGAGGATCTGACCGTTGGGGGCTCCATCGACCACCACCATCCGACGCGGAACGTCATCACGAGGAGGACCCTTCTTTCTGATCCTCCATCGGACGCTCGGAGCACTCCCAACTCGCCGGAGAAGTTCGTCCAGGAGAGTTCTTCCAGGCCATATCCCCACTGTCGGATCGCTCCTCGCCTCCAGTTATCATCTGAGCCGTTCGTCGCCTGCCACTGACAGGCCGTTAGATCCACGATCTGACTGCCACCTGCACCCCACGATCGCCCTCGTGCCAGGATCGTTGGATCTTCCGGGAGGCGTCATCAGAGCTGTACGCACGCCAGTCGCTTACCGCCTGACACGTCACCCCTCACACGCCCCGCACACGCTGTGGCTGGGTAACTTGCGCCCGACCCCCTGCATTTTATTTTAATTTTTGTTTAGTCTATTAAATAAAGTAGCACACTTGGAACATTTACATAGTAGGACCTGTAGCTTTCAGATATTGCACTTTAGTCCTTACTGTGTGGATTCACGTGAATTCGTCACGTGAGGTTTGGGTTATTTACATGTTTTGGGCCGGGTTTATTGGCTGTTGTTGATTGAGCTTTTAGTTTCAAACATTTCAAACCTGTGCGTACTGGAATTGGAACATGTGTTGATTTTATGTGAAATTGACACTACAACCCTTATACTTTTCGCACGTGTTTCTATTTAGCCCTGAAAGTTTGTTTCCTTGCGTTTATGTCCCTGTGTGCTGTAGCTTTTATATTGGTTGAATAAAATAGCAAATCAAATCCAAATTTGGTGAAATTTGGAAATATGGCCCCTGCCACTGTGTAAAAATTTCACAAATTTTTTGGTACATTTCTGAGTTGTTTTGATATTTTTTTAAAAAAAACCTTTGTTTTTATTACTGTTTGAATTAAAAAATCAATTAAAAATATGAAAACTCATTTAAAAATTCTAAAAAAAATTGTGTTTGTTTCTTTTAGTGTCTTTTAGCTTCAATCCACGTTTGGTTTAATTTGGATTTATAAAACCATAAAACTAAAAATCCTAAAAACCTTATAAAAATTATTAAAAATTCTACAAAATACAAAAAATGCAATTTGATTTCTGTAGCTTAGTTTTTTATTTCTAGTTTTTATAAAAATTTTCTCCATATTTTTAGAGGCTAATTATATATTTTTAATTAGCCTTTCAAATCTGGTTGTACATTAGTTCCTTATTTCTGTTTTTTTTTTCTATTTTTATAAAATCAAATAAAAATTATAAAATTTTGAAAAAAATGCCAAAATACTTATAAATATATAAAATACAAAAATAATTTTATTTGAATTTTCTGAGATGTTTTGGAGTGTTTAATAAATTGTTGTTTGTGTGCTTTTTGCCTTCTTTTTATATATTCTTCATAATTAAAAATACAAAAATTTAAAAATTTATAAAATCCACCAAAAACATTTTTATTAATTTTATTTCTTTTTCGACTACTTTGTAGGCCACTTGGCCAACCCGTGCTCCTTGAGTTCGACCATGGTCGCTGTACCAGGTTAAATAAATAGCGAGACCGCTATCCAGATTTTGATTGTTTGCTTTATTTGATGGTCTAATTTTTTTTTGTTGACTGAGATTTGAGATCCGGGTTGCAACAACCCTTGATTGATTTTACCTCTACTCGGATTTTGAATTGATTTTCTCGGTCATCAGAATGGCACCATTGCCGGGGAGCACAACTTAGTAGTCGTTTTCGTTTTTGTTTTTCGTTCACAGCTTTTTCTGCGGATTTTCATTTCTTTCGTGGTTTTCGCGGCTTTTTATTTTCTTTTTATTTTGTTTTCTTTTCGTTTTTGTTTTTCTATTATTTTTATTTTATTTTATTTTATTTGTTTTTGTTTTTTCTTTTATTTTGTTTTTATTTTTACATATAGTTGTCATTTTATTTTATTTTATTTTCTCTTACATATTTTTATAATAATCTGGTCTGATACACCTCTGTTTGTTTTCTTGCAAGGGCCCGAGGACCGAGGCAGCTTTTCTCGGAAAGCCGAAGCAACCGCGGAAGCCGGAGGCGGCTCTCTTCTCTACAGAGCCGCAGGAGAGCGCGAGGAGGCGAGCAGGAGTGCGGGAACTGTAGTTTAGATTAGATCAGCTTTATTTTCCTGTCAGACCATTTTGTTGTAATAATACAGGGACGGAGACTCAGAGACATCCAGACTTGTGATTGCGGGGTCTGTTTCGCCAAGCACCGGTGTGCTCGGGAGACCTCACCGCATTTTCCGCCGGTTTTCATTTTTCGTATTTCATTACTGCTTATCTGATTTACGCGGATTTATCCTTAGCCGTAGGATTTTCTGTGCTTGCGCCGTAATTAATAGGACCCTAGCCTCTAATTAGATTGCCTGCTCCTATAGACCGTCTAATTGGACCTGATTAATAATTAATAAAGAAAAAAGCTAACCTGGTCACTCGAGGGGTCATGTGCTGCTAGAGGTCGTATACAACGTTGGCATGATCCGTTGTGGCGGACACCAATCAGCATCAGAGACCGGACCCCGACCCCTCCCGTTGACCCGTTAGCTACTGTTCTCCCCTGTGTAGAAAGTGCTTCATCTAAAGCCGTTTTCCTCGTGCATCATATAGGTAGTTTTCTTTCTGTCTTTATTTTTATGCGCGGATCACTTTGCATGTAGACTGTTGGAGTCAGTGTGCATCTCTTACTCTGCATGCATCATTGATTTCTTCGAGCATCGGCTTTTTCGTCTTCTCCCCCTGTTTTTGGACTTAAAATAAAATCAGGAGAACTCGAAAAACTCGTTAAGCGATTGTTTGCTTGAAAATTACTTAAAAAAGAAAAATCATAAAATTTGGGACTGCTAAAGCAAATTGGACTTAAAATTCATCTCACCAAAAAAATATATTGGGACAGTAACCCCCACCTTGTATGGTTTGATTGGGCGAGAGAGTGACCCACACACTAGGTAGAGCCACATCCGATCCTCCTTCAGACTACTGCTTCTAGGCTAGTCGTTCTCCAGTGAGGGTCGCTCCGATTTTCGGTAAAGCGGGCCGCGATATCCTTAATAGTGCGTGCCGATCGGGTAGCCGGTAAATGGTCCGCGGCTTGTACTGGTTGGAAAAGATCTAGTTCGGGATCGGGACAGTCTCCTGGGGGCGTTGGATTCCCAACAGCTCGCTTAAGCGCTCTGTTAGACTATATTATCACCAAAAAAAAGACAAGATAAAAGATCGAACTGTTACAGTCATCAGCTCGTGTCGCATTGGTGAATTTAAGGTTTGTCTGTTTCATACTGTTTGCTTTCCAGATCTCATCCGCCCGGCTCGCCAGATCACGATGATGGGTCGGAGGTCCCTTAGGCAGCCTCTGGCTGCACCGCTTACGAGCACTCCGGCCCGTTCATCTAGGTCGGTTCGTGAGAGCCGAGACCCGCTCTCCGAACCCGAGTTCGCTTCCATCTGGTCCCCCTGACCACCTCTCTTCTGACAGTCCCGAGGTGCCCGATCAGATAGAGCAGCAGACAGATTACATTTCGGCACCTGAGCTTGGGTCTTTTGCCTATGCAGAGACCATGACCGGCAGCAGTGATGACCGCACCGGAGGCCCGAGACCAGAGCAGACATATATACTGGACCATGGTGCGATCAACAACACCTTGATAGCTTCCCTCGAGACGATGCAACAACAGATCATGGATCAGGGAGCTTTCATGGTGGAGATGAGGAGAGAGATGGAGAGGATGAGAGCCGACCGCGAGCAGCGCAGGCCCACAGGAGATGGACCTGAGATTCCAGATCAACCTGATGAGCCAGTCCAACCGACAGCAGCAACCAGACCGATGCGGGAGTTACACAACCCCGGATCAACACTTACACACCGGTGGATCGTTTTTCCGGCGATCGAGGTGGACTTCAAGTTCCCCCCCACAGACGATTCAGCTTCTCCCCTGTTTCCACGGGCTTGCGACTGAGGAGCCCCCATCTGCATCTCCAGGAATTCGAGATGATCTGCAGCACCGTCCACGATCGGCAGGTGGACGAGGATACTATTCGGATGATTGTCTTCCCGTTCTCCCTCGTAGACCGAGCAGCCAACTGGCTGAAGCATTTGGGGAGATTCGTGACTACCTGGGAGCAGCTCCGCACCGAGTACTTGAACAAGTACTATCCACTCGGGCGGACCAATGCAGCGAGGGCCCTGATCAGCAACTTCTCAATACTCCCCAACGAGCCATTCCATGAGGCATGGGAAAGGTTCAGAGAGCTTACCGACAGATGCCCGCACCACAACATCTCTAAGCCGAACCTAGTTCAGAACTTCTTTTGCGGGCTGACACCAGAGCTGCAGGGCTTAGTGAATGCTTCTTGTGGCAGTTCCTACTTCGTCAAGGATGAGAATCAGGTCTGGGCCATTTATGAGGAGGTGGCCGAGAACTATACCGTGATGTCCCAGACCCGACTTTATACTCAGGGACGCCCCCAGCCACAGGCCGTGCAGTTTCAGAGGATAGCACGAGTCGATGCCGGTCCTTCCACTTCGTCGGCAGCAGCAACACAGGCCGAGTCGACGGCCGCCGACATGGGCATCATCAGCGAGAAGCTGGACCGGATCGAGCTGATCGAGAAGAAGCAGTATCAGGGCATGACGCAGATCGACCAGATGGCACATACACTGAGTGACCTGAAGACACAGATCATGTGTCTCCAGGAGGCACAAACGGCTTCTCAACCCCGTCTCAGGTCACGAGGAGATCCGAGCAGCAGTGGTAGCTCGTGCCAGCACTCCAGTCAACCTAGACAGGTTCACCTTGTATAGGCGGAGTCGTACCAGCAGCCACCACAGTACGTCCAGCCACCACCATCCCAGAACACTCAGATGGTGGTGTATCAACCGGATCAGCCTCTGGCAGTACTCCCCCCGCCCTTTTACGAACATGAGCCATTGATGGATGTCAACGGGATTTGGTACGACCGACCCCAGCCCGGTATCCGACGAGACCATCCCGGATTCCGCTGGTCGGTCGGAGGCACCAGTTCCCAGCAGCAGCCTCCAGTTCAGTGTGGCCAGTACGGCGAACAGCGTGAGCTGCACCAGCAGCCCCAGCCCTAGTTCAGCAGCAACAGTCATTCCACCACCAGCAGTATGGTCCTCGTCCCTATCAGCAGGGACAACCTTGGAGGCGAGAGCAGCCTCATCAACAGTATCATTAGCAGTACCCCTCTCACCCTCACCACCAGCAGCAACAGCCTCACTACCAGAAAGGCCACCCGTCAGGTTCTCATGGACCGACTGATGAGCGTCCCGACCACTAGGGTATAAGGTACTAAACGGTCGCTGCGACTCAAGCGATCAAGATGGCTCAATCAAGAAAAATAGACCACCAAACGAGATGAAAAATCAATCAAACACAACAACAGTCTTGCTATTAATTTAACCTGGTATAACGACCAGGGTCGAACACAAGGAGAACGAATTGGCCTTGCGGCCTACGAAGTAGTCAAAAAGAAATAAAAGAAAATAAAAGGAGTATTTTTGGTGGTTTTTTAAATATTTTATGTTTTTTTGGATTTTTAATGTATCAAGAAAATAACAAAAACAACACACTTCAACAATTTATTTAATGCAATAAAAATCAACCAAAAATTCTAACAAAAAATATTTTTATGTGTTTTATAATTTTTACTGTTTTTGATGAATTTTTGGGATTTTTCTGATGTTTATTTAATTTTCTAAAAATCAAACAAGGACTGAAACTGTAGGTACTGTCCAACCGAGCTAAAAGGACCTAGATAAAATATCTAGAAGCCCCAAATTAGCCGGGAGGTAATTTTCCAGTAAAGATAAAAAAACAAGGAAAATTTGGGCACCTGATTTATTATTTTTGGGTTTTTAATTTATTTACTAGAATTTTTATGAGAGTTTTAGTGTTTTTCAATTTTTAGGTGTTTTAGATAATGAAAAATAGCCAAAATTGGCTAGAAAATCAAGCAAGCATAAACAAACAATAAGTAATTTTTTTGTAAATTTTTTAGATGAATTTTAATATTTTTTTGTGATTTTTCAAATCAGACAGTGAAGAAAAAATTGATGTTTTTGAATTTTTAAAAATATCAAACAGTGTCTAAAATATCTCCAAAATTTATAGAAAATTTTACATCATGGCAGGAGCCATGTTTCCAATTTTCATCAAATTTGGAGGTGATTTGCTATTTTATTCAAAAATGGAAAGAGGGTACTGTGCACATGGACCAAAGTGCAAATACCCGAAGTTCTGAGGGGTCTGGTGCAAAAATCCCAGGTAAACACGTGCGTCGCGCGTGCTTGAGGCACTCAGGGACCCAAATGTAATAAAAAATAAGTCTCTGGACTATTTGGTAACAGGTACCAAAAGTCCGAGGGCTTATCTGCAAATAACCCAAAAATATCCGCACATGCTCAATTAAAATACCACAGGGGTATAAATGCAATATCTCAAAAGTTTTCATTCATTACTTAACATCTCAGAACTACAGGGCATAAAATGCAAATACACCAGAAAACCACGTGACGAAGCACGTGTCACATCACACACAGGGGCATAAATGCAAACTAAATAAAGAGCAGGGTCCTCTATGCAATTTTACCAAAAACTAACAACTACACTAAATAATTACAGGACTAAATGTGAAATAAAATAAAAGAGGGGGCCTAAGGGTAAATTACCCTTTATTAATGCGGGCCGCTGGATGGAGGCCACGTGGAGCATCGGACAGTGAAGAACGGCGGGCGCTCCAAGGCTGGGGTCCTCGCAGCGATCGGACGGCTGAGGCTACGCCACGTGGGGGATCGAACGGGTAAGGCTCAAGGTGGCTAAACCTCGTGCATCGGACGGCTGGGATCAATCCTCCACGGATCTAACGGTGGCTGCTGCTCCTGGAATGGACGGCCCAGATGGAAACTAGAGTGGGAGGGCTGATCGGACGGTGGACGAAGGTCGAGGAAGAACAGTTCACCGGCGAAGTTCGCCGGCCCAAGGCGCACGCTCCTGACCTCCTCTGCTGCTCCTGAAGATCGGAAATGCTCCGGCGTGACGCTCCGCAGCTGATGGTGGCCTCCGATGACCCAGCCGAGCTCTGGGGAGCTCCGGCGAGGTCGGCAGAGGTAAAGCTCCTGGACCGAATGGTCTAAGCCCTCAGATGGGCTTGGATGTACCTGCAAGATAGACCAGAAGACTCACGGGTCGAGGGCAAACTGCCTCGACCTGGTTAGGCGGAGTGACGATGGTCGGAGGGTCGATATGGGCGAGCTCCGGCGAGGGTGGGGACGGAGGAGCTCGAACCCCAGCTCCTGTGCGAGCTGGGTTGGATGGAGGTATGGAGAAGGTGCGCGGGAGGAAGGCGGAGGCTATGGCGAAGCCTGATGGTCGAACGGAGGTCGGGTCTGATCGGAATCGGCGGTGAACGGCGACGGAGTGAAAAAGGGGGTAATCTTAAATTAGCGAAAAAGAAGGGCTAAAGGGGTTACCTGGGTGGATGATGAGACTGGGGATGAGCAGGCGATGCTCTGGGTCGTTGCCTCGAGGAGCGTCTCCCTCCGAGGCTCGAGCTCCAGCTCAGGGCGGAGCACGGCGGTGCTTGATCACCGGATTGATGGGCCACTTCCCCTCTCCTCGCTGCGACACTTGCTGGAGCAAGCTGTCACTCTTGCCAACGCAGTGGAGGTCACGGGTAGCGAAGCAAATGAGCCAAAGATGCAAATGGAGGAGGCAGAGCTGGAGCTTTATACGCTGGAGGGTTCGGGAAGACAGGCGCGGGTAGGGCATTCTGGAGCGCGGATCCCGAGGTACAGGCTCCGACGAGGGTCTCAGATATGTCAGGAAGGAATCGGACCCGGGAATTAGGCGAGGGTGAATCAGGTTTAGGCACGAAAAATTTGAGAAGTCGGGTCGGGTGCCAAAGCCCGTGGGAAGTGGTCCGGGGGGGGGGGGGGGGCAGTTGACCGGGCGGTCAACAGTCCCCAGGGCCAATGGGTAGCGGCCACGTGGCTGAAATTTGGAAGTGAAATTAAGGGTACCAAATGGCCGAATTCTGAAAAAGTTAAAACATGAAATATTTTTAATTTAATTTTTTCTATTTTTTAGTGATTTTTAATTAATTTTTTAAAGTAAAAATAAGGTATGTACATAGTAGGGTTATATATAGGTATATATACAATATTTAGGTTTTGAATTTTTGATTTTTAATTTATTATTTTGTACCATTTTATTCCTATTTTATATTTTATTTATTTATATCATAAAATAAGGGATAAAAAGATATTTTTATTTTATTTTTATTATTTATATACATAGGTGAAATAAATAGGTATGTACATATATATACATGGTATATTTACAAAGTCTTTTTGGATTTTTAGTTTTGTTATTTTTACTTTGTTTTTGTTTTAATTTATTTTATTTATTTACACCATATAATATAGAGTATTTACAAGATTTTTGGGAATTAATTTTATTTGTTTACAAAGCTAAATAAATATAGATGTGGTGGTCTATATACATGGTGAGTGATGTTTTTGTCTTCTTTTTTATTTTTATATTTTTGTCTTGATTTTATATTTAGAAATATTTACAAATATTTACAAGCCAATTTGAGTCTATTTTTGTGAGGAAAATACTTTTATTTATTTACATAGTTATTTACACACATGAGCCCCTATCTCCCTCTACTTTGGCTTTTATGCGGTCAGGCCCATGCTGAGCCCTCCCTTGGGTTAGAAAGCTCAATATTTATTCTAAATATTTCCCTCTTTTTCTTTTTAATCTTTATTCTTTTATTTTTGCACAAAAACATGCTAATTATAGGTTTTTACACAATGCAAGCTTTTGATAATTATTTCTATTTACAACTATATACATGCATTTGCAAAGGTTTTTGTAGCTAAAATATAAGAATAAAGAGTGATGAATGAGTATTCATCACCCCCCTATACTTAACTTTGCTAGTCCCTTAGCAAACACTTATTTGAAAAAGAAGTGAAAAAGAAATAAAGAAAAAGAAAAAGAGAATGTACATGGATCTAGGTTGATTATTAAACTTGCCTTCATTAAATTAAGGTATGGAGCTCGATCAGATCTTTGGATTATTAATGTGTCGGAACCTTATTTGGACTTAAGTCTAAAACTCAACAGCCTCGAGGTTCCACTAATCTATAACCAAGACTCCTCAATGCTCCAGGTCAGAACAAGTTATCAATCACAAACCCTGAAGACCATGAATCTTTTCTTGTCCTGTGAATGTGAGGTCTAAGCTCTCTACCTCAGAAATGGCAACTTGACAACCCTCCCCAACAAGGTAACTCTATGACCTCAATCTGGCCACTCTTTCCTCGAGGAGCGGGGTATTCCCTTCTAAGTTCAAGTTCAACCGGCTCAAGAAGAGGAGGAAGAAGAGAATGGGTCAAGGCCAGTGTAGCCATGTACCCTTGGGAGCTTGACCAGTGTAGCCAAGTCTCCCTGCTGCAAGCTACATCAGGTGGATCATGAAACCAAGCTTTGCTTATTGCACTCTATATACATACTCCGACAGGATTATCATTTTCTCTCAGACCCACCACTTTTTTGGAGTTATTTTCTTTTTGCATTTTTTTTTCAAGTGCATCTATACAACATGTACATCTGCAGCATATATACAAGGAGTTTTTCCTCTTGAGCCAGTAGACTATCCCTCTTTTGGAGCTTTATTGCAACCCACAACTCCCGTCATTAGACCTCATGGCAACCAGACCAAGTTGAGACGCACTTCCTTCACTAAAAGAAGAAGAGAGGTTCCGCCTAGAAGTACTACCCTCATATGCTACCCCAAGTCAAGGAAGACTGCCTCTTCACCACCTCATCCGTAGAGAGCTCGGTGCATAGTGATGGTGTCCAAGTAAAGCCATAATCTATAAGAGTCATGTGTTGTTGTTAAGTGTTCTACTTAGGCTCATTGAGATGACATGTGATCATAGCCTAGTGGACTCAAAGAATTAAGTCACCCTGGACCTGAAAAGCATTAAACCTAAGCCTTATAAGGTTCCTCTTAGAAGTTTGGTGGATTAAGATCTTAATCAAGCTCCATTCCTCAATTCGATTCCAGGCTAGTTTAAATGTCAACTATCATCCAGAAAAACTATATACATATGCACAAAAGATGCTATTTACACATATTTTACAATCACGCAAAATTTTTGAAAAATGTTTTGAAATCATGAATGGATGATGCATGAAGTGCAAGTTTTGCAAAAAGTATTTACTCACATTTACACGAGATTTTTGCAAACTTTTGATTTTCAAAACATTTTGGAAAAATTTTGTACTATATACATAATTTTGATAAGAAAATATTTACACAAGCTTTACACAAAAGATTTTTTGAAAACATTTTTACAAAAATAGTTTGTACACTAGCTATTTATGTGCAAATAAAAGAAGTTTATGTACATGAAAAAATTTTAATTTTTGTGATTTTTAGAGTTTTTAGCCATTTTATTTATTAACACACTCACACAAAGTACGAGTTATGGCTAAAGTATATATGAAATATATACACACCCCCCTATACTTAGCTCGAACGATGTCCTCAGAGTCAAGAGCGATGAAGAAGACATAACTCGTGCTTGGTATAGGGAAGTGAAAAGGAAGGCTATATACAAAGATGAATAAATGAAATAGAAAGTCAAGAAGGTCTCGGGTCTTCCCCCTATACTTAGGATCAAGTGATCCTAAGTATAGCAGGCTGTATACTAAGGGAAAACCGAGTGGAGAATGTACAGGGTCTACCCCCCCTATACTTAGGGTAAAATATCCCTAAGTATAGGCAGCAAAAACCGGGGTAGACAGAAGCAAAAGAAATACCCGAAGGTCCTACATCCCCCCTATACTTAGGGTAAAGTGCTCCCTAAGTATATCATACTCACAAGATGAAGAAAGGGATGTGGGACTAAAGAATGTAGTGATATAGACATCTGGATCTATACAAGGCGGAGGATCAGTGAAAATCAGGCGTGAGATGCATTAGATGTGAGTCAAAGACCACATCTCACGCAAAATGAATAGGGGCAAGATCAACGACCCGCGGCTCATGATCTAGAAATGGCTTGAGCCGCTGACCGTTCACTCGAAAGGTACTCTCAGAAGACAACTCGGATATATCAATGCTACCGTTGTCGTGTACCTTTCTGACCAAGTAGGGTCCCTTCCACTTGCTCTGTAGCTTCCCTGGAAATAAACGAAGCCTCGCATCAAACAGCCATACTCTCTGTCCAATCTCAAAATGCTTGTGGCTGATGTGAGAATCATGCCGCTCCTTCACTCTCTCCTTATACTGTAGGCTGTTTGAGAAAGCGGTATCTCTCAACTCCTCCAGGGCTGCTAACTCTGCCCTCCTCTGGTCTCCTACACCATCTGGATCCATAAGAATATCAGTAACTGCCCATAGTGACCTGTGCCTCAACTCAACAGGCAAATGGCACGGCTTGCCATATACGAGGCGAAAGGGAGATGTGCCCAATGGTGTCTTGAAAGACGTCCTATATGCCCACAAGACTGAGTCCAAAAGCTGTGACCAATCCTTTCGATCAGGGCGGACGACTTTCTGCAGTATAGTCTTGATCTCCCTATTCGACACCTCGGCTAGACCATTCGTCTGTGGATGGTAAGGTGTAGCAACACGATGGTCTATACTGAACTCGCTAGCAAGGGCCTTTACCTGGTCGTTGATGAAATGAGACCCCCCATCAGAAATCAACACTCGTGGAACCCCGAACCGCGTGATGATGTGCTTCCTCAAAAATCTGCAAACTGTCCTCGCATCAGCGGCTCGGGCTGGGATAGCCTCAACCCAACGATTAACATAATCCACGGCCAACAGAATGTACTCAAATCCCTGACTCTTAGGGAATGGACCCATGAAATCGATGCCCCATGCGTCAAAAACCTCACAGAAGTGAATGGGTTGCATCGACATCATATCACGCTGTCCACAAGTGCCCATCCTCTGATAGTCAGTACACCTCTTCACGAACTCATCATAGTCCTTGAAGAGGGTAGGCCACCACAAGCCGGATTGGAGCACTTTCTGTGCCGTTCTCCTCCCAGAATGATGTCCTCCTGCCTCAAGCTTGTGGCAGTAAGTGAGGACGCTATGGTGTTCCTCCTGAGGAATACACCGACGCCAGACGCTATCCCCTCCTTCGTGGTAAAGGATTGGATCCTCCCAGTGGTAGGACTTGGCCTTCGCAAGGAAGGTCTCAAGCCTCTGCCTGGGCCAATCTTGTGGGACTCTCCCAGCAACGAGAAAGTTCACAATATCGGCATACCACAGGAGTGAGGCGATAGCAAGGATCGCCTCATCTGGGAAGGTCTCACAAATGGGATCTATCTGCTCAGACTCCTCAGGCTGCTCTATACGGGAGAGGTGATCCGCCACCACATTCTTGACTACAGGCTTATCCTTGATCTCAATGTCGAACTCCTGGAGTAGAAGGATCCATCTAGTAAGTCTGGCCTTGGCATCCTTCTTTGCCATGAGGTACCTGATGGCGGTGTGATCTGTGTACAAGGTCACTCTAGATCCAATGATATAAGATCGAAACTTATCTAGGGCGAACACTACGGCTAGCATCTCCTTCTCTGTGACCGTGTAATTCCGCTGGGCGGAATCCAATGTGCGGCTAGCGTAGTGGATAGCAAATGGGACTCCATCCCTCCTCTGTCCTAGCACGACCCCCACGGCAAAATCGGAGGCATCCGTCATGATCTCGAATGGGAGAGACCAATCAGGCGGCTGGAGGACAGGAGCCTCAATCACACACTGCTGGAGAGTCGCAAAGGACGAAAGACACTTGTCATCGATAAGGAACTCGGTGTCTTTCGTCAAGAGGTCGGTCAATGGCCGGGAAATCCTGCTGAAATCATGAATGAATCTCCGATAAAAACCAACGTGCCCCAGGAATGACCGTAGCTGCCTCAAATTGGACGGCGGTACGAGTTTTCTAATGACATCAACCTTGGCCGGATCAACCTCCATGCCCCTGTTGGAGATGATATGACCAAACACCGTCCCTTGAGTCACCATGAAGTGACTCTTCTCCCAAGATAGAACCAAATGTAACTCAATACATCGCTGGAGTACCCGGTCTAGGCAGTTAAGATAGGAGTCGAATCCGTCGCCGTAGACCGAGAAATCGTCCATGAAGACCTCCAAACACTCCCCTACCATGTCCGAAAAGATCGACATCATGCATCTCTGAAAAGTCGCAGGGGCATTGCATAGCCCAAATGGCATGCGTCGAAAGGCATATGTACCGAAGGGACAGGTAAAGGTGGTCTTCTCCTGATCCTCAGGAGCAATGGCCACCTGGTTGTAGCCCGAGTACCCATCCAGGAAGCAGTAATGACTCTTCCCTGCCAGTCTCTCAATGATCTGGTCAATAAAAGGCAGGGGGAAATGGTCCTTCTTGGTGGCCTGGTTGAGCCTCCTGTAGTCAACACAGGCCCTCCAAGAGGTGGGTACTCGTGTAGCAATCTCCTCTCCCGACTCACTGATCACAGTCGTGATGCCCGTCTTCTTGGGCACCACATGCAAGGGGCTGACCCACTTGGAGTCGGAAATGGGATAAATAAAATCTACACTCCACCATTTTGATATTTCCTTCATCACAACCTCTCTCAGGTTGGGGTTAAGCCGCCGCTAGAACTCACGCGACGGCTTCGCCCCCTCCTCGAGATAAATTTGGTGGGAGCACACTGATGGACTAATCCCATGGAGATCTGCTACGCTCCATCCGATTGCCTTGCGGTTCTTTTCAAGAACCCCCATCAAACGGGATTCTTGCTCTCCAGTCAGATCGACGGAGATGATGACTGGGTACATCTCAGGCTCGCCTGCAAGGAATCTATACTTCAGCGAAGTAGGGAGCGGCTTCAGCTCTGGACAGCTGGGTGCTGGCAAATCTGGCTTCGGAAGAAGGTGCGTGAATGCTGCTAAATCTGCCAAATCTGCCTGGGAGAAAGAAGACGAGCTCTCACAAACTGGATCTGGAGAAGGCTGCTCAACTGTGCTATCTCTGATCTGCTCTGCATCTACCTCCTCCTCATCTGTAGGCTCTGGTGGACTCAGGTCTGGCATCTGATCATCACAATCTGCCCAATCAGACTCTGAATCCGAGGGATCTGCATCAAACAAGGTGGCATCAATACCACCGTCACACAAGGTGGCCTCAGTATCACCATCACTAGACTCTGTGTCGCGGTCAAGAACCGGCTCTGCTGCCACTGAAATATCCTGGACCAGGACTGTGCTCTCCAAGCTCTCCTCTGCTATCAACTCGACATCAGTGGTGTCTGGAAATGAGAGGATGGCCTGTGCTGAAGGGCCTGTCCATGCTGCCTCATCATCTGTGATCACAAAATCACAGTCCTGGTGGATGTCTAACACGACATCTGTCAGCTACTCTATATCTGTGCTGGCCTCTGAGCATGCTCTCTCTTTGGATCTGTAGTCCTCGACCGTCTCTATTTGTACACTCTCGCCCTCGACGCGAAAGTATACCTTCCTGCTATCATGATCAGTCACCGCCTTGGCTGTGGCCAAGAACGGACGACCGAGGATGATGGGGGTATCAGCCACTGAATCAGGGATCTCCATGTCCAACACTACGAAGTCCACGGGGAATTTCAGGCCCTGAATAGTGACGATAACGTCTCGCAACAACCCCTTCGGCCTATTGACATATCGATCAGCAAACTGACGGACTGTCCTGCTCTGTCTAAGATTGCCCAACTCGAAGCGGTCGAGAAGGGCTGCCGGAAGGAGGTTGATAGACGATCCGCTATCCAATAGAGTCCGGTCGAACCTCTGCTCACTAATCTGACATCTGACATACGGGGCTCCTGAATCTGGCCTCTTGGCCGGCAGACGGTTCTGGATCACAAAGCACGTGGCTTTCGTCAGCACATGTATCTCTGAATGATGGTTCCTCCTCCTCCTCCTGACTGTAGTCCTATCTCTCAACGATCGCTGAAGAAGGGGGATGTGCTGCAAAGCCTCCTGAAGGGTCAGCTGTATATGGAATCGATCAATCATGCTCTGGTTGAACTCCTCCTGCTCTCTCTTTTTTGGGTCTTTTTCTTTTTTCTCCCCCTTCCCCATCAGAAGGGCTCTAGGGAAGGGGATGACAGGGTCCTTCTCAGATGAAGGACTAGGAATAGGTCTAGACGGCTCGACGACTGGATCCGCACATATATCAATCACCACAGTGGGACCAGAAGAAATTAAACCTTTTCCTTTATTCACAACAGTGTTCTGAGATACATCAGTGGAAGGAAAAACAACAACTCTCTCTGAATGCACACCGGTGGCCTCAGTACCACCACAGGCTGGCTCTGCTGGACGTCTCGCGGCCTCATTACCGCGTGCTGGCTCGGCTACTCTGGTGGCGTCAGTACCACCTCCTCGAACTGGTGAAGTGGCGGCCTCAGTACCGTCGGTGGGATCAGCATCCTTAGTGGCATCAGTACCACCACCATCATCATGAGCGGCTTCAGTACCACTCTCCTCCTCCTCATCTGGCGCCCCGGATGTATCCTCGTGGTATAGCTCAGACGAGGCGCCGCCGCCTGCTGGTGTCCTACCGCTCCTAAGCGTAACAAAATCAGCATCAAAAAGATCCGAAGAGGTATCAACAAATTGATCACTAGGAGTGGCGTGCTCAGTGTAAGCTACCTGCTCAGATTTCCGCTTCAGGCTGTTGGGATTTGGCTCTATCTGGGCAGGAATGGCGGCCTTACCTCTCACAATGTCCCGCATCTCCTGGAGGAACTCGTCCATCTCCCGTCTGAAGGTAGCCTGCTGATCCGTGAGGAGGCGGGCTATGTCATCCAAAGCGGGGCTCTCGTATGGTGGACCATGGGAGCCCGACGGGTAGCCTCTCTGGTGATGAGGCTGCTGGAACTGGTGCTGCTGAGAGGGGTAAGAGGAAGGGTGCTGTTGCTGGTGTGGCTGATGAGGCTGCTCTCGCCCCAAGACTGTCCCTGCTGCTGATAGGGACGAGGAACGAAGGATGACTGCTGGTGTGGCTGGTAGACTGGGGGCTGCTGCTACTGGTGATCCCTCTACTGGCTATACTGCCCTCCCTGACCGGATGACTGCTGCTGGGGCTGGGTACCTCCACTCCCCCACCTGAATCCGGGATGGTCTCGTCGGATTCCAGGCTGGGGACGGTCATACAAAATCCCGTTGACATCCATCAACGGCTCTGAGTCGTACTGGGCTGGCTGGAGTACTGCCAGAGGCTGATCCGGCTGGTATACCACCATCTGCATGTCTGGAGATGGTGGTGACTGGTAAGAGGGCTGCTGCTGCTGGTACGGCTCCGCCTGTACAAGATGAACCTGTCTAGGCTGCTGAAAGGAGCTGGAGCGCTGGGACGAGCTGCTGCTGCTGCCGGTATCGTCACGCGACTGAAGACGGGGCTGGGAAGCCGTCTGTGCCTCCTGGAGACACATGAGCTGGGTCTTCATGTCGCTCAGAGTCTGTGCCATCTGCTCCATCTGAGTGATGCCCTAGCACTGCTTCTTCTCGATCAGCTCCATCCGATCCAACTTCTCACTGATGATACCCATATCTGCAGCGGATGACTCTGCCTGTGCTGCTGCTACTGCGGATGAACTGGATGGACCGGCATCGACCCGTGCTATCCTCTGGTACTGCACGGGTCCTGGCTGCTGCTGGGGTCTTCCCTGAGTATATAATCGGGTCTGGGACATCACCATATAGTTCTCATCCATCTCCTCGTAGATGGCCCAGACCTGGTCGTGATCCTTGGCGAAATAGGACCCGCCACAAGAAGCATTCACCAAGCCCTGGAGCTCTGGTGTCAGCCCGCTGAAGAAGCTCTGCACAAGGTTCGGCTTCGAAATATCATGGTGCGGGCATCGGTCAGTCAGCTCACGAAACCTCTCCCATGCCTCATGGAATTGCTCGTTGGGGAGCATGGACAAGTTGCTGATGAGGGCTCTCGCTGCATTGGTCCGCCCGAGTGGATAGTACTTGTTCAAGTACTCGGTGCGGAGCTGCTCCCAGGTGTAAACAAACCTCCCCAAGTGCTTCAGCCAGGTGGCTGCTCTGTCTGCTAGGGAAAAGGGGAAGGCGATCATCCTGATCGTATCCTGGTTCACCTACCGGTCGTGGACAGTGCTGCAAATCATCAGAAACTCCTGGAGGTGGAGATGGGGCTCCTCAGTCACGAGTCCGTGGAAGCGGGAGAGTAGCTGCAAAGTGTTCGGGGGGAACTTGAAGACCCCCACGATGGCTGGAAGTACTACGCAGTGGTGCGTCAGCGTCGATCCGGGGTTGTGTAACTCCCGCATCGGTCTCGGTGGTCCTCCTGCCGCAGCTGCTGCCGCTGCGGCGGCTGCTGCGGCTGCTGCTGCGGCTGCTGCATCTGCATCCTTTGGGATCCTCGGTCCCTCTCTCCTATGCTCTCGCTCTGCTCTCATCTGCTCCATCTCTCTCCTCATATCGATCATGAATGCTCCCTGATCCCTCAGCTGCTGCTGAACGGTCTCTAGTGAGGCGATCAGGGTGGAGTTGATCGTGCCCTGGTCCAGCACAAAGTGCTCAGGCTGACCTCGGGAACGATCCTCAGAACTGCCGGCCATGGCATCTGCAAAATCAAACGAGCCAAACTCAAGTGCTGTCAAATCTGCTATTCTCTCCTCTGGCTCATATCTCTCAAAACCGAAAGAAAGGGGGTCAAGGGGGAACATGGCGGAATCATACTCGGGCTCAGAGAACTGGTCTCGGCTCTCGCGGGCCAACCTAGATGATTGGGTAGACGTGCCCGAAAGCGGTACAGCCAGAGGCTGCCTAAGAGAGCGTCTACCCATCATCGTGATCTGAAGAGTAGGGCGGATGAGATCTGGAAAAACTATGATGAGCAACCAAAACCCTTTGTTCACCAACACAACACGAGCTGAAGACCGTAAAGGCTCGGTCAAATTATCTTGTCCAATTTTATTAGGTGAACAATCAATCTATCAGAGCGCTAACGTGACCTGTTGGGATACCCGATGCTACTCCAACCGACTGGCCCGCACGGAAGAGTCGGTAGTCAGCTGGAAATAGCACCGGAGGGCTCTACCTAGGGTGTGGGTCACTCTCTCGCGCAAGCAAACCAAACAATGAGGGGGTTGCTCTCCCCAAGACAAATTTTTAGGTGAGGTGTCTTTTAGGGTCAATAGTTTTAGCAGTCCCAATTTTATGGTTTTTCTTTTTAATTTTTTCAATAAAAATAAAGGCCTAACGAATTTTTCGGTTCTCCTGGTTATTTAATCCAAAACAGGGGGAGAAGACGAAAAAGCCGATGCGCGATGAAATCAATGATGCATGCAAAGATAGAAATGCGTACCTTTCCTCCAGCACTCTACATGCAAGTGATCCGCGCAGAAATTTAAAGACTGAAAGTAAACTATCCTATATGATGCAGCGGTGAAAACCGAGTCCTAGATGAGCAAGTCTACTCGCAGAACCATCTAACTGGTCACCGACCTCCAAGCCAAAGGTCCAGTCTCGGTCTACCCCTCCTCTACCCGACACATCGGGGGTAGGAGAAAGCGCTTTACAGGGCAGACTACGGCACGTAGGCTACGAAGGAGATGAGTCAGTTATTTTTATTAATTAATTAATTATTATTAGGTCCAATTAATCGCACTATAGGAACATGCAGATAATTAGGTGTGGGGATCCTACTAATTACGACACAAGCAAGCAGAAAATCCTAAGTCTAGGGGCTCGATGAAAAATCGCTGAAAACCGTCAAAGGCAGTAAAAAGAAAACAAAACCGCGAGAAAAACCGCGAAAACACTAAGGGTCCCCCGAGCACACCGGTGCTCGGCGAAACAGACCTGCTAGTCAATCAAGTCTACAATCCAAGTCTCTGAGTCCCTGTATTATTACAATAATAATCAAATGGAAGAAAAATAAAACCTAAACTAAACCTCTCCCACTCAGCTCTCCTCTCACGCTCTCCTGCGGCTCCGTACAGAAGGGAGCCGCCTCTAAGTCCCGCGGTTGCGTCGGCTTCTCGAAATCAGCCGCCTCGGTCCTCGGGCCCTCGCAAGAAAAGAGATAAGTGGTCAGACCAATAATGAGCAAATAATAATAAGAAAAATAAATGAAAAGAAAATGAGGGTATATATGCAAAAATGTAAAATAAAATAAACATTCAAAAAGCAAAAATAAAAGAAAAGAAAATAAAAAAAATAAAACAAAAATAAAATATAAACAAAAAGCCGCGAAAAACCGCGAGCTCTGAAAGAGCCACGAAAAGCAGCGAAAACAAAAACGAAAATAAAATGAAAACTACTAAGCCGTGCTCCCCGGCAACGGCGCCATTCTGATGAGTGTCCCAACCACTAGGGTATAAGGTACTAAACGGTCTTTGCGACCCAAGCGATCAAGATGGCTCAATCAAGAAAAATAGACCACCAAACGAGATGAAAAATCAATCAAACACAACAGCGGTCTTGCTATTAATTTAACTTGGTATAGCGACCAGGGTCGAACACAAGGAGCACGAATTGGCCTTGTGGTCTACGAAGTAGTCAAAAAGAAATAAAAGAAAATAAAAGGAGTATTTTTGGTGGTTTTTAAATATTTTATGTTTTTTTGGATTTTTAATGTATCAAGAAAATAACGAAAACAAAAAAACAACACATTTCAACAATTTATTTAATGCAATAAAAATCAACCAAAAATTCTAACAAAAATATTTTTATGTGTTTTATAATTTTTACTGTTTTAGGTGAATTTTTGGGATTTTTCTGATGTTTATTTAATTTTCTAAAAATCAAACAAGGACTGAAACTGTAGGTACTGTCCAGCCGAGCTAAAAGGACCTAGATAAAATATCTAGAAGCCCCAAATTAGCCGGGAGGTAATTTTCCTGTAAAGATAAGAAACCAAGGAAAATTTGGGCCCTGATTATTATTTTTGGGTTTTTAATTTATTTACTAGAATTTTTATGAGATTTTTAGTGTTTTTCAATTTTTAGGTGTTTTAGATAATGAAAAATAGCCAAAATTGGCTAGAAAATCAAGCAAGCATAAACAAACAGTAAGTAATTTTTTTGTAATTTTTAGATGAATTTTAATATTTTTTTGTGATTATTCAAATCAGACAGTGAAGAAAAATTGATGTTTTTGAATTTTTAAAAATATCAAACAGTGTCTAAAATGTCTCCAAAATTTATAGAAAATTTTACATCATGGCAGGAGCCATGTATCCAATTTTCATCAAATTTGGCGGTGATTTGCTATTTTATTCAAAAATGGAAATAGGGTATTGTGCACAGGTCCAAAGTGCAAATACCCGAAGTTCTGAGGGGTCTGGTGCAAAAATCCAAGGTAAACACGTGCGTCGCGCATGCCTGAGGCACTCAGGGACCCAAATGTAATAAAAAATAAGTCTCTGGACTATTTGGTAACAGGTACCAAAAGTCCGAGGGCTTATCTGCAAATAACCCAAAAATATCCGCACATGCTCAATTAAAATACGCACAGGGGTATAAATGCAATAACTCAAAAGTTTTCATTCGTTACTTAACATCTCAGAACTACAGGGCATAAAATGCAAATACACCAGAAAGCCACGTGACGAAGCACGTGTCACATCACACAGGGGCATAAATGCAAACTAAATAAAGAGCAGGGTCCTCTATGCAATTTTACCAAAAACTAACAACTACACTAAATAATTAGAGGACTAAATGCGAAATAAAATAAAAGAGGGGGCCTAAGGGTAAATTACCCTTTATTAATGCGGGCCGCTGGATGGAGGCCACGTGGAGCATCGGACGGTGAAGAACGGCGGGCGCTCCAAGGCTGGGGTCCTCGCAGCGATCGGACGGCTGAGGCTACGCCACGTGGGGGATCGAACGGGTGAGGCTCAAGGTGGCTAAACCTTGTGCATCGGACGGCTGGGATCAATCCTCCACGGATCTGACGGTGGCTGCTGCTCCTGGAATGGACGGCCCAGATGGAAACTGGAGCGGGAGGGCTGATCGGACGGTGGATGAAGGTCGAGGAAGAACAGTTCGCCGGCAAAGTTCGCCGGCCCAAGGCGCACGCTCCTGACCTCCTCTACTGCTCCTGAAGATCGGAAACGATCCGGCGTGACGCTCCGCAGCTGATGGTGGCCTCCGATGACCCAGCCGAGCTCTGGGGAGCTCCGGCGAGGTCGGCGGAGGTAAAGCTCCTGGACCGAATGGTCCAAGCCCTCAGATGGGCTTGGATGTACCTGCAAGATAGACCAGAAGACTCGCGGGTCGAGGGCAAACTGCCTCGACCCGGTTAGTCGGAGTGACGATGGTCGGAGGGTCGATATGGGCGAGCTCCGGCGAGGGTGGGGACGGAGGAGCTCGAACCCCAGCTCCTGTGCGAGCTGGGTTGGATGGAGGTATGGAGAAGGTGCGCGGGAGGAAGGCGGAGGCTATGGCGGATCCTGATGGTCGAACGGAGGTCGGGTCTGATCAGAATCGGCGGTGAACGGCGGCGGAGTGAAAAAGGGGGTAATCTAAAATTAGCAAAAAAGAAGGGCTAAAGGGGCTACCTGGGTGGACGATGAGACTGGGGATGAGCAGGCGATGCTCTAGGTCGTTGCCTCGAGGAGTGTCTCCCTCCGAGGCTCGAGCTCCAGCTCAGGGCGGAGCACGACGGTGCTTGATCGCCGGATCGATGGGCCACTGCCCCTCTCCTCGCCGCGACACTTGCTGGAGCAAGCTGTCACTCTTGCCAACGCAGTGGAGGTCACGAGTAGCGAAGAAAATGAGCCAAAGATGCGAATGGAGGAGGCGAAGCTGGAGCTTTATACGCTGGAGGGTCCGGGAAGACAGGCGCGGGTAGGGCGTTATGGAGCGCGGATCCCGAGGTAGAGGCTCCGGCGAGGGTCTCGGATATGTCAGGAAGGAATCAGACCCGGGAATTAGGCGAGGGTGAATCGGGTTTAGGCACGAAAAATTCGAGAAGTCGGGTCGGGTGCCAAAGCCCGTGGGAAGTGGTCCTGGGGGGGGGGGGGGGGCAGTTGACCGGGCGGTCAACAGTCCCCAGGGCCAATGGGTAGCGGCCACGTGGCTGAAATTTGGAAGTGAAATTAAGGGTATCAAATGGCCGAATTCTGAAAAAGTTAAAACATGAAATATTTTTAATTTAATTTTTTTAGTGATTTTTAATTAGTTTTAAAGTAAAAATAAGGTATGTACATGGTAGGGTTATATATAGGTATATATACAATATTTAGGTTTTGAATTTTTGATTTTTAATTTATTATTTTGTACCATTTTATTCCTATTTTATATTTTATTTATTTATATCATAAAATAAGGGATAAAAAGATATTTTTATTTTATTTTTATTATTTATATACATAGGTGAAATAAATAGGTATGTACATATATATACATGGTATATTTACAAAGTCTTTTTGGATTTTTAGTTTTGTTATTTTTACTTTGTTTTTGTTTTAATTTATTTTATTTATTTAAATCATATAATATAGAGTATTTACAAGATTTTTGGGAATTAATTTTTTTATTTACAAAGCTAAATAAATATAGATGTGGTGGTCTATATACATGGTGAGTGATGTTTTTGTCTTCTTTTTCATTTTTATATTTTTGTCTTGATTTTATATTTAGAAATATTTACTAGCCAATTTGAGTCTATTTTTGTGAGGAAAATACTTTTATTTATTTACATAGGTATTTACACACATGAGCCCCTATCTCCCTCTACTTTGGCTTTTATGCGGTCAGGCCCATGCTGAGCCCTCCCTTGGGTTAGAAAGCTCAATATTTATTCTAAATATTTCCCTCTTTTTCTTTTTAATCTTTATTCTTTTATTTTTGCATAAAAACATGCTAATTATAGGTTTTTACACAATGCATGCTTTTGATAATTATTTCTATTTACAACTATATACATGCATTTGCAAAGGTTTTTGTAGCTAAAATATAAGAATAAAGAGTGATGAATGAGTATTCATCACCGACCTATGAGAACCCCGCCTTGGATGATCTAGCCCGCCTCATGTCCGAGCAGCAGGCTACCTTTCGACGGGAGATGGATGAGTTCCGTCAGGAGATTAGGGAGATTGTGAGAGGGAATGCCGCCATCCCTGCCCAGATTGAGCCGAACCCGAACAATCTGAAGAGGAAATCTGAGCAGGTAGAGTTCACTAAGATTACCACTCCTAGTGCTTCACTTGGTGATGTTTCTGCATATATGTTTGATGCTGACTTTGTCACACTTAGGAGTGGTAGGATGCCAGCAGGCGGCGCCTCGTCTGAGCGACGTCTCGATGCTACTTCAGGAGCGCCATGCGAGGAGGAAAGCAATGCTAATGCCGCTAGAGATGATGATGGTGGTGCTGACGCCACCAAGGATGATGATCCAGCCGACGGTACTGAGGCCGTTGTTTCACCAGATGGAGGAGGTGGTACTGATGCCACCAGACTTGTTGCCGAGCCAGAGCGTGGTACTGATGACGTGAATACAGATGCCGAGGGTGGTGCTGAGGCCACCATTTCTACTACTTCTAATCATGTTGTATTTCAGTCAGTTCATGTACCTCAGGACGTTTCTGTGAATAAAGGAAAGGGTTTGATTTTTTATGATCCACCTGTGGTGATTGATGATGTATGTGTGGATTCTGCCGTGCTTAAGAAGCCTAGACCCTCTCCTAGTCCTTCATCTGAGAAGGACCCAGCAGTCCCCTTCCCCCAAGCACTCCGCTTGGCTAAGGAGACCAAAAAAGACCCATAAAAGTCCCACCAGCTAGAGTGCAGCCAGCATATGATGAACAAATTTCAGATACAACTGACTCTACAGGAGGCCTTGGAGCACATCCCTCTCTTCCAGAGATCACTCAGAGACAGGACCATAGTTCGGAGGAAGAGGAGGAACCACCAGTCAGAGATCCATGTGCTCACTCACGCCACATGTTTTTTGATCCAGAATCGTCTGCCAGTCAAGAGGCCAGATGCATGGGCCCCGTATGTCAGATGCCATATTCAGGAGCAGAGGTTCGATCGTACTCTATTAGACATCGGGTCTTCAATCAACCTTCTTCCGGCAGCCCTACTCGACCGCTTCGAGTTGGACCCTCTACGACAGAGCAGAACGATCCTTCAGTTTGCTGATCGATCTGTCAAGAGGACGAAGGGGTTGCTGAAGGACATTGTCGTCACGATTCAGGTCCTGAAATTCCTCGTGAACTTCGTTGTGTTGGACATGGAGATCCCTGAGTCCGTGACCGATACCCCATCATTTTAGGACGCCCGTTCTTGGCCACAGCCAAGGCAGTGTCCGATCATGATAGCGGGAAGGTATACTTTCGTGTCGAGGGCGAGAGCATACAAATAGAGACGATCGAGGAGACTAGAGCTAGAGATTCAGCTTGCTCCGAGCCGACTTCAGATTCAGAGCAGATGACATAGGCAGGGCGAGACATCCACCAGGACTGCGACTTTGTGATCACAAATGACGAGGCAGTTTGGGCAGACCCAGTAGCACATGCCATCCTCTCACCTTCAGAGTTTGCTGATGCACAGATGATAGTAGAGGAGAGCTTGGAGAGCGCATTCCTGGTCCAGGATACATCTCAGGCAGCAGAGCTGGTTCCCGATCGTGAGGCAGATTTTTGTGATTCTGATACAGATCCCTCGGAGTCAGATTTCGACTGGGCAGAGTTTGATGATTTGATACCGTGTCTGACTTCTACAGAGCCTACAACTAGGATGGAGCCTGATCCCGAGCAGAGAAGAGAGATATCATCAGAGCAGCCTTCATCAGATTCAAATTGTGAGCGAGAGGTCTTATTCTCCCATGCAGATTTGGCCGCATTCACTCAGACCTTTCAGAGGCCAGATCCGTCAGTACAGAGTTGTCCATAGCTGAAGCTGCTTCCATCATCGATGAAGTATAGGTTCCTTGCGGGCGAGCCAGAGATGTACCCAGTCGTTATCTCAACGGATTTGAATAGAGAACAAGAATCCCGTCTGATGGGGGTTCTTGAAAAGAACCGCAAGATGATAGGATGAAGCGTAGCCGATCTCCAGGGCATAAGTCCGGCCCTGTGCTCCCACCATATCTATCTCAAGGAGGACGCGAGGCCGTCGCGTGAGTTCCAGCGACGGCTGAACCCGAACCTTCGAGATGTTGTCATGAAGGAGATCTCGAAATGGTGGAGCGCCGATTTTATCTACCCCATCTCTGACTCCAAGTGGGTCAGTCCATTGCATGTGGTGCCCAAGAAGACGAGCATCACCACAGTTGTCAGTGAGTCTGGAGAGGAGATCGCTACCCGGGTACCCACTTCTTGGCGGGTCTGTGTGGACTACAGACGATTGAACCATGCCACCAAGAAGGATCATTTGCCCTGCCCTTTATTGATCAGATTATAGAGAGGCTGGTAGGAAAGAGCCATTACTGCTTTTTGGACGGGTACTCCGGATACAATCAGGTGGCCATTGCGCCAGAGGACCAGGACAAGACCACCTTCACCTGTCCCTTTGGGACATCTGCTTTCAGACGGATGCCCTTTGGATTGTGGAACGCTCTGGAGACATTCCAGATGTGCATGTTGTCCATCTTTTCGAACATGGTGGGGGAGTGCCTGGAGGTATTCATGGACAACTTTTCGGTCTACGGCGACGGATTCGATTCTTGTCTTGACTGCATGATGAATCCACATTTCATCATCTTTATTCTATCATTTTGGCATCAAAACCCCTAGCAAATAACTGTAAATAGCCTTAAATACATCATCTTAGCATTCATGCATATGCATCATATTAGTGTATAAAATACTGTAATTAAAGCCAAAATTATAGAATAAATAAAGAAAAGAAAAAAGAATAAAATATTGTAAATATTTTATGACCCGAAACCCCGAGACCTAGGCATCTTGATGAATAGGTCGATAAGGAATAAAGTAGGGGGAGATAAGGGCCAAATACCTATATGTATTCTATTCATTCTTTATTCATTTTGGGGCCTATTTTTGGTTCCACTTTTTATATATCAAATAAAGAAACTTTGTACATGAAAGTTGTAGATAATTTAATAAAAAAATACAAAATTGATTTCACGGAAAAATAATTACAGATAAAAAGTTATGGTCTGAATAAGAATCCAGAATCCCAACTTCCCAGACCCGTATCTCACAACTGACAACTCCAAATGCAGCATACTCACCTTTAATTGTATATAGAATAAAATAATCTATCCAATGGTGGTGGTTACGCATTTGGCGGAGCTACGGTTTGAAAGTTGAGTTTTGGACCCTTATTGTATAAGTGTACAGAATAAAATATTCAATTTATTCTTTATTAATTATTTATTCATTTTTATATTTTTATAATGTTGTAAATATTACTTATAATAATTATGTGCATTAAAATTAGAATAAAAATGCAAAGAAAATATAAAATAAAAATACTTGTATATATCATATACATAGATACTATACATGTACTTATACCTATACAACACATATTTATATTTTATTAAACATACAAAACATCTCAGAACTAAAATAAAAATATATTTAAGTGTATAAAAATACTTTGTAATTATATAAATTAATAAACAAAATTAAAGAAATTAAAAATAAAAAATAAAAAATAAGAGAATACAATATATAGAATAATATACCTACATAGGGGTATGAATGCAAACTTGTAAAAATACACCCAATAAAAATAAATAAAAATTGCCAAAAAATAATTTATTAAATTACAAGCATTTTTTATTTTGTAACCATAATTAAATAAAATAAGTTACTATTTTATTTCGAATTTTGAAATCATTTTGTGAGGATTTTTCCTGGTTGGTCCACGTGGACCAACCAGGTTGGTCTGACAGTTGACCTAGGTCAACTGTCTGACCTTCTCCTTCAGACTTGTCAGAGTCTCCTTTGTCTCTTCTTCTCGCATTTTCCTAGGCTCTACCTTGCACCAATCCATGACAATGCCTCCTGCATTTTTGCTCCTCGATCAATGGTGATTCACGCCCTAGTGAAATCTGGGGCTGAAGACCACTGATCGAGGCGTTTCAACCCTCGTCTTCCACGCCACCCGTCAACCCTACAAAAGAGAGCCCCCGACTTCAATTTGAAATTTAATCCTTCTTCCGCCATTTTCACCCTCAAACCCCTACCTCTTCGTGCTCCTTGTGACAGGAGGAGTCGAATCGACCCGGGGTTCGAGTTGTTTGGTGTAGAATCGAAGCGATTCAACCCCTCGCCGGAGCTCCGCCGCGCTTCGCAGCCCGTCGTCTCTGGTGAGCCTCTCCCTCTTATTTTTCCCTTTTCTTATAGCTGTAGCGTAGATTAGGTTAGATCAGTAGCAGTTTTTCTTGTTGTTCTCCCTATCGCCGTGAATCGTAGATCAAACCCACGGCGGAGCTGAGCTCCGCCTATCATTTCCGGCCACTCCAGTCTTCTACCGCCGCCGAGACCACCTCCGTTATCTTCCCCTTCACTCCGTCATCACACAGCACCCTCCACTCACCTAGATCTCGCTCAGATCGAGTCGACCAAGCTTCCTTCTCCGCCGTTCGCCAGAGCTCTTCGCCCGCACCACCTGTCGCCTCATTTGACCCATCAGACCCCACCATTTTGTTCGCCTGGGTTTTGTGCACTTAACATTTCAGGTCCGAGCCCCAGAGAAGGCTCCCTCGACCATCGAAGCTCCAGGAACAACCGCCCAGGCCGCCTTCCTCGTCCGGACACTCCACGCCGCCTCCGCTTCGCTCGAGGCCACCATCTGACGCGGAAGGGCCCCAGGGTCCTTTTGCCCTTGATCCGGGGGCCGGAGCGGCCGTGTGTCGGCCGCAATCGCCGATCGAAGCTCGCCGGGGAGGTGTTCTTCGTGAACCTCCCCCTGCCGTTGGATCAGAGGCCACCTCCAGACGCCATCTACGTCGTCCGATCATCAAGCGCCCTCAGCCGTCCGATTGATCCTTGAAGATCTAATCTCAGTCGTCCAGGACGAAGGGGTATGCACAGTTAGATGTGCGCTACGTGGATTAGTGAAACGCCATCGGCCGTACGATCGAGCCCGTGGGTATTTTGCATCTTCAACCCACGACTTTTTGTATTTACTTTTTAGTCTAAAAACTTTCGTCTGAAGTTGAAAAAGTTTTGTAATATTTGCACTTAAGCCCTCACACTTTCATTATTTGCACTTAGGTCCACACTACGTCACCTCACGTGACTGTGGCGCGTGCTTTTTGGGCATTTTGCACTATTTATCCCGAACTTTTAATTATTTGCAGGTATACCCCTGTGCGTGGTTATTTAAATATGTTTGTGGGTTAATTGCATGTATGCCCTGCTAGCTTTTCATATTTACAAAATGCCCCTGTGAATGTTATATCACGTGTTTGGCGTGTGTCTTCTTGGCGAAAATTGCACCTAGGCCCCTGGATGTTTCGATAATTGCATTTATACCCCTGCCAGGCTTAGGATTTTTGTGTGCTTAATCTATTTACTTCACGCCTCATTCAATTGCAAAAAATTCTCACAAAATAGGTTTAAGCTCCTGTTTGCTTCTACTTTTACGCCATATTTTTAGTTTTTAATTTTATTGCATTTTTATATTTATTAAAAATCAAAAACATGTTGTTTCAGCACTGTCTAGCTTAGAAAATCCTAAAAAAATATTAAAAGGTCTTAAAAAATTCCAAAAATATGCTCTGTTGTGTGTTTTGACTTGCTTTATTCTTAATCCAAAATTCACTAAAAATTTCAAAAGAAAAACCTTAAAAATTCAAAAATACTTAAAAACTTCAAAAAATTCTAGAAAATAGTAGAAAACTCTATAAACTGTAGACTCAAGTTCTGTGGTTTCCTGTTGTTATTGTCTTTATTTTAAAATTAGTTTGCAAAATTTTTGTGACTGTTTGCTATTTTCAATTTTCATTTTGCTCACAGCCAGACTTTTATTCACTGTTTTGCTTCATCTTATTATTTAAAAATACCAAAAACACCTTGAAAAATCCCCAAAAATCACAAAAACAGTAAAAAAATCCTAAAAATACCAAAAAGACTTTATCTCTAAATTTTTGGATATTTTTGCATATTTTTATACATATTTTATCTTGTCTTTTATTACCTTGTCTTTATTTTCCAATATTGAAAAAGAAAATAAAAAAATAAATAATATAAAATTATAAAAATCAGAAAATTAAAACCAAAATACAAAATTAAAAATTAAATAAAAATAAAAAATAATAAAGTTTAAAAAACCCACAAAAAAGGTGGATTGGCTAAGTGGTTTATTAGACCTAGGTTTGGATTTTTATCTCTGCTCTACACCCTTGCTTCCTAAGTTCGACCCCTACTTGCTTGCCATTGTACATTTTTAGTAGGTTATAATAAATTTTAATCCTTGCTATTCATTCCTTGATTGATTGTGTGGGTTAATTGTTGAAGAACGAAGAGGCTTGAGTAGTCGCATCAACGACAGTGAGTCTGATTTGTCAGACCACTATTTAGCGGCTCTCGCTTTTTCGCTTTTCAAATGGCGCCGTTGCCGGTCGCATCGGCTTGTAGAGTACCTTTGGGTCTTTTATTTACCTAGCCATTTCTGATTATTTGTCTCTTGTGCATCATTTTTTTTTGAACTGTCTGACATCTCTTTGGTTTTCTTGCTAGGGACCGCTGACCGAGGAGGATCGCCTAGGGGATCATGTGCATCCTTGGGAGGAGGAGCCGGCTATTCTATCCTAGCCGGCGGGAGAGAACAGGAAAGCTTGAGAGAGAGAGGAGCAATAGCTTTTCATTTTTTGTGTGAGAGAGATTTGATTACTTGTAATAATACATGACTTGGACACTTGAACACTTCGGGCCTAATTTCCGGGTGTTTGTTCACCAGGGGGCTCACCGCAACTTTCTCGTGTTTTATCGACTGTCATTTTCCGGTTTTGTTTTCTTTTTCATTTCTTTTGTGGATTGAGCTCTTAGATTTAGGCATTGCTTGATCGCTTAGATAGGGTCCAAACACCTTAACCACAATTGCATGTACCTATAGATCGTGCTTGGACTTAGTTTGATTAAACAGCGAAGTCACTCTTCTTTGATCCGTGCGCCACGAGCTCTCCCTGTAAAGCGCTTTCTCCTAACTCAAGTGTGTTGAGCAGAGGAGGGGTGAGCCTAGACCGGACCTTAGGATTAGAGTTGAGTGATTAGCTTGTGGTTCTTCACGCTAGCAGTTGCCTATCTTAAGACGATTTCCGCATTGCATACCGGCATATAGATTAGGTTTATAAATTCTGCTTTGCATCCCGCATGGAGAGAGCTGGGATTCGTTGTAAGTCCTCTATCTTTGCATCCATCATTTAGGCACAAAGGTGAGATTTCCATCTTGGTGCCGACTTGCATTGGCTTTTCCCGACTCTTTTCTCCCTCTGATTTTGGACAAAGTAGGATAAAGAAAACACAAAATCGTTAGGCGCTTGTTTGAGTTCACTCAAAAGAAGCGATAACACCAAAAAAATTAAAAAAGGGACTGCTAAGAAAACTTTGACCTAAATAAAATTGGTAATTGGACTCATTGATTGGGGAGAGTAACACCCTCACTTATTTTCAGGTTGCATGGGAAGGTCTGAAAAACACCACCTGATCAGCTTCTCGAATCCCTGCGAAGAAATCAGAGAAAAAGTATCGCGGTCGTTGTCGACCAGGTGAGTTTTATCAGAAAAAGATTAAGGATGACTTAATCTTTCTTGATTTTTATTTATACTCCTAAACAAATGTATAGTGGATTCGTACGGGAGTGTCGAACTCAGGGAGGCAAACTGTTTAAACTAGGGGAAAATCGGTAGAAAAACTTAGGGTAAGGGTTCCCTAATTTTTCTTTTATTTTTACGAATTTTATATTGTTTTTGTAATTTTTAATTATTTTATGATTTTTTTATTTTAGAAAATGTTTTAATTTTTTTAATTTTTATTTTGTTATTTTTAGTTTTTTATGTCCTTTTCTGTTTTTATAACTTTTTAGAAGGTTGTTATGATTTTTATTAGCTTTGGTTTATTATTTATGTAAAAAAACTATTTTTTATTGCAAACTGTGGCGTATTTTGAATTTTTTAGGTATTAAACAGCAACAAAATATTTTTATTTTATTTTCTGTAGAAAGTTGATGAAATTTCCTTTAAAATGATATGTGGTGCGTTTTTAGGACATTTTTATTGAGTTAGTTATGAATTTTGCAAGTTTATGTGTTTTATATTTTTTAGGGGTTTTGTTATTTAACTTTTATTTTGTTTTGGGTTTATTATGCAAATATGGTAAACTATACTGTAGTGAATTTTTATAGGGTTTTTAGATAGGTTTTTATATTTTTTTATGTGTTTTTGATGAGAAGGATATAAATGTGTGAAAATTTGAAACTGGGAATGCGTGTGCAAAAACCCCGCAAATCGTGTGCTCGTGTCACGTGATTGCTCGACCTGGAGGACCTGTTTGACGTTTCATGAATTTCTGCGGGTATTGGCGCAAAAAGTCCACTATTCACCTGCTTGCCCACGTGCAGCTCAATTTGTAGAAGGACCTGCACGAAATACAAGTAAATCACCGGAGTAGAATTGCAATTTGTCAAAACTTTATCTGCAATGCACGCGCAGGTCTCGTGCTGTCCTGCTTAAGGTGTTAAGCGGTGGGGCAGGTCTCTCGGGTGCTGACGTGTGGAGGCACTTCAACGCAATTGATCAAGTAATCGGATGATGGAGAGATGCATATGAACCTGGAGCTTTGTATGGAAATTTGAACGGTTGGAATGGTCTTCCTCCAACTTTGACCAGTGCTAATCTATCCAGAAAGAGGGCACTATTCCTCCAACTTTGACGAGCACGGCAACGACCTCCAAGCAGAGATCTCGATTCTCCGGCAATGGCTCTAACAATAGCACTCGTCTAAATATGTCCTCTGCTCACAACAATATTTCGATAAAGCCGTTCTCAAGGCGGTTGCAGGTTTCAATCGAAGATATTTAAATTCGTGCAGTTCTGTGAACACGGCGATGGAGTTTCTGTCACAGATTGAAATTCTCGAGCGGCGGTGCTCCAATGTTATTCAGGCACTCAGAAGTGTTTCAATCCCACGACGAACGCCTGTAGGTGCTCAACTCCATGTGCATATCCGTAGCAATCAGATGGATTCCCGGAGCTTCAGGTACTGCTGTTGTGCGTCTCCATATAACAGATTTCTGCAAGTACTCCGAGATGAAAATTTCTCTGATCTCGCTTGATCAACGAAGCATAGAACCTGCAAAAGTCAAATGAGGCTCGAGGAACAGTACCTCGGCTGAATGTTAAACACAAGGGGTTGAATGGATCGATCCTCAGTGGAATGAAGGATTCGGATCGATGAAGCTTAGATCTGGATGATCTAAGATGAACAGAGACTGGAAGGAATGATGGAGAAACGAATCGAATTCTGATGAGATGATCAGTGATGGTTTCGGACTGTGATTTGCAAAATGATAGAGAAAATTGAAGAGAATAGAGAGATTAAGGAGAGAATAGATGAGGAGAATAGAGCGAGAGAGAAAAAGGGGAGAAGAAAATAGAGGGAAAACGGAGGGGAGAAAGTAGAAGAGAAGGAAGAGAAAAGGAGAATTCTGACCTGAAAGTACATGGATTTAGTCGCCTGGGATCTGGAGGTGTGAACTCCAGAGGATCCTTGCCTCTACACAACGGCGGATTGCGGAGGCTCAGCACGCGGTGGCGGAGCAGCTGCTCAAACGCCGAAGGCGGATCTCGCCGGGACTCTCCTTCTCAACCTCACTCTACGGCGAGAAGACTCCCGTCCTCTCGTGTCACTCCGGAGCTCGGATGGTGGAGAAAACTAAAAAAATGGCGGATGCCCGGATTTGGGGGAGTTGACGGGTATATATAGGATGTGGAGGGTGCGGTCACCGCCAGGGGATACGGACACCGGGAGGTAGTTGACGAACGGCCGGCCAACGGCCGGCCGTTGGACGGTTGGAGAGCAAAGGGGCCGGCCGTGGTGGGGTTGCTTGAGGAAGAAGAGGCGGGGGAAGAAGAAGAAAAGAAGGGGAAAGTAGGAGAGAGAAAAATAAAAGGGAAAAAAAGAAAGGGAGAGAAATAAAAGAAATAAAAAAACTAATATAATTAAATAATTAATAAGTAAATTAATTAACAATAATTTCGAAATTAAATAACTAAATAATTAATATAATTAATATAATTAATAAATTATTTAAATAATTAATTAAGTAATGTAGTATATAATTAAGTAATTAAGGTATTAAGTAAATAGTTAAGTAAATAATTAAGTAATTAATTAATAAATTAAATAAATAAATATTTAAATAAATAAATAAAAGAAATTATTTATTTATAAATATGAATAAAGGGTTAATGTATTAAATACTAATATAAGTTATGGTTTATTGTACAATATACCAATACGGCCCCCCGAAAACCGCATTTTTCGCATTAACTCCGATTTTAGCGAAACTAGTGTCATTTTGTAGATAATTGAAAATATAATTTTAGGGACTGAGTTTGCTCAATTCGGATTTCATACGGCCGAGTTATGAGGCCCGGACGAAAAAAGTAGCGGCTTCGAGCCTCCAGATTTTTTCGGTATTTTAATTTATTTTTAATTTTATATTTTTATATACAATTTTAGATGATTTTTAGAAAAAGAATTAAGTTAATACGGTTTACGATTATTTAATTAAAAATCCGGGAAGTTTGTACATATAGTACATATATACAACGGGTCCAAAAAGCCGAAACTCACCGGTATTATCCGAATATTTTTCTGATTTTTTTAGTAAATAGTATTATATACAAAACGGATTTTAAAAGTGAGTTTGTTCAATTTGGAGTTTTCTATAAATAGATATGAACCTCGGAAGTCGGCTTTTACGGCTTTTCCGGTTCATTACGGTTATTTTATTTTTGTACCGAAATATTTTTCTAATATTTTTATAAAATATTACATATTTTTATGACCAATTTTTATAAAAGGAGTGTTTTGATTTGAGATTGTTTTGATGATAAATAAAATAGGTGAAGTATTTACATTATGAAAAATGGGTAAAATACATTTTTGGTCTTTATTTTCTGAATATTTTTATAAGTTAAGATCCTTATCTTCCCCTACTTATTTATCTTGTCGACCCGGTCAATATTGACCTGGTCTCGGGGTTAGGATCAGTTTGTATATTAAATATACAACCTTCTTTTTATTTTTATTTTCCCTTTTCTCTTTATTCTTTTATTTTGGATAATTTAAGTGTTAATTATATAATATTAATATTTGTGGTTAGAATGTTAATTAGATGGAATTAGTGGATATTTACATGTATTTTACCAAGGATTTTAGCCAAAATGAAAGAATAAAGGCGATGAATCACCGATTCATCAAGGTCTCCTTCCAAGTGAGGTGAGCGCTTCGTAAGGATTAGAGCCAAAAACCCAACTTGTGGCTGCCTTGTGTATCGCCTGGATTTCCGAAGTATTGGCGCTACTATCGTACGTAGTCGAGTAGGGCTTGGTCGCCATTGGTGACTCACTATTGTGTGAGCATCGACCTTGTCCGAAGTACCGAGCATAGGCCACGCCTTCACGGGTGTGTCTGTCTCACCGGCTGCGTCCGAGTAGGATCTTGCACGCTCACGGGTGATTCCGTTGCGAGCGAGATCCGAAGTATCGGTTTCGCCTATCGGCTTCCTCCCTCTATTTCTTTGGCTGAGTAGGGATCCAGGAAGGGTTACAAGGACCTTAAAAAGCGCAAGTTATAGGTTACACAGGAGGAGGACAAGTACGGGAATACTTTTCCGGCAGTACTCTCGCTCCTATAGGCGCAGCGCTCTAAGGGCTCGTTGAAAGATAAATTCCTGAAATCAATATAAAAATTACAAAGATAAAAGCCGAACCTTCACGGCTTCATGTGTTGAGTTGGTGAATTCCCTTGTCTTGTGTTTGGTTGCTAGTTACATTTAGGTCAAAGATCAAAAATATCGCGCCTTTGCGCAAATTTTGTTCCCCTTCTATTTGACCCTTGCTCATTGTGAGCCTTCTACTGTTTTGCACTCCTTTTGTTTCTTGTTTACCTTCGTGCTCTTCATCCATCATCTTCTCCCTCTTGACCATCTCAAGATGTCGTCACACGGATGGTTTAGTCGGGACCTCGCCGACGCCCACATCGATTCCGTGCCGGCAACATCTCCAATAAAGAGGGGTGATCTCCGAAGAGTTAATTCGGATCTTGCGAATTTCTCCTTGGACTCCCCTATTCTCGCCTCTTTCAATACTTGCCTTTCTCCAATTAATTCGCTATTCGAGATGGACTCGCAACCCGAATTAGCTCTTCCCCTTCCAATAAACCGGGATTACTCTTGTCCCCGAAATAACCCCTTGTGGATGGAGGTCGATTTCAGTCAATATCATATGCTCCATTCACAACATTCTGGGATTGACCTTAATCCCAGATTCATCTCAACAACAGGTGCTGAGGAAGATACTGATCAGGGTTTACTCCATCATGCAGATCCTCCACCCGATCAAGAGTCAGAGATTCAAGTGCAGTCTGAGATGGCAGGTGGGAGAGGAAAAGGACCACAAGCCCAACAGGAACCTGAGGTTCATACAGGGGAAGGACAATATACCACGCAGGGCGAGGTTAACAGTCAGCTATTGGCTTCCATCCAAGCCATTCAGCAGCAGTTGACTAATCAGGCCCTGGCACAGACAGCCTTCCAGGACATGCTGAACGATCTGAGGAGGAGGGCCGACGCGAGAGACGGCCGACGAGAGGATGACCCGAACTTTGATCCCAATTTCCATGAAGTCAATGATGAGTTCAGTGGGACCCGAATATGAAGCAGCAGAAGAAGATCCACCGCAGCCCAAGCCCACACTCAAGGAGACATACAATTCAGGAGCAGGGCGCATCACTGAGTGGATTCAAGTTCCACGTATGCACGCTCACTTCGAGTTGAAGCCGCAATTTCTGTCATTGCTTCCCACTTTCCATGGGAACGCCATTGAAGAGCCATACATTTTTCCCAAGAAGTTTGGCCGCATCTGTTCCACTGCTCATTACCCCGGAATCCCTCTGGATGTAGTCAAGATGACCACGTTTCCCTTCATCCTTCAAGACAAGGCCCTTTATTGGGTTGACCATCTTGGGAAGGTCGTCACCACCTGGGAGGATTTGAAATCTGCCTTTCTCCATAAATTCTATCCTCTCGGGAGATTAAATCAGATGCGCGCCCAGATCTTCAGTTTCTGCCAGCAGCCCCATGAGACCATTCATGAAGCGTGGGAGAGATTTAAAGATCTGCAGGAGAAGTGCCCCCACCATGACATTCCAAAGACCAGTCTCGTGCAACACTTCTTTGGGGGGCTATCATTTGAGAGCCAAAAGCTTGTAGATGCAGCTTGCGGCGGTTCACATTTCAACAAGGATGAGGACATGGTGTGGAATGTCTTCGAAGAAATGGCTGAGGGAGAAGCAGCCCAATCCTCGTCCAGAATCTACTTGAAGACACCAGCCGTCATCAGTAAACCAGTTAATATGGATTCTCACACCGAGGACAAGGATGAGAGCTCCAACCTGAGCATCATTGGGAGCCACTTGTCCAAGGTGGACATCATTGAGAAGAGGTCACAGGACCTCGAAAAACTGGCAGTCATTGAAAAGAGGACTCAAGGTCTGGAGAAGCTCGACCAGATCTACCAGCAGCCGGAGCAGCTCGTTCGAGCATTGAACGCCAATATGTGCAACTCTGTGTCTACCTCTGCAGAGCCGAGTGCTGAGAAGAAGGAGCCCGCCATGCAGCAACACCCTCAGCCGACTCCACAGCAGCCCCAACCGGTCTAGCACGTGTACTACGTGCAGGCCCCGGAGCAGCCCCCGCAGCCCCAGACACATATGGTTGTATATCAACCAGAGCCCCAGTCAGCGTACTCCGAGCAGTTCTCTCCACCCCCACCACTGATTCAGGAAATCAATGGCGTATAGAACAATGAAGCGCATCTGACCCGTCCTCAGGGACATTCTCAGGGTCAGAACATGGGCAACAGGCCCTATCAGCAGCAGCAGCAGGGTGGGAGACACTTCCAGCAGTCTTACCAGAATCAGCCTCCATCCCATGGGAATACTTGGAGGCAGAATTACCAGCACGGTCCTCAGCAGTCCGGATATCGCGGACAGGGATATCACTAGCAACCGGCTGCTCAATACAATCAGCACAACTCACAGTACTCCTCCAACCCTCCGCCTCAGCAATTCTCACAAGATCATCAGTCGCAATCTCAGCAACCCTATCAGCATTCTAGACCCCAGTAGGGGGACTCCTCTGAGAATGTGCCAGTCAATCTGGCCCTGGCCTGTTTAGAGCAACTAATAAAGAATATGGCTGAGATGAACCAGAAGATCGACGACCTGACGACAGCCAAAACCGTCATACCAGCCCAGGTCGAAGCTAACCCTAACAATTTCCGACGCAAGGAGCAGGTAGCCGGCAGTGTCCAACCCGAATTAGGTGAAATTAATTGTTTTTTATCTAATGCTGTTACTCTCAGGAGCGGTAGGACACTCCAGCCATCGGCGACGACGAAGGGAAAGCATATTGCATCTGACGGGGAATCGTCAGTCCAGCCAACACCAGGGCCAGCCAGCATTTTGGGAGCAGCACCAGCATCTAGAAAACTACAAAAAAGGAAGAAAACAGAAAAACACAAAAAGATAGCAGCAACCTCGGTGGAGATCAGCCAGCATTGGAGACGCCTGCACCTGCCTTACAGCCAGTTCCTGACAGGAGGGGCACCGCACTTGCAGCGAGTCCAACGCCAGCACCGAAAGCCGAGCCTATCATTTTTGGTCCGCAAATTGTAGATGAATCCATTCCTTTTTGTCATCTATCTGTAAACAACGATATGGACACTATTTTGAATGATATTGGTGAAGAGTTTGTAAATATTCCTTTCCCTGAAGCAATGAAAAAATACAAAAAAATGAAAATTTTGAAAAATGCTTTGTCTGATCCTGCTATCATAGAAATCATTCAGAATTTGGTGCTGAATATGCCATTGATGAAAGCTCTTGAGTACATGCCCGCCGTAAAGAAAGGATTGAAAGAGGCATGCATGCACGACCAAGCGCAGACCGAACCCCCACAATTCTAGAAGCAAAGGTGGCAAGTCCGAAAAACACATTCTCACAATGGCCACAGTTAACGCCATCAGTAACCTCCCGGATAAAAAGCCAGATATGGGAGCACCTCTTGTACGTTGCCAAATGTTTGATCAGGAATTTGAGCGAACACTTCTCGACAGTGGGTCATCTGTCAATTTGATGCCAGCCTCACTACTCACGGAGTTCAAGTTAGGACCGCTAAAGCCTACAAAGATGATTCTGCAGTTTGCAGACAAGTCAGTCAAGCGGCCTAGGGGCCTGTTGGAGGACGTGATCGTCACGGTTCAGGGAAAGTCATGCCCGACCGATTTTGTGGTCTTAGATATGGACGTCCCCGCTCCGTTGCTCCTTACTCCGATCATACTCGGAAGACCATTTCTGCGGACATCAAATGCAGTGGTGAATTATGGGACGGGAGAAATCACTTTTGAAGCTGGCAATGAAATTATCCAAGTGGAGACCCTGTCCGAAGGTACACCAACCGAGCAGACATCTACTTCATGTGCAAGAGTGATCGAGTATGCTGACGACTGCGACTTCCTAGCAGAAATTCAAGATACCAACCTATTCCTGCATGACAATGAGATCCATGAACTCCTCTATCCCGAGGAGGGAGTGGAGACTGCAGTCGAATTCCCCTTTATCAATCAAGATGAGGAACTTGCTGATGTACTACAAGATACTGTTGTGGGGGTGATGTGCCTTCAGAACCAAGAGCCGAGGTTGAAGTATTTTCTGATGAAGATGACATCATTGAGGAATTTTGTCAGGATATGAGGGAAGAAACAGAGCAGTTTATGGTGGACACTGAACAGATGAAAGAACCACCACCTACACTAATAGCTGAGGTCACCACTGAAGTCGCTCAGACCCCGCCAGAGCTAAAACCCTTGCCCTCCAACATGAAGTATGCCTTCCTTGCGGGAGAACCAAACATGTACCCGGTCATCATCAATGCACATCTGACCGAAGACCAAGAATCTCGTCTGATGGAGGTTCTTGAACGCAACCACAAGGCGATAGGCTGACGAACATCCGATCTCCATGGGATCAATCCGTCACTCTGCTCGCACCACATCTTTCTGGAGGAAGATTGCAGGCCCTCTCGTGAACTGCAGAGAAGATTAAATCCGAACCTGCGGGAGGTCGTTATGAAAGAGATCCAGAAATGGTGTGATGCGGAATTCATCTATCCCATCTCCGACAGCAAATGGGTGAGCCCTCTGCATGTTGTACTCAAGAAATCGGGGATCACCATTGTGAAAAATGACAAAGGAGAGGAGAATAGCAACCAGAGTACCAACTTCTTGGCGAGTGTGCGTAGATTACAGAAGACGCAATCTCGCTACCAAGAATGATCATTTTCCGCTACCCTTCATCGACCAGATCTTGGAGAGATTGGCCGCGAAGGAATATTTCTGTTTCTTGGATGGGTACTCTGGGTATAATCAAGTTGCCATTGCTCCTGAAGATCAAGAGAAGACCACGTTCACCTGTCCTTTTGGCACATATGCCTTCAGACGGATGCCATTCGGGCTTTGCAACGCCCCAGTCACATTTCAGAGGTGTATGCTTGCAGTCTATGCCGATATGGTGGGCAACTTTCTCGAGGTCTTTATGGACGATTTTTCGGTCTACGGGGATTCATTTGATCAATGTCTGAACTATCTAGACCGAGTCTTACAGAGGTGCTGCGAAGTTAATCTTGTGCTCTCTTGGGAGAAGAGCAATTTTATGGTGACCGAAGGAATCGTGCTGGGTCACGTTGTTTCTAAACGTGGCATGGAGGTTGACCCAGCCAAGGTGGATGTAATTTCCAAGCTTGAGCCACCTACAAATATCAAGCAAGTCCGGTCATTCTTGGGCCATGTCGGTTTTTACCGACGATTCATTAAAGATTTCAGCAAACTGGCCAGACCGTTGACTGAATTGCTCGGCAAGGACAATGAATTCATTGTAGACGACCGTGTGCTCCTTGCCTTTAATCAGTTGAAAGAGCTCATCATGCAGGCCCCTGTCCTACAGCCACCGATTTGGACTCAGCCTTTCGAGATTATAACCGACGCGTCAGATTATGCCATCAGGTCTGTACTGGGACAGAAGAAAGATAATGTACCATTTGCGATTCACTACGCTAGCCGAACGCTCGATGAAGCCCAGAGGAACTACACTGTCACTGAAAAGGAGCTGCTAGCGGTAGTATTTGCTTTGGAAAAGTTCAGATCTTACCTCCTTGGGTCCAAAGTTATCATTTACACTGATCATTCGGCCATTTGGTATTTACAACAGAAGAAGGACGCCAAACCACGTCTCATCCGGTGGATCCTTCTCCTCCAGGAGTTTGACATGGAAATCAGAGATAAACCTGGGGTAAAGAATGTAGTGGCCGATCATCTGTCAAGACTTCCTGAACCAGAGTCTCCTGAGCTGAACCTGCAGCCTATCACAGAGACCTTTCCAGATGAGTCGATTCTGTCTGTCTCCTCACTTCCTTGGTATGCGGACATTGTGAATTATCTAGTTGCCAAGAAAATCCCACAGGACTGGCCTAAGTTTAAAATAGACAGATTTTTGTCTAAAATCCATTTCTACCAGTGGGAAGACCCGTATCTGTTTCGTGAGGGAGCAGATTGCATCTGGAGGAGGTGTATTCCTCAGGAGGAATTTCCAAGTGTCCTCGCCTTATGTCACGATCAGGATTTTGGAGGACATCATTCAGGGAAATGAACGGCAGCGAAAGTTCTTCAAAGTGGCCTCTGGTGGCCTTCATTATTTAAAGATGCAGATGAGTATGTCAAACGCTGCACTGACTGTCAGAAGATGAGCGGAACCATAGGAATGAGAGACACGATGCCTCTGAAGTACATTCAGATTTCGGACGTCTTTGACGCATGGGGTATCGACTTTATGGGCCCGTTTCCCTACAGCCAGGGTTATGAATACATTCTGCTTGCTGTCGATTATGTAAGTCGATGGGTGGAAGCTATCCCCGCCCGAGCCGCCGACAGTAGGACTGTTTGTCGATTCTTGAGAGATCACATCATAGCACGGTTCGGGATTCCCAAGATTCTCATATCTGACGGGGGCAGTCATTTCATAAACAGAGAAGTGAAGAAGCTGACCCAAGAATTCTGCATTGAGCATCGTGTTGCTTCACCCTACCACCCGCAGTCCAATGGCTTAGCTGAATGTTCAAACAGGGAGATCAAGACAATCTTACAGAAGTTTGTGCGTCCGGATCGCAAGAGCTGGTCTCAGCTGCTTGATTCCGTTCTTTGAGCTTACAGAACATCGTACAAGTCACCCTTGGGAATGTCCCCCTACCACCTTGTGTATGGCAAGCCATGTCATTTGCCCGTGGAACTTATTCACAAATCTTTATGGGCTATTAACATCTGTAATTTGGACTCCAAGCAAGCAGGAAAGAACAGAAAACTGGATCTGAACAGATTACTGGAATTCAGAGATTACGCATATGACAATAGCCTGATGTACAAGGAGAAGGTCAAAACATGGCATGACAAACATATCCGTCGCAAGTCCTTTGATCCAGGTCAGAAGGTGTGGTTGTTCGATGCGAAATTGAAGATCTTTTCAGGCAAATTGAAGAGCAAATGGACTGGGCCGTTTTTGGTTAGGCAGGTGCGTGACAACGGAAGTGTATTGATATCCAATCTGTCAGCTGACGCACAACCATTTGTAGTCAACGGACAGCTTCTGAAGCCATACCTTGAACATGATACGTTCATGGCTGTCGTTGACTCAGTTCAAGTAATTTATGAGGATGAGCTAAATATCCCCAAAGAAGCAGTGAGAAGCGGAGCTCAACAAAACATTTTTGAATGATTTTTCTTCTTCTTTTCTTCTTTTCAATTTCTTCTATCTTATTCTATCGAATTGATGCCATCCCTTTCATCACTGCTACTTAGGATGTACTCTATCCTAAGTATAGGGGGGTGCGCATCCCGAGTTGTTCATACCCAATTTCATCTCTTTTCTTCTTTTCTTCTTTTCCTATTCTATCTTCTTTATCTATCAAAAAGGTGCCGCCCTTGTAGACAGTTTTCCATACTTAGGACGTACTTTGCCCTAAGTATAGGGGGTTGCGCACCCCGAGTTTTTCTATTCTTTTCGATCCTCTCCATTGTCTCCTCTTCTTGTCTATACTTAGGGATATCTTACCCTAAGTATAGGGGGAGACAATCTGAGTATGATCTGTTCATTCCCACCCTTGACCCTCCCTGCGTTGTGTACAATCTGTTATACTTAGGATTATTTGATCCTAAGTATAGGGGGGACGGTCAACTTCTCATTCGTTGATTCATTCATTCATTCATTTATTCTTTAGATTTGTCTATACTTAGTACGAGTTATGTCTTCTCTTTTCTCTCCGATCTATGAGGACATAGCTCAAGCTAAGTATAAGGGGGTCGTATATACTTTGTATATACTTTAGCCACAACTCGTACTTTCGTATTTTCTTAATAATATGGCTAATAATTCATCAAAATTCATTAAAATTCCTTAATAAAAAGGTGTTTTATTCCTCAAATTCTTTTTGTACTTACTGATTAATAAATCAGGTGAAAATGTTTTTTGCAAAATGTTTGAAAAATAGTTTGAAAATCTTTGTGAACATTTATTGAAAACTATTTTGAAAATATTTTGTTTCATGTTTTCAACCTGTGTAAAATTGTGTGTTTTGTAAAAATTTATTTCCTTTGTGTGAAATAAAATTTTTGAAAAATGATTTGCAAATGGTTTGAAAAATGGTTGCAAAAATGTTTTGAAAAAACCTATATATACTGTTTTGAAAGCCTTTGCAAAATGATTTTCAAATGTGTGTACATGTTTGCAAAAATGTTTGTAAAAATTATTTTGGACTATAGTTTTCAAAAATTGTGTGAAAAAGCTTGTGTCAAATAAGTTTGAGGAATACATACATCACACCAGAATCCACTATATATACTTATAAAATTGATCACTTACCCTTGTAAATTCTTAAAATCCACTTCTTGTATATATAAGAAGCACTCTCGTTTACATATTTTTCACCTTGTTTTCAGCCAAATCGTTTTATTTTTAAAAAGCCCAAAAACATTTGCAAAATTAAAATCCAAAAACATTTGAAAAATTTCTTTGAAAAACACAAAAAAATGCATCTGCATATGCATGCATCATCATCATATTTTCAAAAATCCATAAAAAGTTCAAAATCTTTGAAAAATTGCATCACAAAAATATTTTCTGCATTGCATTGCATGGCATGAGCATTTTTTCGGATTGAGTTTGATAGTTGAACAAGTCTAAGTTAAATCCGGAGATTGGAGCTTGATTGGACCTTAAAATCTACCTAATAACAGGAACCTTATAGGAACTGGGTTTGAGGTACTTCAGGTCTAGTTGACTTAATTCTTTGAGGATCACGAGACTTAGTTCAATGGATTCTTGACTGCCTAAGTAGAGTATTTCGGAGCACACGCACGACTCTTGTTGATAATGACCTAACTTGGACACCTGCACCTTTCACATGGCTCAACTCAGTTGGAGTGGTGAGGGGATTGGATTTGCCGGTATGAGACGCACACAGGTGGAAACATTTGTACTCCTCTAGGGAGGGAAGTGCACCCCAACCCGTCCAGTGATGAGGAAGTCTAAAGACAGGAGGCTGTGGGTTGCGATAAAGCTTCAAAAGAGGGATAATCTACTGGCTCAAGAGGAAAAATTCCTTATGTAAATGATGTTGTATATAGTATTCAAAAAAAAAAGAGTGTTTAGGCATGTACAAAAATAAAAAGCCTGCAAGTATGTACAAATGTTGTAAAGTCAATAAGCAAGCTTGAGTTCCAAAGTCAAATATGTGAGCCTGCAGCAGGATGACTTGACTACACTGGTCTTGCATCCCAGGATAGGTAGCTACACTGGCTACCGTCCATTCTTCTCTTCACCCCCTCCTTTTGAGCTGGTTGCCACTTGAACTTAGAAGGGAATACCCCGCTCCTCGAGGATGGAGTTATTGGATTGGGGAATCATTGGGTTGTCGTACTGGAGAAGTCAGTTTCTTTGTCATTCCAGTTGAGGAGAGCCACCATCACTTACACTGTACGAGTCAGACTCATGGTCGTAAGAGTTTGCGTATGAATTGAGATATTTCTGACCTGGCTATTGAGGGGACTTGAGCAGAGTTTTGGGATTCTCAAGGACTGTTGAATTTCAAGTTCAATTCTCACTAAGGTTCCGCCCGTACTTAATTTCCAAAGGTCCGACTTAAGCTCCAAACTTTGATTTTGCGAAGACAAGTTTGATAATCAGATAAAATCCAAGTTTTTCTTTTTTTTTTCTTTCTTTTCTTTTGCACTTATTGCATAAGTGTTTGCTAGGGACTAGCAAAGGTAAAGTATAGGGGGATGATGAATCCACATTTCATCATCTTTATTCTATCATTTTGGTATCAAAAACCCTAGCAAATACGTGTAAATAGCCTTAAATACATCATCTTAGCATTCATGCATATGCATCATATTAGTGTATAAAATACTGTAATTAAAGCCAAAATTATAGAATAAACAAAGAAAAGAAAAAAGAATAAAATATTGTAAATATTTTATGACCCGAAACCCCGAGACCTAGGCATCTTGATGAATAGGTCGACAAGGAATAAAGTAGGGGGAGATAAGGGCCAAATACCTATATGTATTCTATTCATTCTTTATTCATTTTGGGGCCTATTTTTGGTTCCACTTTTTATACATCAAATAAAGAAACTTTGCACATGAAAGTTGTAGATAATTTAATAAAGAAAAATACAAAATTGATTTCACAGAAAAATAATGTACAGATAAAAAGTTATGGTCTGACAAAGAATCCAGAATCCCAACTTCCCAGACCCGTATCTCACAACTGACAACTCCAAATGCAGCATACTCATCTTTAATTGTATATAGAATAAAATAATCTATCCAATGGTGGTGGTTTCGCATTTGGCGGAGCTACGGTTTGAAAGTTGAGTTTTGGACCCTCATTGTATAAGTGTACAGAATAAAATATTCAATTTATTCTTTATTAATTATTTATTCATTTTTATATTTTTATAATGTTGTAAATATTACTTATAATAATTATGTGCATTAAAATTAGAATAAAAATGCAAAGAAAATATAAAATAAAAATACTTGTATATATCATATACATAGATATTATACCTGTACTTATACCTATACAACACATATTTATATTTTATTAAACATACAAAACATCTCAGAACTAAAATAAAAATATATTTAAGTGTATAAAAATACTTTGTAATTATATAAATTAATAAACAAAATTAAAGAAATTAAAAATACAAAATAAAAAATAAGAGAATACAATATATATAGAATAATATACCTACATAGGGGTATGAATGCAAACTTGTAAAAATACACCCAATAAAAATAAATAAAAATTACCAAAAAAATAATTTATTAAATTACAAGCATTTTTTTAATTTTGTAACCATAATTAAATAAAATAAGTTACTATTTTATTTCGAATTTTGAAATCATTTTGTGAGGATTTTTCCTGGTTGGTCCACGTGGACCAACCAGGTTGGTCTGACAGTTGACCTAGGTCAACTGTCTGACCTTCTCCTTCAGACTTGTTAGAGTCTCCTTTGTCTCTTCTTCTCGCATTTTCCTAGGCTCTACCTTGCACCAATCCATGACGATGCCTCCTGCATTTTTGCTCCTCGATCAATGGTGATTCACGCCCTAGTGAAATCTGGGGCTGAAGACCACTAATCGAGGTGTTTCAACCCTCGTCTTCCACGCCACCCGTCAACCCTACAAAAGAGAACCCCCGACTTCAATTTGAAATTTAATCATTCTTCCGCCATTTTCACCCTCAAACCCCTACCTCTTCGTGCTCCTAGTGACAGGAGGAGTCGAATCGACCCGGGGTTCGAGTTGTTTGGTGTAGAATCGAAGCGATTCAACCCCTCGCCGGAGCTCCGCCGCGCTTCGCAGCCCGTCGTCTCTGGTGAGCCTCTCCCTCTTCTTTTTCCCTTTTCTTGAGCTGTAGCGTAGATTAGATTAGATCAGTAGCAGTTTTGCTTGTCGTTCTCCCAATCGCCGTGAATCGTAGATCAAACCAACGGTGGATCTGAGCTCCGCCTCTCATTTCTGGCCACTCCAGTCTTCTACCGCCGCCGAGACCACCTCCGTTATCTTCCCCTTCACTCCGTCATCACGCAGCACCCTCCACTCACCTCGATCTCGCTCAGATCGAGTCGACCGAGCTTCCTTCTCCGCCGTTCGCCGGAGCTCTTCGCCCGCACTACCTGTCGCCTCATTTGACTCATCAGACCCCACCATTTTGTTCGCCTGGGTTTTGTGCACTTAACATTTCAGGTCCGAGCCCCAGAGAAGGCTCCCTCGACCATCGAAGCTCCAGGAACAGCCACCCAGGTCGCCTTCCTCGTCCGGACACTCCACGCCGCCTCCGCTTCGCTGGAGGCCACCATCTAATGCGGAAGCGCCCCAGGGTCCTTTTGCCCTTGATCCGGGGGCCGGAGCGGCCGTGTGTCGGCCGCAATAGCCGATCGAAGCTCGCCGGGGAGGTGTTCTTCGTGAACCTCCCCCTGCCGTTGGATCAGAGGCCACCTCCAGACGCCATCTACGCCGTCCGATCATCAAGCGCCCTCAGCCGTCCGATTGATCCTTGAAGATCTAATCTCAGCCGCCCAGGACGAAGGGGTATGCATAGTTAGATGCGCGCCACGTGGATTAGTGAAACGGCATCGGCCGCACGATCGAGCCCGTGGGTATTTTGCATCTTCAACCCACGACTTTTTGTATTTACTTTTTAGTCTAAAAACTTTCGTCTGAAGTTGAAAAAGTTTTGTAATATTTGCACTTAGACCCTCACACTTTCATTATTTGCACTTAGGTCCACGCCACGTCACCTCACGTGACTGTGGCGCGTGCTTTTTGGGCATTTTGCACTATTTATCCCGAACTTTTAATTATTTGCCGTTGTACCCCTATGCGTGGTTATTTAAATATGTTTGTGGGTTAATTGCATGTATGCCCTAACGGCTTTTCATATTTACAAATATGCCCTTGTGAATGTTATATCACGTGTTTGGCGCGTGTCTTCTTGGCAAAAATTGCACCTAAGCCCCTGGATGTTTCGATAATTACATTTATACCCCTGCCAGGCTTAGGATTTTTGTGTGCTTAATCTATTTACTTCACGCCTCATTCAATTGCAAAAATTCTCAGAAAATAGGTTTAAGCTCATGTTTGCTTCTACTTTTACGCCATATTTTTAGTTTTTAATTTTATTGCGTTTTTATATTTATTAAAAATCAAAAACATGTTGTTTCAGCACTGTCTAGCTTAGAAAATCCTAAAAAAATATTAAAATGTCTTAAAAAATTCCAAAAATATGCTCTGTTGTGTGTTTTGACTTGCTTTATTCTTATTCCAAAATTCACTAAAAATTTCAAAAGAAAAACCTTAAAAATTAAAAAATATTTAAAAACTTCAAAAAATTCTAGAAAATAGTAGAAAACTCTAAAAACTGTAAACTCAAGTTCTGTGGTTTCCTGTTGTTATTGTCTTTATTTTAAAATTAGTTTGCAAAATTTTTGTGACTGTTTGCTATTTTTAATTTTCTTTTTGCTCACAACCAGCCTTTTAATCACTGTTTTGCTTCATCTTATTATTTAAAAATACCAAAAAAACCTTGAAAAATCCTCAAAAATCACAAAAACAGTAAAAAAATCCTAAAAATACCAAAAAAAACTTTATCTCTAAATTTTTGGATATTTTTGCATATTTTTATACATATTTTATCTTGTCTTTTATTACCTTATCTTTATTTTCCAATATTGAAAAAGAAAATAAAAAAATATAAAATATAAAATTATAAAAATCAGAAAATTAAAACCAAAATACAAAATTAAAAATTAAATAAATAATAAAAAAATAATAAAAATTAAAAAACCCACAAAAAAGGTAGATTGGCTAAGTGGTTTATTAGACCTAGGTTTGGATTTTTATCTCTGCTCTACACCCTTGCTTCTTGAGTTCGACCCCTACTTGCTTGCCATTGTACATTTTTAGTAGGGTATAATAAATTTTAATCCTTGCTATTCATTCCTTGATTGATTGTGTGGGTTAATTGTTGAAGAACGAAGAGGCTTGAGTAGTCGCATCAGCGACAGTGAGTCTGATTTGTCAGACCACTATTTAGCGGCTCTCGCTTTTTCGCTTTTCACTGCCTAGACCGCATCCTCCAGCGATGTATTGAGGTGCACCTGGTGCTTTCTTGGAAGAAGAGTCACTTCATGGTGACTCAAGGGACAGTGCTTGGCCATATCATCTCCAACAGGGGCATGGAGGTTGATCCGGCCAAGGTGGATATCATTAGGAAACTCAGTCCACCGTCCAACTTGCGGCAATTACTGTCTTTTCTGAGGCACATCAGTTTCTACCGACGATTCATTCATGATTTCAGCCGGATTGCCCGACCGTTGACTGATCTGTTGACGAAAGACACCGAGTTCATTGTGGATGATAAGTGTCTAGCGTCATTTGAGACTCTCAAGAGTCTAGTTGTAGAGGCTCCTGTCCTTCAGCCGCCTGATTGGTCTCTCCCATTCGAGATCATGACAGATGCCTCCATTTTTGCCGTAGGGGCCGTGCTGGGACAGAGGAGGGATGGAGTCCCCTTTGCTATTCATTACGCTAGCTGGACTTTGGATGCCGCTCGGCGCAACTATACAGTCACTGAGAAGGAGATGCAAGCTGTAGTGTTCGCCCTAGATAAGTTCAGATCTTACATCATTGGATCTGGAGTGACCATCTTTACTGATCATACCACCATCAGGTACCTCATGGAAAAGAAGGATGCCAAAGCCAGATTGACCAGATAGATCCTTCTACTCTAGGAGTTTGATATAGAGATTAAGGACGATCCCGGAGTCAAGAATGTGGTGGCGGATCATCTCTCCCAATTGGAGTATCTTGAGGATTCTGAGCAGACCGAGCCTATTTGTGAGACCTTCCTAGATGAGGCGATCCATGCTATCGCCTCTCTCCCATGGTACGCCGATATTGTGAACTTCCTTGTTACCAAGAAAGTTCCACAAGATTGGCCCAGGCAACAACTTGAGACCTTCCTTGTGAAGATCAAGTTCTACCATTGGGAGGATCCCATCCTTTATCATGAAGGAGGGGATAGCGTCTGGCGTAGGTGCATTCCTCAGGAGGAGCACCACATCGTCCTCACATACTGCCACAAGCTTGAGGCAGGAGGACATCACTCTGGGAGGTGAACGGCACAGAAAGTGCTCCATTCCGGTCTATGGTGGCCTACCCTCTTCAAGGACTCTGATGAGTTCGTGAAGAGGTGTACTGACTGTCAGAGGATGGACACTTGTGGATAGCGTGATATGATGCCAATGCAGCCCATTCACTTCTGTGAGGTTTTTGACGCATGGGGCATCGATTTCATGGGTCCATTCCCTAAGAGCCAGGGATTCGAGTACATTCTGTTGGCCGTGGATTATGTTAGTCGTTGGGTTGAAGTCATCCCCGCCCGAACGACAGATGCTAGGATTGTTTGTAGAATTTTGAGGAAGAATATCATTTCACGGTTCGGGGTTCCTCGAGTTTTGATATCTGACGGGGGGTCTCATTTCGTCAACGCCAAGGTAAAGGCTCTTGCTAGCGAGTTCAGCATAGACATCGAGTAGCCACACCGAATCACCCTCAGACCAATGGTCTTGCTGAAGTGTCGAACAGGGAGATCAAGACTATATTGCAGAAGGTCGTCCGCCCTGATCGAAAGGATTGGTCACAGCTTTTGGACTCGGTCTTGTGGGCATATCAGACGTCCTTCAAGACGCCTTTGGGTACATCTCCCTTTCGCCTCGTTTATGGCAAGCCCTGCCATTTACCTGTTGAGCTTAGACATAGGTTACTCTGGGCAGTCACAGACATTATTATGGATCCAGTGAGTGTAGGAGATCAGAGGAAGACAGAGTTAACAACCCTAGAGGAGCTTCGTGATGCAGCCTTTTCGAGCAGCCTATGGTACAAGGAGAGAGTGAAGGAGTGACATGATTATCATATCAACAATAGGCAGTTTGAGCCAGGACAACGAGTATGGTTGTTCGATGCCAGGCTGAGATTATTTCCAGGGAAGCTACAGAGCAAATGGAAGGTACCCTATCTGGTTAGGAAGGTACACGACAATGGGAGTATTGATATATCTGAGTTGTCTTCTGAGAGTACCTTTCGTGTTAATGGGCATCGGCTCAAATCATATCTAGATCATGAGCCGTTGGTCGTTGACGTTGCCCCGATTCATTTCGCATGAGATGTGGTCTCTTGACTCATATCTATTGCATCTCACGCCTGATTATCACTGTTCTCCCGACTTGTATAGATCCAGTTGTCCATATCACACTATTCTTCAGTCCAACACCGCAGTTGCATCTTCAACGTTGCTATACTTAGGGTGCACTTTACCCTAAGTATAGGGGGGTATGAGACTTTTGAGTTTCTGTTGATTCATTTCTACCTCTGTTTTGCTGCCTATACTTAGGGATATTTTACCTTAAGTATATGGGAGGTAGACCCTGTACAGTCTCACTCGAATTTCCCTTTGTGTACAGCCTGCTATACTTAGGATTACTTAATCCTGAGTATAGGGGGAAACCCCCGAGATCTTCTCTTTGCATTTCTATTCTTATTCATTCATCTTGGTATATAGCCCTTCTTTTCATTTCCCTATACTGAGCACGAGTTATGTCTTCTTCATCACTCTTGACTCTGAGGACATCGTTCGAGCTAAGTATAGGGAGGTGTCGTATATATATTTCATATATACTTTATCCATAACTCATACTTTGTGTGAATGTGTTAATAAATAAAAATGGCTAAAATCCATAAAAATTAAAAAAAAATTCCTTGTAAATAAAATTCTTTTATTGCACATACATAGCTAGTTGTACAAATTATTTTTGTAAAAATGTTTGTAAAAATCTTTTGTGTAAATAGCTTGTAAATAATTTCATATCAAAATTATGTATATAGTACAAAATTTTTGTAAAATGTTTTGAAAATAAAAAGTTTGCAAAAACCTTGTGTAAATTTGTGTAAATATTTTGCAAAACTTGCATTCATGCATACATCCATGTTTTCAAAATATTTTTCAAAAATTTTGCACATTTGTAAATATTTTGTAAAAATTGCATCTTTGTAAATATTGTATAGTTTTTCCTGAATCATAGTTGACATTTAAACTAGCCTGGAATTAAATTGGAAAATGGAGCTTGGTTAAGATCTTAATCCACCTAATTCTAAGAGGAACCTTATAGGGCTTAGGGTTGAGACTTTTCAGGTCCATGGTGACTTAATTCTTTGAGTCCACTAGGCTATGATCATATGTCATCTCGATGAGCCTAAGTAGAGCACTTAACAACACACACATGACTCTTATAGACAATGGCTTTACTTGGACCAACACTTTACACCGAGCTCTCTACGGATGAGGTGGTGAGGAGGCAGTCTTCCTTGACTTGGGGTAGCAAATGAGGGTAGTACTTCTAGGCGGAACCTCTCTTCTTCTTATAGTGAAGGAAGTGTGTCTTAACTTGGTCTGGTCGCCATGAGGTGTAATGACAGGAGTTGTGGGTTGCAATAATGCTTCAAAAGAGGGATGGTCTACTGGCTCAAGAGGAAAAACTCCTTATGTATATATGCTGCACTTTGTAGATATGTTGTAAATATGCACATAAAAAAATGCAAAAAGAAAAGAATAACTCCAAAAAAGTGGTGGGTCTGATAGAAAATGATAATCCCACCGGAGTGTATATAGTGCAATAAGCAAAGCTTGGTATCCATGTTCCATCTTATGAAGCTTGCAGCAGGGAGACTTAGCTACACTGGTTGAGCTCCCAAGGATACATGGCTACACTGGCCATGGTCCATTTTCTTCTTCCCCCTCTTCTTGAGCCGGTTGAACTTGAACTTAGAAGGGAATACCCCGCTCCTCGAGGAAAGAGTGGCCAGACTAGGGCATTAGAGTTACCTTGTTGGGGAGGGTTGTCATTTTGCTACTTCTGAGGTGGAGAGCTATACCTCACTTACACAGTATAAGAAAAGATTCATGGTTTTTAGGGTTTGTATATGTAGTCTTGTTCTGATCTGGATTGTTGAGGAGTCTTGACTATAGATTAGTGGAACTTAGAGGCTGTTAAGTTTTAAACCTAAGTCCAAATAAGGTTCCGACACATTAATAATCCAAAGATATGACTGAGCTCCATACTTCAATTTAATGAAGGCAAGTTTAATAATTAACATTGATTCATTCATTTTCCCCCTCTTTTTCTTTCTCTTTTCTTTTCACTTCTTTTTCAAATAAGTATTTGCTAAGGGACTAGCAAAGTTAAGTATAGGGGGGTGATGAATCCTCATTCATCACTCTTTATTCTTTTATTTTAGCTAAAAACCTTTGCAAAATATCATGTATATGTTTGTAAATATAATAATTTACCAAAAAGCATGCATTGTGTAAATACTCATAATTAGCATGTTTTTATGCAAAAATAAAAGAATAAAGAAATAAAGAAAAAGAGGGAAATATTTAGAATAAATCAAGGTTTCGGTCACCATTTCGGTATCAACCGAAACTGAATTTCGATGGAATTTTGGTGGAATTTCGACCGAAATTTCGGTCATTTCAGTCATTTTTTGTGCTAGGACCCCCATATTTCGGCCATTTCGGTCATTTCGGTCGAATTTCGATTTCAACTGGATATCGATATTCAACAGAAAATCGACCGAATTTCGCTGAAATTTGAGGCCATGGAATAAATATTGAGTGACATGAACCTAAGGGAAGGTTCAACAGGGGCCTGACCGCAAAATAAAATGAGTAGAGAGAGATAGGGTGACTCAACCTTGTACAAACCTCCCTCTTAGTGTATATATTTTATTTTCCAAAAATAAAAATATTTATGTGTTTCTCACAACTTGTATATATTTATAAAAATAAAATGAAAATGGGAAAAATAAAATAATAAAAAATTCTCTCTCCTAAGTGTACATATACCATGTATATAAAATAAAAGACATATTTATTTTACCCTTGTAAATAATTAATAAAAAAATAAATAAAAATCATTTTATATTTCAAATTTTATGGTGTAAATAAAGAAAATATAAAATTGGAATAATAGTACATAAATAAAATAATAAAAATAAAATTAAAAAATACATAGGTACATATACCTGTATATAATATAATATAATGTAAAGACATAATTTATTTTTCAAAAAAATAAATAAAATTCACTAAAAAATACTTTGAAAATAAATAAACATTTTTTATTTTGTAAATATTTTAAATAAAGTCGTTTTCTATTTTATTTTGATTTTTCAAATCTTTTTCCAATGGAATTTTTCCATTGGTCCGGGGATTGTTGACCCCCGGTCAACTCCCCCCGGACCACTTAGGATCCGTACCTCGTTTCGACCCGACTTCTCTCCTTTTTCCCGAACCACTTCGCCTACCATTTACCTAAACCCCTAACTCGGATTGCAGCCCCTAGATCCGTGATTCACGCCCGCTTGTCTCTCTAGGTGTTCGTGCATGGGATTGCGCGCTCCATTCCTCTCTTATCGGACCTGCAACACTATATAGCTTCACCTCCTTCCGCCATTTCACGCACCTTTGGCTCCCGTTTTCATTCCCAGTGACCTCCACCTTCATCCTTGAGTGACAGCGAGCGATTGAGGGTGTCGCAGCGAGGATTTGGAGACGTTTGCCCTAGGTCTGGTGACCATCATCGTCGAGCTTCGCCGCTGGCGTAGCCCGAGCCTCTGGAGGCGTCGTTCCATCAAGGCAAAGACCGTAGGAGACGCAGGAGCTCCAGCCTAGATGCGTCCGATCATCAGGTACCCCCATTAGTTCTTAGTTCGTCGAATAGCTTTAATCCTTCATATCTCGCTCCGCCGGCTCCGCCCCAGTGGCCGGAGCCCCGTCACCCATCCCATCCGTACAGATTGACTTCCCGACTCATCGTCACCCTCCTTCCACGATCTGATCACCTCGATCTTGGCTATCCGAGCCAAGATCGAGCTTGGTCCCTTCCGCCGCCTCCGCCGGGACCCCCCTTCGCCAAACCACCCCGCTTCCCTTTACTGTTGGTTCAATAACCCATGCCGGAGACTTCCTCTGAGCATGAGCTCAGGTGAATACCTCCCTTAGTCGCACAGTCCATCCCTCGCTGGACTCGCCCAGGTCTCTCCTCCCTCGCCGGAGGGTCTGACCGTTGGGGGCTCCATCGACCACACTATCCAACGCGGAACATCATCGCGAGGAGGACCCTTCTTTCCGATCGTCCATTGGACGCTCGGAGCACTCCCAGCTCGACGGAGAAGTTCGCCCAGGAGGAGTTCTTCCAGGCCATCACCCCACCATCGGATCGCACCTCGCCTCTAGTTATCATCTGAGCTGTTCGTCGCCTGCCACTGACAGGCCGTTAAATCCATGATCTGACGGCCACGTGCACCCCACGATCACCCTCGTGCCAGGACCGTTGGATCTTCCAGAAGGCGTCATCAGAGCCGTACGCTCGCCAGCCGCTCATCGCCTGGCACGTCACTCCTCACGCGCCCCGTACGTGCTGTGGCTGGGTAACTTGCGCCCGACCCCCTGCATTTTATTTTAGTTTTTGTTTAGTCTGTTAAATAAAGTAGCACACTTGGAACATTTACATAGTAGGATCTGTAGCTTTCAGATATTGCACTTTAGTCCTTACTGTGTGGATTCACGTGCTTCGTCACGTGAGGTTTGGATTATTTGCATGTTTTGGGCCGGGTTTATTGGTTGTTGTTGATTGAACTTTTAGTTTCAAATATTTCAGATATACCCCTGTGCGTATTGGAATTGGAACATGTGTTGATTTTGTGTTAAATTTACATTGCAGCCCTTATACTTTTCGCACGTGTTTCCATTTAGCCCTGAAAGTTTGTTTCCTTGCGTTTAAGTCCCTATGTGTTGTATCTTTTATATTGGTTGAATAAAATAGCAAATAAAATCCAAATTTGGTTAAATTTGGATACGTGGCCCCTACCATTGTGTAAAAATTTCACCAATTTTTTGGTACATTTCTGAGTTGTTTTGATATTTTTAAAAAATAAAAACCTTTGTTTTATTATTGTTTGAATTAAAAAATCAATTAAAAATATAAAACTCATTTTAAAATTCTAAAAAAATTTTGCTTGTTTCTTTTAGTGTCTTTTAGCTTCAATCCACTTTTGGTTTAATTTGGATTTATAAAACTCATAAAAACTAAAAAACCCTAAAAACCTTATAAAAATTATTAAAAATTCTACAAAATACAAAAAAATATAATTTTGGATTCTGTAGTTTAGTTTTTATTTCTAGTTTTTATAAAAATTGTCTCCAGATTTTTAGAGGCTAATTATATATTTTAATTAGCCTTTCAAATCTGGCTGCACATTAATTTTTTATTTCTACATTTTTTTATTTTTATAAAATCAACTAAAAATTATAAAATTCTGAAAAAATACCAAAAATACTTAAAAATATATAAAACACAAAAATAATTTTATTTGAATTTTCTGAGTTGCTTTGGAGTGTTTAATAAATTGTTGTTTGTGTGCTTTTTGCCATCTTTTTATATTTTCTTCATAATTAAAAATACAAAAAAATTAAAAATTTATAAAATCCACCAAAAACATTTTTATTTCTTTTATTTCTTTTTCGACTACTTCGTAGGCCGCTTGGCCAACCCGTGCTCCTTGAGTTCGACCGTGGTCGCTATACATGGTTAAATAAATAGCGAGACCGCTATTCGGATTTTTGATTGTTTGCTTTATTTGGTGGTCTGATTTTTTTGTTGACTGAGATTCGAGATTCGGGTCACAATGACCCTTGATTGATTTTACCTCTACCCGGATTTTGGATTGATTTTCTCGGTCATCACCCCCCTCTCTATATATATGAATAGAGATATTTATGTATATCAGAATTATAAATCAATATCCATTTTAAAAGGAATACAGATAAATATGTGAAAATATGCATAAAATAGATATGTGTAGGTTCGGATACAGATATATACATATATCTTTGCATCTGTCACTACAAGAAAATTGGCTATTTGCAACTACAATTGTTGTTGCATTCGACACTTGCGACTACATGTAATTGCATTTACTATAGTCACACAACATTGCCCGTAAATACGAAAATGACCTCAATGTAGTCTTATTATGGTCATATTTTTACTAATTGCGACCCCAAATCTACTACTAGTGATTCCATTGTAGTCCCAATTTGCTTTTTCAAAGCAAACAAAAAATTACAGCAGCAGCAAGCTGCAACAGCTCTTGTTGCACCTGTTACAATAATTGTATCTATACAAACATTCACACACATATTTATACATACACATTTAGACACATATAATCTTAAAAATACGCAAATTCATACACACACATGAATGCAAGCACACACGCTAACACAACTGTCACACGCATACACACATACAAATTTACACATTTATACATGCACATACACTCAATCTCTTTCTCTTGCTCTCACATGCATGTGTGCACACATATTCGAACATACATACATATGTATATTTTATCTCTTTCTCTCATATACATAAACAACTCATACCCTCTTCACATTATCAACATTGACACACATATACCCATACACAAAGATACCATAAAAACTTGAGCTCTCACATTTTTCCACCTTGGATGGCACAAAATAACATCCTCTGAAGCTCTAACTACTGTTATTTTCTTATCCTCATTTTATCGATCTTAAAAATATTTTTAAACTAATCATTAATCGACTATTAGAAGCAACCGATAGAAAACCTAAGTCAGAGCTGAAACACTATGAAACGAATGTCGATAACAACTTAACTATTCAATTTCCCTCCATTTGTTGATCTTTGTGAAGAAAAGTGTTGTATTAGATAATGCACATGTAGAAACTAACACAAGTTGCAACATCTTTATGAACTTACAAATACTCAAGAAATCATCTTGTAGAAACATAAAAACAAAAACATGAAGAGGTAATGCGAGTGATATAATATCACATATCGTCACATGCACTACATCTATTCAATGCACAATCCCCAGAACCCGTTTCATTTGGTGTACATGATTATCGTGGCATCATCCATGAATCCGATCATTGCTGGCTTTGACAAAGATTTCCATAAACTCCAACTTGCATTCACACTATTGAGAATTCATTCCATGTCTATCACTACAAGAAAATGACCACAATGTGGTCACACAATGAGGTGCCAAATCATTCGCCTCATATTTGTGGTCGCATATTTATCTATGTGACCACTAGTTGTGGGAAAGTACTTGCATTGGATAATGTGATCACAACCCACTACTCGTGGTCGCAAGTGTGTGCTAGTAGAACAACAGAATTCTTGTAGTGTTACACACATAACACCGAGGAGTTTCATAATTATGTACGTAATCTTCGATAATCCATAATTACACCTAGAACCCCAAACAATTGTTAACCAAGGTATGTCATAACCTTGTGTTAACTTCTATCCACTTTGTCTGTTATCTTCGATAGAATTTGTTAAATTCAAACCATTTTACCCCTTTAACTCAATCAAATTTGCAAATTCGCATAGCCCCTTGCTGCTGCTTCGAAGGGAAGAGGAGGCAGAGAAAGATGGGGTGACAACTTGCCGCTGCTACGGTAGAGAAAGATGATGCAAAGGAAAACAAGGCAGTGGATTGTTTCTGCCGCAACAAGAGGAAGAGGAGGCAGAGAAAGACGATGAGGAGAGTGCGGCTTGTTGCTGTTGCGGGAGGAAGAGGAGGTAGAGGAGGGGCATCTTGTTGCTTTCTCATGTTGCTGGACGAGGAGTTGTGTGAGGAAGAAGGGGTAGAGGAGGGACGGTTTCAAGGAAGGGGCAGGGGCTACAGGAAGAGGAAGGGGTGGGGGTTGTGGACGAAGGGGATATAGGGGAGGGGGTTGCAGACGGAAGGGTTGGATGGAGGGGGATGCGAGGGGAGGAAGGTGCAACGTCTAAGGGAGAAGGAGCATGGACTGTGGGTAGAGGAGGGGCAAGAACTACAGGTGGAGGGGCTGGAAGGGTGATGGCTGCGGGCAGAGGAGGGGCAAGGGATGCAGGCAGAGGGCCTGGAAGGGGAGGGTGTCAGAGAAGGAAGGTCGGGTGCTGGAGGTCAAAGGCGTCAGAGGAGGAAGGTGGGGTGTTGGAGGGGGAGGGCATCCGAAGAGGAATTTGGAGAACTGGAGGGGTGGGCTTTGGAGGAAGAGGGGGTGTGGGATTGGACTTTTTCCCTTTTTTTTTGATTTTGTTAATGGCCAAGAATGTAGGTTAGATTAACTTAACGGTTTGGTTGAGTTTATGGACCAAACTAGTGGATGGTTATGGGTGTGAGACGGAGGAGTGACGATTCGGGGTTCTAGTGTGCAACTTTGTATTGAGGGTTATGTATGTAAATACGAAAGTGCTCAGGGTTATGAGTGTAAATATATCTTTTACTTATTTTATATGCAACTTAAAATGTTTTATACTTTATTAATTTAAATATAATTTAAAGATTTTAAATATATTTTTATTTTATTTTTCAAATATTATTTACATGAATAAATAAATTAGTATGTATATTATATAGGTCAACTTTACCTATGTTTTATGATTTTCTATTTATTTAAATTATTTTAATGGATTCTTTAGTTTTTATTTTATTTATAAAGTATGATATAATTACAACATTTATAAAACAAGAAACACAAATATATAAGAAGAAATGATACTAAAGAGCTAAAAAATCCAGCTAAACACATTTGTCCATAGGGTCCCAAAATCATTTTTTTGCATAATAACTATAATTTTCGTGAAATCGCTTTCATTTGATAGATAAATTTATAACCTGAACTTTAAAAGTAAATTTTCTTGATTTGGAGTTCATATGAGTGAGATATGATGATCAAAAGTTTGGTTTTACACCTACTGGTTTGAAATTTAAAGGTATTTATGCACAATGGATTTTAGGATATTTTTTGTATTTTTATACATTTTAGAAAAAATTAAGTGAATCAAAGTTAGTGGTTAATCTGTAGAAAATAAAGATGTTCTATATACTTATAGTACATGTGTTCGACTGGACTCAAAAATTGAAACTCACACCTTTTACCTAAAAAAATTGTAGTATTTTTAATAAATAGTATTATTTACACGTTGAAGTTTAAATGTGAGTTTGGTCTATTCAGAGTTTTATATAAATATTTATGAACTAGAGAAGTTTGCTTTTACGGCTTTTTACATATTAGTTTTCTCCCAGATTTAGTCCTAGTTATTTCTATAGCTTTTTCACAAATACTAAGAAATATTATATTAATTTAAGTGAAGAAAATTTGTAAAAATATGCACACATGTGATCTGAATAAAAAGATGAAATTTGTATAACAAAATAGTGAAAACTAGGTCATTTCATGTATAAAATTAGTTCTTTTTGTAGTTTCCTTTATTTGTCCTTACCTTTCACTACTTATTGTTAATCGATCAAGTTACTACTGACTTGGTCTATGGGTTAGGTTTTAGGTTTGTACATATGTACATATTTACAAACTTATTTTCTTTCTTCTTTCTTCTTTCTTATTTCTTTTTATTCTTTTTATGGTATTTTTCAATGTTAATTTCATTGCTTTATTCATGAAGCATTATAAGGGATATTAATAACTATTTACATCTATTTATTAAGTATTTTAGCAAAAAATACATGAATAAGTCGATGAATCCTTGACTCATTATCTATCCAATCCAAGCTAATATTTACCCATAAATAGAAGCAAGAAAACATCCTTATGTTTACCCAATTCCTAACACCACTGCCTAATATAATTCACCATTGTCCCTGCCCAAGATTGTGATTTCAGTGGTATCGAGTTGGGAGGAGAAAAGTTGTTACCACATTGGGGTGGCATTGGCACGAGTGAAGGCATGTAACTCATTGAAAAATGCATATCTCCTTTGCCAAGGTAGATAGGGATCTACACTGCCATTATTGAGTAGATAGTCTCATTTTGATCGCGAGCTACTGAGATCATCTATGATCATCTCTTGACGTTCTCTCCCTTTTCCAACAAAGCTCTTACTTTCTTGGCATCATGCGAATATAGGCTAGAGAAAGGATCACTCATTGCGAATGACCTTTTCCTCCCTATATTGAAGTACTCAAAATAGTTTTTCTAACTAATCGCCTCTCCTCTACATATTGAATTGAGGGTTTTTATCACTTGTGCCCGTCTTAACATCTGCAATACTAGTTATACCCCTCTGTTCTTTGTAATATCAGTTGTGCCCCTGACTTCTTACAAAATTCACAGTTCTGGCCTTTTGTAATGTCAGTTATGCCCCTAATTTACCTTAACAGAAGGGTAGAATTATGAATTTTGTTAGAAGTCAAGGGCAAGAATGATATTACAGAAAAAGGGATGTGGCATAACTGGTATTGCAGAAGTTAAGAAGAGAACAAGTGATAAAAACCTTTGAATTAACATACAAATATTGACAAAGAATTATCTATAAACGAATAACTAATGTAAATAATCAATTAAACATCAAAAGGAAAGAGCACCTTGTATGCACCATATTTACTATCCTAATTCATTAAATCTCCAAGTTTATGCATTTTAGACAACTTATACTCTATATAATCTATTGATATACAATGAAATAAACATAAATTCAAAAAAAGAAAGAAAAAACTCCTTAAATTGATGCGGTGACAATAACCACAAAACAAGGGGACGGGGAGGGGTTGGCTGATTTTATTAGGCATGAGGGAAGGAGCACATACTCGTGCTAATATAAAACCTTTCGTAATGGGTTCACCACATCGATAGATATGCCGATATATCCTAACAAAATTTAGCGTATTTCTTAAGTAAATGTAAATAGTTGAGAGTATTTCTAAGGATGTGTTTGGATGGAAGGTTATCTTGTGGATGATAACTCTCTCGAAAAAAGGGATAGCAGTTGATAATCTTTTTTTGTGTGTTTTGGTGCTTGATGGAGGGTTTGTTGTAGAGAAGGTTTGTTGTGATGCGATTTTATTAAAGTTTAGATTTGATTAGATATTGAGCATTTTATAAAATTTAAAGACAAGATATCATACTATAATGTTTATTGTTTTAATCGGAAAGAGAAATAAAGGATTGGATGCATTAAATGAGAGATGAGTTGTTGAGTGGGTCCCACAAAAGGGAGAGATTACCTCTCATGGTAGAGAAATGAAGGTTTAGGGGGAAAACTCGGGGAAAAACCACATGGTTTCTAAAGGTAACCTGATTTTGTCAGGATCCTTCCACAGGAACATGCCCTAAAGATTTTTGATTGAGATCCTTACTGAAAGTCTTCTCCCAATAACAACTAAAGGAAATCTTTGGCCTGTTTGGTTGCCAGGTTACCTCGAGGTAACATGGCATCCTCCATACTCTATTCCTACATTCTTGGGTTGGAATTAGTTGTATGGACCGTACAATTTCTTTATTATAATATTTTTTACCATGCTTAAATAAAAAATTAATATATATATAAATATATTACAATCATTAAAAAAGTTAATATGACACATAATCAATGCCACATCACATTTATCATTCCAACCATCTCCAACCCTTCCAACCATCCAAACATCGACTATTAACAGGAGGATACCCCAACTCAACCCAACTCAGTTACCAAACATGCATGCCATAGGGTCCATTTGGTTACTGGGTTACCCCGCTCCATTCATGGGTTAGAATTCCATCACAAATCAATGTGAAATCACTGAAGGATACGATAAGATCCTTAAGCTCATCATGGAAGCGTGAGGATCTCATCGTATGCGATCGGGAGCAACTAGTCAGACTAGTTGCTCGAGGCAGCAGATTAAAATTTTAATGGGATGAAACCACATGATCCAAGAACACTTCTCAGATCGTTTCTTCTAAACCACAATCAGTTATTAAGATTACCTCTTGAAGCGTGGTTGCGATCGAGTCTATAAAGGAAGAGACTTCATGTCTCAAGTCCGATCCAACGGAGGAGACACTTGCGAGTGCGTTGATGAGACGCATGCTCCTCGCAATCCATGTTGATGATATGAATGATGAATCTCCTGATCTCATCACACGAGATCTGACATCTTCTTCATGAGCGAGGCGCACTAAAGGAGACAGAGATCCACGAGCAAATACTCTGGCAGCATAACATTGATGCTGCGACGGTGACGACTCTCTTAGTGGCTCCATGGTGGACGGTCATAATGAGTGAGACGGAGAGAGTCCTGATGTGTAGATAGAGGGAGAGAGCATTAGTTTTTCTAACTCGAAGAGTAAGGGGTGCCTCTTCTTATATGAGTTTTGAGATCCATGGATCTCAATCCATGAACAACACAAAATCAGTGGTTGAGAATGATTTGTGTTTCTTTCAATGGCCTACAGGAAGGAAGCCTTCCTTGGGGTTTTCCAAGAATGGAATATGTCCATGGCGTACCACTAATGTGATGGTCTCAATACCCTCTTCTCTTTGCTTCTGAACACTTTCAGAACTAAGATCTAAGAAGTATTCTTGAGATCATATTTCAAGGTATGGAATAGCCATACTATAAAACACTATTACTATCCTTGTATCATTCCAAATGATTAGGATATTATCTCATTTAGCACGATGAACACAATGGTACTCCCACTAAGCTCCACATGGTTCATCAATATTCTATCTGAAATCATAGCCTTTATAATTTGATCAAATATGATGTTTCAACTACGAGAAGCTTATTCGAGTCCACAGATGGAGTTTTTGAGCTTCTACCCTTGCTTTCCTCAACTATGAATCCCTGGGGCTACTTCATATGAATATCCTCAGAGAGGTATTCATAGAGAAATGCAATCTTGACTTCCATCCTGAAGATGTCATGGTCAAGTTGTGTAGCTACAATTGGCAATATTCTGATGGGTTTAAGCATGATCACTGGAGAGCAAGTCTCATCGCAAGCAATGTCTTCTCTTCGGTGTGTAGCTCATGACTACGAGCCGTGCTATGAAGGTTTCCACCTTCTCATCAGGTTCCCTATTTCTCTTGAAGATCCATTTACACCTTAATGGGTCTCACCTATATAGGTGGATCCTCGAGGGTCCATATAGAACATTTGTATATGAAGTCTACTTTAGACTTTATTGCTAACATCCATCTTTTCATGTCATGATCTTCAGAAACTTCATCACATGAAGTAATATTATTGTCAGACTTAACTGACACATGGAATCCATCCTCAAACTCATTTGAAGAGATATTAGTGTTTCATCTTTAATTGTCCTTTTAGTTTCGGATTTTAGGAGCCTCATCATCTTTTCAAGGCTAAATAAGTTCCTTCACTTCATTTTCATCTCGATTCTTAAGAGAATCATCCTCTAAGAATCATATCCTTAGAGATGAAATCTTTTAAGAATCTCAAGGTCATAAAGTAGGTATCCAATACCATCCTTTATTTTCCTAATGAAGTAGCATTCTCTGGTGCTTGATTCCAGCTTACTAGCATCCATGACAAAGTTATGGACCAAGCGACCCTAAATCCTCAAGTGTCCAACACTAGGCTAGGTTCCAAACCATAGCTTATGAGGATGTTCGAGTTGAGATTTGCATGGAATATTATTAAGGATATATAATGTAGTCTCTGCTCATATATACCAGGAAACTAAGAGGTAATTATGCTAATATCATCATTAATTAAATCATGTCACACATGATCCAATTGTATCTCCCTACAACTCTATTGAGTTAAGGTACATTAGGAGGATTGACATAGGAATGATATTCCTTTCTCCATAAGGTATTCCTTGAATTCATCTAATAGGTACATGTTACATTGATTAGATCAAATTCATTTCATCTTCCTTCAAACTTTATTCCAAACCAAGATTATGAAATCTTTGAACATTTCAAAGATTTCTAAGGTGAAGGGAAGAAATCTCATATCACATATAATCATCGAAATATCACATATCATCAATGTTTGTTATGATACTGATGATCCACATACATCAATATGTACGAGATCTGAATACCTTGGCATCTAATACCATTCTCAGAGAAGGGTGTATTGGACATTTTACTTTGAATACAATATTCACAAGTATGTAAGATTTGAAATTTCAGACATTCTAAAGCTTCATCTTTTACTAGTCCATTGATCTCATCAACAAACATATGTCCAAGGCTTGGTGCCAGATCATTGTCAAATGATCTTTATCCTCCTATTGATCTTTAAAAGGTTTAATTTCAATATTAGAAATGTTAATGAACCATTCATTAATTTTCTAATTTGGTAGAGTCCTCTAGATGTTAGATTACCATCATAACTCTTTATGATAGGTCTATTCCATAATTCATGTTTATTTCCAACATTTAGAAATAAACAAAGAGTGTATTCTAATATCTAGGTCGTAGAGACATTCTCTAAGATTAAGGGCTCTCCCACTGAAAATATGAAGTTCATTTATCCAATAAAGATTGTTGCAACCATTGCATCAATATCCATGGATGACTACTAAACCTTAAGATCAAATTTCTAGTTACATATATGCAACCAATTGCAAGTGTTATTAGAAGAATGAGATACAATTATTAGACTTTTAATCTTATCAAATAAAGTCAATTTCAGTGGTTACATGTAGATTATTCCGATGCACTATCCGAGTCATTCTCTAAGGATCCTAGATAGTCTTGATAGTCATACTATCAACACATCAGGTTGTTGCAGTATTGGCATTAATCCAACTATGTGGATGTCACATGGAAGTTACAGGAGTACAGTCAACTCCTTGACTTTCCTTCTCGCTTGGGTTCGACCCATGCTTCCACTGCGCTCCTTTCATCTATAAACACTCATCGCTTAAGCCAAAGGATCTCTTGTGTTGAATTCAAAAGATTTCAATATAAGAGAATTTCAACATTTACGCATGCTTCAATTCATACAATATGAATATTATGAAGCTTCATGAAAGACTAGAGTATAGATAGTAGAATAATGACACTCATCATATCTACATACATCTTAACTCTTAAAGACTTTGTTCACGTAGGTATTCAAATATTTTGAATACATCATCTCTTATAGAGTCACCATTCTGCATGATGCAGTGAACGATGTCATTCATGATTAAATGCCAAGAGCACATATGTATGCCAGAACATCTTCTTACATTTTTATAATGATTAATTGAGAATTACAATCAACATCGACATGTCACTTCCAAAGTACATTCGATGAGATATCAAGACTATATAGACAAACAAACTCTAGTTTGTTGTCCTATTATCTATTTAATTGTCGTTCCTCATTATTATGAGGAAACTTGCACATTGCAACCACATACAATATGTGTCCAATTGCAAGTACAATATCTTGATTATGGATCCAATCCATGATATTTTACTGGTTATTATTAAGTATAGTATTGAGTGGGTTTAATGAAGGATTATCTGAAATTAGAAATTTGCATAAATATTAATAAATAAATATATATATACACACACATTTTACTTTGACTTAGGATTTTTTATATCAAAGTTGTCAACACTGAAAGTTCATTCCCTTAATCACTTTCAATGTAAGAGATATACTTACCATTATATCTGAAGCAAGATCTGGGATCTCCTTTCTTATCTTATGTCACATCCCAATAATATGAGAACCTGTAACTTGGATAAAAAGAAGCAGAAATTCATTCCGCCTTGTAAGTCCAACTTGCATTCCCAATTCGGTCTTTAGCACCCATACCCACCACCCCTAAGGTGATGTTGCCCGTCGTTAATTGAATCAACTGTCAACAAGAATAGACCTCGCTATGCACAATCCAATATCACTCCAATAATATGAGGACCCGATATTGGGGTCACTACGCATACGAACTTACTCTTTCGAGAAGAAAAGAGTTCGATCCAGATGTGCTTGTATGCGTGATCTGTCACTTCGGAGATGCATCTCCTACGTACAATCCCTGGTGACGGAACCCTTAGCCTTGACGAGAGATCATGGATGTCACTTATGTGATCCTCCATATCATGTTCAAATTTTAATTAATTATTATGAATCATATTCACATAATTAATTCTTCCAAGGGAATTACAATCTATTCATAACAAGAGTATTTAATTTTTAATTGGATTCAATTAATTTAATCATATTAAATTAATGATCTAATTAATATCCAACAAATAATTTTTAATTGTTACTTGAAGGATGGTATAATATCAAAATATATATTATTTCGAATTTTAATAATTAGAAAAATACATCATGAGTTCTCAGGCATTATACCTTCCCTACCCGCTGTCATGGCCAGTACCGACGGGAGCAGGACAGACTGCACACGGTGCAACCTAATATCCCAACGCTCCTAGACTAGACACCGTATCCGCCTCGAGAAATGATAATGCTAAATAGATCACTTTGTACTTGAGATGATAATCGATTTTTCAACCGAAGTTATACCATATAGTAATAACCAAAACCATTTTTATTAACATTATAAGGAGATTTGCTAAACAAATCTCCAATCCTATTCAAGCATCAATATTTGTTGGAAGGTTCATATAACCAATTGTGATCTAGATCATATTTAATCAAGTTGGTTATAGTCAATGTCATTCAAGGAAATAATTATTATCTATAAATATTTCACAAATATTCATCAATAATTATCTCAGAAAATTAACCATTAATTTTCATTAATTTTAATTGAATAACAATCACAAGGTTTATGATCAAGTATGCAATTTCCATCACTGACCATACTTACTAAAATTAGTATATCTCAATTAATTTAAATCCAAATCAAGCAAAATAAGTTTCCTAATTTGATTTACAACAGAACCCGAGTAATTAACATGCATTTCTAGGCATTTCAAAATAATAACTAACTCTTTAATTACGTCATGATTCGTCATGCTCGAAACAATGGATATATGTTCATTAAAATGATCATAACTAGAGTTATCAGATTCCGAATCATGCAAACTCAAATACCACATTTTCCTTAATTAATGGGGAACATTATTCAAGTGATAATTTTGTGTTTAAACATTTTAACCAATGTCGAAAATAATCACAAAACAGGGTTGCGAAAATTGAAATGCGATAAAATTTTCACAATCCCTAACGAGCCCAAGTCTTCCTAGGTTCATGGATCGTATCCAAAACCTCTGACCTAAGGATCTGATACCACTTGAAGTATATGGTAAGATCCTTAAGTGAATCACGGAAGCGTGAGGATCACATCATATGCGATCGGGAGCGACTAGTCGCACTAGTTGCTCGGGGCAGTGGAATTTAAAATTTTAATGCGATGAAACCACATGATCCAACAACACTTCTCGGATCATTTCATCTAAACCACAATTAGGTATTAAGGTTACATCTTGAAGCGTGGTTGCAATCGAGTCTCTAAAGGAAGAGGCCTCATGTATCAAGTCCGATCCAACGGAGGAGATGCTTGCGAGCACGTTGATGAGATGCGTGCTCCTCGCAATCCATGTTGATGATCCGAGCGACGAATTTCCTGATCTCGTCACACGAGATCCGACATCTTCTTCATGAGCGAGGTGCACTGAAGGAGACTGAGATCCACGAGCAAATACTCAGACAGCATAACAACGATGCTGCAACGATGACGACTCTCTCAATGGCTCCATGGTGGACAGCAACAATGAGAGAGAGGGAGAGAGTCTTGATGTGTAGATAGAGGGAGAGAATTAATTTTCTAACTCTAAGAACAAGGGGAGCCCCTTCTTATATAGGGTTTTGGGATCCATGGATCTCAATCCATGGACACCACAAAATCATTGATTGAGATTGATTTGTGTTTCTTCCAACAACCATGATCTTGTTGTAAAAATACAACAACTATTAATTTAATTCAAATTAATATATATCGATAAATCAATATAAATTAATTTCAAATCACGTAAATTGACTAGTCTTTGAGATAATGAGAAGATTGACCACATCCCCTAGAAAGGGGGGACAACCACCCCTTTTGAGATGGAATGTGTCTATCTCCTCAATATCTCATGAGATCTCATTATCTCATGATATCTCTTAGATTTACAACAACATTTGTTGTAAATTATTTCACAAAAATAATTCATAATTATCTTGTGAATATTGCAATCACGCCATTGGAAAAATGTGAACTACATTCACATCCCAAAACAAGATGTAAATTATATTTTAAATTAATCATCCAACGTGAATCTAATTCACATCAGTAATTAATCAACAAATATAAACCACAATAATCTCTCTCTGATATATCATAAATCCCATTTATAATATATCTGACTAATATGGAGTGCTATCCACATTATTCACATCCATGATAATTAAATCACATTTAATCATCTTGGATCTCTGTTCTCTTTTGCCAATAACATGAATCACAATCATATTATTCACATCTTTGATAATTAAATCACATTTAATTATCTCAGATAACTCTCCTTATAATTGAATCAAATTCATATTATTCATGATAATTAAATCACATTTAATTATCAATTTTCTCAATGCTCGGATACATTTATCAACAGTGAAATCATGTATGAACTCTTTCAAGGATAATGCATTTCTCTACGGATACTTGGAGATAAGGACATGACGACTGTATTGTTCCACGTATAGTGACTTGGGTATTGAGATCACATCTCAAATCCAGATCTTGCAGACCTCCCAAAGATGCTTGATTAAATCAAGGTCGTAGAACTAATCTTCTCATTGCATCTGAATCACATTCAGATCAAGGTCCAACATTTGGATTAAGATCATATTACTTCTTTAGGAGAGGAGTCCCTAAAATCCAAACCTGTTTCATCACTCCCTCAGAATGGAAGCGTCATGGTTATATAATCGTTTATGATCACATCACCCTCAGGTATTCCCAATACTTGTACATCCTGCATAACTGGAAGACCCAGAAATTTAAGATCTCTTTTAGTCTGTCTCCTTCAGGGTTTATCATTAAGTTTCTCATTTGATCATTGGGAGTTGGTACCGATCATATACTTTCCAAAAGCATATATCATACTGATGAATCTTCATTGCATCATCTTTATTCTATCATTTTGATCTTAGAAACCCTAGTAAATGCGTGTAAATAAGCTTAATTTAGGCATTTTATCATTCATGCATTATTTTGTAAATAGTGTATAAAATATTGTTTTTAATGCCAAACTTATAGAATAAAGAAAAGAAAAGAAAATAAAAAGATAAAATATTGCAAATATTTTATGACCCGAAACCCCGAGACCTAGGCATCTCGATGACTAGGTCAACAAGGAATAAAGTAGGGAGAGATAAGGGCCAAAATACAATAAAAATCCCTTGTATTTAATTCATTATTTATTCATTTTTGGAGCTTATTTTTAATTCCACTACTTATACTTCAAATAAAGAAACTTTAAACATGATAGTTGTAGATAATTAAATAAAGAAAAATACAAAATTGATTTCATATAAAAATAATATACAATGCACAAAATATACTCTGGATACAACAACAACAAAGCCTTTTCCCACAATTAAGTAGGGTCGGCTACATGGATTCTTTGCCTCCATTCAGATCTATCTTGGGTCAATCCTGGGCTTATATCCACAAAACAAAGATCCATTAATATGTTCTCTTTCCAACACCTTTTGGGCCGTCCCTGCCCTCTCGTAGCCGACTCAACATCCCAACGTTCGCATCTCCTAACTGGTGCATCAGCTGATCTTCTTTGCAAATGACCAAACCATCTTAAGCGGTTTTCTCGCATCTTATCCTCAATCGGAGCAACACCAACTTTCTTTCTGATTGCATCATTCCGAATCCGATCTTTACGTGTGTGTCCACACATCCACCTTAGCATTTTCATTTCTGCTACAATCATTCTCTGCACATGTCTATGGTTCACAGTCCAACATTCAGCTCCATAGAGCATAGCAGGTCTCACGGCTACTTTGTAAAATTTTCCTTTAATTTTTAAAGGAATTTTCTTATCACAGAGAACAACAGAGGCTCCTCTCTACTTTAGCCAGCCTGCATTTATTCTGTTAGTAACATCTCCATCAATTTCCCCATCATGTTGCAAAATAGAATCCATATATCTAAAAGAATCTCTCTTCTGAATGTTATCATCACCAATCTTCACCTCGATTCCTTCACCATTGCTTCCATCAAAGGTGCACTCCATATATTCTGTCTTAGCCGTACTTATACGAAATCCTTTACTCTCCAACTCATGTCTCCAGACCTCAAGCTTCTCATTTACTCCATCTCTAGTCTCGTCAATCAACACAATATCATCAGCAAATAACATACACCGAGGTAACTCATCCTGAATGTGACTTGTCAACTTGTCCATAATCAAAGTAAAAAGAAATGGACTCGAAGATGACCCGTGATGTAAACCAATGTTGATGTCAAAATAGCCAGTCTTCCTAGATGGGGTCCTTACACAAGATAAAGCCCTATCATACATGTCCTTTATGAGGTTAATGTATAGGACCGTCACTTGTCTCTTCTCCAAAACTCTCCACAATATCTCTCGTGGGACAGAATCATAAGCCTTCTCCAAATCAATAAAGATCATATGAAGGTTCTTCCTTTTAGCTATATAAAACTCCATTGTTCTCCTCAGTAAATGGATGGCTTCTATAGTTGAACCACCTGGCATGAATCCGAATTGGTTTTTTTGCCTCAATCTTTTTTCGATCACACGTTCCCAAATTTTCATAGTGTGACTCATCAACTTGATACCACTGTAATTTGAACAATTTTAAATGTCCCATTTATTCTTATAAAGAGGCACCACGATACTCCTCCAATCTTCACGTATTTTCTTGCTTCACCAAATAACATTGAAAAGATTCGTAAGCCAAGTCAAACCGCACTCACCTAAAACTTTCCACACTTCTACAGGGATGTCATCTGGTCCTACACCTTTCCCAAGTCTCATAACCTTCAAAGCCTCCTCTACTTCCTTTCTTTGTATCTGTCTATAGCTTGCACGATTTAAGTAACTTTCACTACTAGCTAGATCACCCAAAGTGATCTCTCTATTTCCTTCCCTAATGAAAAGATTATGGAAGTACTGCTCCCATCTAGTCTTTATATCCTTCTGAGTAACAAGCACGTGACCTTCCTCGTCTTTAATGCATCTCGCTTGAGAAAGGTCTTTGGTCTTTCTTTCTTTTGCTTTGGCCAACCTGAATATGTCCTTCTAACCCTCCTTAGAGTTGAGATTTTTATACAAAACTTTATAAGTTTTTAACTTAGCTTCTCTTACAGCCTTCTTTGCTTCCTTCTTCGCTATTTTGTAGTTTGTGACAGTTTCCTCTGTTCTATCCTTAGACATAGCTTTAAAGCATGCTCTTTTAATTTTTAGCTTCTTTTGCACCCCTTCACTCCACCACCAAGCCTCCTTTTGACCTGGGGCTCCTCCTTTTGACTCTCCTATTGATGAATCCACATTTCATCATCTTTATTCTATCATTTTGGCATCAAAAACCCTGGCAAATGCTTGCAAATACCCTTAAATCCTGTATTTTAGCATTCATGCATGTGTATGTAAATAGTGTATAAAATACGGTTAAAATAATAGAATAAAGGAAAGAAAAGAAAAATAATAAAACATTTTAAATATTTTATGACCCGAAACCCCGAGACCTAGGCATCTCGATGAATAGGTCGACAAGGAATAAAGTAGGGGAAGATAAGGGCCAGAAACCAATAAAGACTCCTCTTTATTTAATTCATTCTTTATTCATTTTGGGACCTATTTTAAGTTCCACTTTTTTATACTTCAAATAAATAAACTTCATACATGAAAGTTGTAGATAATTAAATAAAGAAAAATACAAAATTGATTTGATAAAAAATAATATAAATATAAAAAGATATGACTTGAATAAGATTCTAGAATCCCAAATTCCCAGACATGTATCTCTCAAATAAAAATAAGAAATGTATCAAAATCACCTTTAATTGTATATAATTCTCAATAATCTATTTAATGAAGGTGGTTTCGTATTTTGCGGAGCTACAGTTTGAAAGTTGAGTTTTGGACCCCTATTGTATACTTGTACAGATTAAAATATTCATTTTATTTATTATTCATTATTTTTATAATTTTATATTTTTATAATCTTGTAAATATTATTTAAAATATATGTATATTAAAATCAGAATAAAAACATAAATAAAATACAAAAATACATGTATATAATACATAGGTATAATACCTATAACTATACCTATATAACTGACACTTCTATTTATTTAAGTATACAAAACACATCAAAAAAATAAAATAAAAATATATTTAAGTATATAAAAATATTTTATAAATTTATAAAATAATAAACAAAATTAATAAAATTAAATACACAAAATAAAAATAAAATATTAAAATATATAAAGATGTATACCTATATAGGCTATAAAAGGTAACTTGTATTTTTATACCTCAGAAAAATAAAAAAAATCATAATAAAATACTTTACAAAATAAAAAATATGTTTTATTTTATAATTCAAAAATAATAAATTCATTTACTATTTTAAACTGAATTTTTAAATGATTTTTGCAAGGTTTTTCCTGGTGGACCAACCAGGAGGGTCTGAGAGTTGACCTCGGTCAACTCTCTAACCCGTCCCCTGTCCCTTTATCAGAACGGGTTTTGACACCGCTTCTCGTTTTTTTCGAGGACAATCCTTGCACTATTTTGCGATACTTTCTTCACTATTTTTGTGCCTCGTTAATCCCTCTTACATGCCCTCATCTTTCCTAGGGTCAAGGATCGACGATTTCGTCGATCTCCCTCGATCTTTGGAGCGCCCCGTCAACCCTTCAAAAGCCTCCTCCGATTTTCAACTCGATTTTGAACCCCTTTTGCACTAGCTTCGCTCCCCCTTTCGTGCTCCATATAGAGAGGAAGGTGACAGCTCCCTCCCCCGTGTGTCAGGTCGGTCGAGCAAGCTCCAAGGAGGCTCCACCATCTCTGGCGAACACCCTTGCCATTGAGGTTCGTTCTCAGGTGTTCTTCACCTTTGTGGTTTATTTCTCTCCATTTTTCTTCGCTTTTATCGTTCACTGTAGTCTTAGGAATCGAATCCCCCTCTCCATCTAGCGTTTCGATCATCCCATCGCCATATCGAATCCCTCACCGGAGCTCGTTCCAACCACCCATCTTGCGCCACCGTTCCCCGTCTCCATTCACTTCACCAACCACCGAGGCACTTTTCCCTCGTCGGTCTAACACTTTCTTGCAGGTCAAAGTGCACATCGAAGCTACCTGGGAGCATTTGGACTTCCACCGGAGCTACCTGGAGCCCTTTTGCTTTGCTGCCCTCGCCGGCCACCTCCGGTTGCCTTCGTCCATTTTTGATGACCCCAGCACATAGAGGAGGACCTCAGGAGCTCGCTGGCCAATTTTGAGCCCCAATGATCACCGGAGGACGGAGATCGAGCTCGGGGAAGCTCGCCTCGCCGGCATTGCTTCCCGGTTCGTCCTCCGCCCTTCAGCACTGTCGGATCAAGGTCGGGGGTCCAAGTGTACAACCATTGTTAGATCTCCTCCAGCCGCCACTGTTCAATCAACCTAGGAGGATCTAACCGCGACCGTCGAATCTGAACTGTCATTGGGCGTCCGCGTGCCGCCACGTGTCAAGTGAGAGGACGTCTGCTGTCGGATCGCTAGTGCGGGGGCAATTTTGCCTGATACCCCCCTTGTTTTTGTATTTAAAGTTTGATCCAGAAACTTTCATTTTTTTAAAGTTTTGTAATAATTGTACTTAGACCCCTAGACTCTTCATATTTGCAAACAGGTCCCTGTCCACGTCACCTCACATGACTCGTGCACGTGGGGTGGTGGACATTTTGCAGGGACCCCCTACGGGTTTTGTTATTTCATTCTAGTCCAGGAACTATTTTATTAAGTGTAATATTTTTGGTGAAATTGCAAAACAACCCCTCTGGTTTTTGTATTTACGTTTAAGTCCCTGTCAGGTGCGTGCGTAATACGTACGTCGGTGGGAATTTTGCAAAGATGCCCCTGGGTTTTTGGCTATTGGTGATTGGTCCTGGAACTTTGTTAATTAGTTATAAATTTCTGGAAAAATTGCACTTAGGCCCTTGATGTTCTGGATATTTACATATATGCCCCTGCTAGTGTTGATTTTTCTCTTTGTTGTTTGCATTTATTTCATGCATCTATAAAATCCTAAAAGTTCTCAAAAATTAGAATAAGCTCATGTTTTGTTGCTCTTTCACGTCATATTTTTATTTTACATTTTTATTGCATTTTCATATTTATAAAAATTCAAAAAACATGCATTTCAGCTCTGTTTGCATTAGCAAATACCAAAAAATTATCAAAACTTTTCGAAAAATTCCAAAAAAATCACATTTGTTGGTTTTTGTGTGTATTAACTTCATTCCAAAAATCACTAAAAATGTCGAAGAAAAACACCTAAAAATAGCAAAACCCCTAAAAACATCATAAAAATTTTAAATCCTCCAAAAAAATCCTAAAAATCTAATTTTTATCTCTGAATTTCATTTGTTTTATTATCTTTAATTTCAAATTATTTTGAGGAATTTTGGAATCTGTTTGATATTTTTCATCCTCATTTTAGTTTCAGCCTTTTATTTTATTCACTATATTCAGTATTTTTAACTTTAAAAATATCAAAACAATTAGGAAAAATCTAAAAAAATTAGAAAAACATTATAAAGATATAAAAAGCCCAAAAATATCTTATTTTCTGATTTTTGCTTATTTTTACCTATTTTTATATATATTATATCTCTCTTTTCTTTACTGTGTATCTATTTTTTTATTTAAAAGAAAATATTAAAAAATATATAAAATACAAAAAGAAAATACAAAATTAGAAAATTAAAAATCAAAATATAAAATTATAAAATCAAAAATTAAATTTAAAAAATAAATTAAAAACCCACAAAAATAGCATACTTGTAGACATTTGATCACTCTCATTCTTGAGCTTATCTCCCGATCTATCCTGCTTGTTCCCTGTGTTCGACACTCTACACATACTTGCACCTATACACACTTTTGTTGTAGAGTTATAATAAATTTTAACTCCGCACATTTACTTTCATTGCTTGATTTATCTGTTGTGGGTTAATTGTTGACTTAACCAGGGTTTATTGAGGGTTGCCACAACGACTTTGTCTATGCCTTGTGTGAGAAATATTTAGACCCCGATATTCCTCGGTTAATCACCTAACATCTCTTTGGCTACCTTTCGGATACAAGGTGCTACTGCCTCCCACATCTCGTTTGCACTTCCGCTACAATCCCAAGATAAGTCTTCTAAAACCTTCTCCCTGAAGCTCGATTGCTTTAGTGGAAGATTCCACCATCTAGTTCTAGTGATCTTAGGAACCCTCCTTTTCTTTACCATCGCTTTTATTTGCACATCCAAGACTAACAAGCGATGTTGGGTTGTCAAACTCTCTCCTGGGATTACTTTGCAGTCTTCACAACACAATCAATCTCTTCTCCTCAACGCAAAGTAATCTATCCGCATTCTAGTTGAGCCACTCTTATAAGTAATTAAATGCTCCTCCCTCTTCTTGAAGAGAGTGTTTGTTATGAAAAGATCATATGCCGTTACAAAATCTATGATGACTTTTCCCTCTTCATTTCTATCCCCGAAACCATATCCTCCATGAATACTAGCATACCCTAAAACATCTTTTCCCACATGCCCATTAAGATCTCCACCTATGCAAATCATCTCTCTTTGTGGGATTCCTTGTAAAATCTTATTTAGATCCTCCCAAAAAGCTTGTTAGTTCCTTTCATCTAAACCAATTTGTGGTGCATAAAATGAGATTATATTCAGAATTTCTTCTTCAGGCACCAATTTTAGCAATATAATCCGATCCCCAAATCTTTGCACCTCAACCACACAATCCTTAAAATCCTTATGAACAATCACTCCAACACCGTTTCTACCCTTATCTTTAACTGAATACCAAAGTTTAAAGCCTGCCTTCTTGATCTCCCTTGCTTTCTCTCCAACCCATTTAGTCTCTTGAAGACATAATATATGAATCTTCCTTCTTTCCATCGTATCCACTATCTCCATCAATTTTCCAGTTAAAGTGCAAGATTCCAAAATCCCAACTTCCCAGACCTGTATCTCTCAAATAAAAACTCAAAATATATCAAAATCATCTTTAATTGTATATAACTTTTAATAAGCTATTTAATGAAGGTGGTTTCATATTTTTTGGAGTTACGGATTGAAAGTTGAGTTTTGGAACCCTATTGTATACTTTACCCGATTAAAATATTCATTTTATTTATTATTCATTATTTTTGTAATTTTATATTTTTATAATTTTGTAAATATTATTTATAATATATGTGTATATTAAAACTGGAATAAAAACATCACTAAAACAAAAAAATAAAATACTTGTATAAAATACATAGGTAAAATACCTATACTTACACCTATACAAATAATAGTTCTATTTATAGTTGTATATAATACATCAGAAAAATAAAATAAAAATATATTTAAGTGTATAAAATTAAGTTATAAATAAATAAAACAATAAACCTAATTAATAAAATTAATAATATACAAAAATAAAACATTAATATATATATATACATACAAATATACCTATATATAACCCTAAAAGGTAACTTGTAATTAATTACCTTAAAAAATAAAGAAAAATCATCATAAAATAATTTAGAAAATAATAAACATTTTTCATTTTATAAACTAAAATTAATAAAATCGTTTATTATTTTTAATCTATTTTACAAGTCTTTTCTCCTGGCTTTTTCCTAGTTGGTCCACGTGGACCAACCAGGAGGGTCGAGAGAGTTGACCCGCGGTCAACTCTCTGACCTGCTGCCTGCGGCCTTGTTAGAACATTGATTTTTGCTCGATTCTCGGATTTTTCGAGCCTTCCCCTTTCACCATTTTGCGATGTCGAGGGTATACGCCCTTAGCTCTCCTAGGGGATTGGATCATTGAGATGCCCGTTGTCCCTCTTTCTTCTTGCCACCCCAGTCTTGTACATAACCAGCCCTTGAGATTCCCTTGACCATTTGAACCCTCTTTTTGACCTAGCTCGCCCTCCTTTCGTGTGCTCTGGATCGGAGGCTGTGACAGGGCTTCCTCCAGCCATCTTGGGAGCATCGCGCGCGACCGAGGAGCGGTCTCCAACACCTCCGGCGAGCCCTCACCGTCGAGGTCCTATCTCTGGTCTTTTGACCATTGAGGTTCTGTTTTCTTTAGGCTTTAGATAGGCATAGTTGTACGTTTTTATTATGTGCTTTTATTTCGTATTTTAATCACGTAGATATAGGATAAAACATCCTCGCCGGAGCTCCGCTCCGACCACCACTGTCCGCCCATTGCCCCACCACTGTTCACCCTCGAGTCCACCTAATAATAGCCCAGATTCCTTCGCCTTCGTCTCTCTGTTCTTTTGCATATCGTTGCAGGGTCTGGAAGGCCCCATCCGAGGGGCGCTTTGTCAAAAGGACACCTCCAGGTTCACCTCCACCGCTAGCCGTGACCGAAGCTTTCGGAGCATTTTGAAGCACCAAGTCGATAGGGAGGAACCCTGGGAGGCATTTGGTATCATCGGAAGGGAGGAGTCAACACCGTGCGTGAACATTTTGTAGCTTCAAGTACATCCAGGCTGAGTTCGTCGGCCGTTCTTCCTCCACGTCACTACGTCGTTGGATCTTCCCTTGTTCTTCGTGGAATACAACAGCTGTCTGATGCGACATCGTTCCAGTCATCAGATCATAGTCCAAGATCTAATCTCAGTCGCTCACTTGCGAACTGTCATCGGTCGTTGGATAGGCGACGCGTGGCATAAGTGAACTCAGATTTGTCGTCCGCCAACGAATTTTGTGAGGGTATTTTGCACTTACACCCTCGCTATTTTTGTATTTATTAAATAATACTAAATCATTCCTATGCAATTTAATAGTTTTGTAAAATTTATAGAAAACCCACCATAGCTTTTGCTATTTGCAGATTGGTCCAGGCCACGTCATCTCACGTGACGAGTCATGTGGGTGGGCATTTTGTGCGTGGAACCCCTAGGTATTTTGTTATTTCGATTTAATCCTGAACCTTTTTAATGTAGTTATAATATTTTTGGACAAATTACGGATTGGCCCCTAGGTTTTTGGTTGCAATCATGTCCCTGCCAGGCTCACGTGCTGGTCACGTGAACTTTAGCGAATTTGCAGGGAAGCCCCTGGGAGTTTGTTTATTTTTGATTGGTCCATAAATATTTTTATTACGTTATATATTTTGTTGGAAAATTACACTTTTGCCCCCATACTTTCTAATATTTACAAAAATACCCATGCTAGTTTGTATTTTCTCTTTGCTTCTAGTATTTATTTCATGCATATATAAAATTCGAAAAATCCCCCAAAATAGGCATAAGTTCCTGTTGCATTGCACTTTCACGTCATATTTTTACTTTACGTGTTTAAAGTATTTTTATATTTATAAAAAAATAAAAACCTACATTTTCATCCCTATTTGCATTAGAAAATTCATAAAAATTATAAACTTTTTTTGAAAAATTTCCAAAAAAATATATTTGTGTGTTTTTTTGCATTTTTGACCTTCAGACCAAAAATCACTAAAAAATATAAAAGAAAACTCAAAAAATAGAAAAACTCTAAAAATCTTTATTAAAATATAAAAATCATTGAAAAATCACAAAAATATACTTTCTGGTTTTGAATTTTCTTCATTTTATTATCTTTATCTTAAATTTAATTTGGAGAATATTGACTACTTTTTGATATTTTTCATCTCCATTTTAATTTCAGGTATTTAATTATTTCCTGTTTTAAGGTATTTTTGACTTTAAAAATATCAAAACCTTAGAAAAAATACAGAAAAATCATAAAAAACATTTGAAAAACATAAAAAGTACAAAAATATTTATTTCCTTTATTTTTGATTATTTTTACCTATCTATATTATCTCTCTTACTTATATTGTATATATATCCTTAATATAGCTTTATATCTATTTTAAAAGAAAAAGAAGATATAAAAGATATATAAAATATAAGAAGAAAATACAAAATCAGAAAATTAAAAATCAAAATATAAAAATATAAAATCAAAAATTAAATTAAAAAGTAATACAAAAAATTAAAAACCCACAAAAAATAGCACATATAGACAACTACATCACATTCACTTTTGTGCATTAATTGTCCCGATCTACCTGCTTGTTCCCTGTGTTCAACACTCTACATACTTGCACCTATACACATCTTTGTTGTGGAGTTAAAATAAATTTTAACTCAGCATCGCTTTTCATTATTTGATCATTGTTGTGGGTTAGTTGTTGTTTTAATCTGTATTTCGTGTGGTCGATTTGACGACTGTATTTCCATCTTGTGTGGAACACAAGACCGCTCGATTTCCGGGTTAAACACATGCCCATGTGTTGATCATATACTTCCAATAGAATATATCAAACCTACAAGTTCATTCAAGCTTCCAAAGCGAGACGACCGTACACGGAATTTGATTTTTCCCAATATCTCATGAGTGAGCTCATGTCTTCTGGTTCAGTAAATGAACATGTATGATCCCTTTGAGAGAACATATTACTCATATGCCCTTGCATGCACACCTGCTTGCTGGTATATAGACCTTGATTAGGTCATCAAAATATTGGTCTGCCAAATGTACATACTCAGACATATAAGTGGTTGTTTTTGAAAAAAAATTGCATCCTATTGTGGAGGCATCTACACAGATGTGAGGAATACCCACATCTGATGATGGCATCCCTGTGTGTGTATGGGTAAAATGGGGTTGCCCCCATGGGGGAAGCTAACTTGGCTCCCCCGCCCCATTTTTCTCATGTTTTTATTTTTTTTGAAAATTTCTTTCGTGGATTTTCATAAATATATCCCTATATTATATCGTTAAAATTTCGTGCAAAACAGAGACTACTACGACCTCCATCCAGACGGGGTCGATTTTAGCAATTCTATTACCGTTAAAAAATGATTGTTTGGATGGAGGCCGTAGCAGTCTCTGTTTCGCATGAAATTTTAATGACATAATATAGGGATATAGTGATGAAATTCCACGGAAGAAATTAAAAAAAAATCGAGAAAAATGGGGCGAGGGAGCCAAGTTAGCTCCCCCAGGGGCAGCCCCATTTAACCCTATATATATTTGTTCAAATCAAATTAAAATTATTTTCAAATGAAAATGAAGGTCATTTGGGATATGTGGATATTGGTATTCTCGAACACATACTTATTTATAAAATCACCACCCAAACTCACCCGTTTATTAAACAGGTAGTTCTAAGCAGATACCTACATACCCATCGAGTATCCGCGTATTGAACAGGTATCCACACATCCGATATAAGATCAAATCTTAAATTCTTACAAAAAGATGATAAAAGGAGGTTATGTATAAACTTCACACACACATGCAACATAGAGACAATTATAAATCAATCGAAGGTATATATTTTTTGAGGATACTAGAGATATGTATTGATTGGAAATATTAAAGATGCACACCACGCTAACATTTAGTTTGTGGTAACACATAATGTTTAAGGTCTGCGCGACGACGTCAAATATATGCAACACATATATGAGAATATCATGGATTTATATTAATTTGATGGTTTCTTCGTATTGGATTTGAAATATATGTATGTTAGATAGCTGTAAAAAAGACTTAAATTAGAATTAGTGGATGAATTGGACGATTATAGTGAGACTTTTATATAGATGAGTTTAAATTATTACATATTGGTTAGGTTGGGGTAGCTTAAATAAGGTGAAACACATACGCATACACATGTATATGCACATATACATGTACATGCATAAACATGTGCATGTGCATGTAGATATACATGTTTATGCATGTACATGTATATGTGCACTTAAATGTATTCGAGTTCGAGTCAGGTTCAAGTTCGGGTAGGCATAAGGGAATCGAAACCTGAACCCATACCTGCATGAGTAGTAAGTATTAAACCCGAACTCATCTAAAAATAAATGGAGCAGGTTTCAGATCATTAAATGGAACGACTTCGGATCGGATAACAATGGATACACCCGTAGTGGCATCCCTATTTGAGATCACATGTTCTAGTTATTTTCATTCGACTGAACCTTATTAAAATTTCCCTCGTACAAACCATATAATAGAATCGGAAATGTTTGTTCCTTGCTATGATAGGAATATACCACCTCCATTCAAAAGTTTATCCCTTGGGATATTCTTGCTCGATGAGCACATACATTGACCGAAAAGATTGCGAAGATATCCCCAAGCTATGACGTTATTTCATTCGGATACCATGTTCAAATGGATCAACCTGCATGCTGTACATTAAGGAGGGGAAATGTGCAACAAAATACTTTTTTTCTTCACTACATCTAACAAATTGTTTAGGAACATGTATCATATATTAGTGCCTACAGATGCTACAACTAATTAAACTCCTCTCTATACAAATCCATTTGCCCTTCCATTCCTTCTCCATCTCCTACTCCTCTGTCTCTCTCAATGGCGAACCTCGTCTCAAGGATGATCATGATGGCCCTTCTCTGCTCCATCCTTTCATTACGTCCCTCCCACGCGGAGCTGCCCAAGCTGGAGGAGTCCACCAAGGCTGACGGTTCTCTCGGCTCGCAATCCTCGTCGTTGGAGACTGGGGGAGGAAGGGCCTCTACAACCAATCCGAAGTCGCCGCGCAGGTCGTGCTTCGTGAATCATAGCTCCTTAATCTCAATTATCATGTCATTTAGTCTGAAGTTGAAAGATGTGCAACAGATGGGGAGGATCGGGGAGGAGTTGGATGTAGATTTCGTGATATCGACCGGCGACAACTTCTACGAGGATGGGCTGATGGGGATTGACGACATCGCGTTCGAGCAGTCCTTCAGCAACATCTACACGTCCAAGAGCCTCCAGAAGCAATGGTACTCCTGTGAGGGCATTTGCATAGTTCTTCTTCTTCTTCCCGTAAAATCGCACTAATTGCATTTGAGATGTTGTTAGAAATCTACTGCGTTGCAGTTCTGGGCAACCATGATTACCGGGGAGATGTTCGTGCACAATTGGGCACTGCTCTCGGGAAGATCGATAAACGGTGGCTCTGCATGGGATCTTTCGTTCTGAACGCAGGTTTCAGATTATCATAATTAAATAGATGAGATTATGTTAAACCTTGAAAATCGGACGGTTGAAGGCCCTTAACAGGGAATCGATCGATAGTGATGGGTTAGATTTGATCCACGTTTAATTACCGATTTATTTCCAATGAATGGTCCCATACGCACGGCGTCGTGGGAATTATTGTATCCTTGAAATCATAACAGCAACCAATGGCTAAGGATCTCAATAATTTCATCCTCTTCTGAGCTCCCCCTCAATCATCTCTCGGCTCAGTGGCGCTGACTAAGTCAACCGCCATAGTCCTCTTCTGCTCCCTCCTCATGCATCGCTCGCACGCAGAGCTGCTTAAGTTGGAGCAGTCCGTCAAGACGGACGGCTCCTTCGCCGTCCTCGTCATCGGGAACTGGGGGAGGAAGGACAGCTACAACCAAACCCGAGTAGCCAAGCAGGTAATTAATGCTACAATAATGGATCAGTTGCTGTTTAATCCGATCTTGTCAATTTTTATGATATGCACCAGATGGGGAGGATCAGGGAGGAGCTGGACGTAGATTTCATGATATCAATCGGCAGCGATGAAGTCAGACTTTTATACATAGGGGGCTATATTATACTAGATTTAACCGGAATACATATTATACAAATGCCATTTTTGATATATTTTTAACGTGTCTTAGAAAATAAACGATGAAGTTATTGAAAAATAAATAACTTGAACTTCATAAGATAGGGAAAAATATATTTTAATAACTTTGACTCATAAACTAAATTTTGAATAAAAAAGTCATTGAGTGTATGTATTTCTAAAATTACTTGAATTGCACTCTTCACGAGTCACAACTTCAAACCAATTCCAACAATAACTGATTCTATCCAAGTTATGATTTTAATAATTATGTAGTGCTTTTTTCTCATTTACAAATAACAATATTTTAATTAGATTTAAAAAAGAGAAACATAACTATATAACTATATAAGTAATATTTGAATGACAAATGCAATTACATAATACTAATATCACAATAGTGTAACAATTTAGATTAGATTCCTGAAATATGGTATACAAAAATAAAACACAATATAGATGGAATTTCATGTTTACAAATATATAAAATTTTTGAGGTGATCATAAGTGAACATGGGGCAACTGAGTTGGTTTGACGAGCATGGCAGCTTGAAAGTAGGATATCAAAAATATATAACGGTATCGTAAGTTGTGATTGTATCAAGTGTGGCATTGAAGTTATTATATATTGCATATATTATTGGAAAATGTAATTAGGAAGACCAGCCATAATAATTAGCAATGTTCAAAGTAAAAAAGGATTCCATTTTGATTTTATCCAAATTCCATCTTCTAATTAGCCAAATTAAATATGTGATGATTTCAATTACATCCGCATGACACCTCCCTCCTCTTAGTTAGCCACACATGCTCCGATTCTAACCCTCCATCATTTCCTTACTTTTTAGATATCAGGATTGAATACCCCAAATTTACCATAGTCCTTTCTTTGCCTCCCTGTTTTTTTTCCTTTTACACATGAATCAAGAATGCCTTGTTTCTAAAAAAAATTGGGATTACAAAAGGACAGGGACGAGAAGATGGGTAGATGCACGCATAAACATATTCCCGCATATGAATGTAAGGAATATATAACTTATATTAAAGTTGGTTTTACCCAACTTTTCCTCCTACCCTGACGTGTGGACTCTTCCCCACGCCTCTTCCACACCTCCTCTGCCGAGTGCATCTCTCTCTCCTCCTTATCATCTCTCTCTCCCTCCGATATATGCCTTCCCCTTTTCATGCTCCCTCTCCTTGCGTTCTCTCTCCCCATCCAATTGAGTTATATTTTTTATTATAATTTTATTAATAGATCATACATTTTATTATAATTTTATTAATAGATCATACACTTAGTCGTATGTTGTTGGAATAATTTGAGTTTCACTATAGAAATCTAAAATTTAATGCATAAAAATTTCTGTTTATAATTAACTAAATATCAAAGAAAAATTTAAAATTCAAAACTAACTCTTAGTTTCAAAGTAGATTTCAAAATTGAAAAAAATATTGAAATAATTTTAACTTCAAGTGGCATGATATCAATGGAGAAAAGTTGAATTTTATTTACATTATATCTAATTTGGATATAAATCTTATAGTACGTGTAAATAACAATATCATCTCATAAATTTTATACCATAAATTGATATCATCTCATCGCAAAACACCTGAATTTTATACCATAAATTGATATAAAGTTTGTCAATTAGAATTACTTATAATTCACAATCCAAATTAGTAAGAAATTATTGTGTACATACACAATTCTGATTAAAAAATTAAAATTTTAGGAAATTTAATAAAATTTTAAGAAACTTTACAATTGAAAAATCAAATAAGATGTTATTTTTTTTAGAAAATGCTCAAATGTGTAAAAAGCGAGAGATTTATAATAGGTTGTAAAATTTAGTTCACTTTTGTCCTTGATAGAATCAAAGAAAAAATTGTATTTACTTCTAAAAATTACTAGTTTAAAGTCCAAAATAGCTAATCTCTTCCTTTGGTATATAGCAAGCATATAGTACACTATTAGAAACCAAATATGATGCTATATAGCATAGATAAAGTATACTATATAAAGATAATATGATGCTTTTGTTTTCTACAATTGAGAGATGTTCACTACTTCAATAAAATTATCAATAAAACTAACCATCATTCTTATTTCATTAAAAGGGAAAACTTTATCTCACACACTTTTTAGTAATTGATTCCTTGATGTTGAGAATTAACACTAATCTTCACCAACAAAAAATTCAAATATAGATTATAAAATGAGCTAAATAAATACAATTTTATACTTCTATTTTCACATCAAAATTTTCTAGAAGGATAATTATATAACAACATATTTTCTCCAATGTATACAAGTGATTCTCATATTAATGCATATTAAATCAAGTTCATTTGAGGTGTTGAAAAAGAATCTATAAGAGCCGTTCGAGTCATTCTATGCCACTAAATTTTTTATTATTTATTTTTTTGAGATACTGAAAAGAGATGTTAGTACTCCTATGAAGTGAAGGGATTTATTTTCATGGTCTAATATAAGGTGAAAAATGTAAGGAGAGAAATTGTAAATATTAATTGTTTATTAGGAAGCAATGGTCCTGATTTCGAGACAAGGAAGTTTTTTCATAAAATAAATAAATGATAATGGGGCAAATATCATGTTTCATCATTCATTATATCTAAGTCTATAATATTTTACCATTTCTTTATCCCTCAAATCATTCGAACAATAACCAACACCTAGATTGTATTGGTCTACAAACATTCAATTGATAATATTTTGAAGATATAAACTTTTGGATTAGTTGTATTAAAAAAATCCCTAATTATGTAATATATTGGAATTTTTACACCAGGAACCCTATAAACTGTGTAACTTATCTTCTCAAACCTATATTTCGTAATTATCTCAAAAATCCTATAAAATGGCTATCTTTTACATTATATTTTGAAGGTAATTTATTACATATGAACAAGTTCATTTTCTTTAAGGCTTGAGAAATGACAATTCAAATGTACTCTATAAATAATATGTTCTTACATGCAAAAAATTGAACATATATAATTTTATAGTCGTACTTTTAAGCAATTGTCAAGGTAGTTTTATCTCTGAAATAACATGCTTATAATATTTCTTGATAATATTCTCAACACTTTTAATTTCATCTTTTCCTATTGGAGTTATGGCTATAATTTCATTTGTTAAATAATTATTCAATATTTAATATTATTTGTATAACATCAAAGTTTCTTTCCATCCCGCCGCGTAGCGCGGGTGTGCCTCCTAGTTTAAACTATAGTACAAACTTAGAATGAGCTGACATGTAAACGAGTTTATTATGTTTTTTTAACTGTCAGGTGAAAGATTAAAGCATGTCACAACTTATTTGGATGAGTTGATTTCGATCGGGAGATGTCGGAGAAGATCTAAAACTCTTTCGAAGTTTTTGATTTAATCTTGATTTTGTACTTGGGATGCTGATGAGATCGACGTATTGATCGAAAATTTTCGATTTATTGTGGACCTCTTGATTTCTAGTTTGGATAAAAGGACTCTAGATAAATGTAGTGTAGTAGGTTCATGAAATATTCTTTAGAACCATCCAAAAGATTTATACAGACTCTCGAATGAACCCATGATGAATACCCATTCATCACTCTTTATTCTTATATTTTAGCTACAAAAACCTATGCAAATGCATGTAGATATGTGTAAATAGGAATAATTAGCAAAAGCATGCATGTTTGTAAATACTTATAATTAGCATGTTTTTTGTGCAAAAATAAAAGAATAAAGATGAAAAAGAAAAAGAGGGAAATATTTAGAATAAATATTGAGCAACCGAACCCAAGGGAGGGCTCAGCATGGGCCTGACCGCATAAAAGCCAAGTAGAGGGAGATAGGGGCTCATGTGTGTATATATTTGTAAATAAATAAAATTATATTTTCCTCACCTAAAAATATGATTGTATATATTGTGTATATATTTAGAAACTATTGAAAACAAAATAAAAATCTAAAAATCAAAAATTCAAAAATACCCCTTCACCTTGTACATAGACCATATTCCTTTATTTATTTAACCTTATAAATAAATAAAATTATTTTCGAAACTTTTTGTAAATATTCTATGTTATATATTGTAAATAACATAAATAAAAAGAATCAAAACAAAAATTAAATAAAAATAACAAAATTAAAATTACAAAAATATATTGTATATATGCCATGTATATAAATGTATGTATCTATTTATTTCACCTATGTATATAAATAATAAAAATAAAATAAAAATATCTTTTTATTCCTCATTTTATTCTATAAATAAATAAAATATAAAATAGGAACAAAATTGTATAAAAATAACTAATTAAAAATCATATATTGTATATATACCTATGTATAGCTATATATTGTAAATACCTTATTTTTATTTCCAAAAATTAATTAAAAATCACAAAAAAATAGAAAAAAATAAAATAAAAATACTTTGTGTTTTAAGTTTTTATTAATTCGATCATTTTCTAGCCTAAATAAATAAATCAAGTTTTATTTGCTTGGCGGGCTCTGATTGGACCACGGGGGATTGTTGACCCCCGGTCAACTCTCCCCCCAGGACCACCAGAGCCGGGTATGTTGTGCCCGACCCGATTTCACCATTTTCCACCCTCCTGACCCGGCCGCCATTTACCCAAACCCCAGGCTCCGATTAACCTCAGATCATCCAGGACCCTCGCCCGGGGTGGGTTTGGAGGATCCGAGTTCCGTGCCACCCGCCCGACCTTCTTCTTCTCGGACCCTCCACCATATTTAAAGTCGTGACCGGCGACCTATTCACGCATCTTTGATCTTCCCCTCGGCGCCTGTGAGCTCCTCCATCATCCCTGAGTGACAGCCGTGGATCCTTGGAGTCGCAGCGAGGCCCGGGCAGCCGGGAGTCACTGATCCGGTGGTAATCGCCGCCGTGCGCCGCCACAAGCGCGCTCAGCCTCGGGGAAGCGACGCCCCCTTGCAGGCAATGACCAGAAGCTCGCCGAGCTTCAGCCCAGTCGACAGCAGCCATCAGGTAGCTTAGTTAGGCCATAGATTAGCTTAGTTTTCGATTTTTCGCATTTCAGTAGTTTAGCTCCGCCGCCGCCGCCAGCCGTTTCCGTCTATCCATCTGACCATCCGACCACGCCACCACCTTCACCTGACCCCTCTCCACCTGCTTCACCCCTTCATTCCCCCTGGCTCGCCCCGGAGCAGGGTACCGGCTCTCCTCCCTCCGCCGCTCGTCGGAGAGCTTCCATTTCACCGCACCAACCACCTTCCGCCCGCTCTGACGGGTCGAGGCAGTTTGCCCTCGACCCCTCTTTCTTCTTGTGCAGGTATCCAGGCCTATCGACCTCATCTGGAGGTCGGAACTTCAGAGCACAGCCGCTCCAGGTCGTCGACGTCGCCGGAGCTTTCAGGAGCTTCTCGCCTTCATCGGAGCAGAGCATCGTGTGCGGGGCTTCACGACGAAGCTTCCCCGCACCTTCGGAGCATCGGACGAGGCCTTACGCGCACGCAGAGGGCCGGCGAAGTTCGCCGGCCGCCAGTTCTTCCAGGATCGTCGTCCACCGTCAGATCGGCCTCGAGCTCCAGTTTAGATCTCGCCCGTTCATCCACGGAGCCGCACGGACCATCAGATCTCCAGAGGGTTGATCATCACCGTTGAGCCAGCGAGGTGAAGCCACAACCCATCTCAGCCATCCGATCGAGCACGTGGCTGCACCTCGACCATCCGATCCGAGCCCGGACTCCTTCGCAGCCCCACAACGCACCAGAGCCGTTGGATCTGACACGTGGGAGCATTACAGCCATCGGATCGATTCGAGGGTCCCCTTTGGTGTGCGGCGCGTCAACTCAACCGTTCGATCTGCCACGTGTCGCGCATCCGTCCCTCGACATTAATAAAAGGGTAAATTACCGTAGGCCCCCTCGTAGTTTATGTTTTTAGATTTAGTCCTGTAAATATTGCTTGCCTTTTATTTACGTTGGGATATTTGCACTTGGGTCCTGGTACTTTAGTTTAATTGCAGTTATGCCCCTGTGAGTGTCTGTCACGTGTTTCGCCACGTGCTTTGTCTGGTGTAATTGCAACTTTAGTCCTGTAGTTCTGGATGATTGTCAATGAATAGAAACTTTCTGGTATTTGCACTTATGCCCCTGTGAACGTTTTATTTCCGCATGTGCGCCTTTTAGTGGGTTATTTGTAACATAGCCCCTGGACTTTTTGGTACGAGTTACCAAAAGGTCCTAGGACTTATTTTTATTACCAGAAGGTCCCTGAGTGCACCAGGCATGCGCCACGCGCGTGACTTGCTGGGAAAATTGCACCTGGACCCCCAGATCTTCGGGTATTTGCACTTAAGTCCCTGTGCACAGTGCCCCCTTTTGATTTTTGAATAAAATATCAAATCACCTCCAAATTCGATGAAAATTTGACACATGGCTCCTGCCATGTTGTAGGATTTTTGAGAATTTTTGAGGACATTTCTGATTTTATTTGTTATTTTTAAAAATTCAAAAACATCTATTTTAGCTACTGTCTAGAATTAAAAATCCCAAAAAAATATAAAAACATCCCCAAAAATTCTAAAAAAATTAGTTACTGTTCTTTGTGTGTTTCTTGATTTTCTAGCCAATTTTGGCTATTTTTCATTACTTAAAAACTCTAAAAATTCAAAAATACCTAAAAACTCATAAAAATCATAATAAATAAATTAAAAACCCAAAAACAATAATTTTGGTGCCCAAAATTTCCTTGTTTTCTCTAGTATACAGTTCCAGGTCCCTCTGAGATCCTTAGATATTTTATCTTTGGGTTTTGGGCCTGGCTGGACAGTACCTTGTCTTTTTAGTATTGTTTGATTTTTAGAAAATAAAATACACCTTATAAAAATCCCAAAAATTCACCAAAAACACTAAAAAACCTAAAAAACATAAAAACAATTTTTCTTGAATTTTTGCATGATTTTTGGTGCTTTTAATAATTAGCTAAAGTGTGCTTTTATTTGCCTTCTTTTATTTTCTTCACTTTTTAAAAATCCAAAAAAATATAAAAATTATTAAAAACCACTAAAAAATACTTGTCTTTTATTTTAGTTTATTTTTACTACTTCGTAGGCTTCTGGCCAACCCGTGCTCCTTGTGTTCGACCCTGGGTGCTATACCAGGTTAATCTCATAGCAGGACCGCTCTCTTCTTTGTTTTGATTGATCTTCGATTTATTTAGCGGTTCGATATTTTTCTTGATACACCCATCCTCTGAGATCCGGGTCGCAACGACCCTTGTCTTATTACCTTCATCCGGGTCTTAGGGATTTTAGGGTAATCAACCCATCAGCGTTCACAGGTTTTTAGGTTTTTCTAATGCTTTATAACTGACTCCACATCATGTAGGATGAATGGTGCCGCAATGCTGGTGTTAAGGAAACATCTCTAGATTTATTGATAATATGCCTCGTTACAGACGTTACTGTTGTATTTAAAAATAATATGATTAGGATCTAATTTGATAAACTTTTGTAATTAGATTGGGAAACCAAATTGATTTCAAGTAGGAAGTCGAATTGGTTGTAGGGAAAGTTTGGAATTTCGAAATTTGAAACAAGGTGAATTTGGGTGGAATATTAGTATTACGTGCGTCCAATTTTGTTGAGTTCAAGTCCCAAATTTTCTATCCTCACAACAGGTGCTTAATAAAAAAGTACTATTATTGAGTTCTATAATATAACCATAATCCTAAGGCTTCGTTTGGTTGCATGGCTGGGCAGGGTTGGGTTGGGATACACCAGTGTACCCCTCCTTCCAATTCTCCTCACAATTTACTATTCACAGGGTTACCCCAACCCAACCCAACCCAGCCAAACCCAGCAACCAAACAAACCCTAAGGGCATTTCAGTCTTTTGAATTATGGGTTTCTACATGTGTAACCCTAGGCCTCCATTTATATAAGGAAGCCCTAAAGTTCTCATATTAATCAAGCTATTCTCCCACATTTCTCAACATGGCATCGGAGGCAACCCCCCCCCCCCCCCACACACACACACAAATGGACAGTTCAGATATGGCCATTATGATTTCCCTGCCACACACCCCCTCTCTCTTATCTCTAGCAACACCTCTGTTGGCTAGCATCCTCCAACAATGCCAACATCTTCGTCTTCATCCGCTCAATTATAGGCCCTAGTCTGCCACGTTCCCCACCAACCACTTCACCCCACTGTCCTTGCACCGCCATATAACCCATGCCTCCAAGCCTCCAAGCCTAAATCGAAGCCTCTTTTGTCCCCCCAGCCTCCTCGTCCCGCCCCACTCTATGTTCCTCAAGCCACTCATTCTCGTATGATTTCAAAAATATTGCAACAAATTGAACATGATTGATTATATGATAACTTTAACCAGGTAACCATTTATGATGACTAATAAGGACATTCATTAACCGTCTCTTCCAGTATAAAAGGAAGGGACGGTTACGACCGTCCCCTCCGTCTATGAATAGGAGACGCTTCTTTTTTACGTCCCTTTGGTCAAATTAGACGCAATTATCGATGACATTTAGACAACCGTCTCCTTCGATCAAAAGGGACAATTTTCTTAGCATATGAGATAGTTGTTGACCGTCTCAAAAGATGCATCTGCTTGTAGTGACTCTGGGTGATTTTGAATTATGGGGAGTATCTCTGTGTAACCCTAAGCCTTCCCTTATATAAAGAGCCTTATGGTTCTCATAGTAATCAAGTTTTACTCCCGCATCTCTCAACTAGTATGTACTGACCAATTTTTAATGTCAAGCGAGAGTTATCATTGAAAGATCTTCTGCATTGCTCCTTACAAATCAACCACCAGGTTGGTGTCGTCTTGTATTTCATGTCAATGTGAGGCGGATTTTGCAGTGCCGTCGGAAATATAAAAGTATTTTTTTGAATAAAATTCATGAGTTCATAGATCCAATAAAAATAAAACATGCATAGTAAATTGGCATTTTAGAAAACAAATATTGGCGCGTTCGGAATCTTCCATGCATAGATAACACCTATTTGCCGCAATAATATTAAAACCATGGAGCTAATCTTGTGTGATGAGCTTTTTATATATAACCATCCAAAGGAAGAGTGATACCCTTGGATGAAAATTTTTTAGATAAAAAAGCATTGTGAAGTTTTGGAGCTAGCCTACTATGCCTTAGAGTTGTGCATAGGTCTTTGTTTAACGATGGGGAATCTGTATATTTGTTTATGTTTAATTATCTTCACATACTTATTTAATGACGGGGAATCTGTATATTTTATTGTAAAAAGAATATCCGAATAAAAACGAACTGATACGTCTCCAACCTCTTGAAGGTACGTCCATCTCAATACATAAACTTCCCACCCTTCCCTTCTCACATGTAGTAGATCGACCTGCATCTCCAGTTATATATACATGCCAGATTATTAATAGGCATGCAGGCCAGTTGATAATATGAATACTCAAATAATCGCTGCACCTTTATCTACAGGTGCAATCCAACTCTTTATTTATTATTAAACATCTTAATTAATCTGATGGCATGAATGTCGAACTCAGGATTTAGATTCTGCTCTGTTGGAATCCCCAGAAAAATGGAAAACTGTAGTGGGGCATCACCCCATAAGAAGCGCGAGCATCCATGGTGACACAGAAGAACTCATCCAGCTCCTCCTCCCACGTCTTAAGGTAGGACCAATCGATCAAACCCGTAATTTATCAATCAATTAAAAATGTTGGTTTCTTACTTTATAGCCAAATGATGTTGATCTCTACATCAATGTCCACGACCATTGTCTGGAGCATATCAGCAGCAGCGACAGGTAGGCAGAGCTGCAACTTGTTATATCACGCATGCGTCAAACGTGTGTGCATTATTGATAAATAATTAATGCAACGTGCATGCTACAGTCCGATCCAGTTCCTGACGAGTGGAGGTCGATCGAAGTTTTGGAGGGGAGTCCAGAATCCCAACGAGGACAAGCTGAGGTTGTTCTACGACGGCCACGGGTTCATGTCGCTTGAATTCACTAAATCACAAGTACTGAAGGTTGCCTTCTATGATGTCGATGGTCAGGTCCTCCACAGCTGGAGCTTAACCAAAGATTCCAACGCGTATGCCGTGCAGAAATAGTAATTGGGTTCTTCTTATACGTCTGATGTTATATATATTTTGGGAATAAGAAACGCTCTATATTGGGAGAAGTCGTTCCATGCAGAGAATCCTGAAACGTTTCTTCCGATGGGCGATCATCTGCATACATATATATACATACATATATATACATACACATATATATATATATATATATATATAGAGAGAGAGAGAGAAGAGAGAGAGAGAGAGTGGCGATCCTGTGAGATGGGGATTCTGTGAGATGGTGAGATGGGTAATCTCAATCACCCATTTTACTATCATTCACGGCATGAAACCTGGGGTATTTAGATAGAATAATGAGTGAAACACGTGTTTCAAATTTCGTGTAAAAAAAACACCTCTAACATGTCCATCTGGAGGGGGTCGATTTCAGCAATTCTGAGACCGTTAAAATTTGACTGTCTTGATGGAGGGGATAGAAGTCTTGAATTAAGTTGATTTTGGAATAGCACCATGATGGTATATAGTGATCTAAATCCCCCCAGGTTTCATGCCGTGAATGATAGTAAAATGGGTGATTGAGATTACCCATCTCACCATCTCACAGAATCCTCATCTCACAGGATCGCCACTCTATATATATATATATATATATATATATGATTTTTATCCAGAGGGCACTGTGCCCATTTGAGATAAAATGGGCCTCTAATTCCAGCCGTAAGATTTGTATCTCTCAATCCCTAAAAAATAGGAACCGTAACCAAAATGGAATTTCCTCTAATTGGAAATATTAAGCAATTCTATAATTAGTATACGTTTATGGAAACGTGTATTGAGAGTTCAACGAGAGGAGATTGATCTGGCATTTTTAGAGTTCAGCAATATGAACATTTGTAATTAGTAATTGTTGTAAAGACATTAGTAATTTATCTATTCATTAATTATTGTATGGACAATAGTTACTACAACTTCAGTTATAATTTCATTGAGTTCAGTAATATGGTCAATTGTAGTCAGTAATTGATGTATTGACATTAGTAACTTTGTACAAGTGTTATTAGTAAGAATGATTGAAAGACAAGTAACACGCAACAAATAGCAAGTAACTTATACACAAGTTATCAGTAATTTTTTATGAATAAAAAACATACATGAAAAGTAGCATTGTACTAAGTAACTATATCATCAGTAACAATCAGAATGAGTTCTGTAATATGAACATTTGTAATTAGTAATTGTTGTATGGACATTAGTAGTTTATCTATTCAGTAATTATTGTATACAAAATAGTTAATACACTTCAGTAATAATTTCGTTGAGTTCAGTAATATGGACAATTGTAATCAGTAATTGATGTATTGACATTAGTAACTTTGTACAAGTGTTATTAGTAAGAATGAATGAAAGGCAAGTAAAACCCAACAAATAGCAAGTAACTTATACAAACATTATCAGTAATTTTTTACGAATAAAAAAATACATGATAAGTAACATTGTACTAAGTAACTATATCATCAGTAAGAATCAGAATGAGTTCAGTAATATCAACATTTGTAATTAGTAATTCTTGTATGGACATTAGTAATTTATCTATTTAGTAATTATTTTATGGACAATAGTTACTACGAATAGCAAGTAACTTATACAAACGTAACAGTAATTTTTTAAGAATAAAAAACAACATAAAAAGTAACATTGTATTTATTTCAGTAATGTTTGCAATGGCATCAGTAACTTTGTATTACGAAAAATAACTTTGTATTAATTTTAGCAACTCAACGTGAGTCGTATTTTGATTGTCATCGGAGGAAGGAGGAGATTCTCATGGTTATTTTTAGAAAAAAACAATGCGGCAATTAATGAGTACTCAATTATAACTCAAAAAAGGGAATTAAATTGCGAGTTATATGCGGTGGGTGGTTATGACAATTCATTCTTAGCGCTAAATTTAGAAACTAATCAATTTTACGCAGAACCACAGGATCATCATCACACGGATGATTACGCGTGCCTAAAAATTCTCAAATCGGCACAATGCTCTCTGGATAAGCCCTATATATATATATGCTTTCGTTTGACAACTGTTTACATGTTTTGCATTTGTTTACTGTCCACGAAGCTGCATCTGTCGAGGTTTTCAGAGTTTATGGTTCTATTAATCTTTCCCCGTTCCGTCAGAACAATTTCTTCTCCTTTTATGCATCTGTAAAGGAAGTAAAAAAGAAAGAAAATTAATACCACGAGATTTATAGCAAGCGTCCCATTTCAAGAAGATGCAATGAAATCGCATGCCGAATTAATGAACTGTTGTTGAGAGCACCAAATGGTCTGGGCATGGATTTTTGATGGTACGGTGCCATTCTACTTCATGGTAGAAGTGGCCTAAGGCTGCGTTTGAGGTTCATGGTATCGTTGCAGAAGGAAGGGTACCCCTCGTGTTTGCATTCTAACCTTACTTCATCATCCAGATGGTCTCATTTGTCGTGTTAGGCTTCAATTCTATGTGATCGATCAGCAGGACCTGTGCTATGGCATGGGTTGCAGCAGAGTCTGCTGCATACTCGGGAGCCGCTCGATCTTGATCGAGCGGTTCCCACGAATTCACACTTTTTGTGGGTCCCGATCATGTGAATTCGTGGGAACCGCTCGATCAAGATCGAACGGCTCCCGAGTGGCAACAGACTCTGCTGCAACTCATGCTATAGCAGAGGATCCGCTTCTCGATCAACAACCCTCGTTTCTCCTCTTCTCTAGTTCCTTCTCTTATCCCCAGCCAACTCTACTTTTCCTTCTTCATATGCTTCTATAATGACAAGGAAAAGGAAGATCACAAATATGCTTCTATAGTGACAACGAAAAGGAAGATCACATGATTGTTGATTATCCGAGATGCGAGAAGGAGAAATGGAAAAGAATGTATGTGATTTAAACTTGCGCCAAGAGATTCCACTATACTATTGCTATCATGTTCAAGAGAGATGAAGGTAGATTTAGGATTGCTTTTCTTGACTCACAAGTCCAATTAGCGTGTCCTCATCCAACGAAAGATTCAGAATTTACTAGGTATAACGACCATAACCTCAAACATACTCTCACATCTAAAACTCACAAAGTATGAGAGTGTATTATAAGTGGTGGGGATTACACTAGACATGCAATGATGCCACAATCATGACGGTAGGTGGAGAGGATCATCACATTAAAGGGGTTGGAACAGTGAGATTTCGTATGTTTGATAAGATTGGTACTTTGGAAGTTGTATTGGATGGGGATTTCTTCGAGTATACTGAGGAGAAGCATGATGATGCGAGAAATGAGGATGTTAAATATGGTATACATGCTTGAAGCAAGGGTCGTGATAGGTGATATAGCTCTAATTTTTCCCACGACGAACAATATATATGAGAATCAATCAGTATGTTGTCGGCCTCTCGATTACAGAAGCATGCAAAAATGAAAAGTGAGTGCAATTCGCTTTGTTGGAAAAGGACAACACATTCTCTAGTTATGCGAGACATGTACTACATTAGGATGCATATATAACATTAATTGTGTATGCATGCTCAAGACGATATATGTCGAGGGCATCCAGAGATGGATGCAACACTCAAAAACTCATGCTATAGAAGAAAAGAGACGAAGGTCTAGTGCAAAATCAAGACGACATGGAGATCATGATGGAATTCAAATCAAGGGGAGGTACTGAGATTATGATTTCTTATTGGGAAAAATATAATCCCAATATGGTAGAGTTGGATTCCATGCATTCCTTGAAAAAGATTTTATTACATTTGATCAAATCTCTTTGGAATCTTGATGGATTGAGTTACAATCAATCTAAGATTGTATGGACCTATATAAAGAGAAGATAGGTGGAGTCATTTACTATAGTTCAAGACAACAACAAGAGATCACATGGAGAGAAGAGAGGAAGAGAACGATGAAACATGGATCACACTTGGAAATTGAATAAATTAGTTATTCCGATAAATAACGAGTTATTTAAATCGTGTGGTTATGTGGGGTTTTTCATGTGATACTTGAATCATGCGGGTTTTCCGCTAAATATTTGAACTACTCTAACATGAAGGATTTTCAGTAGCTCATGTAGTGTATATAGTTCTATAAGATTCTTAGATCTCTTGCTATTTTCATGTGGTATTTGAATAATGCATGATATTTAGCTAAAAATCGTATGATTGTGATACCTTAATTTGTGTACAAAGGATAGGAGATATGTCATTAGTTGAGATACGAGTTATTCGTGGCGTGAGCCTACCTAGAGACAATTTGTGAATTATCTTGAGTCATTATCAATGCAAGTAATCGTCTTTTGCTATGAGCCTTGAGTTCTTCCTTGTCAACCATCGGGTGTTTTGAGCTATTAGATGAATGGTTTGTGTTGTGAGCCATCCACGAGACATTCGTTGGCTTTTTTCGGCGCATATGATCATATATTTGTATTAGACAGTTAATGAGTTAATTTTTTTCACCAGTAGGATCCAAACCCTGGTTCTTTAAAGTGGACAACACCGCTTGTACCACCAAATCATTAGATGGGTTCAGTTAATGAGTTAATTGAGGAATATGTTTTCATATTGTTGTGAGCCATCTGATGCTTTTACTATAATAAAACGTGTTTATACTGACACTTTCTTGGATGTTCGTCGCCATAGTGTAAGTTATTTTAATATATAATAATTAATAAATATTATTCATTGCACATAATAACTTATAATTGAAATCAGCGATGAACGACATATCCGTTGCTATATTATTAGCAATAGTCTACTTAGCAGTGATTATATCCCCATTACCATCAAAATTGGTGCCATCATTGCTAAAAATAGCAATGATTAGTGCGAATTTGATGAATCTGGTAATATGTAGATGTTGCTGTACGGATCGTCATTCATGATATAGCAACAGATACAACACTTGTCAGTAATTTTAAATATAAGGAATCATATCACAACAAATAATATTATGTGTGTGGGTGAGAGTGCATGTGTGTGCACATGCATGCGTGTGCACACGTGAGTGCATGTTCGTGCCAGTGTGATTACTAAACTCCTAGCCTCACTTCATCTTAGTCCATATCTTGTATAAGGTGGCCATCTTGGTTGGATCAACCCTTGTATTCATTGTGCTCTTCTATTTAGTTTTTGCTTGAACCTCTATCCCGATTGTTCAACTATACACAAATCAAAGGTATTTTAAGCTAGAACTTCATGGTCAACTAAAGTATCCTAGGTAATAATCATAACACATACTTTTCTTGGGAATAATTCCCTGTATATGGATCAAATCATAGAAAAATACCAAAGTTGATAAAGCGGATCATGCACAATATATCAACTATAATTCCGAATAAAAATTCCAACTATAGAAAAATCAACCATATATGCACAGATAATTTTTAACGTGGAAAACCCTCAACGTGATGGGAAAAATCATGAGGTTGACCGCAACCCAAAATCAAGCACTATAATCAAAATAATCTCCCGTGAGGGGATTATAAAAAGTCAGCACCCTATACGGTGCTATAAATCACCAAATAATGAAGAATAGTAGAGAGGAGAAATATCACCAAGACTATAAATTTACTGTCAAACTGTAGGGAGGTGGCTAGAGAAGAATCACTCCAAAGATCGCTCCCTTTAATCTTGTTGCATCCATGGACCTTCTTTTTTTCTTCATTTCTCTCTTATTTCTTTCTTATGCTATGAGAACTTATATTGGTATGTGTTTATGTGCACCCATGCTCCCTTTATTTATACACCATGAAGATGAGAAAATAAGGAATCATGAAGTCCTACTTAATAAAGGAATAGGAAAAGATTACTCATATTTGTAAGATGTAATTGATTTCATTCTCCAATTAGGACTTGGTTTTTTCCTTTTCAATTAGGACTACCAATGTCCTATACAAGGGTTAGATTCCTGCAAGGAGGGAAGCCATCCCAAAAAATCTTCTCCTCACCGATGATGTTGAAACTATTCCAAACCTGCAACATCTCTCATGAACTTCTCAAATGACAAAATCTTTGTCATCATATCACCACATTTGTCATCTAGTGGATCTTGCCAAGTTCAAGTTGCTTCGAATCCAACATATCACGTATCTGATGATATCTCACATTGATGTTCTTTGATCTCACATGAAATGTAGAGTTCTTGCCAAGGTAAATTGCATTATAATTGTCACAATAAAGGATATAATTTTCTAGAATAAAATTAAGTTCCTGCATGAACTTCTTCATCCACAAGAGTTCTTTGATAGTTTCTATAGCGGCAATGAATTATGCATGTGTAGTAGATAATGACGCATACTTCTGCAACCTTGATTGCCACGAAACAACACCACACACATATGTCATCAAGTAACCAGATATAGATCATCTACCATCAACATCACTTATCATATCAGAGTTTGTGTATCCTAATAGGAATGCCTTCTCTACTCCAAAACAAAGGCAAGTGCTGCTAGTACCACAAAGATATCTCAAGATCCATTTAGTTGCATTCCAATGCTCTCTTCCTGGATTTGAAATAAAATTGCTGACAACTCCAACTGAATGAGCAATATCAGGTCTTTTACATAACATAGCGTATATCAGATTGCCTATGGCTAAGGCATAGGAAATCATCTCCATATCATTCTCTTTTATCTTTTGTTCGTGGATTGTGCATCGTTCTTGATTTTAAGTGTGCCCCAAAAGGGGTACTCATGGGCTTGGCTTTGTCCACATTGAATCTCTGAAGTACTTTCTTAATGCACTTTTCTTAAGATAACTAGAGTCTCTTCAACTTTTTACCACGGGTAATTTTCGTACCTAAAATTTGATTTGCAGATCCCAAGTCCTTCATAGCAAAGAACTTGCTTAATTCATCCTACAGACATGAAATTCTTGAAGTACTACTGCCAATAATGATCATATCATCAACATAAATCAACAAAATGATGAAATCATCATTGAGAATTTCTTGATGAAGATATAATGATCTTAAGTAGTCTTTGTATAGCCATGCTTTACCTTAAATGACTCAAATTTTTGTTTAAGAACATTCCTTAATCCATATAGGTTTTTCCTCAATATGCAAACATAGTCTTCTTTTCCTTTGACCATAAATCCATCTGGTTGTCCCACATAGATTTCCTCATCGAGATCAACATGAAGGAAGACGATCTTCACATCCATCTGCTCAATCTCCAAGTCTTGGTTGGCTGCCAAACTAAGAATATATCTTCACCATGAGATAAAAAATTTCATCAAAGTCGACTCTTCTTGGTTGGTTGAGTGATGAATCCACGTTTCATCATCTTTATTATATCATTTTGGCCTTAAAAACCCTAGTAAATGCGTGTAAATAGGCTTAATATAGGCATTTTAGCATTCATGCATATATGTGTAAATATTGTATAAAATGCGGTTTTTAAAGCCAAAATTATAGAATAAAGAAAAGAAAAGAAAAAGAATAAAATATTGTAAATATTTTATGACCCGAAACCTCGAGACCTAGGCATCTCGATGACTCGGTCGACAAGGAATAAAGTAGGGGGAGATAAGGGCCAAAATACAGATAAAATACCTATACATTCTATTCATTCTTTATTCATTTTGGGACCTATTTTTGGTTCCACTTTTTATACATCAAATAAAGAAACTTTGTACATGAAAGTTGTAGATAAATTTATAAAGAAAAATACAAAATTTATTTCACAGAAAAATAATGTACAGATAAAAAGTTATGGTCTGAATAAAATTCCAGAATGCCAACTTCGCAGACCCGTATCTCACAAACGGAAACTCCAAATGCAGCATACTCACCTTTAATTGTATATAGAAGAAAATAAGCTAATTAATGGCGGTGGTTTCGCATTTGGCGGAGCTACGGTTTGAAAGTTGAGTTTTGGACCCTCATTGCATACTTGTACATATTAAAATTTTTAATTTATTATTTATTTATTATTTTTATAATTTTATATTTTTATAATGTTGTAAATATTACTTATAATAATTATGTGCATTGAAATTAGAATAAAAACATAAATACAACTCAAATAAAAATACTTGTATACTCAAAACATAGGTATTATACTTATATACATACCTGTATGAACTATACTTATATTTTATTAATTATACAAAATAAGTCAGAAAAGTAAAATAAAAATATATTTATGTGTATAAAAGTATGTTATAATTTTATAAAATAATAAATAAAAATAATAAAATTTAAATACACAAAATAAAAATAAAGTAATACAATACATAAAATAATATAGCTATAAAGGGCATAAATGCAAAGTTGTAAAATATATCTAATAAAAATAAATAAAAATCACAATAAAATAATTTATAAAATTACAAATATTTTTTATTTTATAACCTAAAATTAATAAAATTGTTTACTATTTTAAAATGAATTTTTAAATCATTTTTTCAGGCTTTTTCCTGGTTGGTCCACGTGGACCAACCAGGGGGCCGGAGAGTTGACCCGCGGTCAACTCTCTGACCCCAGCCTGTTCATTGTCAGAGATGCGTTTTTGGCATTTTTCTCCGATTTTTGGAGACCACGACTTTCATCCTTTGATGTCGAAGTCTTCACGACTTTTGAAGATCTACCATAGGGCATACTCGCCCAAGCATTTTTTCGACCTTTGGGTCGTTGTGCCACCCGTGACCGACCCTCGAAAGTCGCCACTCGACCATGGTTCAAAACGGACCCCCTGACTTCCCTTGACTTTTTGACCACTCTTCCACCTTCAAACCCCTCAGCTGGACCTCTAGCGTGACTCTTGGTGACAGCAGGAGCACGGAGGGCGCTTCAGCGGGTCGATTTGGTGTCGAATCGAGGCAGGTCCCCTCGCTGGAGTTCTCACCGGAGAACACTTTGTGCGCGCACGGTTGAGGTCTCTTCTTCCCCCTTTTCTCTTCTTTTATCTGAGTTTTGAATGATCAAGAGCCACGGTGGCACTCCTCTCTTTCAAGACCTTAGTACAGTAGTTATATCTTCATCTCGATCCACCGCGGCCGGCATCGAATCTCGCCGGCCGTCTTCGCCGATCCATACATCCGTCCCCTTGTGAGAGGCTCCACGAGGTTGGGGCACTTTGCCCCCAACTTCTTCACTTCTTTTTGCAGGAACCCAGCGCCGACGCGTCGCCATCATCGGGGCATCTTGAGGCTCGCCGGAGGCGGCGGCACTGACGCTCGCGCGCCGCCTGCGCGCACCTGCGCAGGAACAAGAACGAGGGGGAGGGGGCAACGCACAGTTGCCGTCGATCTCGTTTGCCCCCCCTTGATCGCAGCCGTCCATCTGTGGGAAAAGGGGCACCGTCGATCCTCGTCCATCCTTCCTCAGCAAAGCCATCCACGCTGCCACGTGGATAAGTGGTGACTTTTGCATATGCGCCCCCCACATTTTGTGTAATTTCCAGATACTCTCAAGCATTTATCTGCAGCATTAGAACTTTTTGTATATTTAGCATTAGGCCCCCGTAGTTTTTGCATATCCATATTTATATCCCCGCCAGGCGCGTGCTTTGCACGAGCTGCTTGGCGTTTTTGCGGGAAACCCCCAGGCGACATTTGTATTTCTGTTTAGTACCTAAACTGTTGACCGCAGTATAAAAGTAGTGGACATTTTGCTTTAAAGCCCTTGGACTTTTTAATTATTGCAGCTATATCCTCGCCAGGTCACGTGTCTAAAGCACGTGCCTTCTAGCGTTTTTGTAGGCATAGCCTTGGCGTTTTGAGCATTTGAATTTAGACCAGCAAAATTTCATTCAGTTATCTATTTTCTGGGAATATTGCGCTAAGGTCCCTTAATTTTCTAATATTTCCGTAAATGCCCCTGCGAACATGCATTTTCCTTATGCTTCTAGTATTTTTTGCATGCATCTATAAAACTCCAAAAAATCTCCAAAAATAGAGTTAAGCTCATGTTGCATCATATTATCACGGCATATTTTTATTTTCCAATTTCATTGCATTTTATTATTTTATAAAATTCAAAAAAATGCCTTTTCAGCACTGTTTGCATTAGAAAATCCATAAAAAAATATAAAAACACTCTAGAAAAATCCCAAAAAAATATATTTTGTTCTTTTTAGTGTGTTTTAACTCCCAGCCAAAAATCATTAGAAATTATAAAAGAAAACTCCAAAAAATCATAAAACTCCAAAAATCTTCATAAAAATTTATAAAATTCATAAAAAATCCAAAAATAGTGTTTTCTTCTCCTGAATTTTCTTTGTTTTATTATCTTTGAGTGAAAATTAATGTGGAGAATTTTTGTTACTGTTTGCTATTTTATTTTCCCATTTAAAGTTTCAGCCTTGCACTTTATTCACTGTTTTCTTTATTTTGCTAACTAAAAATACCAAAAACATTCTAAAAATTACCCAAAAATCACAAAACAGTAAAAAAGTATAAAAAGACCAAAAAGACTTTATTTGCTTATTTTTGAACATTTTTATCTATTTTTTATAAATAGCTCTTTCTCCCTTTTATTACATTGCTTTTATATTCCAATATTGAAAAAGAAAATATAAAAATATAAAATATAAAAAGAAAATAAAAAATCAGAAAACTAAAAATCAAAATAAAAAAATATACAAAATTAAAAATTAAATAAAAAATATAAAACTAAAAACCCACAAAAATTCTAGATTGGCTAAGAAGCTTGTTAGACCTAGGTTTGGATTTTTTTATCCATACTCTACACCTTTGCTTCTTGAGTTCGACCCCTACTTGCTTGCCATTGTACATCTTTAGTAGGGTATAATAAATTTTAATCCTTGTTGTTCATTCTCTGATTGATTGTGTGGGTTAATTGTTGAAGACCGAGGAAGTTTGAGCAGTCGCACCAGCGATAGTGAGTCTGACTTGTCAGACCGCTATTTAGCGGCTCTCGCTCTCTCGCTTTTCAAATGGCGCCGTTGCCGGGGAGCATCGGCTTGTAGAGTACCTTTGGGTCTTTTCAGTTACTTAGCCATTTTTGCTTACTTGTCTCTTGTGTATTATTTATTTTGAACTATCTGACATCTCTTTTGTTTTCTTGCGAGGGACCGCCGACCGAGGAGGATCGCCTAGGGGATCCTGGGCAGCCTTGGAAGGAGAAGCCGGCTATTCTACCCTAGCCGACAGGAGAGAGCAGGAGAACTAGAGAGAGAGAGAGAGTTGCTTTTATTTTTGAGAGAGAGAGTATTTGATTAATTTGTAATAATACAGGACTTGGACACTTGAACACTTCGGGCCTAATTTCCGGGTGTTTGTTCACCCGGGGGCTCACCGCGGCTTTTTCGTGTTTTCTCGACCGTCATTTTCCGGTTTTGTTTTCTTTTTCATTTCTTTTGTGGATTGAGCTCTTAGAATTAGGTCCTGCTTGATTCAAGTAACCTAGGTCCAAACACCCTAATAACTCTTGCATGCTCCTATAGTTCGTATTTGGACTTAGATTAATTAAGTAGTTAATCATTGGCTCTTGATCCGCGCGCCGCGAGCTCACTCCACACAAGCGCTTTCTCCTAACTCAAATGTGTTTAGCAGAGGAGGAGTGAGCCTAGACCGGACACTAGGATTGGGAGTTAGCGGTTAACTCGTGGTTCTTCACGCTAGCAGTTGCCTGTTCTAGGACGATTTCCGCATTGCATAACCGGCATATAGATTAGGTTTATAAATTTCTGCCTTGCATCCCGCATGGAGAGAGCTGGGATTCACTGTAAGTCTTCTCACTTTGCATTCATCACATAGGCACAAAGGTGAGATTTCCATCTTGGTGCCGACTTGCATTGGCTTTTCCCGACTCTTTTCTCCCTCTGATTTTGGACATATTAGGATAAAGAAAATACAAAATCGTTAGGCGCTTGTTTGAATCTACTCAAAAGAAGCGATAACACAAAAAAATTAAAAAAGGGACTGCTAAGAAAACTTTGACCTAAATTAAAATTGGTAACTGGACTCATTGATTGGGGAGAGTAACACCCTCACTTGTTTTCAGGTTGCATGGGAAGGTCTCCTTCCAAGTGAGGTGAGCGTTCGTAAGGATTAGAGCCCAAAACCCAACTTGTGGCTGCCTTGTGTATCGCCTGGATTTCCGAAGTATTGGCGCTACTATCGTACGTAGTCGAGTAGGGCTTGGTCGCCAGTGGTGACTCACTATTGTGTGAGCGTCGACCTTGTCCGAAGTACCGAGCATAGGCCACGCCTTCACGGGGGTGTCTGTCTCACCGGCTGCGTCCGAGTAGGATCTTGCACGCTCACGGGTGATTCCGTTGCGAGCGAGATCCGAAGTATCGGTTTCGCCTATCAGCTTCCTCCCTCTATTTCTTTGGCTGAGTAGGGATCCAGGAAGGGTTACAATGACCTTAAAAAGCGCAAGTTACAGGTTACACAGGAGGAGGACAAGTACGGGAATACTTTTCCGGCAGTACTCTCGCTCCTATAGGCGTAGCGCTCTAAGGACTCGTTGAAAGATAAATTCCTGAAATCAAGATAAAAATTACAAAGATAACAGCCGAACCTTCACGGCTTCACGCGTTGAGTTGGTGAACTCCCTTGTCTTGTGTTTGATTGCCAATCACATTTAGGTCAAGATCAAAAATATCGCGCCGTTGCGCCATTTTGTATTCCCCCTATTGACCCTCGCTCATTGTGAGCCTTCTACTGTTTTACATTCCATTTGTTTCTTGTTGACCCCCGTATCTTTCATCCACATCGATCTTCCTCTTGATCTTCAAGATGGCGGCGAATGGACAGTTTAGTCGAGGCTCTGTCGGCACCCACATCAGTTCCATCTGTTCACCATCTCCAGTAATTTAGGGCGATTCCCGAGACACCGGTTCAAACCCTATGAACCGACCTCCAGACTCCCTGCCTTCTTCAATAAACCGGGACCACTCTCGTCCCGAACTCTGTCCGTTTTGGATGGCCATTGATTTCACTCCTTACACATCGCCATCCTTAACAAAGTTCTGTGTCGACCTCGACACAGACCGCATCTCTCTATCTGGTGCTGCAATTCAGACTGATCGGGGCATTCTACCATGTGCAGACTTAGAGCTCGAGCCAGTCAACCAAGCAGAGACAGAAATGGCAGGAGGAAGGGGAAAAGGACCACAGCCCCAGCAGGAGCCTGAAGACAATGCAGCGGAAGGACAATACACTATGCAGGGTGAGGTTAACAGTCAACTGCTGGCTTCCATTCAAGCCATTCAGCAGCAGTTGACTAACCAGGCCCTGGCCCAGACAGCCTTCCAGGACATGCTGAATGATCTGAGGAGAAGGGCCGATGTGAGAGACGGCCGACGGGAGGATGATCCGAACTACGATCCCAATGAACATGAAATCAATGATGAGTTTTCAGTGGGACCCGAATATGAAGCAGCAGAAGAAGATCCACCGCAGCCCAAGCCCACACTCAAGCAGACATACAACCCAGGAGCAGGGCGTATCACTGAGTGGATTCAAATTCTGCGAATGCATGCTCACTTCGAGCTAAAGCCACAGTTTCTGTCATTGCTTCCCACTTTTCATGGGAACACCACTGAAGAACCATATATCTTTCTCAAGAAGTTTAACCGCATCTGCTCCACTGCTCACTACCCCGGAGTCCCCCTAGATGTGATCAAGATGACCGCGTTCTCTTTCAGCCTTCTAGACAAGGCCCTTTACTGGGTCGACCATCTCGGAAAGGTCGTCACCACCTGGGAGGAGTTGAAATCTGCCTTTCTCCATAAATTTTATCCCCTGGGGAGATTAAATCAGATGCGTGCCCGGATCTCAAGTTTCTGCCAGCAGCCCCACGAGACTATCCATGAAGCGTGGGAACGATTCAAAGACCTCCAAGAAAAATGCCCCCACCATGAAATACCAAAAACCAGTCTCGTACAGCACTTTTTCGGGGGGCTATCATTTGAGAGCCAAAAGCTCGTGGATGCAGCTTGCGGCGGTTCCCATTTTAACAAGGACGAGGATGTAGTATGGAACGTCTTCGAAGAAATGGCTGAGGGAGAAGCAGCCCAATCCTCGTCTAGAGTTTATATGAAGACACCAACCGCCATCAGCAAGCCAGTTAACATGGCTTCTCACACCGAGGACAAAGATGAGAGCTCCAACTTGAGCATCATCGGGAGCCACTTGTCCAAGGTGGACATCATCGAGAAGAGGTCGCAGGATCTCGAAAAGTTGGTGGTTATAGAAAAGAGGACCCAAGGTCTGGAGAAGCTCGACCAGATTTCCCAGCAGCTGGAGCAGCTCGTCCGAGCATTGAATGCAAACATGTGCAACGCTGTGTCTACCTCTGCCGAGTCGAACGCTGAGAAGAAGGAGCCTACAGTGCAGCAAAACCCTCAGCCGACTCCACCGCCTCCCCAGCCTGTCCAGCACGTGTACTATGTGCAGGTTCCGGAGCAGCCACCGCAGCCTCAGACGCAGATGGTTATATACCAACCAGAGCACCAGCCCGCATACTCCGAGCAGTTCTCTCCACCCCCGCCGCTGATCCAGGAGATCAATGGCGTCTGGAACAACGAAGCGCAGCTGACCCGTCCTCAGGGACACTCTCTGGGTCAGAACATGGGCAACATGCCCTTCCAGCAGCAACATCAGGGTGGGAGACCCTTCCAGCAGCCATACCAGTACCAGCCTCCCTCACATGGAAACACGTGGAGGCAGAATTACCAACATGGGCCTCAGCAGTCTGGATATCGTGGACAAGGTTATCACCAGCAACCGGCTGCACAATACAATCAACACCATTCGCAGTACTCCTCCAATCCCCCTCCTCAACAATTTGCACAAGGTTACCAGTCACAATCTCAACCGCCATATCAGCAGTCTAGACCCCAGCAGGGGGAGTCTTCTGAGATTGTGCCGGTCAATCTGGCCCTGGCATGTTTGGAACAGTTGATGAAGAATATGGCTGAGATGAACCAGAAGATCGACGACCTGACGGCAGCCAAAACTGTCATACCAGCCCAGGTCGAAGCCAATCCTAACAATTTCCGACGCAAGGAGCAGGTAGCCGGCAGTGTCCAACCCGAATCAGGTGAATTTAATTGTTTTTTATCTAACGATGTTACTCTCAGGAGCGGTAGGACACTCCAGCCATCGGCGACGGCGAAAGGAAAGCACATTGCATCTGACGGGGAATCGTCAGTCCAGCCAATACCAGGGCCAGTCAGCATTTTGGGGACAGCACCAGGATCCAGAAAATCACAAAAAAATGAAGAAAACAGAAAAACACAAAAAGATAGCAGCAACCTCGGTGGAGACCGGCCAGCATTGGAGACGCCTGCACCCGCATCACAGTCAGCTCCTGACAGGAGGAGCACCGCACCTGCAGCGAGTCCAACGCCAGCACCCGAAGCCGAGCCTGTCATTTTTGGTCCACAAATTGTAGATGAATCCATTCCTTTTTGTCATATACCTGTAAACAACAACACAGACACTATTTTGAATGATATTGGAGGAGAGTTTGTAAATATTCCTTTTCCCGAAGCAATGAAAAAACACAAAAAAATGAAAAATTTGAAAAGTGCTTTGTCGGATCCTGCTATCATAGAAATCATTCAGAATTTGGTGTTAAATATGCCATTAATGAAAGCTCTTGAGTACATGCCAGCGGTCAAGAAAGGATTGAAGGAGGCATGTACAACTAAGCACAGGCCAACTCCCCATAACTCCAGAAGCAAAGGTGGTAAATCTGAAAAGCACATCCTCACTATGGCCACCGTCAATGCCATCAGCAACCTCCCGGACAAAAATCCAGATATGGGAGCACCTCTTGTACGTTGTCAGATGTTCGAGCAAGAGTTCGAACGAACACTCCTCGACAGCGGGTCTTCTGTCAATTTGATGTCAACGTCACTACTCACAGAGTTCAGGCTAGGACCGCTCAAGCCCACGAAGATGATTCTGCAGTTCACAGACAAGTCAGTAAAACAGCCTAGGGGCCTGTTGGAGGACGTAATCGTCACGGTTCAGGGAAAGTCATTCCCAGCCGATTTTGTGGTCTTAGATATGGACGTCCCCGCTCCGTTGCTCCTTACCCCGATCATACTCGGAAGGCCTTTTCTGCGGACGTCAAATGCAGTAGTGAATTATGGGACAGGAGAAATCACTTTTGGAGCTGGCAATGAAATTATCCGAGTAGAGACCCTGTCTGAGGGAACGCCCGTTGAACCGACACCTGTATCGTGTGCAAGGGTGATTGAGAATGATGAAGACTGCGATTTTCTAGCCGAGATTCAAGACACCAACCTCTTCCTGAATGATAATGAGATCCACGGACTCCTCTGTCCAGAGGAGGAAGTGGAGACCGCAGTCGAATTTCCGTATATCGATCAAGATGAGCATCTTGCTGATGCACTACAAGATACTACCGTGGGGTCGTTATGCCTTCGAAACCAGGAGCCGAATTCAGAAGCATTTTCGGATGAAGATGTAATCATTGAAGAATTTTGTCAGGATCTGAGAGAAGAGACAGAGCAGACTATGGTGGACATTGCGCAGTTGAAAGACTCACCACCTGTACTAATAGCTGAGGTCACCACTGAAGTAGCTCAGACTCCGCCAGAGCTGAAACCCTTGCCCTCCAATATGAAGTATGCCTTCCTTGCAGGAGAACCGAACATGTACCCGGTCATCATCAATGCACATTTGACCGAAGATCAAGAATCTCGTCTGATGCAGGTTCTTGAACGCAACCGCAAGGCGATAGGCTGGCGAACCTCCGATCTCCATGGGATCAATCCGTCACTCTGTTCGCATCGCATCTTTCTGGAAGAAGACTGCAGACCCTCTCGTGAACTGCAAAGAAGATTAAACCCAAATCTGTGAGAGGTGGTTATGAAAGAAATCCAGAAATGGTGTGATGCGGGATTCATTTATCCCATCTCCGACAGCAAATGGGTGAGCCCTCTGCATGTTGTGCCCAAGAAATCAGGGATCACCATCGTGAAAAATGACAAAGGAGAGGAGATCGCCACCAGAGTACCAACTTCTTGGCGAGTGTGCGTAGATTACATAAGACTCAATCTTGCCACCAAGAAGGATCATTTTCCGCTGCCCTTCATCGACCAAATCTTGGAGAGATTGGCCGCGAAGGAATATTTCTGTTTCTTGGACGGCTACTCTGGGTATAATCAAGTTGCTATTGCTCCTGAAGATCAAGAGAAGACCACGTTCACCTGTCCTTTTGGTACATATGCCTTCAGACGGATGCCGTTCGGGCTTTGCAACGCCCCAGCCACATTTCAGAGGTGTATGCTTGCTGTTTTTGCCGATATGGTGGGCAGCTTTCTCGAGGTCTTTATGGATGATTTTTCGGTCTATGGGGATTCGTTTGATCAATGTCTGGATTATCTAGACCGAGTCTTACGGAGGTGCTGCGAAGTGAATCTTGTGCTATCCTGGGAGAAGAGCAATTTCATGGTGACCGAAGGAATCGTGCTGGGTCACGTTGTTTCTAAACGTGGCATGGAGGTTGACCCAGCCAAGGTGGATGTAATTTCTAAGCTGGAGCCACCTACAAATATCAGGCAAGTCCGGTCATTCTTGGGCCATGTCGGTTTTTACCGACGATTTATTAAAGATTTCAGCAAACTGGCCAGACCGCTGACTGAGTTGCTCGGCAAGGACAATGAGTTCATTGTAGACGATCGTGTGCTCCTTGCCTTTAATCAGTTGAAAGAGCTCATCACGCAGGCCCCTGTCTTACAACCGCCGATTTGGACTCAGCCCTTCGAGATCATGACCGACGCGTCAGATTATGCCATCGGAGCTGTACTGGGGCAGAGAAAAGACAATGTACCATTTGTGATTCACTACGCTAGCCGAACGCTCGACGAAGCCCAGAGAAATTACACTGTCACTGAAAAGGAGCTGCTAGCGGTAGTCTTTGCTTTGGAAAAGTTCAGATCTTACCTCCTTGGGTCCAAAGTTATCATCTACACTGATCATTCGGCCATTAGGTATTTACAGCAGAAGAAGGATGCCAAACCACGTCTCATCCGGTGGATCCTTCTCCTCCAGGAGTTTGACATGGAGATCAGAGATAAACCTGGGGTAAAGAATGTAGTGGCCGATCATCTGTCAAGACTTCCTGAACCGGAGTCTCCTGAGTTGAACTTGCAGCCTATCACAGAGACCTTTCCAGATGAGTCGATTCTGCCTGTCGCCTCACTTCCTTGGTATGCGGACATTGTGAATTATCTAGTTGCCAAGAAAATCCCACAGGACTGGTCTAAGTTGAAAATAGACAGATTTTTGTCTAAAATCCATTTCTACCAGTGGGAAGACCCATATCTGTTTCGTGAGGGAGCAGATTGCAACTGGAGAAGGTGTATTCCTCAGGAGGAAGTTCCAAGTGTCCTCGCTTTATGTCATGATCAGGATTCTGGAGGACATCATTCAGGAAAACAGACGGCAGCAAAAGTTCTGCAAAGTGGCCTCTGGTGGCCTTCATTGTTCAAAGATGCAGATGAATACGTCAAAGGTTGCACTGACTGTCAGAAGATGGGTGGAACCATAGGAATGAGAGATACGATGCCTCTGAAGTACATTCAGATCTCAGATGTCTTTGACGCATGGGGTATCGACTTTATGGGCCCATTTCCTAACAGTCAGGGTTATGAGTATATTCTGCTTGCTGTCGATTATGTCAGTCGATGGGTGGAGGCTATCCCCGCCCGAGCCGCCGACAGTCGGACTGTCTGTCGATTCTTACGAGATCACATCATAGCACGGTTCGGGATTCCCAAGATCCTAATATCTGACGGGGGCAGTCATTTCATAAACAGAGAGGTGAAGAAGCTGACCCAAGAATTCCGCATCGAGCATCGTGTTGCTTCACCCTATCACCCGCAGTCCAATGGCTTAGCTGAATGTTCAAATAGGGAGATCAAGACGATTCTACAGAAACTTGTGCGTCCGGATCGCAAGAACTGGTCTCAGCTGCTTGATTCCGTTCTTTGGGCTTACAGAACAGCGTACAAGTCACCCTTGGGAATGTCTCCCTACCGCCTGGTGTATGGCAAGCCATGTCACTTGCCCGTGGAACTTATTCACAAATCTTTATGGGCTATTAACATCTGTAATTTGGACTCCAAGCAAGCAGGACAAAACAGGAAACTGGATCTGAACAGATTACTGGAATTTAGAGATTATGCATATGACAACAGCCTGATGTACAAGGAAAAGGTCAAAACATGGCATGACAAGCACATCCGCCACAAGTCCTTTGATCCAGGTCAGAAGGTATGGTTGTTCGATGCGAAATTAAAGATCTTTCCAGGCAAATTGAAGAGCAAATGGACTGGGTCGTTTTTGGTTAGGCAGGTGCGTGACAACGGAAGCGTCTTGATATCTAATCTGTCATCTGACGCACAACCTTTTGTAGTCAATGGACAGCTTCTGAAGCCATACCTTGAACATGACACATTCATGGCTGTCATTGACTCCATTCAAGTAATATATGAGAATGAGCTGAACAGCCCGGGACAGGCAGAGGAAGGCGAAGCACATAAAAATATTTTTGAATGATTTTCCTTTTCGTCTTTTCTTCTTTTCTTCTTTTCAAGTTCTTTCTTCTTGTTCTACCGAATTGATGCCATCCCTTTCATCATGGCTACACTTTGGATGTACCTTATCCTAAGTATAGGGGGGATGTGCATCCCGAGTTGTTCATATCCAATCTCATCTCTTTCTTCTTTTCTTCTTTTCCTTTTCTATCTTCTGTATCTATCAAAAAGGTACCACCCCTTGTAGACAGTTTTCTATACTTAGGACGCACTTTGTCCTAAGTATAGGGGGGTGTGCACCCCGAGTTTCTTCTATTCTTGTCGACCCTCTCCATTGTCTCCTCTTCTTGTCTATACTTAGGGATATCTTACCCTAAGTATAGGGGGAGACAATCTGAGTACCATCTGTTCATTCCCACCCTTGACCCTCCCTGCGTTGTGTACAGTCTGCTATACTTAGGATTATTTGATCCTAAGTATAGGGGGGACGGTCAACTTCTCATTCTTTTGTTCATTCGTTCATCTATTCTTTAGATTTTCCTATACTCAGTACGAGTTATGTCTTCTCTTTTCTCTCTGATCTATGAGGACATAGCTCAAGCTAAGTATAGGGGGGTCGTATATACTGCGTATATACTTTAGCCATAACTCGTACTTTCGTATTTTCTTAATAATATGGCTAAAAATTCTTTAAAATTCATTAAAAATCCTTAATAAGAAGATGTGGTTATTCCTCAAAATCTTTTTGTATTTACTGATTAATAAATCAGGTGAAAATGTTTTTTGCAAAATGTTTGAAAAATAGTTTGAAAATCTTTGTGAACATTTATTGAAAACTATTTTGAAAATATTTTGTTTCGTGTTTTCAACCTGTGTCAAAATGTGTGGTTTGTAAAATTTCTTTTCTTTGTGTGAAATAAAATGTTTGAAAAATGATTTGCAAATGGTTTGAAAAATGATTGCAAAAATGCTTTGAAAAACCCATATATACTGTTTGAAAAGCCTTTGCAAAATGATTTTCAAATGTGTGTAAAATATTTGTAAAAACTATTTTGGACTATAGTTTTCAAAAATTGTGTGTAAAATTGTTTTCAAATAAGTTTGAGGAATATACACATCACACCAAAATCTATATGTATATATGTATAAAATTGATCACTTACCCTTGTAAAGTCTTAAAATCTACTTCTTGTAAATATAAGAAGCACTCCCGTGTAAATATTTTAACCTAGATTTCAGCCAAAACTTTTTCTTTTCAAAAATCCCAAAAACATTTGCAAAATTAAAATCCAAAAAACATTTGAAAAATCTTTTTGAAAAAGACAAAAAAATGCATATGCATCATCATCATCTTTTCAAAAATCTATAAAAAGTTCAAAATCTTGAAAATTACATCACAAAAATATTTTCTGCATTGCATTGCATAGCATTAGCATTTTTTCGGATTGAGTTTGATAGTTGAACAAGTCTAAGTAAAATCCGGAGATTGGAGCTTGATTGGACCTTATAATCTACCTAATAACAGGAACCTTATAGGAACTGAGTTTGAGGTACTTCAGGTCTAGTTGACTTAATTCTTTGAGGATCACGAGACCTGGTTCAATGGATTCTTGACTGCCTAAGTAGAGTATTTCGGAACACACGCACGACTCTTGTTGATAATGACCTAACTTGGACACCTGCACCTTTCACACGGCTCAACTCAGTTGGAGTGGTGAGGGGATTGGATTTGCCGGTATGAGACGCACACAAGTGGAAACATCTGTCCTCCTCTAGGGAGGGAAGTGCACTGATAAACCGAAAAATCGGCCCTTTAATATAGTGTTTTTAGCACTTAATAATGTCGTAGCAGTCGGGCCGAGATGGGCTCATCAAAAGATCATCTCATTTAAATATGTGTATAGAAATAAAAATGAGATGATCATTATTATTTTTTACTTGGTAATATACCAAGGTCGAACTCAGGGACACGAGCCTCTCTCGTATTAATCGGATTTAAATGTGTTTAATTAAGTGTTGAAATTAATCATATAGGTCAAATATGCAAAGACAATGACAAGACATGACATTAAAATTAAACATGCAATTTTTAAACATTTTTTTATAATGCAAATAGATGCCATGCAAAGTGAATGATATGCCCAAAATAACAGTCACTTGAGCCATAAGAAAATCACGAGTCAATCCAAGTTGAAATAAAGAAGCCTCTACTAATATGAAACACTTAGGCATGATAAATCAAAAAGAAATTCAAGGCACTTAGATAAGAAAATAATACATCACAATCCATAGTGTCAAATCTAAAATTTAAGCATGCCATAATGAAGAGGATGAGACGAGCTTTAAAACGAAACTGAAATCAACTCAATAGGACAAACGTAGCTCAAGATATTCAACAAAGAAAGCAAGGGCATAACTGAAATAAAACATGAAAAGATAACTACAAAAAGGTCCCTGGAAAGGAATGAAATGCAATAAAAATAAAGTACGGGGCCTTCCCTGTAAATATTCCATATGCGCGGGGACCTATTTGCAAATTTGAAGAAGTTTGTGAGCTGCTCTGCAATTTACCCATACGCGCACATGCCAGGCACGTGCCATCCAGGTTCAGAGGAAGGCTTGGCAGAGGCTCGGAGATGCTTCGGCTTGGCTCGTATATCAGGCTCGGGCTGCTGCAGGTTCGGTGTTGCTTCGGGATTCCCAAGCCTGGAGGCTCGGTGGTCGAGGCTCGGGGACGCTCAGACTGCGCCACGTGGCTGACTGTCGGCCCTTGGATCGTGATGATCCAAGGGCTGCTAGTAACGGTGCCTCGGGGTGACGTGGATGCTCGAAGGCCGTTGGATCATCGATTATCCAACGGCCTCTGGAGGAGGATCTGAATGACGACGTGGCTGCGTAGTGGCCGTTGGATGAACTCCGGGGCGGAGCATCCAACGGTCACTGTTCCTCCTTCTTCGGCCGAAGGCTGGCGGCGCTATCTGGGCTCCGGCGACGGGAGCTCTTCTCCGCCGCTTGGTATCAGCTGATGGCAACCTCCCCAGAGCTCCTTAGATTGATGTCGGAGGAGATGGAAGCTCCGGGGAGGTCCCAAAACCTCTGGATCGGTGCGTCGGAGCTCGAGGCTTTGAAGCGGAAGTGACGAAGATGGCTCCGGCGTGCATTCCGACCATTGAAGGTTCGTGGAGACCTGCAGTGTTAGGCCAAATCGACGAAGCAGAAGATGTGCGTGCGTGTGACATGGAGTGAGGTGGGAGCTCAGGGTATGAAGGAAGCGGGGAGCTCGGAGCTCCTCCGCCGCGAGGGCGGAAGAGGTGGCAGGAGGGTGATGAGGTTCTGGGGAGGAGAAGTAGGGTGTCGGAGATGGTCGCGAGGAAGGGGGAGGCGTGGCGAGTCTAAATGGATGGTCATCGGAGCGAGGAGGTGGCCGGAGAGGCCTAGAAAATTAAAAGAAAATAACTAAAAATACAGAGGAAGAAGGAGGATCTTACCTGATCAGAGGCGGAGCGGAGGGCTTGGGCTGGAGCTCTGAGCGAGCTCCGGGTCTTCGCAACGTACTGGGCAGCCTCCCCAGCGAGCTCGGGCGGCTATAGGTCGCCGCAACTCCGCCGTTAAAGGCGGAGGGTCTCACCAGAAGCCTCGTCGTCTTCGCTCTATCCGACCACCTCCCCCTGTCACTGGGAGGTGGCGGAGGGCTGGGCGAGGCCCCATGTAAAGATGGACAGCCTTGAACAGTGGAGAAGGCGGTGGATTTAAAGCTCGCAGGCGTCGGTTCCAGTGATGGAGGTCGTGATTTCGAGGGAGATGTGGAGCGAGTGGAGAGAGCTTCGTGGGTTGACGAGGGGTTCGCGAGGGAGGTGGATGACTGGGGGAGACCGAGGGACGGTTGGCGAGGTGTGAGGTCAACTGGAGTAGTGGAGAAAAAGGGAAGGGGGTGAGGTGTTCGTGCGGTGAAATCGTGGGGAGAAGGGGTCTTCGGAGGTAGAAGACGGTCTCCTGACCGTTGGATCTGGAGATCCAACGGTTGAGAGTAAGGCGTGGAGTGACGGCGCAGATGGGATCTGGGGCGATGTGATCGGAGGGCAGATGGAGCGGCCACGTGGTGTGTCGAGGGCGAGGCGCTAAGGGATGGCTCAGATGGAATCAAGGGCCTGATCGATCGGCTGAGGAGATAGGCAGAAGCTGCGGTTGAGATGGAAAGTCCAGAGCGCGATCGAAGGGCGCATAGCGCGCCACGTGTCGTCATGTGGTCGCGGCGCTAACGGAGGGTGATGATGAGGAGTGGGAGATGATCAGACGGTCCCGGCCAAGGGGCGTACGTGGAGAGCTTGAGACCGTTGGATCTCAGGAGAAGATCCAAAGGCCCAGCTCGCGGGCGGATAGGACAAGAGAGCCGGGCCACGTGGCGCCCCCAGAATGGGCCACGTGGCCCAATCACATTATTCAGAAGGATTTTCTTATTTTTGAGGGCCCTATTGGCCGAATTTGAGAAAACTCAAAACATGAAAGTTGTAGATCTTGACGAGATCTACAAGTTTCATGTTGACCAAAACTGGAGATGAAATCAAACAAAGGCCCGAAATATTTTTGAGGGTATTTTTAAGTCTAAAAATACCACGAATTTTTGTTTTGTCATTTTTTTGTGGTTTTTAATTTATTTAGGACTCTGTTAATTATTAGTCATTAACAGGGAATTATTGACAAAACCTTAAGCAAGGGGGTTAATTATAGACAATAAAGATGATGAAACTGAGGTTCATCATGCACCCCAACCCGTCCAGTGATTAGGAAGTCTAAAGACAGGAGGCTGTGGGTTGCGATAAAGCTTCAAAAGAGGGATAGTCTACTGGCTCAAGAGGAAAAACTCCTTATGTAAATGCTGCTGTGAATAGTATTTCAAAAAAAAAAGTTCAGGCATGTACAAAAAGAAAAAGCCTGCAAAGTATATGTCGTATAGAAAATAAGCAAGCTTGAGTTCCAAAGTCATATCATGTGAGCCTGCAGCAGGATGACTTGACTACACTGGTCTTGCATCCAAGGATAGGTAGCTACACTGGCTACCGTCCATTCTTCTCTTCACCCCCTCCTCTTGAGCTAGTTGCCACTTGAACTTAGAAGGGAATACCCCGCTCCTCGAGGATGGAGTTGCTGGATTAGGGAATCATTGGGTTGTCGTACTGGAGAAGTCAGTCTCTTTGTCATTCTAGCTGGGGAGAGCCACCATCACTTACACTGTACAAGTCAGATTCATAGTCGTAAGGGTTTGCGTATGAATTGAGATATTTCTGAACTGGCTATTAAGGAGACTTGGACAGAGTTTTGGGATTCTCAAGGACTGTTGAATTTCAAACACGGTTCTCATTAAGGTTCCGCCCGCACCAAAAATCCAAAGGTCCGCCTTGAGCTCCAAACTTTGATTTTGTGAAGACAAGTTTGATAATTTCACTTAATCCACTTTCTTCTTTTTCTTTTCTTTATTTTTCTTTTTCTGCACTTATTGCATAAGTGTTTGCTAGGGACTAGCAAAGGCAAATATAGGGGGATGATGAATCCACGTTTCATCATCTTTATTCTATCATTTTGGCCTTAAAAACCCTAGTAAATGCGTGTAAATAGGCTTAATATAGGCATTTTAGCATTCATGCATATATGTGTAAATATTGTATAAAATGTGATTTTTAAAGCCAAAATTATAGAATAAAGAAAAGAAAAGAAAAAGAATAAAATATTGTAAATATTTTATGACCCGAAACCCCGAGACCTAGGCATCTCGATGACTCGGTCGACAAGGAATAAAGTAGGGGGAGATAAGGGCCAAAATACAGATAAAATACCTATACATTCTATTCATTCTTTATTCATTTTGGGACCTATTTTTGGTTCCACTTTTTATACATCAAATAAAGAAACTTTGTACATGAAAGTTGTAGATAAATTTATAAAGAAAAATACAAAATTGATTTCACAGAAAAATAATGTACAGATAAAAAGTTATGGTCTGAATAAAATTCCAGAATGCCAACTTCCCAGACCCGTATCTCACAAACGGAAACTCCAAATGCAGCATACTCACCTTTAATTGTATATAGAAGAAAATAAGCTAATTAATGGCAGTGGTTTCGCATTTGGCGGAGCTACGGTTTGAAAGTTTAGTTTTGGACCCTCATTGCATACTTGTACATATTAAAATATTCAATTTATTATTTATTTATTATTTTTATAATTTTATATTTTTATAATGTTGTAAATATTACTTATAATAATTATGTGCATTGAAATTAGAATAAAAACATAAATACAACTCAAATAAAAATACTTGTATACTCAAAACATAGGTATTATACTTATATACATACCTGTATGAACTATACTTATATTTTATTAATTATACAAAATAAGTCAGAAAAGTAAAATAAAAATATATTTATGTGTATAAAAGTATGTTATAATTTTATAAAATAATAAATAAAAATAATAAAATTTAAATACACAAAATAAAAATAAAGTAATACAATACATAGAATAATATACCTATAAAGGGCATAAATGCAAAGTTGTAAAATATATCTAATAAAAATAAATAAAAATCACAATAAAATAATTTATAAAATTACAAATATTTTTTATTTTATAACCTAAAATTAATAAAATTGTTTACTATTTTAAAATGAATTTTTAAATCATTTTTTCAGGCTTTTTCCTGGTTGGTCCACGTGGACCAACCAGGGGGCCAGAGAGTTGACCCGCGGTCAACTCTCTGACCCCAGCCTGTTCATTGTCAGAGATGCGTTTTTGGCGTTTTTCTCCGATTTTTGGAGACCACGCCTTTCATCCTTTGATGTCGAAGTCTTCACGACTTTTGAAGATCTACCATAGGGCATACTCGCCCAAGCATTTTTTCGACCTTTGGGTCGTTGTGCCACCCGTGACCGGCCCTCGAAAGTCGCCACTCGACCATGGTTCAAAACGGACCCCCCGACTTCCCTTGACTTTTTGACCACTCTTCCACCTTCAAACCCCTCAGCTGGACCTCTAGCGTGACTCTTGGTGACAGCAGGAGCACGGAGGGCGCTTCAGCGGGTCGATTTGGTGTCGAATCGAGGCAGGTCCCCTCGCCGGAGTTCTCGCCGGAGAACACTTTGTGCGCGCACGGTTGAGGTCTCTTCTTCCCCCTTTTCTCTTCTTTTATCTGAGTTTTGAATGATCAAGAGCCACGGTGGCACTCCTCTCTTTCAAGACCTTAGTACAGTAGTTATATCTTCATCTCGATCCACCGCGGCCGGCATCGAATCTCGCCGGCCGTCTTTGCCGATCCATACATCCGTCCCCTTGTGAGAGGCTCCACGAGGTAGGGGCACTTTGCCCCCAACTTCTTCACTTCTTTTTGCAGGAACCCAGCGCCGACGCGTCGCCATCATCGGGGCATCTTGAGGCTCGCCGGAGGAGGCGGCACTGACGCTCGCGCGCCGCCTGCGCGCACCTGCGCAGGAACAAGAACGAGGGGGAGGGGGCAACGCACAGTTGCCGTCGATCTCGTTCGCCCCCCCTTGATCGCAGCCGTCCATCTGTGGGAAAAGGGGCACCGTCGATCCTCGTCCATCCTTCCTCAGCAAAGCCATCCACGCTGCCACGTGGATAAGTGGTGACTTTTGCATATGCGCCCCCCACATTTTGTGTAATTTCCAGATACTCTCAAGCATTTATCTGCAGCATTAAAACTTTTTGTATATTTAGCATTAGGCCCCCGCAGTTTTTGCATATCCATATTTATATCCCCGCCAGGCGCGTGCTTTGCACGAGCTGCTTGGCGTTTTTGCGGGAAACCCCCAGGCGACATTTGTATTTCTGTTTAGTACCTAAACTGTTGACCGCAGTATAAAAGTAGCGGACATTTTGCTTTAAAGCCCTTGGACTTTTTAATTATTGCAACTATATCCTCGCCAGGTCACGTGTCTAAAGCACGTGCCTTCTGGCGTTTTTGTAGGCATAGCCTTGGCGTTTTGAGCATTTGAATTTAGACCAGCAAAATTTCATTCAGTTATCTATTTTCTGGGAATATTGCGCTAAGGCCCCTTAATTTTCTTATATTTCCGTAAATGCCCCTGCGAACATGCATTTTCCTTATGCTTCTAGTATTTTTTGCATGCATCTATAAAACTCCAAAAAATCTCCAAAAATAGAGTTAAGCTCCTGTTGCATCATATTATCACGGCATATTTTTATTTTCCAATTTCATTGCATTTTATTATTTTATAAAATTCAAAAAAATGCCTTTTCAGCACTGTTTGCATTAGAAAATCCATAAAAAAATATAAAAACACTCTAGAAAAATCCCAAAAAAATATATTTTGTTCCTTTTAGTGTGTTTTAACTCCCAGCCAAAAATCATTAGAAATTATAAAAGAAAACTCCAAAAAATCACAAAACTCTAAAAATCTTCATAAAAATTTATAAAATTCATAAAAAAATCCAAAAATAGTGTTTTCTTCTCCTGAATTTTCTTTGTTTTATTATCTTTGAGTGAAAATTAATGTGGAGAATTTTTGTTACTGTTTGCTATTTTATTTTCCTATTTAAAGTTTCAGCCTTGCACTTTATTCACTGTTTTCTTTATTTTGCTAATTAAAAATACCAAAAACATTCTAAAAATTACCCAAAAATCACAAAAACAGTAAAAAAGTATAAAAAGACCAAAAAGACTTTATTTGCTTATTTTTGAACATTTTTATCTAGTTTTATAAATAGCTCTTTCTCCCTTTTATTACATTGCTTTTATATTCCAATATTGAAAAAGAAAATATAAAAATATAAAATATAAAAAGAAAATAAAAAATCAGAAAACTAAAAATCAAAATAAAAAAATATACAAAATTAAAAATTAAATAAAAAATATAAAACTAAAAACCCACAAAAATTCTAGATTGGCTAAGAAGCTTGTTAGACCTAGGTTTGGATTTTTTTATCCATACTCTACACCTTTGCTTCTTGAGTTCGACCCCTACTTGCTTGCCATTGTACATCTTTAGTAGGGTATAATAAATTTTAATCCTTGCTGTTCATTCTCTGATTGATTGTGTGGGTTAATTGTTGAAGACTGAGGAAGTTTGAGCAGTCGCACCAGCGACAGTGAGTCTGACTTGTCAGACCGCTATTTAGCGGCTCTCGCTCTCTCGCTTTTCATTGAGGTCTTTCACAACCAACCTAGCTTTATATCTTGTGCTTAAAGTCTCATTGTACTTCACTCTATAAACCCACTTAATTTTCAAATCTCTTTTCCCTTTAGGCAACTTCACAAGCTTAAAGGTATGGTTGCCATGCAGTGACTGTATGTCATCTTATCTATCTTTAATCCACTTGTCTTTCTACACATCCCCCGTAGTCTCTTCATAGTATTCTGGCTCGTCACTTCCTGTCAAATAAACATTAATATGTACATAGTATCTTGAAGAGGGATGTCTCTCTCTCATGGATCTATGGGGGTGGATCTGCATTAGACGAAGATCATTCCTCTTGATTGATGGTAGGGACATTTTCCATGTCAAAACCATCTTCCCCATGGTCATGAGTCTCCTCATGGATATCTGGATCTGCTTCCGATGCATGCTGCAAAGGAATATGATTTACATTAACTTGCTTGTAGTTGTTATCAGATGGTTTCTTCAATGCCTTTAAAATATCTTCAATGTTATGACCTTCAGCAAAGATAACATCTTGACTTATCACAAGCTTCTTCTCTATAGGATCATATAACATGTAGACAAACTCATCATGTCCATATCCCACAAAGATACAATGTCCATCTTTAATTCTAACTTTGATCTCTCATCTGTTGGAACATGCACAAAGGCTCTATAACCAAACACGCATAAGTGCTCTAAGGAAACATCTTTTCCATACAAGACTCTATCGAGGACATCTCCATCCAAAGTAGCTTGTGGAGACATATTGATCACATGAGCAGCGGTGTTCAATGCTTCACCCCAAAAGGAACTTAATAGATTTGCCTCAGATCTAGGCACATTACTCTCTCCATGAGAGTCCTATTCATCCTCTCAACAACACCATTCAACCGAGAATTCTTCGGTAGAGTCTCCTGATGTTTAATTCCATGAGATTGCTAATACATGTCGAAAGGTCCCGTGTACTCTCCACCATCGTCGCACTTCAACTTCTTTCATATTTACCTTTTTACGAGTGCATGCAAGTTTTTGCACACCAAGGACCTAATCCTTCCTCTTTAGAGTATAGACCCATATCTTCTTAAAAATCATCGATAAAGGTGATAAAATAAAGTGCACCACCAAGAGAGCTAACTTTAAGAGGACCACACAAGTTTGTGTGAACCAACTCTGATACGTGTGCCTTCCTGGAGGGCGAGTTACTTTTGAATGTAACTCAGCTATTTTCGAACCAAGCAGTGAGTGCATCACTCTATCTTTTCTTCCTTTACGCCTAAAAGAATATTCCTTCTGGTCAAGGTGTACAATCCCTTCTTGCTCATATGGCTGAGCCTCCTATGCTACAACTCAACTAAACGATCATCATGAATCGTATTCACCACAACCTTGGAAACTGATGCATTCATAATATAGAGATTATTATTGCACTTCTTCCCTTGAGCTATAAGGGAAGTACCCTTAGTAAGCTTCCATTGTCCACTACTAAATGTGTTGCGATAACCTTCATCGTCAAGCTTTCTCATGGATATCAGGTTCAGATGCATATCAAAATCATGCTTTACATCTTCTTGCTTCAAAGAAACTCCAATAGCATTTTGTAAAATAACTTCATCCTTGCTAATAACTTTAGGCAAGGAGCCGCTGCCCATTTTAAAAGTGCTAAAGTCACTAGAAATGTAAGTTGTGTCAAATTCCATGTTGGTGGTTGCATGAGGAGCCGAAGCACTATCGATGAGTCAACATGTACCATCTCTAGAGGCATTCATCATATCCATATCAGTCACTATGAACAAATCATGCTTAGGCAGTGACAACATCAACATTTCAGTCATTGTCATCTTCTGTTGCTTCCCCTCTCTTCTCTCTTTTTTAAGTTGTTAGCAATATTTATTGATGTGACCTTTCTTCCTGCATTAGCGGCATTCTAAATCTTTGTATTTTGATTTGGACTTGCTTATGCTTCGAACTCTTCCTTTACCATTCCGTAATTTAGTTCTCCTATTTTCTGTGACCAAAACCTTCGATTATGGTGAAGAATCTTGAGATTTTCATATCATCTTTTCGTTCCGAACACCATCCTTGACAGTCTCCAAGGAACAACTACATTGTGTAGGGAGTTTATGAGATAGATTCGAAATATTTTCCAACTACTTGGAAGAGCAACGAGTAGCAGGAAGCCTAAAATTTCATCTTCAAATTTTATTCCCATGCTAGAAAGCTGACTGGTAGCTCCTTGAATTTTATTTAGATGGCCAGGAATAGAAGTTCCATCCTTGAAATTAAACTGCATCAATGCTTGAAGTAGAAATAACTTATGGTTCCATGTCTTCAAAGCGTACAAATTCTCCAACTTCTGCTAAAGTGTGCGAGCATGCTTTGGTTCTGAATATGACTATACACATTTTCGTCCACAAATTGTCGGATAAATCCACATACTTGTTCGTGCCTGAACACCCATTCCTTGTCGCTCTTGGATTCGAGCTTATAGGTGGCAAAAACTGGAAGGTGCAAACATTCGCAAATAGTAAGTCTTTCATTTGTTTACCCATAATTGTAGTTGTTTCCATTCATGTTGATCATCCTGTTGGTGCTATACTCCATCTTATCAATCATATCGGTTCTGATACTAGCCGTTGGGAAGGAATTCCCCGTATAAGATGAAATCGTGAAAAACTACCAAAGTTGATATGTGGATCATACACAATATATTAACTACTACTACAGATAAAACTTCCAACCACAACAAAAAAATCAAGCACAAATGCATGGAGAATTTTTAATGCAGAAAACCCTTAATATGAAGAGGAAAAATCACGTGGTTGATCGCAATCCAAAAACAAGCACTATAATCAAAATAATCTCCCATGATGACATATAGAAAACCGACCCTCTATATAGTACTACAAAGCATAAAACAATGGAGAATAGTTGAGAGGAGAAATATCACCAAGCTCATAAATCTGCAGTCAAAATGTAGGGGAGATGGCTGGAGAAGAGTCACTTTGAAGATCACTCCCTCCAAACTTGTTGCGGCCATAAACCTTCTTTCTTCTTTGCTTCTCTTTTATTTCTTTCTTTTGCTATGAGAACTTGTCTTGGGATGTGTTGGTGTGCACCTCATGTCCACTATTTATATTCCATGGAGAAGAGAAAATAAAGCACCATGAAATCCTACTTCCCACAAGATTAGGAAAAGATGACTCCTATTTGATTTCCTTCTGCGGGACTTGATTTTTCCTTTTAATTAGGACTGCCAATGTCCTATATAAGGATTAGGTTCCCACAAGGAGGAGAACCACCCAACACTTCTAAATTGTTGAGGTTGTGCGATTTCTAATCTTAGGGGTGCTAAAGTGTTCATTTTTAAACTTTATGACCCACCAGCTTAGAAAGGTGTTAGAGCACAACGATGGTTCGATGGATTGCACGGAGGGTTGAAGTAAGCATTTAAGGTGGAGCTCTTTAGTAGTAGTAGTTCCCTGTATTATTTACTTTTTATCAAGCAAGAGCTAATATATCCATCAAGAGAAAAGGGAGGAGGAGCGGTAGTTACACTCTCTATCGAACGAAGAGGACAACTAAAAAAAGACACAACAAAAAAGCCACCAACCAGAAAAAAAAAAGACAAACAAACAAACTGTCAACAGCAAGCAAGCCCACTGCGAAGGAGAATATGAATGCAAGCGCAACATCAAGAAGCAAAAGAGAACCAAAAAGTCCAAGATGACGAGAGAGGAACATCAAGTTCCATCTGCTATGTTCCGCGTGGTCTAAGCTTCATAATAGCCATCTTGCTGGAAAACCTGCAAAAAAATAACTGTTAGGGGTGACAAACATCTATTAATTTCAGGTAACAGAGAAAAGATTATTTTCGGATTTGACGGTGTTTTGAAAGATCCAATTGCAGCACTTTTTCCAGCAATATTAATAAGAAAATAGAAATGATGAGATTTGGGTTCAAGGACTGGGATGTGAGTCACGGAGGGTCCAGAATCTGGGTACCATATAAGGTTTAGAAGTTAAGCAGAAGGTTGAGTATTTTATGAACATAAGGGTAGGAATGGGACTTTTTTTCCCAAGATTATTAAGCAGGAGAATCTTATCCATGAGTAGAAGCCAATTAATGAAGAAGAGTTTTGAGGGCTTGAGCCTGTGCCCAATAAAGTTGTATTTTCCTTATCTCCAGAGTTTTATAACCATAATAGATTATATCACATTCACTGGAATCCAAGGAGACAGAGATGTTATCTGTCAGAAAAGAGTCACCCAAGGCGAAGAAATGGTGATTAAGGTTGGATCACAAGGCTTTTGCTCAAACTTTTACGTGCCATTTTGAGCAGAACAAATTAATGAAGGATATGCTTTTCCTTTTAGAAAAGTAGAAGGCCAAACTCTCGTCTTAGTATACAAAAAGGTGACACCAATATCATTAGCAGTGTTGATGTTAAGGAAGGTGGAGACGAAGGCCATCACAGTATTAGATGGTAAGAGCCCTGCTGAAAGAGAGTTCTCATGACCATTTGGTCTAGCAAATTTCAAAAGGTTTTAGGCAAGAATAGAAAGATCAAAGCTTCCTAGGTAAAGAATTCTCCAGACACCATCTGCTATGATGTAACTTCCAAATATCAGAAGGACCATCCCCAGACAAAGGAGGATATGATCTTATCAACTTCCTAATATCAGAGACTGTGGTGGTGAGTTAGAATGGACAAGGTAGAGTTCAAGTATTTGCTTGATGGGCATTGAGAGTTTTTTTAATAAGGAAAGTCTTTGCTTAAATTTATCGCTTTGAGAATTCCAAAAAGTAAAGCGAGAAATCAAGGTAAGGAGTGGTGAAAGTACCGCGATTTAACCACAGGGTGGAGAGTATGGGCATGGAGAGATGATAATCATTTACAGTGAGGAACTCCGATTTAAAGAGTTTGATTTTCAACACAGAAAGTGAGGAAAAAAATATGAATGGATTTCGTAATAGTTGTTGTTAGAAAATCGGAAGCGGAAGCATAAACATAGAATAAAGATAAAAAACAAGAATAAAGAACGATAAGGAACGCGGGATTTTACGTGGAACCCTACTCCGTGAGGAGCGGGATGAAACCACGGGAGAAGCCCTCAACGGGGCATGCTATGCATTGCTTTTTCTCAATGAGTACAAGAGGTCTGGGGCTCCTTATATAGTCTCTCCAGAGCCTCCGAGTCCCACCACTGGACGATGTGGGACTAAACAACTGGGTGGGGTAAATGGATCTCCTCCAGGATCCATTTACCCGGCTACAACTCAATAGGCGCTTACAACTTATGCTCCAACACTCCCTCTCAAGCTGGAGCATGCAATGCTCAGCTTGGACAAACAGACAGAAACTCAACTCAACGCTACAAGACACTACGGACAATATCAACCCAACGCACACATTGTTGCAGTCGAGGACGTTGCTTCTCATGCCGTGCAGGTGAGGAGGACGAACGGGCTGGAGTGTGAGTCAACTGAAGACTCGTAACCTGACCATCGAGTCTGAACTTGCGCCTGAAGTCTCCTCGTCGGAGAACTGGGTCTCTCCCATCTGGCTCAGAGAATGGTGCACTGCTCTGGTGTACCTATGATACCACATGAAAATCCTTGCCCTCAAGGAAATGGTCCTCTGCTCTGGAGTCCCTATGGCTCACATGAAAACTCTGGCCTGACAACTAGAAGAATGATGGGGACCTCTGACAATGATGGCAACATATGCTCATCTTGAAAATGACCGCACACTCGTGCGTGTCTGAAACTGGAGTCTCTCTCTAGAGATCTCGAAAAACTGGGCCTCTCATGATGGAGTGCCTCGAACTTGGACTCTGACCAATCTGTCGAGTCTGAACAACTGCGCATCAAACTGGGACTCGGAATCTGAACGTCGAGTCTGGAATTGCGCATGCAAATCTTCATCTGAAAATCGTAGAGTCTGAAAATCAGCTGGTCTGGAGAATTTGCAATCTGGAACATCTGAAAAGACCTGTGACTCTACATATATACTCCCCCTTTCTCCCATACTTGTCGGAACATGAACATCGACAAAGTTGGGAGAAGACAAGATAAATAGGGGTTAAACAACAAGAACATGAAACTTGCGGCTTTTCCATTTTTTTTTAAAACCGTCATTTTTTTTTTGATTTTTTTAAGCCGTTCCTTTTTTTTTCGGCTTTTGCATCTCTTTTTTTTTTTAAACTTGCGTACGGTTTTTTCTTTGTACGCACCTCTTTTTCGATTTTTTTTTTTGAAAATATTTTGCGTACGGCTTTTTTTTAATTGTACGCGCCTTTTTTTTTTTTAAACTTTGCGGACTCCCTTTTTTTTTTAACGCCAGCCCACTTGGGTTTTACAATATAGATCTCTCTCTCTCCTTTTTTTTAACACATATCGGCCCATAGGACCCATAAATAGCCCACAACCCAATCGAGCTTTTCAAATACCCCCCGGATTGCTTTACATTCAGCCCCCTGCTCTTCTCGGATTTTTCTCTCTTTTTTTTTTAATGAATGGGCCATCGGGCCCTTTCGACCCCTTGGAAAAAAAAACACACGGGCCCACCTCATTAGGGTTCCCTGCCTGGGATGGGAACCCTCCATACAAATGTAACCCCGCCGCCGCTCCCGAAGGAACAGGGAGCCTGGAGTTTCAACGCCAAAGACCAGGGCTGCGGGAGATCAAAGGGTGTAGGGTGGTGGGTTACGGCATCGCCAAGGAGAAGCGGGGGACTCCCCCTGTGCTGGTGCGCGAGGTCTGCGCGCGAGATGGGATCGCCGGGGTGGGGGTGCGCCGCCTATATCAGATGACTGTGGGGTGCCACCAATCAGCAGCGCGATGGCGGCATGGAGGTTTCGCCTGGGGGCTGGCTTGGAAGGACGCGCCTCCTGCGGGAGGCCTGAATAGCGCGAGATGAGAAAAGCCGCTTGCGCGAAGATGCGCTGTGAGATGCGCGATGCCTGGGATTGTGCTGGGGGGGCAATCGGGCTGGCGCCGCCTGCGCCAAGAAGGTGATGCGGCCCTGGAGTTGCCGCCTGGGCTTCTGCTGTGCGTGCATCTGCATGAGTAAGGACCAGATGGCGCGTCGCCTTGTGCAGAGATGCCGATCTGGAGACTGTGCTTGCAAGCGCCTGGGGTTTCAGAGATCAAGGAGAGGATATGGAACTTTAAAATCACTGAACTTCAAGAATGAAAACCCTCGAGATGCCGATCTGGACAGGAGTCTTGAATCCATGGAGAATCTAGGGTTTCTGAAACCCTGGAATTGAATCGAAACTCGAACATTCTTCAAGAACAAATCCATGAACAATAAATGAATCGAAACTCGACTAAATAAAAAATATAACACGATTCCTCGAGAATCGAACCCGCTCTGATACCATGTTAGAAAATCGGAAGCGGAAGCATAAACATGGAATAAAGATAAAAAACAAGAATAAAGAACGATAAGGAACGCGGGATTTTACGTGGAACCCTACTCCGTGAGGAGCGGGATGAAACCACGGGAGAAGCCCTCAACGGGGCATGCTATGCATTGCTTTTTCTCAATGAGTACAAGAGGTCTGGGGCTCCTTATATAGTCTCTCCAGAGCCTCCGAGTCCCACCACTGGACGATGTGGGACTAAACAACTGGGTGGGGTAAATGGATCTCCTCCAGGATCCATTTACCCGGCTACAACTCAATAGGCGCTTACAACTTATGCTCCAACAGTTGTTGCACCACAAACCGACTCTTGGAGGAAGAGAAGAAGATCATATGCAAATTTGTACTTCCGCAAGGTTAGTACTTGAATATAAGGGGCCAACAACTCAGTTTCATGTGTGTAACTCATCATGCGTGAAAGAATTAACATGAGATATTTGAAACAATGTTGCTGAAGCCAAGATGAGCCGCCTAAATGGCCATAGGGACTCTTGATATTGGTGATATACGTGTTTAGTCGCAATCAAATTTATAGGGTATTATTCTGTTGGGTGACAAGATCCTTGAGTTATGGGATTAAAGCCTTTAAATCGGTTAAGTATGCAGATTTGAATTTCTCAAGTGCGTTAAACCATGCTCTCTAGATCAACTAAAGGACTGAAGTTCATCTTCAAGAAAGTGAGAAGTTGTTATTTGTAACAGTGTCTCTAGTGTTTGTAGTTGAGTTAGACCACACATCACGTCGTTTCCATAATATCTTTATCATATTACTTTTTATGTGTATTCTTGTGTTATTAGGTTTAGAGATCGATTCTCTATTCCTCCGCGATGAGTTGTTTCCTTTTGCCTCGCTCGATACATCTATAGTAGTAGACTGAATAGGCACAAGAAATAGAGTGTTGTCGATCATATGATTAGGTAAAAGGGCTAGAGTGTCACCAAAATCTTTACCAATCAATGATCAATTGTTGAACAAAGAGTATTGATGGGAAAGAATTTAAAGTAAAGAAAACACCGAGGGAAAAAAAGCCTCGCTAAAGACTTGAAGCTTAGTAATGATTTGATCATCTGTTTCCAAGTACACATCTTCTGCAAAATGTAGTAAAGTCTATGCCCATGGTGGCACGGGAGCGCATGACAATGTAGATGAGAGGAAGAGGGCAGAGGATGAGAAGAAGAGGGTGTTTTTTTAAGAGGGGAAAACGCGCACAGGTGTATGCCCCAGGATTTGAACCCTAGTCTTTTGCGTGTTAGGCAGACTGTACTACCATCAAACCATTAAGTTTGTTAGGAAGAGGGTAGTATGATGTGCTTGTATATATAATCTCATATTGCACAGTTTGGCGAGAAGAACTAACCAGCTCTGATCCTGCTAGTTAGTACCTATCATAAAGTAGGATGGTTTGCGCAGAGACCTTTTTTCGCATTTTATATTTTGTCAATTTGTTGTCAATAAACAGAGACAGATCGTTTTATGTCAATAACCCACTAACCCTTTTATATCTGAGGTTTAGTTCTCAATAGTGGCTTATACATTTGTTCCCTTCGCCCCCATGAGTGAGAGAGAGAGAGAGAGAGAGATCAACCACTGCTCATCCTTTCTTTAGTGATCGTTGCATCAACTCAAGGATCTTAAGTAGATATTTTCAACAACTATACTTCATAAATATACAATTAGGCATATCGTATAACTGCCCTCTATCACCATTTTAACTACAAATCTTAAGTGACCCAATTCTTGGAAAAGTAACTAAAAAAGGTGTGTGGCTTTGATTCATCAAAGTAAGTTGTTCTCAGCATCCATATGCTTCGAAGAGAGGACGAGCAGTTGTTCTCCGTCAATATATGGATCACCTGAAGTGTTTGTTGTAGGAGCTGAGCCATGAGAGTACCATCTTGACCAGAAGAGGTAGTTGAAGAAGTTGAGAAAGCTTAGTGCTGCCAACAGCCAGTAGAAAAGATCCAACCTATCCTTGTTCAGATCATTGTCACCGAGCCAACCACCCCTCGATGACTTTGAGGTGATTTTGTTCACCAGAGATACCAAGAGGGAGCTGAGGAAGAACCCAAACGAGTAGGAGCAGTATGTCATTGCCGTGAGGAATGACTGCATCCCAACAAGGGACTGTTTATAGAAGAACTCTATCAGGCCTACTGCTGTAAACATCTCAGAAAGACCGAAAATCAGGAACTGAGGTGCGATCCAGAAGATGGATAAGAGCTTGTTCGAGCCGACAGCTAAATCTCTACGCTTCCTCTCGACGAATGCAGCCACTGCCATGGAGAAGGTCACCATGAAGAGGCCCACACCAATGCGCTGTAGTGATGTGATGCCCGATTCTATCTTTGTGATCTTGCGCGCAATTGGGACAAAGCCAACCTCATAGAGGGGGACTAATGCGATGAGCATGAGATATGGGATGGCCTGGAGTGAAGCTGGGGGAATTTTGAAGTTGTCGGCAAGTTGAGTGTCCATGGAGCTTCCTTGTTGGACTGAAAAGGTCTGGAGCTGCGCGAGGATGGTGTTGAACACGATGGTGCATGCAAAGATTGGGACAACAGAGAGGAGCACCTTCACCTGTTGGACCTGTGCCACTGTGCAGATGGTCCAGAGGCTTTCCTTAAAGTTAGTTCCATCTTGAACTCTGATGCAGGCCTTGTCTAGGAACCTGAAATGTTAGACTTATCATTAAAAATAGAAGCATGCTGCATGCTGCCGGGGAATGGAGTGATCAGCCCAGAAAACAGCGTTGCCTAAGGTCTAAGGCGTTCCAAGGCGCGAAGGCTCCTTAATACTTGAGGTGCTAGGCACTCGTTTTAGAAAATTAAAGCTCTGGATATCACGTATACATATGTATGTATACATACGTGCATACATATGTACATATATATAAATACACGCACATATAACCTAAATTGCAATATAAGATTAATCATGTATGTGTATACACACATGTGTGTATTGTAAGTGAATTATTTTTAAATATTTGTGTGAATATATAGTCACGTGTTAATAGTACTTTGAACTAATATAGATCTAAGTTCAAAATATAAAAGAAGATAAAGAGTGTGAAAAGCTCCATTTTTGTTCCAAGCATTGGCCTTGGGCCCATGACAACTCAAATTATGTGCCCCCATGTGCGGCGCCCGAGGAAAATTGTTTTTTTAAGGTGAGGCAAGATGGGCACTTAGAGCACCATGACTGCCGGAAAATATGCCCAAGTTTTTACAATATACTATTTTATGTGATAAAGCCATAGAAATGCTGAACGTACTTATCTGCTTGATCCAAAATGCTTAAGCTCATGTTATTTAGTAATTATTTTATGTTTGTATCCCACTAAACTTTCTTGGATTATTATATGAGGCAATTTTAGGGTTTCCTTAAAGCAATAAATCATGTCCTCAAATGGTTTTAAGAAAAGAGGACAATCCCTTTTCCAAGATCCAGATTCTCATGGGGTGGGTATCTTGCCTGGAATGTGACATCAATACATGTAGATATTCCACTTTTGGGTAATGGAAGAAAAGGCTATAGCACCATTTTCAATAGCTAATCCAAAAGAATGCAAGTGAATTTGAGTAGGCCTTTGAACTTTTCAATTGGGACTTCCATTGGCCATTTTAAAAAGAATCATGGGACCTCTTTTGTGGGGTGTTCGATTCATTCTATCTTATATTCGAAAAGCAAGTATTGGAATGAAACCTAATCTCTGTTTACGTTTTGATCTAAGTCGGACTATGACCGGGGATAAATCTACAAGGCTACAAGTCCATGTACTGAACACCATTTAAAGTATGAAAGACTTGGTGTTTATTTTTGTTAAAATCTGATATTTTAAATGCAAAAAGAGGAAATAAATGAAGACAGCCATTGGTTCTACTCCGACACTTTCTACACCTCACTCATTTAAAATGACCGAACAATTGACATGAATGTTTTTCACGAAGGCATCCAAAAAAACTAATGTTGGGATTCTCTTAGTTATGTTCAAGGCTTTCTATATTATCCAGCTTGTTGTTATTAAGATTTGAAGGTTAAGCCACATGCTTACTTGAATTTGCTTGAATGAGCCATGACTGGAATGCCAGACAAGGGATTGACACCAGCTGTTGCATTGGCTATGCTGCTATTAGATGGACACACTTGCTTCCTCTTTACAATAGCTGCCACGAAAACCTAGAAAAAAAACAACAAAAAAGAATGCTATTAACAATGGACTCCACTTACAATATTCTGAAGAATCTAGAACCATGTGGGACCGAGAAGAAATATCCCTTAAAATATGCACAGAATTTATTTTCAAGAATGGTGGTACATGTGCTTGTTCAGTAGTGTGTACATAGTGCATTTGACATATTCATATACACTAGAAGAAATGCAGCCCTACTCTTTCGTCAGCATAAGTTAAGAGTGCCCTACAGATAGTACAATTGATTAGTCAAAAAATGATGTAAAGCATAAAAGATAGCCCCATAGCCTAAAAGCTTCCCCTAATACACTAATATAACAAATGGAAATTTTTCATAGAGACAAAGTGGTCAGCTCTTGTAAAAATTACTTTAAAATCTGTTCAATTTCACAGATGATCACAACCACAACAAGTAAATCTGAGAGACAAACTTATGAGGAGGCATTTCCATGTTATGACTATGTTTTGAAAGCAAGTGTACTTCAAAACAAGTTTGATGCAGCGAAGCATTTACTGGATCCATGTAAGTCAACTCCTTAAGTCTAAAAAAGAAAACATGCACAGTGTTTTATATTTATGCTGTTAAAAACATTCAGACTAAAAGTATGATGGCATACCCTTGCAATGGGTGTAAAGATGCTTCCTTGAGGAGGTTTGTTCCTGTAAAATACCATTCCACTAATCAAGCTCACTAGTGCCATCACCATTACAGCAGATGAAACTCCAAACCCAATGTCCATTCCTGAATGTGTTTGTACCCATACGAGGACAGTTAGTGCAATTAGTTCCCCCACGCAGAAGCTGAAGTAGGCACTGTTGAAGTAAGTTGATAGTTTCTTAGATTGGTTGGGGTCACTCTTTCTGAACTGGTCAGCACCATGTGCAATCATATTAGGCTTAAGACATCCACTCCCCAAGGCAACGAGGTATAGGGCAGCAAAAAATATGACAGCCTTGAATCCTTTGGCCTCCATGCAGTGATCGTCCTCAATTCTCATGTTACATTGGGGTGGTCTTAGCTGGGAAAGATGAGCTTGAACAGAAAGTAATATAAATCCCTGTGGAGAAAGAAGAGTAACAAATTAGTGAACATCAAGCAACTGGGACAAGCCAACATTGTTGGCTGTCACTACTTAGTTTATTATGCCTTGAATGTATGTGGAAAATCCGAAAATGCTACTAGAAAGCCAGCATGTTTAGCCCACTATCCTTTGGACATGTGTACAGCATTTTAGGCTATTTATGAATTTTATTTTTTTTATGGTTGTATGTATTTTCTCTTGAGAAATCCTATTCCAATTACCTATACGTTTAGTTTAAATCTGTAAAAACTCACTCCACTATTCTACATTATTATGAAGGATGTACACTACATTGAACTTGGTTAAATGAGAGGAATCGGATCCAACATTATCCATGTCTTAAAGTACATAGATAAGACCACAAGCAAGAAGACAAGCACGCTTTTCGTGGTTGAATTTCCTTCATTTTAATTCGTTGGGCATAAGCTGTGGGGACAAGATTCCTTTGTATCTTTCTGGTTTTCTTTCCTCTAGGTCCAGTTGTTTCGTCACATAAATACCTAGTTTTTATCTGCCCTTCGGTAAATTGGTTCCACCGATAGCATTAATTAGATGTTATGTTTTATTGAGCTAGAAATTTAAATTGTTTTCCATCAAAACAGCACTTGAAGAAAGTGATAGATGAATAAATAAAAGTTGCTTACGGAGAGCTCCACAAAACCAAAAATCAGCATAGTCCAGAAACTCCCGAGATAAGAGTCTGAAAGAAATCCTCCAAGCAGAGATAGAAGGAAGATTGTCCCTACAAAGTTGGTTACCACGTTGGCTGCCTTGGACAAAGGGAAGTGCATCTCATTGAAGACATATGTGATAAGATTGTTCCCTACAGCAGCGATCGCCATGATTTCAAATGCTTGGACACCTGCTTGTAGAAAAGCAAATTACAATATCATATTTTCATTTATTGATGTTAAAGAAACTATGATTTTGAATGTCTCCATTTCTACTCGAGAGCTGAATATGAACGTGTGAGAAAAGTTACTATATCTCAAATCTACATAGCCCAACTAACAAGAGCTGGCATGTTAATCATCAGTGGAAGAACTTTTTTATTACAAACATTTTCTAGGAGATGGAGGAAAAATGAACCCAATCCTGGCATCTGAAACATGGACTTGCATCTGGTAGAGAACAAGGTCACACATAGATAATATATGAGAAAGTGAAAAATTACCCAATACAAAGACTGCAGCTCGCATCCCTCCATGCTTGGTCTTACATACCCTCCCTCTCCAATCGACTGAAACATCAGTAGACATGGGGTCTCTTTTGGAACTCTGTCTGGTTTGAGAATCCATTATTTCCCTCATATTACTCCTGATTCTTTTCTAGATCACCTCCCAGGATGGAGAAACGGCTGGCTGAGGACACAAAAGTCACCAGCAGTCGAGAACTTCGGCAAATTTAGTGTATGTCGACCTCGCTATTTATAACAGATGTCGATGACGACCCACGAAGATTCTTGCAGAGATGGTGGGCGAGGGGCTCCTGATAGTGCAGATCACTGTGTTATGGTCAGAGTTGGCTGCAGTTTTGAGTATGCAGAGGGGAAAACACAAAGCAGTGTCTCCCATATATTTCTAGATACAAAAAACGTTGTCCAATGAAAGAAAGTAATTTTACACGCACTGATATTTATAATATCAGCTTGTTATGTGTTTATCAAGCAACAGAAGGGCAGATTATTGCACAATAATAAAATCAACTGTTGGGTTCCCATCTAAACACTGTAGCATTAATATATTGGTTAATTGGTGTATGGTCTTACACGTCCACTTGTGCATCTCTAACCAATTTTGAGATATATTAACTTCTGTTCTCGTAGGTGTATAAACAATGTGGCATATAGAGGCCCGGTACCAAGATGTGAAGACAAATTAGGATGTTCAAAGATATAAAAGTTTGCATGCAATAATACTTCCGAACTAGACAAGATTTGGGTCCAATTGACCGGATATAAATTGGCCTTTCAGAAGCACGTCTTCCAGAAGACCACTGTTTTAATAAACAGCCAATAGCAATGACAGGTTAGAGGTGTCAATGATTAGGATTCTCCGGTCTTTGGGAGGATACCAAATTGCAAAGTATTAACAGTCAGTCTAGGCACATGTTGGTCGAAGCATGGGAGATAACAAGTTACACAAGATGTGATTATATAGGGAGAGCTTCCCTAAATGGGTCGATTATACAAGCTTGAGGAGATGCTTCAGCAGTTGACTCAGATTGTGCCTATATTGTTTGCACGTGACTTTGCAACAATCACCCCCATCAAATAAGCTTTGTTTGCCTGAAAAGCAGAGTCAGAATAGTTAGTTGCAAGAGTCTCAAGGCATTTATGTAGAGATAAACAATAGTTTCAGAGGGTATAACATGTAACTCCAGGAAGACTCATGTAGGTTGCCAACGCCACATATCTCTTGTTGAGGGGCTTATGGTGATCTCTGTGACTCCTAATTTACCATTTACGGATGTCTTACATGTTCAAGACATTCCTATCATCACATTGTCTGTCAGTTAAATATGCAAAGATATATGCAAAGGTAAGAATTGTAGAGTTATTTCTGATTTCGTGTATGTTCTTTTAAGGACATCCTTACGGGGAGGAAGATTAGGGAGAGATCTACCATCTATTTCAGGTGCATATCGTCGTTTATGCTTATTTTCAATCATCCACCACTTCTAGTCTTCTTTAGCACCAATATCTAGGCCACCCATTGGTGGCTAAGCTCTATTGTGCCTCCCTCATTTTCCACTCACTACCACTATTCAGTATAAGGACTATCAATTGGGGAAAACAACCCCATAGTTAATTTCCACCATCTGATCAGATACATGCAGCATTTGTTGTTGATATAGTACGTATAAATGTTGGATTCTTACTTGCTATTCTGATCTTTAAGGTTTTCGATACTACCTTGTTGTGGTTGATTATTTCTCTTTGGTGTTCATGGACCTTCTTACTGAAAAGTAAGCCCGATGTTATGTCTACTATCATTGATTTTGTGTAAGGAAAAACTCAATTTGGTACTTATGTGAAAGCATCTCATCAAGGTTTAAAAAAGCGCGAGGCGGTCCGAGGCGTTTTCTCTGAAATTGAGGCGAGGCGTAAGCCTCGAGGCGGTCGAGGCGTAAGCCTCAATTTTTTGGAAAAAAGTTAAAATTAAAGCAAAATACATTTAAAAAGTATATAATACTATTACATTTTGCCAAAAACACATTCAGGAACAATTTAAAACTAGTAAAAGATACAATACATAAGCGATGAAGGCATTGAAGTTCAAAAAAACTAATACTATGCCACTAATATACAGAATATCAAGTCCAATTCCAACTTCAATGACTCTATATGAGTATTAAACTAAAGTCTATATTTAATACTAAAGTACAATCGAAACCATAATCTTTAGTGCGAATAATAATAATAATAATATACCTTGAATCCCAATCAATTGTCTTGTTGGGCATAGTTGGAGAACTGTCATATGCATCCCCTCCTGCCATATCATACCCTAAAAAGACGGGGGTCTCGCTGCCTGGTCAGCGAGCCTGTGGGGGGGTCTAGGGGGGAGCAGGTGCACTCCCCCTTGCGGGGGTGTGGGGGCAGAGCCCCCGGCGATTTTTTTTACTAATGATATTATTTGTATTCAGCTACTCACAATAAAATGTAATAATTATTTTACTTCAGTCTTCACGTGTTTATTTTTCAACATTACTTCATATCATATATGTGATAACTATTCTAAGTTCACAACTTATACAACCAAACAACAACATCAAGTTGCAAACTTACAACTAATATAAAATTCTATTACAACTCAAACAAAAATATGTGTAATAGAACTAGTATGTGCAGATGTATGATAAATTGAATATGATGTATACAAGATCATGTAACGTCGCTTGTTTCAAGCTATCTCTTCTCTTTGCATGGAGCTATATATATATATGCAAGGTTTAATATGGAAACAAAAATACAAAAATAAAAAATATAATGCTAACAAAAAATAGGGTTATGTGTAACAAAAAATGTAAAAAAAAGCCTCATGACTCGAGGCTTACGCCTCCGCCTCGCCTCGAGCGCCTCAGGCGAGGCTGCGGCGTACGCCCCTAAGTCTGTACCTGAGGCGTGCGCCTCGGGGCGCTTTAGGCCCCGCCTCGCCTTGAGGCGTACGCCTTTGCGCCTCGAGGCGCCGCCTTTTAAAACCATGCATCTCATAGAAGCAATGCTTATCTTTTGTGTTCTTCTACCTCATTTGATTTTTTTAACTCATATGACATCGGGCATTATAGTACTTGTCGCATACTTCTTAGCAAAATGGGTTTCTTAAGTGCAAACACATGCACATTTTGGATGTAGCGTATACTTTACTTCTTCACACCACTCCCTTCTACCTATTACGACGATGTTATCCTTACTATCATTTATCTCATCAATCACATCGTTTATCCTTGACGAGAAAATCCCTATTGAGATGTTTTATGATCACCCTAATGTTTCTAATGCTATGCGCGCTTTTAAATGTGTTACTTCCGTTCACATCTTGAAGTAAAGAAGAGATGAGCTTATTGCGTAGGCAAATCAAGTGTCTTATTGGAGTATGGTCAGCATCAAAGGGGATATTATTGTTAGTACACTAGCTCACAACATCAAAATATGTGTGGAGTGACCTTTGAGTCTGTTACATTCTTCTCGATAAGTGGTAGTTAGGCATAATTTTCTCCACTCATTAGTCCTCCTGAAGCAGAGATACTTAAATATACTACGCCACCATTAAAGGCTCTTGAGGATTTTCAATTCAAGATTGTCAATCCACGACTATCTCTTTTAACTTACAGTATAATAAGCAACAAACTCCTCACTCAGTCTTCCACATCAAAGACCCTTGATGATCCTCTATAATAAATGTAATAAAAAGCAGTTCATACGTACCTATTGATAGTTTTACATATCCTATTGATAATGTTTTTGCGGGCGATCTGTAAATTCCGATTTTGTATTGGGAAGGGCTAATGAGAACTTAGGTTCTTGTAAACTACAATCAACACGCACAATGCACCTTATGTCTAAGGAAATGTCCTTGAATTATTTGAGCCATGCATACAGATTGTTTGTTGAAGGACTATTGTAATTAAGACACCTCTTACTCACACTTAATAATGAAGCTTCCAAAATGATAGCTTGTTATGGAGAAACAGGTGGATGTTCTCATCTTTTTGTGGTACTTGGGACACTTTGGAACTTAATGTGGCTTGTCGATTGGTACGTTGCAACTTGCAAGTGGATTTTCAAACATAATCTTGATTGATCTATTGCAATATACAAGGCTCATCTGCTCCCTACAAGCTCTACTTAGACCTACAGCGTGAACGCTTTTGACACATTCTCTCCAATTTTCTTGCAAGGTGCATTGCATGTACTATTGTCTATTACCATTTTTGCAGGATAGTCTATATCTGCTTGACTTGAAGAATACATATCTTTATGCAAGGTTGCAGAATCGTAGTAGGTATTCGGTATGCAGGTCACTTACTAAGGATTAATCGGCAGTCGGACGATTAATCGAATTTAATCAGCCTTTAGTCAGTTTTAAATTTTTTAACTGTTTTAATATACAAATCATTTTTTATACATATATTCTTATATATTTACATAGATTTGTAAATTTTCTATATCATAATGAAATAAAAGAAGTAATTGAATTTACATAAAACATTAAGCATATTAGAATAAGTTTGATTTTAAAAAATAAAAAAAATCTCTATGTCAAAGTCAGCCGACTAGGATGACTAGCCGGCTTGATTAGTCGGGTTGACTGACTATTGGTTGACTAGGCCTAGTCAAGTCGGCTACCACCCATACTCGACTAGCCAGACCAACTAATTAGCTTAGTCAGCCAACTTTTACAACAATGCCTTTATGGTGATCTCCATAATGAATATGTTATGACCCTCTAGATTCAAGGCTGAAAGGGAGTGTCAAAAGGTATATCTACTAAAGAAGGCTACTATGGTCTTAAGAAGAGTTTGTCTACCTACTTCATGAAACTTTCACATGTTGTAGAAAGCATATGGTTTAGTTAGTCCTTTTCCAATCACTCCATGTTTATGAAAAACAAAAAAAGGGAATTGATTATATACTTATTTATGTTGGTGATATTTTCCTTACCCAGGGAAAATTTAAATAAGAAATTACAAAAATTAAGCAACTTCTTTCTAATCACTTCCTAATCAAGGATTTGGGTTCACTTATATACTTTCTTGGGATAGAGGTTGCTCATAGCAGGAAAGGTCTCTCACTCTCTCGAAGAAAGTGTGCCATTGCATGAGATATGCATGCTTGGGGCCAAAAGCATAACTATATAAGGACAAGGAACATCATCTTGAGAAAGCCAATGGCGGAGACTTGTAGGGAAGTTATTGTATCTCACCAGTCCTAACATTTCCTTAACAGTTAGAAAATCAAGTCAGTTTGTGGAGCGGACCTGCATATGCTAATTCGGATGTATCCATAACGATTTTGGGATACATAAACGGTACACCAAGGACTACTTTTCTGCGAAGGCTCTCCTATGGATATCATTGCATAATTTAATGTTAACTACATGGATGTTTGGACGACAGTCCATTATAAGCTTCTATACCTACTTAAGTGGTAGTCTTATCATATGTACGAAAGGAAATGAGGACTTGTTTATTATGTGCCTCAAGTATCTCTTTATATAGAGAGGAATCCCTAGAGCCAAAAGAGGTTGCCCTGTTGGGATATATGTAGAAAAGGAAAAGAAGATAATTGCCATATTGCATATTACTATAAGGGCCTGTTTGGTTGCCAGGGTACCCCGGGGTACCTGGCATACCCCTGGCTCCAACCCTGCATTCCTGGGTTGGGATTACTTGTGTTGGCTATACAATTTCTTTGGTATAATGGTTTTTAGCCTTGTTCAAATACACTTATTAATATAAAAAACATATTATAATCATTAAAAAAGTTAATACAACACATAATCAATGTCACATCACATCACAATTATCATTCCAACTATCCCAACCCTCCAAATAGCTACTATTCATAGGAGGATACCTCAATCCAGCCTAACCCAGTCCAACTCAGTAACCAAACATACCCTAAGAGTCTAATTACTATAATAATATGGAAGAGTAAGAAGCAGGTTATGGTTTCCTACTCTAGTGAAAATAACAAATACAAAGCCATGGCACAACCATCCTCTCAAATGATGTGGTTTTACTTTAGTTACCGATCTACATGTGGCACATACCAAAAGATAGAACTACGATGTGGCATTTGCCAACAACCACATGTTTTACGAGTGCACCACGCATATGGAGGCCAATTTTCATTTTACAAGAGCTTTGATGAGAGGTGTCTTCTTCACATGACCAACGTTTCTTTGTCAGAGCAAGTTGCAGACATATTTACTAAGGTACTTCCACAAGCTTCTTTCAAGAAATGTTGTAGCAAGCTAAATGCGACATATATGCTCCATTCTTAAGAGGGAGGATGGGAAGGGGTTAACAGAAAAATATGGTATTTGAGTGTATATGCGAAGGTGGGCATGGAATGAGCTATACATCTTCCTTCGTCGTCCTCATCCCTCTTTCTCCCTATTCTTTATTGTAGAGGGAACAGAATGAATCGCACTAATGAGAGGCCATCGGGTTCTCTTATATAGGAGATGAACCTATTGGGAAAATTACAGGACGAAGATAAAATAAATAGAAAAAAAAACAATACTAAAGATAACAAATATCTCAACACTCCCCCTCAAGCTGAAGCGTAGATATCGACCATACTCAGCTTGGAACAACATCTCTGATAAGGCCCTCTAGCTAGGGCCTTAGGAAGAACATTGGATGTTTGGTCTCTAGAGCTGACATGAGTAGTGGCAATAAGACCTTTCTGTATCATGTCACAAGTATAGTGACGGTCCACCTCTATGTGCTTCGTCCTCTCATGAAAGGATGGGTTGTTGGTAATAAAAAGAGCAGCCTGATTGTCACATTGGAGTGCATGGCAAGAGGCACCTCTATAGTCAGATCAGTAAGAACAGACCTGATCCACATCATCTTTGTGCTAACCTGCGCCATTACCATGTATTCCGACTCAGCAATCGATCTGGCAACTACAGTCTACTTCTTGCTCTTTCATGAAACTGGAGTATTCCCTAGGAACACAGCAAAGCCTGGTGACGACTTCCCATCCTTTGGACACCTAGCATAACCTGCATATGCACATGTTGTAACTGAAAGAGATGTGCCTCTGCTGAAAAGAAGTCCCGTACAAGGTGAAGTCTTCAGATATCTCAAAATCATATGTACCGCATCCATATGTGCATGTCTGGTTGCTCCATAAACTGACTCACTTTGCTCACAGCAAAGGATATGTCGGGCCTGGTAATAGTCACAGTTAGTAGCTTTCCAACAAGCTCCTTGTACCTTCTCTTGTCGACCTCCTTAGTGTTATCATCATAGAGCTTCATGCTCCGGCCGATAGGAGTAGTGGCAGGTCTGCAATCTGCCATGCCTATCTCTGAAAGAAGATCTATAACGTACTTCCTCTGGGTCATCACAAGACCTCGGCGGTTCCTGGCAAACTCCAATCCAAGGAAGAAAAGTAGATGCCCAAGATCCTTGGGTCACAAACTGATGGCCTACGAAGTCCTTGGCATCCTGAATGCCCTGCTCGTCATCTCTTGAACAATAGTGTCATCAACATAAATAAGAATGACAACAGTACCTCGCTGGATCCTCTGCACAAACAAAGAGTGATCGGCCGTCGATCACACAAACCCATGTTGCTCAATCAAGTACGAGAGCTTCTTGAACCATGCTTTTGGACTCTTCTTAAGGCCATAGATAGCCGTGTGTAGCCTGCAAACCTTCTGACACTCCCCCTCAACAGCAAACCCAGGTGGATACTGCATGTAGACCTCCTCATGTAGATCACCATAGAGGAAGGCATTCTTCACATTAAGTTGGTAAAGGAGCCAATCTTGTGTCACAGCAACAAAAATTAGAATACGCAGAGTAGAATGTCTAGCAACTGGAGAGAAAGTATCATGATAGTCCGCCCCATATGTCTGGATGAACCCACGTGCCACAAGTCTCGCCTTATAGCGATCCACATTGCCATCTGCACGGTGCTTCACAATGAACAACCATTGCATCTCACAACAGATGCGTCAACTGGAGCATAAACAAGACTCCACGTGCCATATGACTGTAGCGCAACCATCTCCTCCTTCATGGCTAACCTCCACTGACTATCCTTAATAGCCTCCTAATACATCCATGGTGTCTCCACGACAGATAGTGCAAAGGTAAACCTCCTGAAGTCCTCCGACAACCTGCTCAAGGAAACCCGTGTTGCAAGAGGATAAGTAGCACACTTTCGTTTCGGCTTGCGCAGAGCAATCGATACATCAAGATCATCTGCGAAGTCTGTGACCTGTGCGTTCCCCTCTTGCGAGGGCACCTGCTCATCCTGTATGGAATCCTACTGCACAGACAACTTAGTAGTGCCATCAATAGAAATAATGTGCTCATTACATACCTGAAGTGTGCTGGATGACGGGCAAGACTTGTAAGCAAGGGGAACAGAGCGAGGTCTGCGAGTAAAAACACGTGGCAAAAACTGAGTCACAGTAGAAGGTGGAGCCACAGGAGCAGGTGGTGGTGGTGGTGGTCTGACAGTAGGAGGTGGAGGCATGTAGATCTCATGGTCAGAGTCAGATGGGGCAAGTCTATCACTTTTAGGAGAAAAATACATGACCGTCTCAAAGTAAGTGACGTCAGCACTAACAAAGTACTTACGCCTGAGCGGATCAAAGCAGCGATACCTTTTCTGGGTACGAGAGTAGCCAACAAAAACACACTTGACAGCTTTGTAAGAGATCTTGCCACGACCAGGAGAGACATCATGAACAAATGCAACAGAACCAAACACACGAGGTGTAAGAGAGAAAAGATCTTTCTTAGGAAACACAATCGAGAAATGAATCTTCTCTCCCAACATAGACGATGGCATGTGGTTCACAAGATAGCATGCAGTGAGGACATCATCTCCCCAGTAAGCATGAGGAGCATGACTCTATATCAGCAAGGTTCTGATCACATCAATTAAATGACGATGTTTGCGCTCGGCAATACTGTTCTGCTGGGAAGTATAAGAGGTCTGATGAACAATGCCCAGATATCTAAGGAACTCAGAAAGCTGTAAAGTGCAAAACTCTAAAGCCTTATCAGAACGAAGATATTTGACTTTTGTAAAAAAATCCTTATCTCATTAACAAAATATTTGATCATATATCCAGCCTCAGATTTATTCTTCAATAAAAAGACCCAAGAAAGTCTAGAAAAATCATCGACGGTAACTAGATATAAACAGTATCTCTGGTGATCAGGAACACGACTCGGACCCCAAATGTCTAAATGTAGGAGCGCAAATAGCTGAGAACTGCTCTGACTATGACATGATGGAAAAGAGGAACGGTGATGATTCCCAAGATGACATGCTTCACACCGCAAAGAGGATCTCGTAGAGATCTGAGGGAGAACATGACACAACTTCTGCAGAGGAAGGTGTCCAAAATGATGGTGCCACAGATATGAAGAGATTGGTCCAGTAGGTATAGTAGAAACACCAACATGAGAAGGTTGGACCAGTCTGTAAAGCCCCTGTTGCTCACGGCCACATCCAATCACTCTGCCTGTGAGTATGTCCTAAAACACAAGAGACGAAGGGTCAAAAATGGCACGAGAATGCATATCCTAAGTAATCTGACTAATGGAAAGTGAATTCATCTAAAAGTCAAGAGCATATAAAACATTCTGAAGGTACATGGACGGCATCAAAAGCACCTACCCTGTCCTATAACGGGTAAGTGGTCGCCATTAGCAATGACAACCCATGTGTCAGGTGGTATGGTCCTATCTCAGTTGCGCTCTGTCCCCACACAAGTGGTGTGAAGCACCAGAGTCCATAATCCACTTTGTCATGCATGCACCAGCACTACCGGTAAATGCATAGGCGATACCTATGATCTAGGAATCTGGGGACACCCCCCCACTCGGTGCTTCTTCAGATTTGAGAGAGCATGGCTGCTTAAAGTTGGGTTCAAAGAACGGGTTACATGCCACTGGTCCTCCACAATTGTCTCTAGCTCCTCAGCATCTAAACTGGGACAATTATCCTTGAGAATGAGACTTTGCTTTTTCAAGAAGGTGGTCTGTGAAGCCAAGTGTGTGGTTCGTGTGGAGGCAGAACTTGAGGTGAGTCGCTTAGACAACTAGGAGGACACCGGAGATCTGATTGAAGAGGAGCTCATCACTAGGGCATCATCTTAAAGAGTGATAGCGATAGAAGATAAGAAACAGGCAGTGGAGTAGAAACAGTGTTCACGGGACTCTTGGCTCAAAGATGGGGACGCAAACACAACCTTCTTTCACTGTATAGCCAGTGGAAGACGTCACCAAAATATTATTCATTCTGTCCAGATAGATGGTAGAAGAGTAGAGGGACATAGGGAGATGGGGCACGCCATAGCCACTCAGTTTTTTTATTTCTCTAGAAGAGCTGTGTTTCGGACTTGGAGGTGGACCGGCCAAGGTGCTTCAGTCTTATCTGAACAACATGCTAAACACTTGTGCAGGAGTTTATAGTGGAAGAGGTGAAGGTGGCAGTTTGGAACCTGAATGTTGATGGTGCGCTGGGTCCAGATGGTTTCCCAGTCTCTTTCTTTCAGGAGTTCTGGTCGGTTATTGGAATTGACGTTGTTGAGATGGTGAAGGAATTTGCAAGAGGAAATGCAGGGTTTGGGAAGCTAAATAAGGCACTCATTTTTTTTTGCTACCTAAGAAGAAGAGCTCTGAGAGAATCGAAGAACTTTGCCCAATTGCGATCTCCAATGCGATTTACTTGATTGTGGCCAAGGTCCTGACAACAGACTGAACACGGTCCTGGATCACATTATTTCTCAGCTACAGTCGGCTTTCATTCCTAGAAAACATATAGCCGATAGTTTGGTCATGGCTACGAAGATTATTGCAGAATGGAAAAGAGAAAAAACAAGGGGTGTGCTTTGGAAAGTGGATTTCTCAAAAGCTTATGATATGGTTGATTGGTGTTTCCTGTGGATGGCTTTGTCATGTAGAGGTTGTCCAGAGTTATCGATTTCTTGGATGAAGCGGTGGGTCACCATTGCATCTTATTATGTGCTAATCAATGTTCGGCCAAAAGGAGGTCTTTTCCAGCCACAACATGGAGTCAAACAGGGATGTTCTCTTGCACCTATGCTTTTTGTTATTGTAGTTGATTTCTTACCATGTATGGTGGAACAGGTGTTGGCAATTGACCTGACATCTGGATACAACTCTAATTGTATCTCTATTCCTCTTTTACAATATGCAGACGACACAATCTTCTTTATTGAAGGAGGCAAGGACAAGGCTAAAGGCATGGCGACTGCAGTGGAAATATTTGGTTAGATGTCAGGACTGATTTTAAATCATGGTAAATCCAAGGCTATTCCCTTTGGGATGTCCAGTGAGGAGGCCTAGGAGTGGTGCGATGAACTAGGCATGGCTAGTAGCTCTCTTCTATTACGCTACTTAGGTCTCCCCCTTACATTTGGTAGGCTGAGGTTGTTTGACCGGTTTCCAGTTATAGAGAAGACGGAGAGATGGCTATCTAGTTGGAAGACGGTGATTCTTTCCCATGGTGCTCGATTAGTCTTGATACAGGCTGTTCTTTCTGCTATCCCTATTTTTTATGGCATCTAGACTTCTCCCGGTTGGTATTAGATGACGAATGGAACAGATTTTGCGCATATTTCTCTGAGGGAAGAATGGTTAGGAGGGATTGGGTCTTCATCTAGTACATTGGGAGACTGTAACTCTTCCCAAGGATGTTGGGGGTCTTGGGATCTCTCATCTTGAATCTATGAACGAGGCTCTTCTTCTCGAATGGGTGAGCAGAATTTGGGGTAGAAATGAAGATCTATGTTGTCGCCGTATTTAGAATATTTATGATGTTGGGACTTATGACAAAATATATCAGCACTATCTTCCGCAACCATCGTCTTTTTGGATGGGAATTAGCTCTGATAAAATCTCTTTTGCATTTCGGGCTGACAACTGGTCAGGTAATGGTCCTATCTCCTTCAAATTCTCATGCCTTTTTGCTATGGCTGCAGACCGTAATGCGAGGGTCTTGGATTGTTGGATGGATGGAAATTGAATGCCCTCCTTCTTAACAGATAAGCGGCTTGAGGAATACCTTTTACTCCTCGAATCTCTCAGGCCTTTGGAGTGCCCGTCTTTGGGACGTGACCACTGCGCTTGGAAGGACAACACTTTCTCGGTAAAGCGGGCCTACGTATCTATTTCAAGGCCTCTTCCATCTAGGACAGACGACATGGTACGTGATTGCAACTTTATTTGGGATCTCGAACTTCCAAACAAAATCGGTTTTTTTGTAGTTGATGCGCAGAAGACGTATTATGACAAGGGATCGTTGTGAAAGAATCTTGTCTAATATATCCAACAAATATCCCCTTTACGATACACACATAGAAATGGTGGAGCATTTTTTTCATTGCACGAATATGTCTGTAGTTTGGACAGACATTGAGGAAAACTGGCTTATTCTGCAAAGCTTGGAGTTGTTTTGGGACTCCCTTTTTAAGGCAAGACAATGCCACTAAAGATGAACTTTTGAGGATTTTTGCTACGCTTTGGGCAATCTGGACGACTCGCAATGGGTCTATCTTTTCTTCTTAGTGTTTTTATTGTGAAAATGTTGTTTTTCATGCCAGGTTTCTTTTAGATTCCTGGAATCTATAAGTTTTCTTGTAACCTCTCTTTATGTTTTAATAAATTTAGGGCGGACACCTTAGCGTGTTCCCCCTCTTTGGACTAAAAAAAACAAAGAATGTATCTTTTTTGCAACACCACAAGTTTAAAAAATGCTTTCCTAAAGTAAAATACTAGTAGAAAAGTTATTATTATTGCTGTTGAATTGGTTTTATTATCATGGGTTAATGAGTTACATGTGAGGATTCGTTTACCTCAATATGCTATATATAATATAGCGCATCCCCTTCCTCTCCTTAAGCAAGCAAAGACCACACTAGACGTTGAAGTAACGTTGGGACATCCTCTCCTGTGGCTTTTTCCTTTCATCGACAAACATTTTCCATTTAAACTCATGTGAATGTTGTTGTGTAGTTGTGATTGTTTGTTGCATGACATCGGCTCCAATCTATCAAGGATTAGGTACATTGTGGAAGCTTTCTTTGTATATTATACACATTAAGAGAATCTACAAATTGGTTGGGTGTGGTATATAACTTCCAAAAGCACAAAACAATCGCAGTACAAATTTTACAAGGTTTGCCATGTACTGGACTACTCCTTAAGGGCAGCAATGGGTCTCTCTAGAATACAAAAGATGAAGCAATAGTACAAAGGATGAAGAATAAACCTATACGATGCTTTTTGATAACACCAGCTCACAGATGGATCTCCTAAATAGGTAGATCCACACAAAACCGAATACAAAAAGGACCCAAAAATTAGATATTATTTCAGGGGATGGTGTATCCCTCTTACAGACAGATCCCATGTACAGATGGATCTCACATACAAACCCATCAGCGAGATCCTTATTTTAAGATGGCGAGCTACGCCTACTAATGATTCGGGGGAGATCACACAATGGGCTCTTCATTTTATTAGGTTGAACAAATGGGATAATATTGGAGGCATCTCCACACTTGGAATCCTCAATATCATGCGAAGATTTGCATTAGAAAGATCTAGGAGGTTCAAATTCACATGCATGAGCTAGCAACCATTCCCAATCATAATCAATCATTAGATCATTCAATTCTTAATACTCCGATCATATTTCTCTTTCCTAGGAGATGATGGTTAGAACGTCGATATGGTGTTAGGAAACGTCACCTATAATGGTTAAATCATTATTAGATAACACAACGTTGCTCCTAGATATGGATGCAAAGAGATAACGCCACCTCTTCAATATATTGTGTACATTAAATATTCTTTATCAAGTATAGTTTCTACTCTAAAAACTTAATTGTAACTTCAAGCTATTTGTTGAAGCCAGGGCTAACCCTTAACGAGTTCGAACCAAGTACAAGGAAATGGAAGCTCTTGCTAAGAACCCCACATGGGATGTTGTTGATATCCCTAATAAAGCCTAGATTTTTGGCTCTAAATGGGCATGCACTATAATATATAAACTAGGTAAACAAGGTAAGAGGTACAAGGCGAGGCTTGTCACGAAATGATTTGACCAGAAATATAGTATTGAATACTTGGAGATCTTTGCCCTTTTCATATAGACAAACAATGTATGTGTTGTTCTTTCTTTGCTTGTACTTAAGAATTGGAAGCTTTACCAATAAAAATGGCGAAGCCTTCTCCCACTATAAGTAGGGTTGACTACATGGATTCTTGCCCAAATCCATGTTGAAAGATCTGACTATTTTTACGTTAGTTGTCGACTACCTAATGCAACCCCCACAAGGGGGATCTGAACCATGGTCTTTTGGGTGGTAGGCACACTGCACTACCACCAGACCATTTAAGTGGGTACAGAAGCTTTACAATGGATGTTATAATTACCTTTTTGAACAGTGACTTCCAAGAGAAATTCTACATGCATATACCTCATGGATATGAAAAGACCAGATAATATTGCAATTTGAAGTAGGTATTCTATGGGTTGAAAATACCATATAACACTTAGTTCTTGAGATAATAGAAATGTATATCGTCAAGGAACTGGAGATCATACCTTATTTGTTACGAGATGAAGTGATAAGTTTTCTAATACTGGTCTATATTGATGATATGATTAGCACCAACATGATAAGGATGAGATTGTTCGACTAAAAGGGAAGGTTATTGAAATTTTAACTAAAAGGACTTTGGAAATGTGAAATATTTTATCGACCATGAAATCGCAATGTTGAGATAAGGACAAATTTTGTGCTAGAAAAAATCATCTGATTTTCTAAAAAAAAGATTGGAAGTTTTAGATGCTAACGTGTTTCTACTTTGCAACAAGCTGAAGCAATGTTAATAAATTCCGAAGGACAACCGTAACGATATCAAGTATCGAAGCCAAATAAGTGAATATTTTGTGGCTAATACCAAAGACATGTAAGGAAGTTTATTTATCTTACCTCGACTAGATATGTTGTCAAAGTGGCAAGTCAGTTTATGCATGTTTGCATAAAAATGTATATGGAGGTTGTGAGCACGGTCTATGTTACATACAGATTCCGAGAAGCAACTCATCTTCACCAAGGATGTAAAGCTCAAGATGGAAGACTATGTTGATGTAGATTGGATAGGATGTGCAAATACTAGCAGATGCAAAACTAGATATGACATATATCTTGGCAACAAACATATGATTTAGAGGAGCAAAAGACATGATAGGTGCAAGGTCTATTTCATAGCTTGAAATTATTTTGATTGATAATAACAATAATGTTGGAAATTTTTATTAAATAGCATTACTATGCACAATAGAGAAAAGGATGCCAAGATCGATCCACTTCATCAGGGAGAGGACTAACTTGGAGGATTTTGTGCTACCTTACATAAAAACCAAAGCATAAGTTAATGGTGTACTCACCAAGGATCTTCCCACGACTAATTTTGGAGAAGAATGTGGTCAAGTTATGGAATTTTAATCTTGTCCAACTTGATGCAAATTGTTGAGATGTTCTTAACACTACGTGTTAATAGATCATGGAAAAGTATTTACTTAACTCCATGTACCTATAAATGTTAGTCATCCCCACTTTCCTTCTATAAGAAAGTGAAGATAATCTTAGGAGTGTTTCAAATTTTGCAAAATTTTGGGAAAATTTCGTCGAAATTTCAAATTCGACACTCCATCGAAACCAAAATCGAAATCTCAATATGGACCCTTCCTTCACAGATCTAGGCCGAAATTGGCGAAATTTCATCGAAATTTCGAAATTGATTCGTTTTTTTGCCATCTCAAAACGAAATCGAAATCAAGATTTAAAATCTTGAATCTTAGACACTGGTGAATGCTAGGGCATCCCCTTCAAAGGTTTTCCCTTCCATTAAGAAGGGTATTCTAGGTAAATCCTTATATTCATATGCTATGTAATTGCGATTGTTTTGCACAATCTTCTACTATTTGACCACTTAGATATTCAAACCATAATCTTTTTCTTTAAAGATCCATAGGATTTAGTAGGGTTAAGGGATGACATCATTAGAAAAATGTGATAAACATTAGCATAGTTTGACAGACTCACTTTTTTGAGATCACCTCTCTTGGTTTCCGTAGGACTGCATATAACTACTCAATGGTCATTAGATGAAGTCCCTCACATAGGATGATACTTGCAGTATATGTTGATGATATGGCTATCTGGCGATGACTGGGCATGTATTTTTAGAGATGATCCTATGGCTCAGACTCATCACACCATATATACATCTCATGCTATGGCTGCTACTATATATGCTGGACCCGCAACTATTATGGCTAATGTTGCGTCGGTTTCATCTCGTGAGTGGATTATTGATTCCAAGGCTTTAAATCATTTGTCTGATGATGGTAGCACTCTTTTCTCCTCTCAGCCATCTACTTCTATGAAATCGGTTAGACTAGCCAATGGCATGCTCTCTCACACTAATTCCATTGACAAAATGTATCAGTTAAACTCTTTAGTGTATATTGTGCTCCAAATTTTCATCTAAGTTTGTTATCTACTTATAAATTATGTGTAGAGCTAAACTGCAAGGATATTTTTATCAGCAACACTGCTACATCCATGATGTTTAGAATTCCATTTTCGGTGGTGGTTACGTGAAGGAAGGCCTCTATTATCTTAAAGCCTCGAACAACTCCATATTTTTGTTGTATCTGATTCGATTGATACATATCTCCAACATGTATGCCTTGTACATCATTGTGCTAGTGCTCTCTCTCTGTTCTTCCTTGAAATCATCCCTTTGAAACCATTTAAATGTGAGCCTTATTTGTTTGGGAAACATCACAAGGCATCCTTTCCTCGACGAACTGAGCCATGAATGTCATCTATGTTTGATCGTGTTCACTATGATGTTTGGGGTCCCTGCCTAAAACATACTAATGTACGACATGGTTAATTTCTTATTTTCATTGATGACTATAATCAAACTTCATGGATCTAACTTGTAAAGGAATTAAAGATCAATTGTGTTGTCAATAACTTCTTTGCAGAGATCATGATGTTTTCTGCTTTTATTACGATATTTTGATCTAATAATGCCTCTTGAGTTTAAGAGGAAATAATTTGTCAGTTACTTTAGTTCTGGGGAATTAGAGATCATGTCCGAACACTTCACAATAGAATGGTTTTTTTCTGAACGAATTAGGAAAAGGAAACTTCATCACCTTCTTAACATAGCTCGTACTCTCCTTACGCGTATGAAGGTCGGCAAAACCTTCTGATGTTGTTCTTACTGAAACTTATTTCATTAACTGGGTTCCCTTATCTAGATTGGGAGGTGCTACTCCATTCTCACGATTTTGTCCAATGATAAGCATTTTCCACTATCCCTGCATATTTTTGGTTGCACTAGTTTTCTTAATATTTTTCACACAAAAAATAAGCTCATGCTATTATATGTATTTTCTTGGGGTATTCTAGAATGTGAAAGGGATACAAGTATTGTGATCCAGATAGCCATCATTATTTTATCTCTACAGATGTTACATTTTCTGAGAAGATGGGTTTCTTTACCCAGAGTATTGGGGAGATTCCTCTTGGAGTTCCATCGTCCATTCCAAATAACAAAAGGAGGGACAAACAAGTACCTGAGATTGTCCATTTACCTACTCTGCCTAATTTGCAAGTTGATGGCCACGAAATAAATGATCCATGACCTAATGCAACGATGGATCCTATCCATCTATTAAACTACCCATTGCTCTGACGAAGTCCAAAAGGCAATGTTCTCTGCATCCTACGTCAAATTTTACTTTTACTGATGAATTACTAACTGTGACAAGATGTTTACGCTGCTCTTATGGTGATGCCTCTTTCATGTGATTATCATACAACTCTCCATGATCTAGGGCGGAAACATGCCATGGATGAGGAGGTCGATGCTCTTGTTTCAAGCGGAACTTGGGATCTTGTGCCATGTCCGACATGCTTTTAATAATATTATAGTTGCTCGCGGATTTAGGATAAAAACGAAGCTTCTACATGTAGCGGATGTGAAAAGTATACGAATAATAACAATGAAACAAAATGTGGATGTAAAAAGCACAAGAATCCCATGATCGAATTAAATGGAAGATGATACAAACGGATGTAAACATGGTTCAAAATGGATCGACAAAGAGTTCCTGAAGGAACCCCATTTGAGATACACCCACCTACTAGGGGTTTAGCATGTTGCTCTAAGGGTCTGACGTTCCACTATCATCGACATTACATTTCATTGTAGTCATTCTATACTGTCACTTCGGAATGAAATCAAGACCTCTCACAACTCACAAAAAAAAGGAAAACTTAGAGAGGTGGCTCGCATCTTGCCCAAGCGCCACACGTGAGTAGGTGCATCTATTTCCAACAATCTGTCCTCAGTTTTCTAACACCGGTCTGACTGCGAAACATCATATATAACCCTTAGATTTCCTTGTTCAATGATGTGGAATACTGAATCCCACAGAAAGCAGTTCTAGAATTGCAACATTGGATTCCACTGTACTCATAATCTGAATCCTCTAACTGATTGGAGCCCCCCTAAATTCAATAGTAGAATCAGCGCGGACCCCAGGTTGTACCAATTCATATCTAAAGTCATTTAGGAAAGATATTCAAAAAGGAAAAAGAGACGATGGACAATATGGCGTGTATATCTTTCCTTGCACGGTTTATATGCAATACCATCTGGATCCACCAGCAGGAGGGAACACATGACTTCTATTATTGTGCCCACAGCCAAGATCATGTAAATTACTGCATACAAAATATTTACACTCCTTTTTTCATATTCCCCCTTCTAAGTCTAGCACGATTTCCACTTTCAAAAGAAAACAATGTCAAATGTCTTTTAACCCAGATTTATAAATAACAAATCAACAGTGACTAAAAGCACAACCATATAGAATAGATCCATTACAGTTAAACAAATGGAAATGTAAAGTGAGGGTGGCAATCCGTTTACAATACGCAAAGCCAACAGCCTCTGGTCGGTGACCACACACCACCAAATATATTATTTGCTCTCACATGTAAGCTTAATCTTCTAAGAGTCAAAACAACAAACAAGTGGCGTGCATCCTGGGATTTCTTATTCTACTCTGCTGTAAAAACTGGGAAGTGAAATTAACACGCATCAACATCTACACAAAAGGTGAGGGGGATAGGGTACTGACCAATTAGAGGTTAGCAGCAAAGCCTCATAAAATTGAGGACGTCATTCCTCATTAGTGCATTGGGTGTGATAATTGGTGTAGCTTTTTTACTCCCAGCATTACCAGCACCACTACCATCAAAGGTTCCACTTCTGAAAGGAAAAAAATACTGCTACTGACAGTCACCCACACCGTGCTTTTCTTACTGAATCTCCCAATTCCTGGAGTCCACATCCTCATGAGTGCATCTGAACCGCAACAGAACCCTTGTCAAAGGGTTGTACGCTCCAAACCGACATGTGGGTACCCTCAAGAACTAGCCTTTTCTCATCTTTTTTTGGGTGCAGCGTTCATAAACGAAATAATACATATAAAAAGCATAGAAAACGGAGAATCTCAGTGGATGGTAATTTTTTTTACCTGGGCATTATCTGGATTGGGCAAAAAAGATTTCACCTTTGTACTATACATATCTGGTCCAGTGCTCTGTGCATGGATGTGTGGGTGGCAATGGTACTACTCATCCAGACGTGCACAACCCATTGATGGATGCCAGTGGACCCCAAGGAGGATGATGATGAAATAGAAAGTGTGGGCGCCGAAAAATGGGACCTTTCACATCCACTGTGCAACTATGGTTGGCTGGTGTTTTACCACCACCACCCCTTGGCATTAGCAAGATCCATCACCACCCGCAAGCACAGGCCTTAGCATTCTTTGGTGGTGCCCATTAAGGTGTCGACGTTGCCAAGTGTCAAAACACCATCTTCCCCTTCCACGGGCGAAAAAAGGCCAGACTTTTCTTTTCATTTCTCGCAATGTGGGACTTCGCAGAAAAAGAGCAGTAGTTCTCGATTCAGAAGCAAGAGATCTTCGTGGGCGAGATATGCGGCTTAAGGTTGAAGCTTCTAGATTTGGTCCAAAGGTGCCTTTGCTTGGTAGCTCTTTCGAAGGAATGGAAAAGTTCTTTTATACGAGAGGGTCAATGGCGTTGGTTTGAGGTAGCGTCTAAGGAGTAGGTTATCTTAGGAGTCCAATATAAGCTCTATCTCTGATTGTTTTTAATTCAAGTGCAGTTCCCAGGAATCTAAATTGTTCTTTGTGAATGATAATGTAAAAATAAAATATCGAGTCTTATTTGGATTTGTTGGAAAGAAGAATGCAGAAGTATCTTCTCAAATAATTATATGTTGATTCAAGATATTATTTTAGAAATTCAAGCAAATTGTGTTCAACTGGTTTCTTCCTTGCATTGCTATTTCATGCAAAGTTCGAAACATGCAGCCCGGGTTCTATAACACAGGCATCGAAGCTTGCGCTTGGTTAGGGTTAGGGGAGAAGGTGTTGGCTAATGTGGTTCAATCATATTTTGTAGCACTAGTCGGTCTCCTCTCCTCAAAGGGTTGGGCACGGTTGGGTTGGGCTGGGTGAATAGTAATCTATGAGGAGGAAGTACCCTTGTGAATAGTAATCAGGGTTGGGCAAACCCTGCCCAACCCTACAACCAAACATGCCCTTAGGGTTATTTTCCGTGGTGGTTGTTTATCTTCAGCATATCATCATCAACCCATTGAACTTTTAACTTGATTTTTTTGTGGCTTGGCTCTGTTGATTTGACTCTCATTTAGAGAGTTCTTTTGTAGCAAACTCGTTTAATGATCTATCTACCTCTGCATGGCCTGCACAAAAAAATAGGCAACATATGTTAAAAATTGGGGTGTCCATGAGACGGGTATCCGACCCATTTGATTGTGACCTGCCTCGACCTGTTGTTATTGAGTCATGGGTCTACCCGTCCCATTCAAACGGGTATTCGATCATAACAAGTCCAGTTAATATCAACGGGTAATGGGTACCCGTGGAAGTATTACCTTTATTAAGAGGAATTACATATGTATTTGATAAATACTAATCAAAGGAAAAAACAAAACATCACATGCACATCGATGGCTACGATTTCTACATGTTGGCGATTGGGATTAGAAACTACAAGTTCAACCTGGTTGATCCACCAAGGAAGAATACGGTGGCGGTGTCGGCGACTATCAAATTCTTGGTGGACAATCCCAAGGCTTGGGTGATGATGCACTCACCTTGTCATGCATCTAACATGGGGGCCGAACATGGTTTTCCTTTTCCTCATCGAGAACGAGGGAGAGCTTGGAGCCGCCGCCTATGGAATCTGCCCAAGTGTTTGTGATTTTAGGATAATAATACTCATCACTTATTTTTTACTTGCATATCATTCTATATATGATGTCATTTCCATACATACCTTGGTTATATGTTGGGTTTGAAGCATATGAATAGTATCCATAAAGGAAATACTGTCAACATTTTGCCGAATCCGGCATCAAGTCAACGATGCGCACTGAAAAAGGTACAAGGCAAAATACGTCATTTTGGTGGCATTTCGCTATATCGACGAAATTGATATTTTGACGATATTGAAATTTGACAAAAAAATATTGAGTTATTATTTTGTTTGGAAATTGATTTATACCATTCAAATGGATACATGTATGGATGTGTCGTTTGAGAGCTATAAAGTGCATGTAAATTTAATCAAGTTATATTATATTAATTTCTATTATTTTCGTATCATGAATTGTATCCATATTCATATCCGTATCTTTTTTAACGATTCGGTAATATATTTTTCATATTTACTAGTATTTTTATATGCATCCAAATTTATATTTTGAAAGAGATACGGATAATGTTTATATATCGGTATTTGTACCTAACCAATTGTTTTGTTTAAAATAAATTGAGTAGTTCAAGCTTCTAACTGGGTACTCGTTAATTCAAATAGATTTTTTGGATGGGTTACGGGTCATGATATAGCGGGTATCCGACCCATCAGTTTAAAATGGATACCTGTGAGTTTAGAGTCAAAATGAATGGATCGAGCCGGTTAACCGCTAACTCAAAAAAATTTGAACACCCCTAGTTAAAAATGGATAAAGACATGGTAAATCGGCACTAACTAGATAGTGGTTTGTGGTAGTAGTGGTTCTATACCTTCAATCATCATTGTTAATTAAAATCTTATGTCCGAGATATGCAAACTCATCATATGTTAGGGTTGTTTTCCCTGAGTAAAAAAGAGAGATAGATATATTAGTTATTAAATATAAGGTGTTGTGATGAGAAACCCCCGAAGGGTTCGGAGGCAATGCCATCGATCATTATAGGAGAGAATAAGGAAAAAGGACAAATAATCACATCGATAGGGAGTTTTCATGTTTCACTATCATATTGTTTGCCCTATGGGATTGATTCTTAATGAACTATATATTGCCCATGACTGCTCCTTTCGTAATCTTTCCTTATAAAGTCGAGGACTCCATATTTAGCAAAATAGATTTGAATAGACAAGCCCTTTTATTGAAGGCAGCATGCCTTCTTGTATAGCTTCTATATGTTTTTCTATACTAGGATAATCTTTACTCCACATCTTTGGAATCTAGTGTGGTGGTGTCTTGATTACAAGGTCTTCGAAGATATTGGTGAGAAAGATCATAGTAACTCGCAATGTGGTAGACAAAGATCTTATCATCTTTGAATAACTTCTAATAATAGATTTACAGTGATGTCTTCATCTTCAGATTCTCCATCATCTGATAATGTCTTCATCTTCAGATTCACCATCATCTGATAGATTATGAACAATCTATAGATTACCAATGGTTGATCAATAGTGAACATCTAATCTGTACTAGTAATTACTCGGTTTATTTGGTTTTTGTGAGTGTCAATATGTTAGGATCTTGACTCCCAAATAATTAATTGGTGAAATTGATTGTTGAGCAATAAGCCAAATCACTGATTAGCATATAACCTGCAAGCAACCGGTCGATTAGCCATGGTTACTTAGTTGTAGGCGATTGGTCAATAATACTGTAGCTTAATTATGAGAAAATGATCGGTTGTTAGTGGTTACTTGGCTATGAGCAACTAGTTGATTACCAATAATTGCTTAGTTGCCCTTATCACCGTACTTTTGGATAGCAAACTTGAATTTTTAATGCGATACCGTAGATCCATTCAAACGTGGACCTGTTTTTTTTGCTTTAATATCTTTTAACTTTTTATTAATACTCTTTTTCATTTCGCTTGACATGGGTATCCATATCATGTTGACACGCTCCTGATCAGTCTACTACTCAGACACAATTAGCAATCGCTGAGGTGACTGGTCGCAAGAGTGGATCAGACAACAATTAACCCACGGATATTGATAAAGCAAGCAATAGTGTGTGGAGGTAAAATTTATTATAACTCTACAAAGTTTCTATATAGGTGCAAGTATGTGGAGTGTCGAACTCATGGAGCAAATATAATAGATTGGGAAATGAAACTAAAATTTTTCTCCTCTTGTCTTTTTATTTTATTTTCATCGGTTTTTTTATTATATTTATTTTTTAGGGATTTTTAATTTATTTCTTAGTTTTTAGTTTATACTTTTTATTTTCTTTTTATATTTTTCTGATTTTTAGTTTGTTTTTCTTTTCCATATAAATATTAAGTATATATAAGTCTATATATATTTCGATATGTATAATAAATAGTATATAAGATATAAATATAATATATATATATAATTAGGAAAATACAACTAAGTGCAATCCTTTTTATTTTTTAAAGGATTTAAAATGTATATAGGATATTTATAATAATTAATAATAATATTAATAAGTATATAAGTATATATAGATATATATATAGTCAATATAGCTTTTATATTTATAAATAGAGCTATAAATACTTAAAAATTAAAAAATAAAATGTTTTTCATCTTTTTTGTATTTTCCTTTATTTTTGGAATTTTTCTTGTAATTTTTGCTAATTTTTAGGTATTTTTAAGTTCAAAATACTCCAAAACAGGGAGTCAATAATAGGACGAGTTATTTTGAGTTTAAAAATATAAAATAAGTTCAAAAATACTCAAAACTACTTTTAATATGCAATATATAATATAAGTAGATGTACACGAGAAAACTAATTTTTGGGAGTTTTATATAAATTTTTCTATTTTTTTAGGTTAGGGTTTCTAAATTTTTAAGGTTTTTCTTTTGTATTTTTCTGTGATTTTTGCTCTATAGCTATATTATATAGAAATATATAATATCTAATATTTTAAAAATTTTAGATAAGTTTTTCTAATTTTTTGTATTTTTATTTAGACAAGGATTAAATAGCTCCTTATTTAATTTTAATAGATGGAAAATGCAAGTAAAATGCTAATAAAAAATCACGGCATGAACAAGCAATGTTGGAAGCATTTACTATTATTTTCCTAAATTTTTACATGCACAGGAGTTGTTTTATCGAAAAGAAATAGCACAAATTAATTTACAATGCCTAGCAGGGGTATAATTGTAATGAAAATAAATTACATGGGTTGTAGTGCAATTTAACTCAAACTTCTGAACTTAAATTACATTTTTTATACTAAATCAAAATAAAAAGACCTAGAGGGGTATTGCTACAAAATGGCCAACTCACGTGGGGCCACATGAGCTAACCTGACATTGGACCTAAATTAAATATTAAATAAAGGTAGGGGCCTAGTTGTAAATTTTACCCAAAAGTTTCCACTATAAATTATATTTGCAGGATAAAGAAAATAAAAAATGGAGGGGGTTCAATGCAATTACCCCCAAAAACATGTACGTTGATCAACGGTTCTTGATCTCTCTCTTGCTACACGTCGCTCGTTGAACGTATGATGTCGGTTCGTGGATGAATGGTGCGGATTATATCTGATGGCGGATCTGATGGTCACTAGTGCTCTAGATCTGACGGTTTGTCCTCAAAACTAGAGAAATGTGCGGATTCAACGGTCATTGCTCTTCCCCAAGAATAGGTAAGAACAACTCTATATGTGAACTTTGATCCGCGATCTCTCCCTCCTCCGAGCTCCTCCAGGGTTGCTTTGTTGCTCCACTCGCACCTGATGATGGTTCGTATCTATCGATGCCTTCCAAGAGGTCCAAGACCTGGTGATGGGGTCATGGTGGCTCGTGAAACGCAAAGGGCATGGGTGTCTGGTTCTTGGAGCTTTTTGACCAGTGAGAGGTTCGACGAGGTGGCATAGGAAGACCTTGATAGCTTGATCCAGAGTAGGATCAAGGTGATTGGATGATGCGGCAGGCGCAGAAATGGAAGGAGAGTGAAATGGAGGTGGAATGAGGGTTGAAACAAGACTGAACAACGGAGAACGATGGCCAGAGCTCTAGATATCCGACGAACTAAATCTAAACTTTACGCTAAAGTGACGGATTAAAGCACTAAATAAAAGCTAAAGATAAAATCTACAACTAAAATCTACCTAAAAACAAGTAAAAGAAGCTCATCTCGCACATGCGAAGATGGAGCAGGAACCTCGTCGACGGAGCTTCGGCGAGATGTGAATCTTTTCAAAAACCACCACTTCACGCTCTGCAAATTCACAAGGAGTTCGTTGTCACCGAGTTCAACTTGCTTTCGACGGAATTTGAGGGTTCAAGAAGGCCAAGAAGGATCAAAAAGTAAAAATGGGAGAAGGGGCATTACTTATAAACATGATGAATAGCCTCTCAAAACATAGGGTTTTCACGTGAAACGAAACATAATTGACCAAGCAAACAATAGGGTGTGACAGAGGAATGCTTGATAGAGAAATTTCGTGAAGGCAGAAAGCCTCCTCGAGCTGTGTATCATGGAGGAAAAATCAGCAAAGAGGAAGTTCTAGAGCTTGGCGGTCACAGACCTAAGGGTGCAAGGACAGTTGACCTCGAGTCAACATACCTTGGGTATCCATTGGTCCATGTGAGCGGACTACATGACAAAACATGGAATTAATCCCTTATTAAATAGAATAAATTAATAAATGATTTTATTGTTTTTTATCAAACATGAAAATTATTTATTATTTTATATAGTATTTTATTATGATTTTTATTTATTTATTCAATTTAGTTTATTAGAATTCATTTTTTTCACTTATAATTATAGGTATATTTACCTATATATGAGGTGTTTTATTTTTATTTGTATTTTATCATTTTATATGCATAATTTTTATATTTATAAAATATTTAAATACACATTTACATATTTTTATTTTATTTTTCTAAAGTTTTTTAATTACTTAAATAAATATGTGTATGTAATATATAGGTACATTATAGGTATTCTTTACCTATGCATTAAGGTATAGTATTTATTTTATTTTATTTGTGTTGGTTTTATTTTATCTTTATTATGTACATAAATTTTAATTAATATTTACAATTTTATAAAATATAAGAAAGTGTAAAATATAAATAATAAATATATTGATTATTTTATACACGTACACTACACAATGGGGGCCCAAAAGCTAACTTTTGCATCTTAAATCCAAATTAAATGAAACAACTTCATTAAATAGATAATTTAATATTAAAAACAATAAAGGTGAGTTTTGTGAATCTTGAGTTTTTATGGAGAAGATACATGTTTACAAATTTTTCTTTGCGACTTTTTTCATTTGTATGTCTCGGGCACACTATGCATTATTTTTAAATAAAATAAATTTTGTATTTTTATGTACAAGTTTCATGTTTAAAGTTTATTGATTTTAGGTGTAGAAATAATAATATAAAATGGGTCCCAAAATACAATGTATTGATAAAAAGAATAAGGGTTTTATTTCCATTTTTTGTATAGTTTCTCTATCCTATCTCCCCCTACTTTATTTCTTGGCGACCAAGTCATCATGATGACTGGGTCTCGAGGTTTAGGGTCACTTAGTGTCTTTGACATTTCCTCCTTTTTCTTTTCTTTCTTTATTCTTTATTTTGCGCAAATTAACGATATATACATACATTTAACTAGGGATTTAAGGTCAAAATGAAAGAACAAAGGTGGTGAAGTGGAGATTCATCGCACGCCTATACTTGTTTTTGCTAATCCTAAGCAAACACTTATACTAATAAGTAAAGAAAAAGAAAATAAAGAAAAGAAAAAGAAATAGAATGGATTGATTTTAACTTTTAAACTTATCTTCATAAAATTAAATTTTGGAGCTCAGTCAGACCTTTGGATTTTTGGTTTGGTTGGAACTTATTGGGAAGCAGACTTGAAGCTTAACAGACTCTAAGAACCATAAAACTCTGCTCAAGTCTCCTCAATAGCCAGGTCAGAAGAAATCTATATCATACACAGTCCCTTATGACTATGAGTTTATCTTGTATAGTGTAAGTGATATGTAGCTCTTCTCGGTTGAAACGGTAAAAGACAATCTTCTCCAACATGGTGACCCTAATTCCCTAATCCAGTAACTCTTTCCTCGAGAAGCGGGGCATTCCCTTCTAAGTTCGAGTACAACCGGCTCAAGAAGAGGAGGTGGAGGAGAGAATGGATGGTAGCAAGTGTAGCTACCTATCCTAGGATGCTTGACTGGTGCAGTCAAGTCATCCAGTTGCAGGCTCACATGAATCTTTGACTTTGAAGCACATGCTTGCTTATTTTGCAATATATATACATACTCCGACGGGAATTGATTTTTCTTTGATTTTTGCTCATCTATTTTTTGGAGTTTTTGATTTTGTAGTTTTTTAATACTATTTATAACAACATTTACATAAGAACTTTTTTCTCTTGAGCCAGTAGACTATCCCTTCTTTGAAACATAATTACAACCCACAACATCATGTCATTAGACCTCATGGCTACTGGATCGGGTTGGGGTACAACAGCTACAGAATTGTGACTTGATATGTTTCCATTCGCTTGTGTCTCATGCCGGCAAATCCAGTCGTCTACCACTTCAATTGAGTTGAGGAAAGTGTAAGGTGCAGGAGTGCAAGTTAGGTCACTATCAATAAGAGTCATGTGTGTGTTTCGAAATATTCTACTTAGGCGGTTAAGATGACATATGAACCTAGTCTTGTGGTCTTAAATAAGTAAGTCAAGTAGACTTGAAGCACCTCAATTCCAGTTCCTACAAGGTTCCTGTGATTAAGTGGATTAAGGTCCAACCGAACTCCAATCTTCAGATTTTATTTGGACTAGTTCAATTTTCATTATCAATCCGAAAAATGCAAATGCTATGTACAATGCAAGAAAATATTTTGGTGAAACAATTTTCTAATTTTGAACTTTTATGTGTTTTTGAAAATATTTTACAAATTTTTATTGGTTTTGAGAATTTTACAAATTTTAGGGATTTTGTTGCAAAAAATTTGGACAAATAATTTACAAACATTTACAAAATTTGAAATCATTTTTCAAAGATTTTTCAAACAATATGTATATATTTTTTCAAAATACTTTTACAACCATTTTCCAAACCATTTGCAAATAAATTTTCAAGATATTTTATTCAAGCAGATGAAAGAAATTTAAACAAAATATTTTTATAAAGGTTTGAAACTATTTTGCAAAAAGTTTTCCAAACGACTTTCAAAAGATTTTTCAAAATATTTTACAATCATTTTTCAATCATTTTGCAAAACATTTTTGAAATAATTTATTAATCTATATATACAAAGAATTTTGAAGAATTTTATGCATCTTTATACCAGTTTATTCTTTACAGTTAATTAATCGTATATTCATATAGTATTTTAGCCATATTATTCAAAAATACAAAAGCACGAGTTATGGCTAAAGTGTATACAACATATATACGATCCCCTATACTTAGCTTGAGCTATGTCCTAGTATATCATAGAGAAAGAGAAGACATAACTCATACTGAGTGTAGAAAAGCTTATACTACAACAACTAAAGAATGAGAAGTCGGCCATCCCTCCTATACTTAGGATCAATTAATCATATGTATAGCAGATTGTATGCAACATGCAGGGAGGGTCGAGGGTGGGAATAAACAGATCAACAGCTCAACATGTCTCCCCCCCCCCTTTACTTAGGGTAAAATATCCCTAAGTATAGATAGGAATATTAACAATAGAGGAGATAGGCAAGGGGATCAATAAAACAATAAAAAATACGATGGTGTGGTCAGGTCCGGCATGGGAAGTCTCTTCTAAATCTGCCCTCCGGGATAAGGTGTCTCTGGTGTAAATACTACGGATCTCATCAACACATTGCCACTCACATGAAGAGTGAACTCCAAGATCTATGCTTTAGGTGTCTTCCTCCCTCAAGAGGAATTCTCGGATCTCAATGTCGTCCATGATAAAGCAGACATCTCTGATCTCCTCGGTTAGATCATAGTCCTTGTAATGCCCCGCCTCAATGGGAGCACATCTCAATGCCCATTCACAAAATTTTACCCAACAATAATTATAAACATCATGCATGATAGACCATTCATACAAAAAAGTGATAAAGAAGAAATTTCCATTCTTATAGAAAAAGTCCACAACTTAAGATAACAAGAATAACCTAACTCTTATTATTACATCACCGATGGATGAAATGGAAAGATAATAGAAGTGATAATCTCAATTAGGTATCAACCTCCGAAATGATTCCCAACTGCGCTGTCAGAAATTCTTGTCTCGGTCTCCTGCTCAAGATTTTTTGTTGGATTTCCAAGAGAGGTAACTTGTGAGTAAATGACCCAGTATGGATATAATAATAATTTATAAGTGAAATAAAATTTTGGTAGGCAATGCAAATGCAGTAACCAAACAAGTATAATAAAAAAATTCTAAAAGACTCAAGTAGGTTGCTTTTAATTATGTTCCATGCCTCAAGTAGATTTAATAAAACTTTACACCATTAATCCATTTATTTCTATTCCTTGATCTGTAGCGTTATTTATTTACTCATTAATTTCGGACTCTCCTGTTAAAGGAAAAAGTCTACACTAGGAATGAAACATGCATCGCTTCATTCAGAATGCAGACTAAGACCTGTGTGCAAGCGCGGTCCTTCAGCTAGTCTGGTAGGTAGTACTCTAGCACTCAAGACACGGGGCATTTAGCCTAAGAACCATGATTCAGTCAACCGAGTCTGCCAGGGGAGTCTTGCTCACCCCAAAACCAATAATCACAAAACATATCCATATGGTGCAATGTACACGTGCATCCATCCAACTCTCCAGAGTACCTACCACCATCCCATTCTGTGATGCCTCTCGAATGAGGTTGACTCATTGTTGGCTCAGCTGTACTACAAGGGTGTGCACCCACCTTGTAGTATTTATTTTTTGACCCCACACATGCATTATTACAACTCCGAGCCTGCAATCTATATTAACGTAAGATATCAGTTCCCGTTAATCAACTAGTTAAATTATTTTTTTTTTTGACGAGTCACTAATCGCATCAATTAACACCCATTCCTTCATCCCATACATGTCCACATTCATTATATATTACATGAATGCGTTGAGTTTCTCACTATCTCCCAATTATTATATGCAAGACTTGAGCATCCTGAAGCATGTGATACAGAGTTGAAACTACATTCTAGTTGTATACCCACACATTTGCACACATATATCCTTGTAATTTTCGTTTAGGACTTCATATCTTCGGCTTATTAATATTGCTCACGTTCACATAATTTGAAAAGATTAGCATGTTACTCCTTAAACTATACCTGCAATATTCTAAAGGTAGAAATATAACCCTATGTGAAGTTGGCGATTGAATTGAGGTATAAAGAGGTGCACATTACATAATAATATGCCACGTTGAAATTTTAATAATATTTTTGAATAACTTAGGTGCGTTTACTTGTCGAATTATGTTACCATAGAAAGACTATTATTCAGATGGAAAGCTATTTTTAACTATAACAATATTGGGAGAATCATGCATAAGATTCAATCATTAGTTTCACAATATAAGGACCATGGCAGGGAATGATATACATAGATCTATCAATCACGCGTTTGTTGTTAGTATATTAACCATCATTAAGTGTCCTATTGGAATCAATACCAATATGGAAAAAAGGACTTTATATTCAACATGTATTCAGTATAAACATTATGGAATAATTGTATATTGGAGGAACACAGTTCGACCAGATAATAGAACTCCGAATAAGATAATACTTTCCATGGTTCACCTGTCATTCCAATTTCATACAATACCCTGGTTTCATATCTATCAAGGTTACTTGGATGACCAAACTAACAGTCTTGAATGGTACCTTTAGATTTTTCCTAATCCAATATACGGTATCCCCTCTTTTCTGTAATCCACATATTCCTAGAAACTGTCAATCCTAATTATAATATCGATCTGTATAATATAATATGAAAAGGTAGATGAACATTTCTCAACATGTGAAATTAACCCCTTCTAAAATTTATATAAACGATCAGAGAGACATCCATGACACATAACGAGAACAATAAAAATACTAACCAAAAAAAGTAACAACTATGTTATTAAAATCGAGATTTGACGGGGAGAACCTACAACAAGAGGCGATCCAGGGAAGGATCGTAGTTGAAGCATCAAACCCCCAAAGTCAACAAACTCCATTATCGCAAGATACGTGAAATAAATAAGAGAATGTCAAGATTCGTTACCTATACTCAAGCCTTCGATCCGTGCAAGTAGTCAATGATCTGAAACTTGCGATGCCTTTCTCTTGCAGTGACACTTCTCTTTTTCTCCTATTAACGAAGCTTCGTAGCTTCAGGGCTCGTCAAAGGGAATATCCTCTTGCTCTTGTTTCTCTAGGAAGAAGAAAGAAAAGAAATCATCTTCGGGAAGAATAAGAATGGAAGGGAATCAAAGGGAACTTAAAGACCATTCAATGGTGAAAAATATGAAATAAGGTTGTAAATTTTGAGGTGGAATTATGCCTCAAAATATCTTCAACGTGTGCAATAAGGTTTAAACCCGTGGTCTAGCTTCCATAAATGTCACAGACCATAGTTCACTAAAACGGACATAACTTCCTCATACGAACTCGGATTTGCGCATTTTTAGTCTCGTTGGAAAGCTTGCGATGGGACACTTCTTTTGAGTATGATATTATATGTTTTAAATTCAAAGAAAGGACAAAATTTCCGCATCATAACAACCTTAAAAACAGTCTCATCTCCAATACTTAAGATGTAGGGGACGTAACATAACAACCTTAAAAGTTTGAGCCCGATCGATTGACCGTTAAAGACATAAGTATGATTTATAGAATACCTTAAAAAATGTGGGTAGTCCCATTGCATATATGCCTCGGGATCCCAAGTGGCCTCCTCAGAGTTATGTCGCTGCCAAAGAACCTTCACCAATAGTACCTTCTTATGCCTCAACTTCTTCACTGAGTGATATACGATCTGTGCTGGTTTCTCATGATAGCTTAGGTCTGTATCCACAAGAAGATCATCATAGCTGATCACATGCGATGGGTCATGCACATACTTCCTTAAGTTGGAGATGTGAAAGATGTCATGCACTCCCGACAGGTGAGGGGGAAGTGCCAGTGTATAAGCAACATTGCCAATTCTGTCAAGGATCTCAAAAGGTCCAACAAACCATGGGGCTAACTTCCCCTTTACTCTAAACCGTTGCACTCTTTTGGTTGGACATACTATCAGGAAGATAAAATCTCCAACTTCAAATCTAAGATCCGTGTGTCGTTTATCACTGTAGCTCTTCTGCCTGCTCTGTGCAGTAAGCAACTTTTCTTGGGCTGTCTTAATGGCCTTAGCAGTTTCCTCCAAGTATTCCACCTTATGTAGCTGATTATGCCCGACCTCTTGCCAACTCAAAGGTGAGTACATCATCTCCCATATAATGCCTCGAAAGGGGCCATATCTATGCTGGCATGGTAACTATTATTGTATGAGAACTCTGCTAACAATAAATAGTCATGCAAAGACCCTTTCCACTCTAGTAAACATGCTCGAAGAAGATCCTCTAACGTTTGTATAGTCCTCTCAGATTGTCCATCAGTCTGCGGATGGTAAGCTGAACTGAGGCACGATTGCACTTCCAAAGCGTTCATAAACTCCCACTAATAATTTGAAGTAAATCTCGGATCACGATCAGATATAATCTGTTTCGCTAGACCATGAAGCAGACAATCTCTGTGATAAAAATTGTTGCGAGCTATACTGGAGTGCAAGCCATGCTCAAAGGTATGAAGTGTGCTGACTTCGTCAGCCTATCAACTACTACCCATATGGCATCATGATCGCGAGAAGCTTTAGGTGGCCTTGTGACGAAGTCCATAGATATGCCTTCCCACTTCCACTCAAGAATTGGAAGGGATTGTAGAAGTCCAGGTGGCTTCATATGCTCAGCCTTAATCTGTTGGCATGTCATACACCTTGCCACAAAATCAGCCACATCTCTTCTCATCCGCTTCCACCAGAAATTTTTCTTTAAATCCTTATACATCTCGATGCCACCAGGATGTATCGATAATCGGGATCTATGTGCCTCATGCATGATCTCATTTCTTATTCCCTGGTGAGCGATCAGGTGTCGAGGATAAGTGATATCAACGGTCATTGCGACCTCAACCACCCGAGCCAGGCTCAACAAGAAAAATAAGACCACAAAATAAACAATCAAGGCATGAAATCGAATGTAGCGGTCTCCGCTATTTATTTAACCTAGTATAGCGACCAGGGTCGAATACAAGAAGCACGAGCGAAGCCTACGAAGTAGTCGAGGATCAGAAATGAAAATGCATCTTTTTGTGATTTTTAATTTGCAAAATATTATATATATATATATATAATTTCTAATGAGAAAAGAAATAAAAAGATAAAGAACATCAACCTTCAACCATTTTTATTAAGACTAAAAATGCCTAAAAATTCGAAATGAAGATATTTTTTATAGTTTTAAAATATGCAAGTGTTTTTGATGATTTTATGGTATTTTTCAGATTTTTATATGATTTTATAAAAATAAAATAGACACAAAACAGAGACACACTATTCAACCATGACACAAAGGCAAGATTAAAATGTTAAAATTGCCTAAAAGTTCTAAAGGCTATTTTTATGAAAAAGTAGATAAAAAGACCTAATTACAGAAACTAAAACCTATTTTTTTTTATTTTTCTAGAATTTTTGATGATTTTTAGGAGGTTTTTAATCTTTTGTAATTTTTAGAGGTTTTATAAAGGATAATGGAACAAAATGGTAATAAAGTGAAAATAAACTAAAACAAACAAACAAGAATTTTTATAGAATTTTTGGAGGTATTTTTATTTTTTTTTATTTTTCAAAATAGTCAAACATGTTTTTATGGTTTTTTTATTTTTAGAAAATATAAAATAAAATCAAATTGTGTCACCAGAAAGCTGTTGTGGTCGGCGGCTGAGATTGGATCTGGTGGATGAAGTCCAATCCGACGGTGCTGAAAGCGTCTGGAAGAACACCGAGGTAGACTTCACCAGAGCCTAGGATGGCATCCTTGGCTCCGATGATCGATCAGGAAACTCAGGATCAATCGTGGAGGTCCTCCGCGTCGAGTGGACGGGTCCGATGGGAGAGCTAATGGTCGGATGTGCGTGATGGTGCACGTGGACCTGGAGCTCTCCGGCAAACCCTCTGGTGAATGGAACTGTGACTCCCAACACGTGCGAACACCTGCAAAGGAAGGCTTGACTCTGGACGAAGCTCCGATCGGGGTTATTCGGACGAAAACTGAAGGAAGCGAGGTGGGATGAGGTTTGATCTCCGACGAAGGCGATAGAGGAGATCATGTCCTTAATCTCGACCTAAGGGACGAGCCTAAGGGGGATCAGGGGTAGTGCAATGTGGAGCATGCGTCGGGGGTTCGATCGGAGTGGATGGATGTGGATATCGAAGCTCCGACTAGCTGGTCGAAGTAGATGAACGTGCGGCGGTGGTAAATGAAATGACTGGAGCGAAGCAGGAAATGCAAAGAAAATGGGGGGTACCTAAGGTTCCAGGAAAACTCTAGAGCTTCAGGCGGCCGGTGAGGTAATGGCCTCGACCAAGCTGCGAAAGGTCGGGAGGCTGATCGCGGCGACACACGCCGACCACGAAGCTGAGCAGCGTGGCTGCTCCTCCAAGCTTCGATCCGAAGGGACCCTCAGGAAATTATCACTCAACCGGAGGTGGCTAGGGATAAGGGAGGCGCAAGGCACGAGCTGCCACTCCTGGGAGGCAGAGAAGAGGATTTAAAGGTTTCTCAGGAGGCTGGAGGAATCGGGCAAGGGCATGCAATCCTAGGAAGATCCGCACCTTCCTAGGGATCCGCGAGGGTCTTGGATCTAAGGAGAGGCCACGGGCGAAGAATCGGGGTGAGGGGATACGTGATCCGACGGGAAGAATTTGGAGAAATTGATCCGGCGAACGATATCTGGTCGGGTCAAGCCTGGAAGAGGGCGTTGACCCGAGTCAACAAGTGGCGTGGACCAATCAGGTAATTCGAATGTACAAAATACTTATAAATTCAATAAAAATTAATAAATGATTTTAAATTAAAAAGTGTATAAAATGAAAAATATTTGTTATTTTTCAAACTTTTTTATTTTTTATTTGTTAGAAAAATAAATTAATCTTTGTATATTATAGTGTATTATATACATGTATAATATACCTATGTATTATGTACAATTATTTTTATTTTATTATTTTTACACAAATACCCCAATTTTTATATTTTATTTCTTTATAACATAATTTGGAGTATAAAATAATATTGTTTTATTTTTATTATTTATTTATAGTATATAAATAGAGCGTAAGACATATATACAGGTATTCTGCACAAGGGAGAGAGGATTTTTATTTTTATTTTATTTTATTTTTCTGATTTTTGTTTTATTTTTAGGAATATATACAAGGATGTAAGAAGAATATTTTCTTTTTATTTTATCAAAAATAATTATTTAATTACACAAATAATATATATAATATAGAGTAGGCCCTATCTCTCTCTACTTGTTTTATTTGGCGATCAGGCCAATGCTTGACCTTCTCTTGGTTTCGTGACACTCTGTATTTATTCTAAACACCTCCTTCCATTTTTTTCCTTTTCCTTTTTCCTTTTATTTTTTGCACAAATACATGCTAATTATGCAATATTAACAAATGCATGCATAATGCTAACTTATTGTATTTACATATATTTACATGATGCTTTGCCAAGATAAATAGCTAAAATAAAAGAATAAAGAGTGGTGATCAGGGATTCATCACCCCTCTATACTTTACCTATGCTAGTCCCTTAGCAAACACTTATTTGAAAAAGAAGTGAAAGAGAAAGAAAAGAAAAAGAAGGAGAATCAAGGTTGATTATTAAACTTGTCTTCATTAAATTGAAGTATGGAGCTCAATCAGACCTTTGGATTAATAATTTGTCGGAACCTTATTTGGACCTAGGTTTAAGACTCAATAGCCTCTAAGTTCCACCAATCTATGGTCAAGACTCCTCAATAATCCAGATCAGAACAAGTCTACATGCACAAACTCTAATGACCATGAATCTTTTCTTGTATTGTGTAAGAGTGATAAGTACCTCCCCACCTCAAAAAAGGCAAAGTAACAGCCTCCCTCAACAAGGTAACTCTAATGCCCTAATCTGGCAGCTCTTTCCTTAAGGAGCGGGGTATTCCCTTCTAAGTTCAAATTCAACCGGCAAGAAAAGAGGAAAGAAGAGAATGGACTGTGGCCAGTTACCTACGTATCCCTGGGAGCCCAACCAGTGTAGCTAAGTCTCGTTGCTGCAAGCTTCATGAGATGAGAATGGGCAACATAAGATTTGCTTTATTTGGCTATATATACTCTGGCAGGTATTTCATTTTCTATCAGACCCGCCACTTTTTTGGAGTTTCTTTCTTTTTCACTTTTTTTGATGTGCATATGTACAACATATCTACATGGTGCAACATATATACATAAGAACTTTTTCCTCTTGAGTCAGTAGACTATCCCTCATTTGAAGCATTATTGCAACCCACAACTCCTATCTTTAGACCTCAACACCGCCAGACCAAGTTGAGGCACGCTTCCTTCCCTAAAAGAAGATGAGAGGTTCCGCCTAGAAGTACTACCCTCGTATGCTACCCCAAGCCAAACGAAACTGCCTCCTCACCACCTCATCCGTAGAGAGCTATGTATAAGGTGCTGGTGCAAGTAAAGCCATTGTTTGTGAGAGTCATGTGTGTGTTGTTAAATGTTCTACTTAGGCTCATCAAGATGACATGTGATCATAGCCTACTGGACTCAAAGAATTAAGTTACCAATGGACTTGAAAAGTCTCAACCCTAAATCCTATAAGGTTCCTCTTAGAATTAGGTGGATTAAGGTCTTAACCAAGCTCTATTTTCCAATTTAATTCCAGACTATTTAAATGTCAACTATGATTCAGACAAATGTACAAGTATATACAAAAATCTTTTTATGCAAAATTTTTGAAAATGTGCAAAATTTTTGAAAATGTTGAATGTATGCATAAGTTTTGTAAACTATTTACAAACATTTATAGCAGGGTTTTCGCAAACTTTTATTTTTCAAAAATTTGTACTATATATATAGTTTTGATACCAAAATATTTACAAACTTTTTACAAACAAACATTTTTACAAATATTTGTACAAAAAAAATTTATAAATAGCTATGTATGTGCAAGAAAGAATTTTATGTACAAGAAAATTTTTAAAATTTTTATGATTTTTAATAATTGATTTTTAGCCATTTTATTTATTAACACACTCACACAAAGTACGAGTTATGGCTAAAGTATATATGTAATATATACGACACCCCCTATACTTAGCTCGAACAATGTCCTCAGAGTGAACAAAGAGCGAAGAAGAAGACATAACTCGTGCTTAGTATAGGAAAATGAAAAGGACTGCTATACTACAACAACAAATCCAAGAATAGAATAGAGAGGGCTCAGTATTTCCCCCTGTACTTAGGATCAAATAATCCTAAGTATAGCAGACTGTGTACAAAGGGAAAACCGAATGAAAGGGTGTACAGGGTTTACCTCCCCTATACTTAAGGTAAAATATCCCTAAGTATAGGTAGCAAAACAGAGGTAAAAATAATCAAAAGAATAATCAAGAGTCTTACACCCCCCATACTTAGGGTAAAGTGCACCCTAAGTATAGCATAATCACAAGATAGGGATGGGGTGTTAGACTAAAGAATGATATGATATGGACATCTGGGTCTATACAAGGTGGCAAACAGTGATAATCAGGCATGGGATGCAACTGAGGTAAGTCAAAGACCACATCTCATGCAAAATGAATCGGGGCGACGTCAACGATCAATGGCTCATGATCTAGATATGGTTTGAGGCGCTGACCGTTAACGCGAAAGGTGGACTCAGATGACATCTCAGATATGTCGATACTCCCATTGTCATGCACCTTTCGGACAAGGTATGGTCCTTTCTACTTACTCTGCAATTTCCTTGAAAATAATCTAAGCCTGGCATCAAATAACCATACTCTCTGATCTGGATCAAACTACTTATGGCTGATATGAGAATCATGCCATATCTTCACTCGCTCCTTATATTGTAGGCTGCTTGAAAAGGTTGTATCTCTAAGCTCCTCCAGGGCTGCCAATTCTGCCTTCCTTTGATCACCTATACTTTCTGGATCCAATAATATATCGGTGATAGCCCAAAGTGACTTGTGCCTAATCTCAACAGGTAAATGGCAGGGCTTGCCATAAACAAGACAAAAGGGAGATGCACCCAAAGGAGTCTTGAAGGACATCTGATATGCCCATAAGACCGAGTCCAAAAGCTGTGACCAATCCTTTCGGTCTAGGCGGACTACCTTGTGCAATATCGTCTTGATCTCCCTATTCGATACTTCAGCAAGACCATTGGTCTGAGGGTGATATGGAGTGGAAACTCGATGGTCTATGCTAAACTCACTAGCAAGGGCCTTTACCTTGTCATTGATAAAGTGAGACCCCCTGTCAGATATCAATACTCTATTCGGGCAAGAATGGCCTCAACCAAATGACTCACATAATCAACAACCAACAAAATGTACTCGAATCCCTGACTCTTAGGGAATGGACCCACGAAATCGATGCCCTACGCGTTGAAAACCTCACAGAAGTGAATGGGATGCATCGACATCATATCACGCTATCCACAAGTATCCATCCTCTGACAGTCAGTACATCTCTTCACGAATTCATCAGAATCCTTGAAGAGAGTAGGCCGCCATAGGCCAGATTGGAGCACTTTCTGTGTTGTTCTCCTCTCAGAGTGTTGTCCTCCTGCCTCAAGCTTGTGGCAGTATGTGAGGATGCTATGGTACTCCTCCCGAGGAATGCACCGGCGCCAGACGTTATCCCCTCCTTCATGATAAAGGATGGGATCCTCCCAATGGTAAGACTTGGCCTTCCAAGGAAGGTCTCAAGTCGTTGCCTAGGCCAACCTTGTGGAACTTTCTTGGCAACAAGATAGTTCACAATGTCGGCATACCACGGAAGCGAGGCGATAGCAAAGATTGCCTCATCTAGGAAGGTCTCAGAAATAGGATCAATCTGCTCAGATTCCTCAAGATTCTCTAATCGGGAGAGATGATCTGCCACCACATTCTTGACTCCAAGTTTATCCTTAATCTCAATGTCAAACTCCTGGAGTAGAAGGATCCATCTAGTCAGTCTCGCTTCGGCATCCTTCTTAGCCATGAGGTACCTGATGGCGGTATGATCAGTAACGATCGTCACTTTGGATCCATAAATATATGATCTGAATTTGTCCAAGGCAAAGACTACGGCTAGCATCTCTTTCTCCGTGACAGTGTAGTTCCGTTGTGCGGCATCCAATGTACGGATAGTGTAATGAATGGCAACTGGCACTCCATCCCTCCTATATCCTAGCACAACCCCTACGATAAAATCGGAGGCATCCGTCATGATCTCGAATGGGAGAGACCAATCATGCGGCTAAAGGACAGGAGCCTCAACAACTAGACTCTTGAGAGTCTCAAATGATGCAAGACACTTATCATCTACAATGAACTCGTTGTCTTTTGTCAGCAAATCAGTCAACGGTTTGGCAATCCTGCTGAAATCATGAATGAACCGTCGATAGAAACCGACATGCCCCCAGAAAAGATCGTAATTGTCGTAGGTTGGACGGTGGATTGAGTTTCCTTACGATATCCACCTTGGCTGAATCAACCTCCATTCCCATGTTGGAGATGATATGACCAAGCACCATCCCTTGAGTCACCATGAAGTGACTCTTCTCTCAGGATAAAACAAGATGAACTTCAATGTAGCGCTAAAGTACGCGGTCTAGGCAATCAAGACGAGCATCAAACCCATCGCCATAGTCCGAGAAGTCATCCATGAAGACCTCTAAATAGTCACCCACCATGCCCGAGAAAATGGACAACGTGCACCTTTGGAATGTCACTGGGGCGTTAAATAGACCAAAGGGCATTCGTCTGAAAGCATAAGTCCCAAACGGACAGGTGAATGTCGTCTTGTCCTGATCTTCGGGTGCAATGGCCACCTGATTGTAGCTGGAGTACCCGTCAAGAAAGCAGTAATGACTCTTCCCACTTAGCCTCTCAATAATCCGATCAATAAAAGGCAGCAGGAAATGATCCTTCTTGGTGGCATGATTCCATCATCTGTAGTTTACATAGACCCTCCAAGAAGTGGGTACCCGGGTAGCTCTCTCCTCTCCAGTCTCGCTCATAACTGTAGTGATGCACGTCTTCTTGGGAACCACATGTAATGGACTAACCTACTTGGAGTCGGAGATGGGGTAGATAAAATCGGTGCTCCACCATTTTGAAATCTCCTTCATGACTACCTCTCGAAGATTCAGATTCAGTCGTGCTGGAACTCACGCGATGGCTTAGCGTCCTCTTCGAGATAGATATGGTGGGAGCACAGGGCCAGACATATCCCCTGGAGATCAACTACGCTCCATCCTATCACCTTGCGGTTCTTTTCAATAACCTCCATCAATCGAGATTCTTACTCTCCAATCAAATTTGCTGAGATAATGATTGGGTACACCTCATGCTCACCCGCAAAGAATTATACTTCAGCGACTGCGGCAAAGGCTTCAGTTCTGGACAACTGGGAGCTGGCAAATCTGACTTCTGAAATATCTGAGTGAATGTAACCAAATATGTGTGTGAGAACTCTCGCTGATCATGAATATATGGTAAAGCTGGCCCCGCTGGTGTATATGTAATCTGTGCCGGCTCAGTCCCCACCCTAGCTGTTGGCTCTGTTGGAATCAGACACGGTAACAACTCATCAAATTTGGCCCAATCTATGTCTGAATCCAAGGGATCTGAATCTGAATCACAGGAAATGTAATCTGCCTCGCTGTCCTGAACACGGTCTTCAGCCTCGAATGTGTCCTCTGCTAAGAGTGTGCTCTCCAAACTGTCCTCTGCTGGAATATGTGAATCTGTGTAATCCGAAGGTGTGAGAAGGGCTCGTGAAACGGGGTCAGACCAAGCGGCTTCATCATCATTGATCTCAAAGTCGCACTCCTGGTGGACGTCTCACTCTGCCTCTGTCATCTGCTCTACATCACTGGACTGCTCTGAGCAAGCTGAATCTCATGCTATGGTCTCGTCGATCGTCTCTATTTGTATACTCTCGCCCTCAACGCGAAAGTATGCCTTCCCATTATCATGGTCGGACACCGCCTTGGCTGTGGCCAAGAATGGACGTCTTAGAATGATGGGGGTATCGGTCACAGATTCAAGGATCTCCATGTCCAACACGACGAAGTCCACGGGGAATTTCATGCCCTGAATTTTGATGACCACGTCCTTCAATAACCCCTTCAGCCACTTGACAGATCTATCAGCAAACTGAATGACTGTCCTGCTATGTCGGAGAGGGCCAAACTCGAATCGGTCAAGCAAGGCTGTCGGGATAAGGTTGATGGAAGAGCTATTGTCTAATAGAGTCCGATCAAATCTCTGCTCATGAATATGGCATTTGACATAGGGAGCTCCTGCATCTGGCCTCTTGGCTGGCAGATGGTTCTGGATGGCGAAGCAGGTGGCACACGTGAGCACATGGATCTCTGCATTATGGTTCCTCTTCTTCCTGCGGATGGCGGTCTTCTCTCTCAAGTTCTTCTGGAAGACGGGGATGTTCTCAAGTGCCTCCTGTAGAGTCAGCTGAATCTGAAATCTATCAATCATCTGCTGGCTGAACTCTAACTGCTGATTCTTTTTTGAATTTTCTTTTTTATTTCCCTTAGCCAAGAGGAGTGCTTGAGGGAAGGGGATGGATGGGCCCTCCTCAGATAAAGGGCTAGGAATGGGTCCCTGATGCTGAGAAAGAATATAATCCATACAAATATCATCATGCATCACATATGGACTCGAAGATGAAGAACCCTTTCCTTGATTAATCTTTTTGGTATTTTCTATAAAGTCCCAGGGTACAAAAACTGGAGTAAACACTAATGGAATAGAAGGGGTGGCCTCAGTACCACCCACGACATCATGAATTGTGGCATCAACACCGCACTCTAGCTCAACATCTAGATCTCTGGTGGCATCAGTACCACCCTCTGCATCTGGAGAAGTGACGACCTCAGTACCGTCAGCTGGATCAACATCCTTGGTTGCATCAGTGATGAATACCCATTCATCACTCTTTATTCTTCTATTTTAGCTACAAAAACCTTTGCAAATACATGTAGATATGTGTAAATACAAATAATTACCAAAAGCATGCATTGTGTAAAAACCTATAATTAGCATGTTTTTGTGCAAAAATAAAAAGAATAAAGAGCAAAAAGAAAAAGAGGGAAATATTTAGAATAAATATTGAGCAACCTAACCCAAGGGAGGGCTCAGCATGGGCCTGACCGCATAAAAGTCAAAGTAGAGGGAGATAGGAGCTCATGTGTATATACTTCTAAAATTATATTTTCCTCACCCAAAAATATGCTTGTACATATTTTGTGTATATTTAGAAAATATCAAAAACAAAATAAAATTTTAAAAAATCAAAAAATCAAAAAAATACCCTTTCACCGTGTGCATAAACCACACCATTGTATTTATTTAACCTTGTAAATAAATTCAATTATTTTCTAAACTTTTTGTAAATATTCTATGTTACATATTGTAAATATATAAAATAACAAGAAACAAAACAAAAATCAAATAAAAATTACAAAATTGAAAATAAAAAAATACATTGTATAAATACCATGTATATAAATGTATTCAACCATTTATTTCACCCTTGTATATAAGTGATAAAAATAAAATAAAAATATTCTTTTATTCCTCATTTTATCTTGTAAATAAATAAAATACAAAATGAGCATAAAAATACATAAAAATAACAAATAAAAAAATCAAAAATAAAAATCCATATAGTGTACATATACCTATATATATAGCTACCCTATTTTTATTCCCAAAAATTAATTAAAAATCACCAAAAAATAGAAAAAAATAAAAGAAAAATATTTCATGTTTTGAGTTTTCTTTAATTCGGCCTATTTCTGCCCTAAAATAAATAAACAAAAATTGGATACACGTGGCAACCTCTGACTGGTCCACGGGGGACTGTTGACCCCGGTCAACTCCCCCGCGGACTCCTTCCTTTTCTGGAAGAAGCGCGCCACCCCATCTTCTCCGATTTTCCCACGCGTCTCCAGGCTGTCTCCCACGCAAATCTCATGCCCGGATTCTTCGCCTATCATCCATCTTCCTCGCCCGATCTTCCGCCACGAAATCAACACCTTCCATCGCTGTCGCCCCTCAACCCTAATCGCCCCTGTCACCTTATATATTCTTCCCTCCGCCGCCTCCGCGCCCCATCTTTGGACCATCTCCTTCTCCCCAGTGACCTCCATAGGCATCGCGAGAGTGACAGCAAGCGTCTGCCCTTGTTGCAGTGAGGTGAGGAAGCGAATCCATTGATCCGGCGAACTTCGCCGCCACTGCTCCGCCACCAGCGTCGAGCATCGAGCCTCAGGCCTTGACGCCCTTCGAGGCTACGACCAGGAGTTAGCCACACTCCAGCACAGTCTTCCGCTCCGCCCAGGTATCCGACTAGACCTTCCATTTAGCGTAATTTTTGATTTCGCCCAATTCATATCTCCGACGCATTCCCCTGATTCCGGCCATCTCGCGTAATATCTCGACCTTCCGACACCGCCATCATCTCCGCCAGACCTCTCCGCACCTTCTTCGCCCCTCCACACAACCCAGATCGCACAGGATCTGGGAATCGAGCTCCTCCGCCGACCACCCTCGCCGGAGCTCGCCATTTCGACTCACACTTCACCTTCACGCCGCCTAACCGGGTCGAGGCACTTTGCCCTCGACCCGCGAAGCTTCTGAACTATTTTGCAGGTCAAGAGGAGGCCGTCTGAGGCTTCCCGACATCTTCCCAGGAGCTTCTCCTCTCCCGACCTCGCCGGAGCCTTCCAGGGCTCGGCCGGGGTATTGGAGACCCGCAGCAGCTGCGCAACTTCACGCCGGATCTTCTCCGACCTTCAGGCGCATCAGAGGAGAGCGGAGACACCTTCACGAGGCCGGCGAAGTTCGCCGGCCATCAGTTCTTCCACCATCCTCCAGAGCCGTCCGATGCACCCTCTGCTCCAGTTCTCATCCTCGCCGTCCATCTGTTAAGGAGCAGCGACCGTTGATCCATCTGAGGAGCGAATCGGAACCGTCCGTAGCAGAGGAGAGAGAGGCCCGGAGCCCAGCACCGCTCGATCGTCCACGTGCCTCTCCCTTGACCGTCGATCAGAGCCAAAGGCCAAAGGAGTGAAGCGCCAGCTATTCCGAGCCGTCCGATCACCACGTGGCGTCCATCTGACCGTTGGCGAATAAAGGGGTAAATATCGTAGGGCCCCCTCGTAGTTTGTCATTTCCTTTTTAGTACTGTAATTATTTTTAGAAACTTTTTCACTTAGGGTTATTTGCAGTATGGACCTCGTGCTTTATTTTAATTGCATGTATGCCCCTGTGTGTGTGTGACCACGTGCATCGTCACGTGTGTATCTGGGCATTTTACATATTTCGTCCTGTAGATCTGGGATGTTATTCATTGAATAAAATGTTTTGTTTATTTGCAAATATACCCCCGTGAGCCTTGTTTAGGCGCATGTGCGGATTTTAGTGGTGTTTTTGCATCCATGTCCCTGGGCTTTTGATACGAGTTATCAAAAGCCCCTGAGACTTGGTTTTTATTACAAATTGGTCCCTGTGTGCCTCAGCCACGCGCCACGCGCGTGACTTGCTGGGTATTTTGCACCTAGGCCCCCAGATCTTTGGGTATTTGCACTTAGGTCCCTGTGCATAGTGCCCTCTTCTTCATTTTTGAATAAATATCAAACGACCTCCAAATCCAATGAGATTTTGACACATGGCTCCTGCCATGGTGTAGGAATTTCTGTGATTTTTGAGGACATTTTTGATTTCATTTATTATTTTTAAAAATTCAAAAACACTCTTTTTAGTCACTGTCTAGGTTTAAAAATAACAAAAAAATATAAAATCACCCCCAAAAATTCTAAAAAAATTAGGACTTGTTTCTTGCTTGTTGATTGATTTTCCAGCCAATTTTGGCTATTTTTCATCACTTAAAAACCTTAAAAATTGAAAAACCCTTAAAAATCCATAAAAATTATAATAAATAAATTAAAAATCCAAAAACAATAATTAGGGTGCCTAAATTTTCCTTATTCTTTCTAGATTATAGGAAAATTACCTTCAGGGTTGATTGAAACTCTTAAATATTTTATTTTTGAGTTTCTAACCTTGCTGGACAGTACCTCTTCTTGGTTGCATTGTTTGATTTTTAATAAATAATTTCCCCATTAGAAAAATTCCAAAAATTCACCAAAAACAGTAAAAAACTTAAAAAACCTAAAAACCAATTTTCTGGAATTTTTGTTTGATTTTTGGTGTGTTTAATAAATTGTGGAAGTTGCCTTGTTTTTCCTTTCTTTCATTTTCTTTATAATTTAAAAAATCTAAAAAAATATAAAAACAAATAAAAACACTAAAAAAAAAGACTCCCTTGGATTTCTGACTACATCGTAGGCCGCAAGGCCAATCTGTGCTCCTTGTGTTCGACCCTGGGAGCTATACCAGGTTAATCCTATAGCAGGACCACTTCTCTGTGTTTCGTTGATTTATCTTCATTTGTGGTTCATTTTCTTGATTGACACGCTCTGAGTGACTGAGGTCGCAACGACCTATAATTTTCTGTACCTTTACCTCTGTCATTCGGGCGGTCGTCAGAATGGCGCCGTTGCCGGGGAGCACGGCTTTGTAGTCATTTTTTTCCATATTGTCTCTCTACATTATAACTGTTTTCTGACACTCTCTCTTTCTAATTTTTGTGCGAGGTACTGCGTGGAGAACTTGGAGTACACTTTTTGAGGACCCGCACGGGAAGAAGAGCAGGGAGAAGAAGAAGAATGTCATTTATTTGAGAGAACAATATTTTTGTAATAATTTAGGACTCAGACTTTGAACTGTGGACATTTGTAACTTAGCGGGTCTGTTTCGCCGAGCACCGGTGTGCTCGGGGGACCCATTTGGATTTTCGCGGCTTTTATCGTGGTTTTTATAGCTAGCTGCCTTTTCCGGTGTTTCTCGCGGTTTTAGCCCCTAGACATAGGAATTTTGATTGATTGTGACGTAAATTTTTAAGGCCCAACACCTAATAGAATATCTGTTCCTATAGAACGTAATTGGACCTTAATAAAATTCACTGAAAAAGTTAGTTTAATTGGATTTGAGACCACGTGCCGTGAGGAGTCACATACAGCGCTGGCAGGACCCGTTGTGGCGGGCACCGAGTGACTCCCAAGATCGGACTCCGGACTCGATTTGGTTAGCTAACTATTGTTCTTCACGATCAATAGAAGTTGCTTGTCTAAGGCCGGTTTTTCCCGCTGCATCATTTAGGTAGTTTTATTTCTGTCCTTAAATTCTGCGCGGATCACTTGCATGTAGAGTGCTGGAGACAAGGTACGCATTTCTTTCTCTGCATGCATCATTGATTTCTTCGCGCATCGGCTTTTTCGTTCTCTCCCTCTGTTTTTGGCTTAATCATCAGGAGAATCGGAAAAACCGTTAGGCCGCTTGTATTTATTTTAAAAAAATTAAAAAGAAAAACAAAAAAAATTGGGACTGGATAACATTATTGACCCTAAAAGACACTCACATCAAAAATTTGTCTTGGGGAGAGCAACCCCCTCCTTGTATGGTTTGGATGCGCGAGAGAGTGACTCGTACCCTAGGTAGAACCCTCCGGTGTTATTTCTAGCTGACTACCGACTCTTCCGTGCGGGCCAGTCGGTTGGAGTAGCATCGGGTATCCTAACAGGTCACGTAAGCGCTCTGATATCTTGCATGTTCACCAAATAAAATTGACAAGATAAATTGACCGATCTTTCACGGTCTTCAGATTGTGTTGCGTTGGTGAACCGGGGGTTTGCTTTGCGATCATATTTTCTCCAGATCCCATCCGCCCAACTCGCCAGATCAAGATGATGGGTAGACGATCTCTTAGGCAGCCTCTAGCTGCACCGCTTTCAGGCGCGTCTACTCCATCATCTAGGTTGGCCCGTGAGAGTCGAGACCAGCTCTCCGGGCCCGAGTTCGATTCCACCCTGTTCCCCCTCGATCCCCTTTCTTTTGCCACTGAGAGACATGAGCCCGAGGAAAGACGAATTAATTTGACAGAACCTGAGTTAGGCTCATCTGATTTTGCAGACGTCCCTATGGCTGGAGCCGGCAGTTCAGACGATCGCCAGCCCGAACATTTTGTCTTAGACCAGGGAGCGATTAACTCCACCCTGATCGCGTCATTAGAAACAGTTCAGCAACAGTTACGCGATCAGGGGGCATTCATGATAGAGATGAGGAGGGAGTTGGAGCGGCTCCGAGCAGAGCGAGACGAGCCGAGCGAGCCGGAGGACATTCCTGACGCTGATGCAGAGGCAGCAACCGCAGCAGCAGCTGCCGCAGCAGCGGCAGCCGCCACCGCAGCAAGACCGATGCGGGAGCTACACAATCCCGGATCTACACTGATGCACCAGTGGGTGGTGATACCTGCTATCGTGGGGGATTTCAAGTTCCCTCCGAACATCCTGCAGATGCTTCCTCATTTTCACGGACTTGCCACTGAGGAACCCCACCTCCATCTCCAGGAGTTTTTGATGATCTGTAGCACTGTCCACGACCGTCGTGTGGACCAAGATACGATTCGGATGATGGCCTTCCCTTTTTCACTGGCAGATAGAGCAGCCGCCTGGCTGAAGCATCTAGGGAAGTTTGTTTACACCTGGGAGCAACTCCGCACCGAGTACTTGAACAAGTACTATCCACTCGGGCGGACGAATGCAGCGAGGGCCCTGATCAACAACTTCTCCATGCTCCCTAACGAGCAATTTCACGAGGCATGGGAGAGGTTCAGAGAGCTTCTGGATAGATGCCCACATCACGACATCTCGAAGCCGAACCTAGTTCAGAGCTTCTTTAGTGGGATGACACCAGAGCTTCAGGGTCTGGTGAATGCTTCTTGCGGCGGGTCCTACTTTGCCAAAGACCACAACCAAGTCTGGGCTATCTACGAAGAGATGGCAGAAAATTACATGGTGATGTCCCAGACTCGGTTGTACACACAGAGATCTCAGCAGCCGCCAGGACCCGTGCAGTATCAGCGGATAGCACGGGTTGATGCAGGTCCATCCAGTTCGTCCACAGTTGCAGCCGCACAGGCAGAGTCGGCCGCTGCGGACATGGGGATTATCAGCGAGAAGTTGGACCGCATGGAAATAATAGAGAAGAAGCAGTGCCAGGGCATAACTCAGATGGAGCAGATGGCACAAACTCTGAGCGACGTGAAGACCCATCTCTTGTGCCTCCAAGAGGCACAGACGGCTTCTCAGCCCCGTCTTCAGTCGCGAGGCGATTCCGGTGGCAGCCGCAGCTCGTCCCAGCGCTCCAGCTCCTTGCAGCAGCCTAGACAAGTTCACCTTGTGCAGGCGGAGCCGTACCAGCAGCAGCAGCCCTCTTACCAGTCACCACCATCTCCCGACTTACAGATGGTGGTATATCAGCCGGATCAGCCTCTGGATGTACTCCCACCAGCCCCTTTCGATGCGGAACCGTTGATGGATGTCAACGGGATTTGGTATGACCGCCCTCAACCTGGAATCCGAAGAGATCATCCCGGATTCAGGTGGGGGAATGGGGGTAACCAGGCCCAACAGCAGCCAGCCGGTCAGGGAGGGCAGTACTCCCAGCAGAGAGATCACCAGCAGCCCCCAGCATACCAGCCACACCAGCCATCATCCTTCGTACCTCGTCCCTACCAGCAGCAGGGACAGAATTGGAGACGTGAGCAGCAGGCTCACCAGCAGCAGCATCCTTCCTCTTACCCCTCTCAGCCGCAGCAGCATCAGGTCCAGCAGCCTCATTATCAGAGAGGCAACCCGTCGGGCTCCCATGAGAGCCCTGCCATGGATGATCTAGCCCGCCTCTTCACAGAGCAGCAGGCTACATTTAGACGGGAGATGGACGAGTTCCGCCAGGAGATGCGGGACCTGATGAGAGGGAAGGCCGCCATCCCTGCACAGATCGAGCCTAATCCGAATAACTTGAAGAGGAAATCTGAGCAGGTAGTTCACACTGAGCCTACCACTTCTAGTGACTCATTTGATGTTATCTCGTCGGATCTATTTGATGCTGATTTTGTCACACTTAGGAGCGGTAGAAGACCAGCAGGAGGCGCCTCATCTGAGCGACAACACGAGGAATCATCTAGAGCGCCAGATGAGGAAGAGGAGAGCGGTACTGAAGCCGCACATCATGGTGACGGTGGTACTGACGCCACCAGCAGAGCCGAGCCAGCCCGCGGTACTGAGGCCGCAAGACGTCTAGATGTAGAGCCAGCTAGAGGTGGTACTGAGGCCACTAACATCTATTCTAATAGAAATGTTGTCTTTCCTCGCATGAATGTATCTCAGAACTCTAATTTGAATAAAGGAAAAGGTTTAGTTTCTTCTGATCCCACTGTGGTGAATGATGTTTGTGAGGATCCGGTCATCGAACCGTCTAGGCCTATTCCTAGTCCTTCATCTGAGAAGGACCCTGTGATCCCCTTTCCTAGAGCCCTTGAGTTGGGGAAGGGGAAGAAAAAAAGAAAAAGATCCAAAAAAGAGAGAGCAGGAGGAGTTCAGCCAGGGCATGATAGACCGATTTCACATCCAGCTGACCCTCAATGAGGCTTTGCAGCACATTCCTCTTCTTCAGCGATCCCTAAGAGATAGGACCACAGTCAGGAGGAAGAAGAGGAACAAGACCGCAGAAATTCATGTGCTAACAAAAGCCACGTGTTACGCAATCCAGAACCATCTGCCGACTAAGAGGCCAGATTTAGGGGCCCCGTATGTCAGATGTCAGATTAGTGAGCAGAGGTTCGACCGTACTCTCTTAGATAGCGGATCGTCGATCAACCTTCTTCCGGCAGCCCTTCTCGACCACTTAGAGTTGGGCACTCTTAGACAGAGCAGGACATACCTTCAGTTTGCTGATCGGTCTGTCAAGAGGCCAAAGGGGTTGTTGCGAGACGTTGTCGTCACGATTCAGGGTTTGCAATTCCCCGTGGATTTCGTCGTGCTAGACATGGAGACCCCTGACTCGTTGACCGATTCCCCCATCATCCTTGGTCGCCCGTTCTTGGCCACCGCCAAGGCAGTGACTGACCATGACAATGGGAAGGTATTCTTTCGCGTCCAGGGCGAGAGTATACAAATCGAGACGGTTAAGGACCACAGAACCAGAGATAGATCCCGCTCACATGGCAGTACAGATTCAGAGCAGCTGACAGACGCAGAGCCAGACATCCACCAGGACTGTGATTTTGTGATCACAGATGATGAGGCAATTTGGGCAGATCCTGCAGCACAGACCATCCTCTCATATTCAGATACAGCTGATGCAGAGATGATAGCAGAGGATAGTCTGGAGAGCACAGCCCTGGTTCAGGATACTATTGAGTCAGCAGAGTCGGACCTTGATCGCGACACGATTTCCAGTGATGGTGGTACTAAAGCCACCCTGCTCTACGGTGGTACTGATGCCACCGAGTCTGATATAGATCCCTCGGATTCAGAGTCTGATTGGGCAGATTGTGATGATCAGATGCCAGATCTGGATCCACCTGAGCCTATAGATGAGGAGGAGGTAGAGGCAGAGCAGAACAGAGACAATGTAGAGGACCCGCCTTCTCCAGATCCAGTTTGTGAGAGTTCGTTATCATTTTCCCAGGCAAATTTGGCAGAATTGTCTGCATACACACATCTTCTTCAGAAGCCAGATTTGCCAGCACCCAGCTGTCCAGAGCTAAAGCCGCTCCCTACTTCGTTGAAGTATAGATTCCTTGCGGGAGAGTCTGAGATGTACCCAGTCATCATCTCTGCCGATCTGACTGGAGAACAAGAATCCCGTCTGATGGAGGTTCTTGAAAAGAACCGCAAGGCAATTGGATGGAGCGTAGCAGATCTCAATGGGATTAGTCCCTCATTATGCTCCCACCATATCTATCTCGAGGAAGGGGCGAAGCCGTCGCGTGAGTTCCAGCGGCGACTGAATCCCAACCTAAGAGATGTTGTAATGAAGGAAATATCAAAATGGTGGAGTGCAGATTTTATTTATCCCATTTCCGACTCCAAGTGGGTCAGCCCCTTGCATGTGGTACCCAAGAAGACGGGCATCACGACTGTGATCAGTGAGTCGGGAGAAGAGATTGCTACACGAGTACCCACCTCTTGGCGGGTCTGTGTTGACTACAGAAAACTCAACCAAGCCACCAAGAAAGACCATTTCCCCCTGCCTTTTATTGACCAGATCATTGAGAGACTGGCAGGGAAGAGCCATTATTGCTTCCTGGATGGGTACTCGGGCTACAACCAAGTGGCCATCGCTCCTGAGGATCAGGAGAAGACCACCTTTACCTGTCCTTTCGGTACATACGCTTTTCGACGCATGACATTTGGGCTATGTAACGCCCCTGCGACTTTTCAGAGATGCATGCTGTCGATATTTTCGGACATGGTAGGGGAGTGTTTGGAGGTCTTCATGGACGACTTCTCGGTTTACGGCGACGGATTCGATTCCTGTCTTGACTGCCTAGACCGAGTGCTCCAGCGATGTATTGCTACCCGCTTGGTTCTGTCTTGGGAGAAGAGTCACTTCATGGTGACTCAAGGGACGGTGCTTGGCCACATCATCTCCAACAGAGGCATGGAGGTTGATCCGGCCAAGGTTGATGTCATTAAAAAACTCACCCCGCCGTCTAATCTGAAGCAGCTACGGTCATTTCTGGGGCACGTTGGTTTTTATAGGAGATTCATTCATGATTTCAGCAAGATTGCCCGACCGTTGACTGACCTCTTGACGAAAGACACCGAGTTCCTTGTCGATGACAAGTGTCTTTCGTCCTTTGAGACTCTCCAGCAGTGTGTAATTGAGGCTCCTGTCCTTCAGCCGCCTGATTGGTCTCTTCCATTCGAGATCATGACGGACGCCTCTGATTTTGCCGTAGGGGCCGTGCTAGGACAGAGGAGGGATGGAGTGCCATTTGCCATACACTATGCTAGCCGCACATTGGATTCCGCCCAGCGGAATTATACGGTCACAGAGAAGGAGATGCTAGCAGTAGTGTTTGCCCTAGATAAATTCAGATCATATATCATTGGATCTAGAGTGACTTTGTATACTGACCACACCGCCATCAGGTACCTTATGTCAAAGAAGGATGCCAAAGCCAGACTGACTAGATGGATCCTTCTACTCCAGGAGTTCGACATTGAGATCAAGGATAAACCTGGAGTCAAGAATGTGGTGGCGGATCATCTCTCCCGACTAGAGCAACCTGAGGATTCTGAGCAGATTGATCCCATTTGTGATACCTTCCCAGATGAGGCGATCCTTGCTATCACCTCACTCCCGTGGTATGCTGATATTGTGAACTTTCTCGTTGCTGGGAAAGTTCCACAAGACTGGCCCAAGCAGAGGATTGAGACCTTCCTTGCGAAGGCCAAGTCTTACCATTGGGAGGATCCCATCCTTTACCACGAAGGAGGGGATAGCGTCTGGCGTCGGTGTATTCCTCAGGAGGAGCATCATAGTGTCCTCACTTACTGCCACAAGCTTGAGGCAGGAGGACATCATTCTGGGAGGAGAACGGCACAGAAAGTGCTCCAATCCGGTTTGTGGTGGCCTACACTCTTCAAGGATTCTGATGAGTTCGTAAAGAGGTGTACTGACTGTCAGAGGATGGGCACTTGTGGACAACGTGATATGATGCCGATGCAGCCCATTCACTTCTGTGAGGTTTTTGACGCATGGGGCATCGATTTCATGGGTCCATTCCCTAAGAGTCAGGGATTTGAATACATTCTGTTGGCCGTAGATTATGTTAGTCGTTGGGTTGAGGCTATCCCCGCCCGAGCCGCAGATGCAAAGACAGTTTGCAAATTTTTGAAGAAGCACATCATCATGCGGTTCGGGGTTCCACGAGTTCTGATTTCTGATGGGGGATCTCATTTCATCAACGACCAGGTGAAGGCCCTTGCTACCGAGTTCGGCATAGACCATCGTGTTGCTACACCATACCATCCACAGACAAATGGTCTAGCTGAGGTGTCGAATAGGGAGATCAAGAATATTTTGCAGAAAGTCGTCCGCCCTGACCGAAAGAATTGGTCACAGCTTTTGGACTCGGTCTTATGGGCATATAGGACGTCTTTCAAGACACCTTTGGGCACATCTCCCTTTCGCCTCGTGTATGGCAAGCCCTGTCACCTACCAGTTGAGCTGAGGCACAAGTCACTTTGGGCAGTTACAGACATATTGATGGATCCAGATGGTATAGGAGACCAGAGGAGGGCAGAGTTAGCCGCCTTGGAAGAGCTTAGAGATGCAGCATTCTCAAGCAGCCTACATTATAAGGAGAAAGTCAAAGAGTGGCATGATTCTCATATCAGCCACAAGCATTTTGAGATTGGACAGAAAGTATGGTTGTTTGATGCAAGGCTACGATTATTTCCAGGGAAGCTACAGAGCAAATGGAAAGGACCCTATTTGGTCAGAAAGGTACACGATAACGGTAGCATTGATATATCTGAGTTATCTTCTGAGAGTACCTTCCGAGTGAACGGCCAGCGGCTCAAACCATTTCTAGAACATGAGCCGCAGGACGTTATTATTGCCGCTATTCATTTTGCGTGAGATGTGGTCTTTTGACTCACATCTTTTACATCTCACGCCTGATTTTCACTGTTCCTCCGCCTGTATAGATCCAGTTGTCCATATCATTCTATTCTTTAGTCCCACATCCCGTCTCTCATCTTATGATTATGCTATACTTAGGGTGTACTTTACCCTAAGTATAGGGGGGATGTCGGACCTGTGAGAATTCTTTTCATTCTTTCTGCTCTTGTTTTTGCTGCCTATACTTAGGGATATTTTACCCTAAGTATAGGGGGGGCAGATTCTGTATCTTCTTCACTCGGCTTTCCCTTCATGTACAGCTTTCTATACTTAGGATTAGTTAATCCTAAGTATAGGGGGAGACCACCGAGTTCCTCTCATTCTATTCATTTATTCGTTCCTGTACTTAGACATTCCTTTTCACTTCCCTTTTACTAAGCACGAGTTATGTCTTCTTCATCGCTCTTGATCACTCTGAGGACATCGTTCGAGCTAAGTATAGGGGGGGTGTGTATATATTTCATATATACTTTAGCCATAACTCGTACTTTGTGTGAGTGTGTTAATAAATAAAATGGCTAAAAATCACAAAAATTAAAAATTTTTCATGCACATAAACCTCTTTTATTCTTGCACATACATAGCTAGTGTATAAAGTATTTTTGTAAAAATGATTTCAAAAATCTTTTGTGTAAAGCTTGTGTAAATATTTTGTATCAAAATTATGTATATAGTACAAAATTTTTCCAAAATGTTTTGAAAATCAAAAGTTTGCAAAAATCTTGTGTAAATGTTTGTAAATATCTTTTTGCAAAACTTGCACTTCATGCATCATTCATTCATGATTTCAAAACATTTTTCAAAAATTTTTGCATGATTGTAAAATATTTGTAAATAGCATCTTGTGAACATATATGTATATAGTTTTTCCTGGATGAGAGTTGACATTTAAACTAAGCCTGGAATTAAATTGAGAAATGGAGCTTGAATAAGATCTTAATCCACTTAACTTCAAGAGGAACCTTGTAGGACTTAGGGTTAAGGCTTTTCAGGTCCATAAGGGCTTAATTCTTTGAGTCCACTAGGCTTTGAGCATATGTCATCTTGATGAGCCTAAGTAGAGCACTTAACAACACACGCATGACTCTCAGAGACAATGGCTTCACTTGCACCTGCACTTTACACATGGCTCCCCACGGATGAGGTGGTGAGGAGGCAGTTTCCTTTGGCTTGGGGTAGCATATGAGGGTAGTACTTCTAGGCGGAACCTCTCTTCTTCTTATAGTGAAGGAAGTGCACCTCAACTTGGTCTAGTGGTGTTGAAAGCTAAAGACAGAAGCTGTGGGTTGCAATAAAGCTTCAAAAGAGGGATAGTCTACCGGCTCAAGGGGAAATTTCTTATATATGCTGCACCATGTAGATATGTTGTACAGAAGTTCTTGAAAAAAAAAATATATATGCAAAAATGCAAAAAGAACTCCAAAAAATTGGTGGGTCGGATTGAAAATTTAATAACCCCACCGGAGTATAAAGCAAAAGCTTATGGTATCCATGTTACATCTCATGAAGCTTGCAGCGGGAGACTTAGCTACACTGGCTAAGCTTCCAAAACTCTATACTTCTACCCCCTCTCCTTGAGCCGGTTGCACTTGAACTTAGAAGGGAATACCCCGCTTCTCGAGGAAAGAGTTGCTAGACCGTGGCATTAGAGTTACCAGGTTGAGGGAGGTTGTTTCTTTGTTACTTCTGAGGTGGGGAGCCACATATCACCTACACCGCAAGGAAAGATTCATGGTCATTAGAGTTTGTGTATGTAGACTTGTTCTGATCTGGTTTATTGAGGAGTCTTGCCCATAGATTGGTGGAACTTGGAGGCTGTTGAGTTTTAGGCTTAAGTCCAAATAAGGTTCCGACACATTAATAATCCAAAGATCTGATCGAGCTCCATATTTCAATTTAATGAAGGAAAATTTAATAAGTCAACCTTGATCCATGTACATCCTCTTCCTCTTTTTCTTTTTCTTTCTTTTTCACTTCTTTTTCAAATAAGTGTTTGCTAAGGGACTAGCAAAGTTAAGCATAGGGGGGTGATGAATACCCATTCATCACTCTTTATTCTTCTATTTTAGCTACAAAAACCTTTGCAAATACATGTAGATATGTGTAAATACAAATAATTACCAAAAGCATGCATTGTGTAAAAACCTATAATTAGCATGTTTTTGTGCAAAAATAAAAAGAATAAAGAGCAAAAAGAAAAAGAGGGAAATATTTAGAATAAATATTGAGCAACCTAACCCAAGGGAGGGCTCAGCATGGGCCTGACCGCATAAAAGTCAAAGTAGAGGGAGATAGGAGCTCATGTGTATATACTTCTAAAATTATATTTTCCTCACCCAAAAATATGCTTGTACATATTTTGTGTATATTTAGAAAATATCAAAAACAAAATAAAATTTTAAAAAATCAAAAAATCAAAAAAATACCCTTTCACCGTGTGCATAAACCACACCATTGTATTTATTTAACCTTGTAAATAAATTCAATTATTTTCTAAACTTTTTGTAAATATTCTATGTTACATATTGTAAATATATAAAATAACAAGAAACAAAACAAAAATCAAATAAAAATTACAAAATTGAAAATAAAAAAATACATTGTATAAATACCATGTATATAAATGTATTCAACCATTTATTTCACCCTTGTATATAAGTGATAAAAATAAAATAAAAATATTCTTTTATTCCTCATTTTATCTTGTAAATAAATAAAATACAAAATGAGCATAAAAATACATAAAAATAACAAATAAAAAAATCAAAAATAAAAATCCATATAGTGTACATATACCTATATATATAGCTACCCTATTTTTATTCCCAAAAATTAATTAAAAATCACCAAAAAATAGAAAAAAATAAAAGAAAAATATTTCATGTTTTGAGTTTTCTTTAATTCGGCCTATTTCTGCCCTAAAATAAATAAACAAAAATTGGATACACGTGGCAACCTCTGACTGGTCCACGGGGGACTGTTGACCCCGGTCAACTCCCCCGCGGACTCCTTCCTTTTCTGGAAGAAGCGCGCCACCCCATCTTCTCCGATTTTCCCACGCGTCTCCAGGCTGTCTCCCACGCAAATCTCATGCCCGGATTCTTCGCCTATCATCCATCTTCCTCGCCCGATCTTCCGCCACGAAATCAACACCTTCCATCGCTGTCGCCCCTCAACCCTAATCGCCCCTGTCACCTTATATATTCTTCCCTCCGCCGCCTCCGCGCCCCATCTTTGGACCATCTCCTTCTCCCCAGTGACCTCCATAGGCATCGCGAGAGTGACAGCAAGCGTCTGCCCTTGTTGCAGTGAGGTGAGGAAGCGAATCCATTGATCCGGCGAACTTCGCCGCCACTGCTCCGCCACCAGCGTCGAGCATCGAGCCTCAGGCCTTGACGCCCTTCGAGGCTACGACCAGGAGTTAGCCACACTCCAGCACAGTCTTCCGCTCCGCCCAGGTATCCGACTAGACCTTCCATTTAGCGTAATTTTTGATTTCGCCCAATTCATATCTCCGACGCATTCCCCTGATTCCGGCCATCTCGCGTAATATCTCGACCTTCCGACACCGCCATCATCTCCGCCAGACCTCTCCGCACCTTCTTCGCCCCTCCACACAACCCAGATCGCACAGGATCTGGGAATCGAGCTCCTCCGCCGACCACCCTCGCCGGAGCTCGCCATTTCGACTCACACTTCACCTTCACGCCGCCTAACCGGGTCGAGGCACTTTGCCCTCGACCCGCGAAGCTTCTGAACTATTTTGCAGGTCAAGAGGAGGCCGTCTGAGGCTTCCCGACATCTTCCCAGGAGCTTCTCCTCTCCCGACCTCGCCGGAGCCTTCCAGGGCTCGGCCGGGGTATTGGAGACCCGCAGCAGCTGCGCAACTTCACGCCGGATCTTCTCCGACCTTCAGGCGCATCAGAGGAGAGCGGAGACACCTTCACGAGGCCGGCGAAGTTCGCCGGCCATCAGTTCTTCCACCATCCTCCAGAGCCGTCCGATGCACCCTCTGCTCCAGTTCTCATCCTCGCCGTCCATCTGTTAAGGAGCAGCGACCGTTGATCCATCTGAGGAGCGCATCGGAACCGTCCGTAGCAGAGGAGAGAGAGGCCCGGAGCCCAGCACCGCTCGATCGTCCACGTGCCTCTCCCTTGACCGTCGATCAGAGCCAAAGGCCAAAGGAGTGAAGCGCCAGCTATTCCGAGCCGTCCGATCACCACGTGGCGTCCATCTGACCGTTGGCGAATAAAGGGGTAAATATCGTAGGGCCCCCTCGTAGTTTGTCATTTCCTTTTTAGTACTGTAATTATTTTTAGAAACTTTTTCACTTAGGGTTATTTGCAGTATGGACCTCGTGCTTTATTTTAATTGCATGTATGCCCCTGTGTGTGTGTGACCACGTGCATCGTCACGTGTGTATCTGGGCATTTTACATATTTCGTCCTGTAGATCTGGGATGTTATTCATTGAATAAAATGTTTTGTTTATTTGCAAATATACCCCCGTGAGCCTTGTTTAGGCGCATGTGCGGATTTTAGTGGTGTTTTTGCATCCATGTCCCTGGGCTTTTGATACGAGTTATCAAAAGCCCCTGAGACTTGGTTTTTATTACAAATTGGTCCCTGTGTGCCTCAGCCACGCGCCACGCACGTGACTTGCTGGGTATTTTGCACCTAGGCCCCCAGATCTTTGGGTATTTGCACTTAGGTCCCTGTGCATAGTGCCCTCTTCTTCATTTTTGAATAAATATCAAACGACCTCCAAATCCAATGAGATTTTGACACATGGCTCCTGCCATGGTGTAGGAATTTCTGTGATTTTTGAGGACATTTTTGATTTCATTTATTATTTTTAAAAATTCAAAAACACTCTTTTTAGTCACTGTCAAGGTTTAAAAATAACAAAAAAATATAAAATCACCCCCAAAAATTCTAAAAAAATTAGGACTTGTTTCTTGCTTGTTGATTGATTTTCCAGCCAATTTTGGCTATTTTTCATCACTTAAAAACCTTAAAAATTGAAAAACCCTTAAAAATCCATAAAAATTATAATAAATAAATTAAAAATCCAAAAACAATAATTAGGGTGCCTAAATTTTCCTTATTCAATCTAGATTATAGGAAAATTACCTTCAGGGTTGATTGAAACTCTTAAATATTTTATTTTTGAGTTTCTAACCTTGCTGGACAGTACCTCTTCTTGGTTGCATTGTTTGATTTTTAATAAATAATTTCCCCATTAGAAAAATTCCAAAAATTCACCAAAAACAGTAAAAAACTTAAAAAACCTAAAAACCAATTTTCTGGAATTTTTGTTTGATTTTTGGTGTGTTTAATAAATTGTGGAAGTTGCCTTGTTTTTCCTTTCTTTCATTTTCTTTATAATTTAAAAAATCTAAAAAAATATAAAAACAAATAAAAACACTAAAAAAAAAGACTCCCTTGGATTTCTGACTACATCGTAGGCCGCAAGGCCAATCTGTGCTCCTTGTGTTCGACCCTGGGAGTTATACCAGGTTAATCCTATAGCAGGACCACTTCTCTGTGTTTCGTTGATTTATCTTCATTTGTGGTTCATTTTCTTGATTGACACGTTCTGAGTGACTGAGGTCGCAACGACCTATAATTTTCTGTACCTTTACCTCTGTCATTCGGGCGGTCGTCAATCAGCACCACCGTCATCATCATCCTGATCAGCATCAGCACCGCTATCCTCTTCATCTAGCGCTCCTGCATCCTCGTGGTGTCGTCGCTCAGACGAGGCACCGCCGACTGGCATCATACTGCTCCTAAGTGTAACAAAGTCAGCATTAAATGTATATGAAGCAATGTCACCCAATAAATCACTAGGAGTGGTAACCTCTGTGAACTGTACCTGCTCAGATTTTGTTTTTAGGTTGTTCAGGTTTGGCTCGATCTGAGCGGGTATGGTGGCCTTCCCTTTGATGATCTCCTTCATCTCATGGCGGAACTCGTCCATCTCCCACCTGAATGTGGCCAGCTGATCGGAAAGAAGGGGGGCTAAATCATCGAGTGCTGGGTTCTCATAGACTGGTCCATGAGAACCGGAAGGGTTGCCTCTCTGAAAGTGAGGCTTCTACTGGGAAGGATGAGCGGGGAGCTGAGAATACTGCTGAGGCTGCTGGTGCTGCCTCCACGGCTGTCCCTGTTGGTAGGGACGAGGACCCGGCTGGTATTGCTGCTGCTTTGGCTAGTGAGGGAACTGGGGCTGCTGTTGAGGCTGGTTGAACTGTCCACCCTGAGTTGGAGGTTGCCGCTGGGATGAGGCACCGTCGGTCGACCACCTGAATCCGGGATAATCTCAACGGATCCCGGGCTGCTGTCGGTAGTACCAAATTCCGTTGACTTCCATCAACAGCTCCTGCTCAAAGGGGGTGAAGGAAGGATTGCCAGAGGTTGATCCTGCTAGTACACCGCCATCTGAGCATCCTGAGACGGTGGTGGCTGAAGGTATTGGTGTTGTGGCTGTGATGAATCTCGTATTCATCACTCTAAATCTCATTTATTAAGCTCAAAACCCTCAAAATCAACAGCATTCTTGCATCTATTCTGCATAATTAGCATTAGTGCATGATTTCATAAGAATTGCATTTTAGCACAAAAATCTGCACCAAAATAAGAAGCCAAAAATCCAAGCTAAAAGTGACCTATAAATAGCCTAACTTCCTGGATTTTTAACTCATTCATACTAACTCCGAATGACTCAAAACTACCTCCATTGTGTACATATCACTAACAAAGAATAAATGAAAAATACAAAAAAATAACTAACCCAAATAAGTGGACCAAAAACCCAAACCCTAATTTGAGGATTTTCGGACTAAAACCCTCATATCTCCCTCATCCAGTGTTCGTTTTAACCCTACTCACTTTTGAACTAATGTACATTCAATAATCTTCAAAACAAGACCAAGTTCAAGTGAATCAGAGCTCATATGTGAAAGTTGGGTTTTGGGCCTCTTTTGTACTTTGTATATTTTAGCGGTTTTTGACTGACCTAATATTTTATGTACATATTTTATCAATTAATAATAATAAAAAAAATTAGATTAAGGTGTCTTTATTTATCTTTGATTTTATCAAATTTTTCCGGATTTTTATCTAATCTAAAAATGACATTAAAATTATAAAACCCAAAAAAATCAAGGTATTCTATATACATGGGATACCCCAAAAATTCACTTTGCGTAAATGATCGATTTTGGTTTTGATGTCTTCATAAAGTTGTAGATCTCATCGAGACGAGCAATTTTCGTGAAGATACTTTTTTGATCCGAGGTCATTTAGTATTTATTTTCGATTTTACAAAGTATTGAAATCACGATTTTTGTGGTACTGACACGTGGCAGCACCTGGTGGCGCCACGTGTCAGACATTTTTGGCCTTATTATATTTCCGTTTTATAAAAAAAAATTAAATGAGAGCACGTGCATCGCACGTGCCTCCCCCAGGCACGTGCTTTGCACGTGCCTCCACCTATCCCCCTTGCCTGCCACGCGGCGCAACAAGCGCCATCCGATCACGTGCGATCAGACGACGCCTGTGCGTCGTCCACCTCGCGCCCCCTCTCCTTTCCCAATCGGACCGCCGCCGCGCCCCACGATTTAGCCCGCGAATCTCGCGCCTCCGCCTCCGCGTATCCCGGTCCGATCACCGCCCCTCCTCCCGCGATTCTCGCCAATCAGATCTCCAATCAAACCCCTTTGAATCCATCCCCGATCCACCTTCCTTCTCCGGCGTAACCTCCTCGCACTATAAAAACTTCACCGCCGACCTCCGTGAAACCCATCCATCAATTGCACGAGCCGAGGACACCGGTGGTGACAGCCCGGTGCCCTCGCCTTCTCCGGCAAGATCCGAGTCTTCGTGGCTCGTTGCATCCCCACTTATCCTGGTCGTACTGCCCCAGCTCCGTTCTTCAACATCAAACCAACGACATCGCTATTATCGACAACTACGCCTCCAGCCAACGCTTCTGCACCGCCTACAACGCACGAATAATCATTTTTTACGCACGAACGATAGAAACACTTTTCTAAACGCTGCAATTTAGGATTTGTCAGATGGCGTCGTTGCCGGGGAGGCAAACGACTTAGATTTTTGTCTTAAAAATTTTTCGTTCGGTTTTCCGTATTCGGGTAGTCTGACCCCCGATTTTTTCATTGTAAATTAAAATTTATTTCAGCATTTTTTTCTTTCTTTCTTGTCTATTTTATTATTTTTGAGTCACTCTCTTACATTTTCTCTCTTACTTTTCTTGCGAGGTACCTGGTATGTGGAGCGGTTTTTCAAGAAACCGACGCAACTTCACCGACTTCCGTAAAAGCTGCAATTAAAATTAAGATCAAGTCGAGTCGTGAGAGAGCGTAGAGTCCAGGATTTATTTTTCTGAACTTTAATTTTTGTGATTAATTGCTTATTTACAACGGTGTCTGTTTGGATGCTCGTGTGTGTAACAAGACCTCTAACTTTATTCTGTGGTGTGTCGTGGCTTGTTTCACTCTCCAGTGAGGGTGGGGTCCGACTTGAGTGGCGAATAAAATAGACCTGCACCTACGGCTCTCAGAGCAATTTAATTTTTGATTGTGCTCGTAGGATTAAGCCACACTGCACTGTTAATTGAGACGCACATAGATCGTTCAATTTAGTCATAAATTTAACTCATTTCTTCCCTACTAATAGAACTTTCTGCTTAGGTGCGGTTTTTCATCGGCTTGCGTTTCATCTAGAATAAAAATTTCAATTTCTGTCTAGCATCCCACATGAAGATTGCGAGGATTCACTGTAAGTCTTCTAACTGAGCATACATCATTGTTTTCGCGTGCATCGGCTTTTCCCGAATTTCTCTCTTGTTTTGTCATATAATTTTAAAAGGAAATTGGGACTGGACGGTAGACGTGTATTTCTGCTCGCTTAAATTCTTCAATTATCACCGAAATAAAATTGGGACTGCTAAATATAGCGGACTCTAAATAACCTATAAAATCAAGAATTTTTGCGGGAGAGTAACCCCGACCTTGGATGTTTTTATTCTTCTGAGTGAGCGAGAGTCGACACTTAAGGCTAGAGCCCAAATCTGGATTTTCATATTGACTACTGATTCTGCCAAAAACGATTAGCTACTTCTCAGTGAGGATCTACGGGTAGCCGGTAAACGGTCCGGATTTCCTTAGCAGAGTGGATGGTTTAGAGGACACTGCGTAAGGCTCCGTCCTCAAGTAACGGGTAGTCGTTCTACGGTCCGTACTTACACCCATACTGGCTGAAAGTAGGTACAACTAGTCGAAGAATTCAGGCCAGTCATTACGAAAATTTCGGCACCTAACAGCTCGCTAAATTTTTTCCAAGATTGATTTATCACCAACTAAAATTGAAAAGATAATAGCCGAACTCTTACGGCTTCATTGTGTGAGTTGGTGAACCTGGGGTTTGAATTGTGTTTGCATTGGTGTGCGTGAACCGATTTCAAGATCAATAGCTGCATATTTGATAAATTTCATTTGACTATCCCAAGCAATCATCTCTCTCATCTCTTGATTTTAACTCGTCATGGAACTTTTTCCAAATTTCAGATCCAACCCATCATTTCTTGCAACTTCTTCAAAAATGACCGAACATCACTATGAAAATAAATCTGTCTCGGTTAGGCCCAAATCAACTGCATCCTCTTCTTTCAATAATCCTCCAACATTTGTGGGAAACTTTCAACCGCAAATGAATTCGGCCACCTCATTGAATCCTTACTCAAATCATCCAACCGGAAATGACCACTTACCATCTTGGACTGAACCGCCTTATTCTCAGTTTCTCGCAAATGAAATATTTCAAAATCAAAATCCCTTCGAATCTCATGACTGGCAGAGAAATCAAACCCAGATGGAAAGACATACACTGAATGATCATCGGCATTGGATTGACCATGACAGACCCCTCTTCAGAAATGATACCCATACAGAGGACTGGACTGACCTTCTAGAAACACAGAAACCCTGTATGCTGACTCCACAATATCAAGGTCTGACCAATCATGATCAAAGGATTGAACTCTACTCAGATCAAATACACATGCCTGGACCATATGAGCAACCTCCTTCCATAATTTTTGAGGAGAAATTTTCAGAAAATGATCTTATAATGGATATTCCAAGAAACTCTCCTCTTCGCACAAACAGAAAAATCGAAGATGAAATCATTGAACAAAAACCGAGTGCCCCCATGATTGATCATGAATAAAATTTTGAGGATAAAAACCATATTTGAATTGATGGAGGATAGATTTCAAAAATTTGCCGACCGAGTATTCTCATTCTATGGTGGTTCGGATATAAAAATGAATGAGGAAAGGAGTGGATCTCATGATGAAAATTTTGAGGATATTCAAAAACCTAGGGATGATTCTAACATCAACACGTCTGCTTATTATTCCCCTAGGAATGATTATTCCGCTGACCCATACTCTGAATATCAAGTCCCCTTCTCTCTGGAAGACACCACATCTCCGCATCACACGGAAAATACCAAAAAAATGAAAAATTTGAAAACTACAAAAAAATAGAAATCCAGAAAATTTCATAAAAATTGAAACTGAAGAAGATCTAAAGAATTTGGATCCTATTGTATGGGAAGCACTGGAAAAACGCTTGATTTTTGAACTTCCCATTATAAAGGTCATTGAACACTTCCCCGACCTGAAAAAATTTTTAATGGATAAATTAATGAATAAAAAGTTGGGAAGGATTAGAACAAAAACTGAAAGACATATCTTGTCAATGGCCTCCTCCTTAGCGTTGAGGAGAAAAACCAAAAGCCGCATAGTGAAGCGGTTGCCCAGATTTGACTGTGAAATCAAAGACACAATTTTCACCCATGCTCGGATTGATGACGATTCACCAATAAATATTCTCCCGACCTCTGTGTTTCACGAACTTAAACTCGAACCAATCAGAAAAATACGAGAGATTGTTCAATTGGCGGACCGATCAATAAAGCGGCCGAGAGGAATCATTTCTGTCATCATGATATTCTAAGGTGCTCCGCTCAAAATGGAATTCACGATCATTGATATTGAGCATCAAGGAGAATTCACCCAGTCTCCAATTACTCTCGGAAAGCCATTCTTAGCATTGTCTAAGGCAATTATCAATTATGAGACCAGGGAAATCAATTTCACAGCATTGGAAGCACTTAGATCTGACATTGTCTTTGAGGAACCACGATTTTCTGAGGTAACCCACGAAGTCCCCAACAACCGCAACCATGAAACGGTAGAAGAGCCCTACCCCACTGCTACACCTAAGATTGCGTTTGAGACTATTGGTTTAGAAACTCTCCCCTGTATTTCAATTCCCGCGGATCTCAAAAAAAGACCGCCTCGAAAACCGAACACGAATTTTGATAGAAATAATTCTAGGTTGTTCCTTTGCCTCCTTGTGATCGACCTTGGGACTTGCCCAAGTAAAATAAACATAAAACCACACGATTAAAAATTGAACGTATTATTTGTGGTATTTTCTTGACCGATTCCGATTGCCGCTTACAACGAACAACTAATCATTCTTTAAGTCGAACGATAAAAACACATTCTTAACTTGGCATTTTAGGATTCGTTAGGCTGCTGGAACGATTCTGCTTGAACATGGTGGACATGTATGTACTGGGCGGGGTGCTGGGTCGAGCTGGTGCTGCTAGGCTCAACCCGTGACCTGAGATGGGGCTGAGAAGCCGTCTGTGCCTCATGGAGACACATGATATGGGTCTCAAGGTCACTCAATGTCTGTGCCAACTGATCGATCTGAGTCATGCCCTAATAATGCTTCTTCTCAATAGTCTCGATGCGGTCCAGCTTCTCATTGATGATGTCCAATATCAGCGGCCGACGATTCTTCCTGTGCAGCGGCTGCTGAAGAGGTGGATGGACCTGCATCGACCTGTGATATCCTGTGATAGGTCACGGCCTGGGGCAGGGGCTTCCCTTGAGTGTAGAGATGGGTCTGGGACATAACTGTGTAGTTCTCGACCATCTCCTCATATTTGGCCCAGACCTGGTCTTCAGCCTTGGCGAAGTAGGATCCCCCACAAGAAGCATTCACAAGCCCCTGTAGCTCTAGTATCAGCCCACAAAAGAAACTCTGTACTAAGTTGGGCTTGGAGATATCATGGTGTGGACACCGATCAATGAGCTCACGGAATCGATCCGAAGCCTCATGGAATTGCTCGTTGGGGATCATGGAGAAGTTATTGATCAACGCTCGAGCTGCATTCTCTGGCCGAGTGGATAGTACTTGTTCAAGTACTCGGTCCAGAGTTGTTCCCATGAAGTTACGTATCTCCCTAAATATTTCAGCCAGTAGGCTGCTCTGTCGACCAGGGAGAACGGAAAAGGTGTCCTCGTCTACGTATCTGTCGTGGATCGTGCTGCAGATCATCTCGAATTCTTGCAAATGCAGATGCAGCTCTTTAGTGGCAAGCCCGTGGAACTTGGTCAACAACTGAATCATCTGAGGTGAAGCTTGAAATCTCCCAGAATTGCTGAAAGTTGAATCCAACGATGTGTAAGAGTCACACCAGGGTTGTGCAACTCTCTCATCGGCCTGGCTGGTCGGACTAGCTCCTGTGGCTCCTTTGGATATGGTCTGCCTCCTCCTCCAAACTCTGGGATCTCTCTACCACCTGCTCAGTTCGGCTCTCCTCGGTCAGCTCGCATCTGGGCCATCTCTCTGTGCATGTCTGCCATGAATGCCCCCTGGTCTCTGATCTATCTCTACATCATATCCAGGGAGGCTAACATGGTGTTATTGATGGTGCGCTGACCTAAAACATATGTGGTGGTCCGGGGTGTCTATCAGTACGCTCCTCGTTGCTGGCCATCTCTTGGGTCTCTACAAAGGCAAAAGATCTAAACTCAGGTACCGTCAAATGAACAAATATCTACTATGATCTCTGCTTGGTCACCTCGGGACTGGAAGAAGGGTGGTCGAGGGGGAACAAGCGGAATCAAACTCATGTTCGGAGAGCGGGTCTAGGATCTCACAAACCGGCCTAGATGAATGGGGAGGAGTGCTCAAAAGCGGTGCAGCCAAGGGCTACCTAAGGGACCTCCGGCCCATCATCGCGATCTGGAGAACAGACGGATGGGATCTGGAAACAAACAATATTAGCAAACAAACCATCAATTCACCTATGCAATGCGGAGCTGATGACCGTAAAGGTTCGGTTTTTTATCTTGTCAATTTTTTAGGTGAAAATTTAGTCTAGCAGGGCAATTAAGCGAGCTGGTAGGAATCCGATGCTCTCAGAAGACTGGCCCAATCCCTAAGCTAGATCTTTTCCAGCCAGTACAAGTTGCGGACCGTTTACTGGCTACCCTATCAAGTCGCTCTCTTAAGGATATCGCAACCCGCTTTATCGGAGACCGAAGCGATCCTCACTCGAGAACGACTAACCCCACGACCAGTAGTCTGATGAGAGTTCAGGTATGGCTCGGCCTAGTTTGCGGGTCACTCTCTCGTGCAAGCAAACCAAACAATGAGGGGAGTGCTCTCCCAAGACATATTTTTAAGTTAGGTGTCTTTTAGGGTCAAGTTTGTTTAGCAGTCCCAATTTATGATTATCACTTTTTAGGTATTTTTTTCAATAAGAAAACAAGCGCCTAACGAATTTTTTGATCTCCTGATTATTTAAAGTCCAAAAACGAGGGGAGAAGTCGAAAAAGTCGATGCACGATTAAACATGATGATGCATGCAAAGTAAGAGATGCGTACATGTCGCCATCACTCTACATGCAGGGTGATCCACGCATAAATTGAAAGACTGAAATAAATCTAACCTAAATGATGCAAGAAGAAAACGACCTTAGATGAGCAATTTCTAATCGCGAAGAACTGTAGTTAACCGGTCAGAGAGAGAGGTCGGAGTCCGGTCTCTGATGCTGATCGGTGTCCGCCACAACGGATCATGCACGTGCTATATACAGACTCCAGCGACATGTGACCTCCCAAGCAACCAAGTTAACTTTTTATTAATTTTATTAATTAGGTCCAATTACGAACTATAGGTATAGGCAAATAGTCAAGGATTGGGCCTTAATCAATTACGTCACAATCAAAACAATTCCTAAATCTAAGGGTCAAATTCTTCGAGAATCAAAATAAAAGAAAAGATGTGAAAACCAAAATCGACGAAAACTGCGGCGAGGTCCCCCGAGCACACCGGTGCTCGGTGAATCAAACCCCAATAAAAGCCAAGTCCAAAGTGTCCAAGGTCCTTGTATTATTACAATAATAATGAAATGGTTGAAAACAAACTAACTACTCTATCTAAGATAACTACACTCCTCCTATCCTCCTGCTCCTCTTCGGATGCGGGCAATCCAACCGAAAGCCGCAAAGTCCTCGGATGACCCCCTCGTACAGAAAATGAAACAGAAATAAGTCAGAAAACAGTTATAATAGATAAAGGATAAAAATGAATAAAAATAAAGCAAATAGAAAAAGAAAACTGAAAACCGACTACTAAACTGTGCTCCTCGGCAACGGCACCATTCTGGTGGGTGGTCAGGTGTCGAGGCTAAGTGATATCAACGGTTGTTGCGATCTCAACCACCTGAGCCAGGCGCAACAAGAAAAATAAGACCACAAAATAAATAATCAAGGCACGAAATCGAATGTAGCAGACTCGCTATTTATTTAACCTGGTATAGCGACCAGGGTTGAACACAAGGAGCACGAGCGAAGCCTATGAAGTAGTCGAGGATTAGAAAAGAGAAGGCATCTTTTTGTGGTTTTTAATTTGCAAAATATTTTTTTATATAAATTCTAATGAGAAAACAAATAAAAAGATAAAGAAAATCAACTTTCAACCATTTTTATTAAGACAAAAAATGCCCAAAAATTCAAAATGAAAATATTTTTTATAGTTTTAAATATGTAGTGTTTTTGGTGATTTTATGTTATTTTTAATATTTTTATATGATTTCATAAAAATAAAATAAACGTAAAATAGAGACATACAGTTCAGCCATGACCCAAAGGCAAGATTAAAATGCTAAAATTGCCTAAAAGTCCTGAAGGCTATTTTTATGAAAAATAGATACAAAGACCTAATTACAGAAACCGAAATCTCATTTATTATTTTTCTAGAATTTTTAATGATTTTTATCAAGTTTTTAATCTTTTGTGATTTTTACGGGTTTTATAAAATATAATGGAATAAAAATTGTATTGAAGTGAAAATAGAATAAAACAAACATACAGGTTTATAGATTTTTTGGAGGAATTTTTATATTTTTTTGTATTTTTGCAAAACAGTCAGATATGTTTTAGGGGTTTTTTATTTTTAGAAAATATCAAATAAAATCTAATTACGTCACAAAAATTAACAAAAATATTACGCAGTAGCATGAGCTAATGATAATTTTTGGTGAATTTTTGGAGTAGATTTGATAATTATTTGATTGAAAACAAAACACATTGGTTGTAGGGACCTATTGGCAAATATTTTAAGTTTCAGACAAAACAATAACGCACATAAAGAGTCCAGGGTTATCAGTGCAAAAATCCCACGAAATTCACGCACATGTAAATTAACCACGCACAGGGGCATAAATGCAAATATACAAACATTTCATTCAAATCAGAACCTTTAAGAAGTCTAGGACAAGATATGCAAAAACACCACAAGGCACGTGACCGTGCACATGTATTCAAATTGGAAGGACTAAAGTGCAAATACTGGAAATATCAGGGACTACTATGTAAAAAGTCCGAACTACAACTTTATTTAACAAACTAGAAAATAAAGCATAAAAAGTGTTGGGAAGGAAATGCAATATACCTTCGCCGGCACGTGCGGTACGCGATGGGGGGGGGATACGTGGCGGACGCTGGAGGTGTGTGAACGTGCGGTTCTGATCCTCTGTGATGTTAGATCTGAAGCCTCAAGTGTTGTTGGGGACGTGGGGCTCTGATGCGTCAGGTGTCAGATCTAACGGCCCGGAAAGCTGCTGCGGTCGGCGGCTGAGATTGGATCGGGTGGATGAAGGCCAATCCGGCGGTACTGAAAGTGTCTGGAAGAACAGGGCCGATGTAGACTTCACCAGAGCCTAGGATGGAATACTTGGCTCCAATGATCGATCAGGAAGCTCAGGATCAATCGTGGATGTCCTCCGCGTCGACTTGACGGGTCCGATGGGAGAGCTGAGGACCACATGTGCGTGACGGTGCAGGTGGACCCGGAGCTCTCCGGTGAACCCTCCAGTGAATGGAACTATGACTCCGAGCATGCGCGAACACCTACAAAGGAAGTCTTGACTCAGGGCAAAGCTCCGGTCGAGGGTTATTCGGACGAAAACAGAAGGAAGCGAGGTGGGGCGAGGTTTGATTTCCAGCGGCGGTGATAGAGGAGATTAGGTCCTTGTTCTCGACCTAAGGGACAAGCCTAAGGGTGATCATGCTACGATGCAAGGTGGAGCGTGCGTTGGGGGTTTTATCGGAGCAGATGGATGTGGATATTGGAGCTCCGACCAGCTGGTCAGAGCAGATGAACGTGCGGCGGTGGCGAATGAAATGACTGGAGCGAAGCGTGAAATGCAAAAGAAATGGGGGGTACTTGAGGTTCTAGGCTAACTCTAGAGCTTCTGTCGAAGGCGGTCGGCGAGGTAATGGCCTCGACCAAGCTGCGAAAGGCCGAGAGGTTGATCGCGGTGGCGCACGCTGGCCACGAGGCTGAGCAGCGTGGCTGCTCCTCCAAGCTTTGATCCGAAGGGACCCTCAGGAAGCTGTCACTCAACCAGAGGTGGCTAAGGATGAAGGGAGGTGTGTGGCACGAGCTGCCGCTCCTGGGAGGCAGAGTAGAGGATTTAAAGGGTTCCTAGGAGGCTGGAGGAATCGGGCGAGGGCACGCAACCCTAGGAAGATCCTGCACTGTCCTAGGGATATGCGAGGGTCTTGGATCCAAGGAGAGGCCACGGGCGAAGAATCAGGGTGAGGGGATGCGTGATCTGACGGGAAGAATTTGTAGAAATCGGTCCGGCGAACGATATCGGGTCGGGTCAAGCCTGGAAGAGGGCGTTGACCCGAGTCAACAAAGTGACGTGGACCGATCAGGTAATTCGAATGTACAAAATACTTACAAATTCAATAAAAAATAATAAATGATTTTAAATCAAAAAATGTATAAAATAAAAGTATTTGTTATTTTTCAAACTATTTTTCTGTGATTTTTATTTATTTTTTAGAAAAAAATCTTTGTATAGTATAGTGTATTATATACAGGTATAATATATTTATGTATTCTGTACAAATATTTTATTTTGTTATTTTTACACAAATAACCCAATTTTATATTTTATTTCTTTATAACATAATTTTTGGAGTATAAAATAATTTTTATTTTATTTTTATTATTTATTTATAAGTATATAATAAATAGAGAGTAAGACATATATAAAGGTATTCTGCACAAGGGAGAGAGGATTTTTATTTTTATTTTATTTTCTGATTTTTTATTTTATTTTTAGGATTATATACAAGAAGGTAAGAAGAATATTTTATTTTTATTTTATCAAAAATAATTATTTAATTATACAAATAATATGTATAATATAGAGTAGGCCCTATCTCTCTCTACTTGTTTTATTTGGCGATTAAGCCAATGCTTGACCTTCTCTTGGGTCCAGGTCACTCTGTATTTATTCTAAATACCTCCTTCCTTTTTTATTCTTTTATTTTTTTGCACAAACACATGCTAATTATGCAATATTAACAAATACATGCATAATGCTAACTTATTGTATTTACATCTATTTACATGATGCTTTGCCAAGATAAATAGATAAAATAAAAGAATAAAGAGTGATGATCAGGGATTCATCAATCCCATATCTACCGGAACACACAAACAATTGCCATTCCGTAGCACACCATCTTCATATGAAAATCCAACCAAGATCCCCACAAGGACTTTTTCCTTGAGCCTCTGTAGACTCTCATATGTAAGTTGTCTTCGAATGATCCTATCTACTAGCTCAGGACGAGAAGGTGACGGAATTATAACCGTCTCTCGGCTACTATGGAAGGGGTGCCAATCACTGAAAGATGCGGGAAGATCCCATGTCTTGAGCTGGGGATGAGACTCACTCGTGTGTGGCCTACGACTAAGTGCATCTGCCACCACATTTTCCTTGACATGGTGATATGATATAGTGCATTCGTAATCCTTCAAGAGTTCCATCCGTCGCCACTGCCGCATGTTTAGCTCTTTCTGATCAACAAATATTTTAGACTTTTATGATCTGTAAAATCTCAAAAGCCACCTCATATAGATAGTGCTTCCACATCTTCAGAGCAAAGATAACTGCTGCAAGCTCCATATCATGAGTCGAATAATTCTTCTCATGTGGTTTTAATTGACGAGATGCGTATGCAACAACTTTACCGTGTTGCATCAAAACTGCTCATAATCCCTCCTTCGATGCATCAACGTAAATTGTGAATCCGTCAGTTTCTGTTGGAATCACCAAGATGGAACTGTAGTAAGTTTGTCCTTCAACGTCTGGAAGCTTTTCTCACATTTGTCTGTCCAAGTGTACATTGTTTCCTTCTTGGTCAGCTGAGTGAGGGGAAGGGCAATCTGATAAAACCCCTTTACGAATCTTCTATAATATTCGGCTAAGCCCAGAAAACTGTGGACCTCTGACATATTCTTTGGTTGTACCCAGTTAAGAACTACTTCAATCTTTGTAGGATCCATGATAGCTCTTGCATCTGAGATGACATGGCCCAAGAATGCCACTTCTCGAAGCCAAAACTCACACTTACTATACTTCACATATAGCTTGTGTTTCCTTAGTGTCTCCAGCACCGTTTGTAAGTGTGTTCGACGTTTCTCTTCATTCTGTGAGTAAATAAGGACATCGTCAATGAAGACCACTACAAAGTTATCTATAAATGGCCTGAACACTGGATTCGTCATATTCATGAAAGTAGCTGGGGCATTTGTCAGGCCAAAGGGCATTAACCCGAACTCATAATGCATGTATCTAGTCCGAAATGCAGACTTAGGTATATCGACATCTTTAATATGTAGCTGATGATAACCGGACCGAAGATCAATCTTGGAGAAAATAGATGACCCTTGTAGTTGGTCAAAAATGTCATCAATCCGAGGCATTGGGTAATGATTCTTGATAGTCGCCTTATTTAGCTGCCGGTAATCTATACACATGCGCATAGATCCATCCTTCTTCTTAACAAAAAGAACCAGTGCCCCCCATGGTGAGGTACTAGGGCGTATGAAGCCCTTCTCCAATAATTCCTACAATTGCACCTTAAGTTCCTTTAATTCAACTGGAGCCATCCAGTATGGTGCAATAGAAATTGGTTGAGTTCCCTGGATGAGAGTTATCTCAAACTCTACTTCCCTCTGTGGAGGAAGTCCAAGCATTCATATGGAAAAGCATCTGGAAAGTTCTCAACAACTTCTACATCGGAAATCTTCTTGTGTTTCATTTGATCCCCAATGACATGGACAATGTACCAATCATACCCCTGATCAAGCAAGCGATGTGCTTGCAATGCTGATATGCATGCTACTCTCCCAGATGAGGTACTTCCATCAAACACGAATTCTTGTAAATCAGGGATCTTGAAAATGATTCGTTTATGGAAGCAATCAAGGAATGCGTGGTGATTCTCAAGCCAATACATACTAAGAATAACATCAAAGCCTTCCATCTGTAAGAGACACCCAATGGACAACAAATGACTGACCTCCAGGTCCCTTGATAAGATAAGGATCTGCAATTGTGGTAGGCTCTTGACCTAAGATAATCGCAAAGCTTAATGATATGAAAGAATGTGATGCACCGGAGTCAAAGAGAGCATGAGTTGTAAATTTGCCTACAGAAATCATACCTCGCACTATCGAGTCTGAGGTAGGGCTTGTCCATCAGTAATAGCATTCAACTGTCCTTCTCTTTGTGCTCTACTTGAGCCTGCCATTCTCTGAGTCTGGTAAGGTTGTCCCCTACCTCCACGAGATGTAAAGCCACACCCCTGTTGCTAGGGGCGTCCTCCTCGTGCTGTACCTCCGGATCGTGAAGATCCCAAGGGACAATTTGACATGAGGTGGCCCTTCTGGTTGCATCGATAGCAGACATGATTCTCTACATGTGCATCTATAGTGGTACTCAATATCGGTTGGGATGGCCCATTGGCTCAGAAAGTGCATGCCCTAAGGTATGTGCTCCTATTTGAGTAAACATGGTTGATATCCAAGAGCGGTGAGGGTGGAAGCGTCATCCTGCACGTGCTCCTGCCTTGTCATTGCGAGTTGTCCTGCTAGAAAAGTTTGATCTCATCTGCATTGATTTACTCTCGCGTAAGTCCTGCTCCACCCGTACAACATCATCAATCACTTCCTTCATTGTGACCAAACTAAGTGGCACCAATATCTCATGAATCTCCTTATGAAGACCACGAAAGAACTTGAATGCCTTGTCAGACTCAGTTGGTACAGTGCTAGCAGCATACCTCATCAACTCTGTAAATCTGTCCAGATAAGCAGTCACAGTTTTGTTCCCTTGCTCGAGTAATGTGAACTCCACGTGCTGCTGCTCTATCCAGTATTCCAGGTAGAAACACCCCTGAAAAGCCTCAATAAACATCTCCAAAAGTAACCGCCGTTGCAATCTGTAGCTCCATAGAAGTCCACCATTCCTCATCACAGCCAGCTCAGGAGTATGTAGCTAGGGTTATGATGAATCCACGATTCATCATCTCAATATATTGATCTTAGCAAAATACCCAAGTAAAATCTCAAATAAATGTCCATAAAATCAATAAATTAATAAAACGACTCTTGTAAATAAAATACACTAATTATTGTATATTATATTGCACAAAATAAATGAACAATAAAAAAGCCACAAAATGAAGGAGTTTATCACCTGTAAATAGCCCAAAACTTCATGTATTTTTAATAATTTCATTTCAACTTATTTTTGGCTAATTCTTTCTCTGACTTGTTTATTAAAATGTACATAAAAATATAAAATAAATTTCATCTCAAATAAATACTCCTAGATTCCAAAGATAAAAATCCGTAAATTCAACTTCACGGCCAAATTCCCGCTCCGTATGAACTCCAAATTCACTAAACTCACTTTAAGTTCAAGTTATAAAATTATCTATACAATGAAAGTGGTTTCATTAAAATCGAAGCTCGTTTGGGAAATATGAGTTTTAGGATCTAGGTGTACATTATATATAATGTGCATATTTTTCTTTTCTTTTTTTATTTACTTTTCTTAATTACAAAAAATCCAAAAAACCACTTTTATGTTTTACTTTATTTCAAGTATTTTATTTTATTTTTTTATATTGTAAATATATTTTATTAAAAAATACAAAAAATTAAAATTAGAAAAGTAAAAAATATGTACATATGGTTTATTTTGTGGTTTTACTTTTGTAAATTCTCCACTATATTTTCTCTTTATTTTATTGTATTTTAGTAGCCTACTTTATTTATTTCATTTTCCTATATTTATTTTCCATTCTCTGCACTAACTTCCATCTTCTTTTCATTCTACCACCAACTCCCATTCCACCCCATATTCTTCATCTAACCTCCCATTCAACTCCCTCATTTTCATTAACCTCCATTCAACTCCATCAATAATCTAACCTCCCATTCAACTCCAACACCTTTCTAACCTTCCTTTCTCTTCTCTTTTTATTCATCTCCCCATCCTTATTTTTTTGCATCCGTCATTCTTAAAGAAAAAGGAGAGATCTTGGAATGTGGTGTCGATGACAGCAGCTTATCATCTTCCTCAAGCGACGACCTCCTTCAGGCGAGATCCGCAGTGACTACCGTCCCCATGTCACGAGTTCCCCATCGAGCTCTCATAGCTTCTCTGATTTTTATTTTGCCAATCGGATCGAGGCGATGATAGGAGTCCAACGTAGCTATTCTGCAAATCCGACGAAATTCAGGTAAGTATTTCCTCTCATTTCTCTTGTTATTTTATTTTATCTAATATTTTGTTTCCTTGTTATCTCATCATCATCTCATTTTCATCATCCCAATCACCACCATATCACCCTCATTTTCACATCATACCATCACCATCACCACCATCTTCATCTTCTTCATCATTACTCTCTACCATTTTCCCCTTTTTTTATCTATACATATTTATTTCCCTGTTTAAGAAATCCACAAAAAAAATCAAAAAAATCACAACAGCAAAATAAAAAATTTAAAAAAAATTTAAAAAAATAGGAGGAGCAGCAGGCAACCGCCCGCCACACCCCTTTTCCTGCCCGCACCGCCGACCGACGACCCACCATCTCCGCCGGCCCCAGCGGCCGCGCGCAGCCCCCTGCTCCACCGCCAGCAGTCGCGTGCTGCTCGCGGTGCCTCACCACATCCACGCCCCCGTGTGTTGGCCGCGCCACCGCCATATCCACCACAGCGGTGGTAGTCCTCCCCCCGTGCATGGCCTCGTCTGCCACCCCCTGCGGCCCCCTCGCACCCACACACGCTACATCTCCGCCAGCTGCCAACTCCAGTCGACCCCATCTCCTCCTAGCTCTGCCGCCTCACCGCCGACGTCCCCGCCTCCTCGTCACCCGCAACCAAGCACGGCCGCCCACCACCGCTAAGGAGCTGCCTCGCCCCTTTGCGCGTCGCTCCGCCGCCGCCCTTCGTCGAGCCCTAATCATCCACCTACAAATGAAGGTTTCCTTTCTTTTATTTTTTTTTGTAATAATTACAGTTTTCCCCTTTACATTTTCTGTAATTACAAACAAGTCCCTGTACATATTTTACATTATCTTTTTCAATTTCCTTTTGCATGTATACCCCTCTGTTTATGTGTTAATTTGGACATTAATTTTGCATCTTTTTATTTAACGAAAAATATCATGTTGTTGAGCAACTAATTATCTATAATTTGAATATTTATTTGTATTTTTGTGACTTATGGGTAATTAATTAAAATTGTTTAAGTGAAAAACTGTATAATTTACCCACTTTAAGCTTTTAAATTCATATCTAAATCTCAGTTGCTCCAAAAATCCTTAAAAAAATCAAGAATGATGCTTTGAAACATGACTTAATTAATATCCAAATTTCATCTTAATTGGAGTTATCCTTTGCATTAAATAAATTATAGTGTGATTTTTGTAAATGATTTTTAGTTAAATCCATGGATTGCAAATTAAAATACCTATGTGAGATAATTCGCTCTTTTAGCTAATTTGACATTGTGGATTAGGAATTAATTACTCACCGTCGCTCTGTTTTTATTAAAAATCAAAAAAATTTGTATATTGTCATAAAAGTCCAAAAAAGTTACTGTAGTCTCATTTCATCATGTTTTAATTCCAGTAAAATTTTCATAATTTTTGCATTATTTTTATGTGAAAAATTATGAAAAAGTCCATAAAAAGTGTGCATTTTTCATTGTTGCATTTTAATCCCTAAAATTCCAAAAAATATATGTTGCATTCATCACTGGATTAGGGTTGTACGAAAAATATAATTTGGCTAAATTGGACGTTTCGTATTAAAATTAATTTGGCTAAGTTGTATGCTTTCTTCTTAACTTAACTCACGCGTACTTTGCATTAGCATTCATTTTCTATTAAAAAATATAGAAAAAATGCATTGAAAACTTAGATGTAAGTTTTCCAAATTAACCCAAAGTTGTTCCTTTACCTCCATGTGTTCAATCCCAGACTTGCCTGGGATATAAATTCAAGCCGAGACACTCTTCGCGGAGATCTTTTCTCGGTTCTGACTGAGTATCCGTATTACAACGAGTGCAAATTATCACGTACTTAGCGATTCGATCAGATGACACTGTTGCCAGGGAGGAAAACGACATAGGGTTTAATTTAAAAAAATTTACTTAGGTTTTCTCTCACTCGGGTAGTCTGACCCTCGAGCCATCTTGTACTCTCTTAATTATTTTTCTTCTCATTTTTTATATATATTTTATTGTTGATCTCTCTAACATAAATTTTCTTTTCCTTGCGAGGATCCAATGGACTAGGAGTGCATAGGAGGTTGACGGACGTGACACGCACCGACTGTTGAAGATCAAGGATTTTTTAATTTATTTTCGAGAGCATTTTTTGTAATTATTGTGTTGTAATAATTTAGGTAATTCCTCTTTACAGTGGCTCTTGTTTGAGAGCTCGCACTTGTATCCGGACTGGACATTTGACCCATTCATGGTCGTGTGGTTTCTTGACGTAGAATAGGACTTGCACTCACGGCTCTTAGAGCATTTTTATTAGAATATCTTTATTGCTTGTGCTCGTAATATTTAGGACCACACATCACTTTTAACGAGACGTACTTAGACCATAGAGCTATTAGTTCAAATTAACTTGTTCATCACTCGCTAATAGAACTGCATGTCTAGGAACGGTTTCTCATTTGCATCTCATAGCATAAAATTTCAATTCTGCGTTGCATCCCGCGTGTAGAGCGCGAGGATCATTGTAAGTCTTCTGAACTGGGCATGCATCATTGATTTCACTATTTGCATTGGTTTTTCTCGACTCACTTCCCCTTAGTTTTTAAAACTTAGGTTAAAAGGAAATCGTGACTGATCTTTAGGCGTACCTTTTTTGGTGGGCTAATCAAGTGATAATCGAACTTAAAATCAGGACTGCTAATCAGAATTGACAAAAAAACTGACTAAAAGTAACACTTGTTTTGGGAGAGCAAAACCCTCATTATGCTTGTGCTTTTGTGATCGTGAGAGGTAAGGACGCATCCCTAGGATAGTGCCTAAAACCTACTTTTAAGCCTTGCGTAACAGGACATATCTTGATTTATCACCTAATAAACTTGAAAAGATAAATGGTCGAACTCTTACGACCATCACTGTGTTGAGTAGGTGAACTCAAGGTTTGCTCTTGTGTTTGTTTGTTTTGTGTGTTATTCGGTGCACTTGCATGCTTTCTCCCTCGATCCGCTTCATTCACCCATCTCCCTTCCAAGATGTCAGAATATTGGTCATCATATCCAAATCATTCTTCTTCGAGTATATTCCGATCATCTCCAACCTCTTATTCCTCCTCATACCCACACCCTGATCACGAAGTCAGAACTTCGACTAACTTCTCCACTTCTTCATCCTTCTCACCTACCCCACATTCTTACACCCCTGACCCACATCCACCCTGGATTGATTAACCATATTCTTGTTCGCTTGCTGGAATTAAGGAATAAATCGAAGAGCAAGCCACTGCTGAGATGAATGATTGGCAGAATCAGTTGCCCCTACAGACCTCATTTTCACCTCGAGTTGGGACCGGACAACAATTGACCTATACGCATCCCAACTTGACCTTAGGGTACAAAATGGTCAGCCAAACAGACCGAATGGAGAGGCTTGCATTACATGATATTCCTGACTTGATTGACCTGAGTGATCAAGCCCACATTGACTAACCTTCATATCATCCATTCAGAGAGCCGACATATACAGGGGATTGGATTCATGCGACCGATCTACAGACCCCCTGTCTACTGGCTCCACCTTATGAGGCTCCGATCAACATCTGCCATACAGAAGGGTCATACTCAACCCAACATTACACGCGTGAGTCAAGGTGTGTTGAGTATAAGAGCCCAAGTTCTCAGCACTATCCTCCATTGAGCAGGCTTCTCTCATGATGTGTCATGAGAACTTATTGGAGGATGACATTTCTAGAATGATCAAGAGTCCAAGTAGGAATGTGGATCATGGATTTCACAGATTGAATTTTGAAAACTTGGAAGACATCGGATTGACCACACATCATGTATAGCTGGAGTCCCTTCTACCTCCATCTTCTACTAACCACTTTTCCTCCAAACTTGAGTCTGTACGTTCTCCTATTCCTCATTCACTTATCAAAAAGACCAAAAAATTGAAATACTCGAAAATACATAAAAATTTAAAAAGGAAAAAATCTAAAAAAATTGGATCCTGCAGTTAGAGAAGCACTTGATAGAGAGTTGATTTTTAAGCTTCCCTTAATAATGGCCATTGAGCACTTTCCCGACCTCAAAAGATTTGTCAGAAGTAAATTAATGCCTAAAAGATCAGGCAATAAGAGTAGAAGGACTGAAAACCATATAGTGCCTATGGCCACCTCTTTGGTGATAGGGAGAAAAACCAAGAGCGACAGAGTGAAGCGGTTGCCTAGATTTGATTGTGAAATCAAAGACACCACCTTCACCCATGTAAGAATCGATGATGACTCACCGATTAATATCCTCTCGACCTCCGTGTTTGCCAAGCTCAAACTCAGATCTGCTAAAAAGTCAAGAGAGATCGTTCAGTTGGCTGATCGATCCATTAAATGGTTGAGAGGAACTATTTCAGTAATCATTACTTTTCAAGGTGCTCTGCTATAGGTAGACTTCACGATCATCGACATTGAGCATTGAGGAGAGTTCACGCAGTCTCCAATCATTCTCGGAAACCCGTTCTTAGCCTTGGCTAAGGCAACTATAGATTGCGAGACTCGGGAGATCGATTTCACTGCATTGGGAGCACTCCGACCTCACCCAATCTTTGAGTATACACGATATTCTAAGGTAACCCGTAAAGTCACTGACAACCGTGACCTCTGAGAGACAGTTGAGTCCTGTCTCTCTACTACACCTGAGATACCGACTGTACAGACGACCATTGGTTCAAAGACTCCCTACACCTCCACACCGCCCACTTCTTGCATCACCACCACTGTGATAACTTCTAGAGATGACTCACAGAAGCTGCCCCTGAGTCGAACACAATCATTTCTGATTTCCTTGACTTTTTAGATGATCTGATGCATGAGCCGATTAATACCAAGCCAACTAAGAACACCGTACCATACTAGAGACTTGTGATGACCCTGAAGGAGTATTACAATGGATATGGTGACTCATCTGATGATGAACCTATGGTCACTACCTCACACACACCACATCCAGGACCTACACCAAAAGAGATAACTGGGACCAAGTTGACTAATCTCGATAAATCGGTTGCTCCATCCTCTGGTCGGTCATCTGGTAAGAAGAAGAAGAGTATTGATTCCTCGAGGTGTTCCCCCAAACTCCTTAAGACGTATCACTCTCCTCTTCGTCTTGATGCTTCAGGTTCTAGAATACCAGCTAAGAAAGTTACCTTTGACTTAATAGAGAAGGAACTTTCTGAGGAGCCCTCTTCAGGTCTGGATGAGGTAATCTATATGAGTGAGCTTAGTTCAGTTGTTTTGAATCCATATTTGAGCAAGCAACCATGTGTCGACCCTCGTTGGGCGTTCCCTACACCTCACTATTATTCTTTTGAGGACGATTCTGACAGCGACACATGCGTATACTACCCACCCCCTCGCTCCTGCAAGAAGGTCCGTCACAAACCTTCTTGATCCATATATATTCTCACTCCTCCTTGTACAGATTCTCCTTCCTTTATTTCCCTCCCTCCCCCATGATTCACAACACTCGGCCAAGTTCTGTATCGTTTTTATTTTGTGGCTATACTTAGGATGACTAGATCCTAAGTATGGGGGTGAGTGACTCGAGTTTCTCCATCTCTTCTTTTTATTTTATTTTTGTATATTCTTTCCCATTCTCATCGGTCCCCCATTCTTATGTTCTTTCCAATACTTAGGCTGACCAGAGCCAAAGTATGGGGGGCGATGCCCGATGTGTATTCTCCACACTCTTATATTCTTTTTCACTTCTATTCTTTTTACCCACTTATACTTAGTACGAGCTATGTCTTTTTGTCACCTAGTGCCATGAGGACATAACATAGGCTAAGTATAGGGGCGTGTATATATTACACATATACTTTACCTATAGCTCGTACTTTGACTTGTTCGTAATTAAAATAAGAGTAAATTTTTGTAAATAAGAGGTATAACAAAAAAACTTTTTTAAAAAAAAACTAAAAACTCTTTTTTTTCAAATATATATAAACTTTTTGAAAAAAATAAAAAAAATATTTTCAAAAAAAGTCTCTTTTCAAAAAAAAAACTTTTCATTTTTTCTTCTTTCTTTTCAAAAAAAATATTTTCAAAAATTTTATTGAGTGTTCTTTCTTATTTACCTTCTTTTTAAAAAAAATTGAAAAAGAAGAAGCAAAAACCTTTTTCAAAAATTTAAAAAAATCTTTCTTCCTTTCCTTTATTTTTCAAAAAAAAATCACAAAAATCAAAATCACAATAAAAAAACCTAACTAATAAGTTGGTTTAGTCCCTGACACTTTCACATGCACACAAGACTTGTGATGTTCAAGAACACTTGGTTTATGAGGTCTTGAGATTTTGAGTTAACCAGCCTTAGTCATTAGGGTCTTTGACTTAATTATTCACATTTCCCTAGTTTGAAAGATTTGTGTGCTATATTGCATGCTTAGTCTCTACCTTAAGAATATGATCAGCACCTCACGTACACGACTGCAGTTGTGATGAGATGAGTTGAAATTTCACTTGAGGAACTGGGTTGAGGGATTTGAGTTTGGACCTGATTTAATGATGCTCGAGGAGGGGATAAAATCAATGAAGGCTTCATGAAACCCGAGTGTCAGCACCTTTAGACAGTGTGAGAACATGATTCTTGCACTATCTCTTGACATTTACCTATGTGCCAGGGTGTGATAAAATATAAAAATGTTGATCAATGTGCGCCAACTCTTGATAAAAGTAGTGGAGCTAGCCAAAAAAAATAAAGAAATAAAAGCTCTCCCCCTAGAAAGTCACATATCAAAGAGCTTCCACTAAAGGCGAGCGCTCCCAACCATTTCAAAGTGTCCACTTGGACCACCGCTCTTAGGACCAGGAGTCGGGCTTATACCAAAAAAGGGCTCTGCATCGTAAATGCTACACGTCTGGGTGTAGAAGGTATATTAGATAATCAAAAAAGGCACACCCCTGTGTACTCCCAGGAAAGTAAGTGCAGACGACTCCAACTTATCTTGATGGAGACACTAATCAACAACCAAAAAATACATGTGTTAGTTAATAAGGCACTCGAGAGGACTCTTGTTCCAAAGAGAAGGGAAGAAATGACACAATCCTATGCCCTCCATCAACTGTCCTTCCATCTACACTTTGAAGTCTGACAACTGAAGAGACGATGGATTGGATGCAAGAAATGATTTATTCCCTAGTGTTAAGGATCGAGTTCTTAGGAGAGTCTCTTGGACTGGAACCTTGGGTGATGTTGCAACTCTACTCTTGTAACTGCAGTGTACACTTAAGTCATATCCCTAAGATATATGTATATAGAGAGAGTCTGATGATTAGGGAAATTGGATACCTTTTGACTAGAGCTTGGTTTAGCTTAGAATTTTAGGATATCTAAAACCGAGAGTTCTTGAACGGATCAAGTCTTGTATTCACATGCACAGTTAGGGGTTATTCCAACTTATTCATTCTTTATTTGCTCGAGGACTAGCAAAGTTTAAATATAGGGGGTGATGAATCCACGATTCATCATCTCAATATATTGATCTTAACAAAATCCCGAAGTAAAATCTCAAATAAATATCCATAAAATCAATAAATTAACAAAATAACTCTTGTAAATAAAATACACTAATTATTGTATATTATATTGTACAAAATAAATGAACAATAAAAAAAGCCATAAAATAAAGGAGTTTTTCACCTGTAAATAGCCCAAAACTTCATGTATTTTTTATAATTTCATTTCAACTAATTTTTGGCTAATTCTTTCTTTGACTTGTTTATAAAAATGTATACAAAAATACGAAAATATAAAATAAATTTTACCTAAAATAAATACTCCTAGATCCCAAAGATAAAAAAAATGTAAAGTTCAATTTCCCGACCAAATTCCCGCTCTGTATGAACTCCAAATTCACCAAACTCACTTTTAAAATTTAAGTAAGAAAATTATCTATACAATGAAAGTGATTTCATTAAAATCAAAGCTCGTTTGCAAAATATGAGTTTTAGGACCAAGTGTACATTGTATATAATGTACATATTTTTTCTTTTCTTTTTTTATTTACTTTCTTAATTACAAAAAATCCAAAAAAACCACTTTTGTGTTTTACTTTGTTTCTAGTATTTTATTTTATTTTTTATATTGTAAATATATTTTATTAAAAAATACAAAAAAAATAAATTAGAAAAGTAAAAAATATGTACATATGGTTTGTTTTGTGGTTTTACTTTTATAAATTCTCCACTATCTTTTCTCTTTATTTTATTGTATTTTAATAGCCTACTTTATTTATTTCCTTTTCCTTTATTTATTTTCCATTCTCTACACTAACTTTCCTCTTCTTTTCATTCTGCCACCAACTCCCATTCCACCCCATATTCTTCATCTAACCTTCCATTCAACTCCCTCATTTTTATTAGCCTCCATTCAACTCCACCAATAATCTAACCTCCCATTCAACTCCACCACCTTTCTAACCTCCATTTCTCTTCTCTTTTTATTCATCTGCCCATCCTCTTTTTTCCGCATCCGCCATTCTTATAGAAAAAGGAGAGAGCTTGGAATGTGGTGTCGGTGACAGCGGCTTATCATCTTCCTCAAGCGACAACCTCCTTCAGACGAGATCCGCAGCGACCACCGTCTCCACGTCACGAGTTCCCTATCGAGCTCGCATAGCTTCTCAGATTTTGATTTTGCCAATCGGATCGAGGCGATGATAGGAGTCCAGCCTAGGTGATCCGCAAATCTGGTGAAATTCAGGTAAGTATTTCCTCTCATTTCTCTTGTTATTTTATTTTATCTAATATTTTGTTTCCTTGTTGTCTCATCATCATCTCATTTTCATCATCCCAAGCACCACCATATCACCCTAATTTTCACATCATACCATCACCATCACCACCATCTTCATCATCTTCATCATTCCCCTCTACCATTTTTTCCTTTTTTTAATCTATGTATATTTGTTTCCCTGTTTAAGAAACCACAAAAAATCAAAAAAATTCACAGCAGTAAAATAAAAAATAAAAAAAACAGGAGGAAAAATAGGCAGCCGCCCGCCGCCCCCTTTCTCCTGCCCGCACCGCCAGCCGATGGTCCTCCATCTCCGCCGGCCCCAACGGCCGCGTGCCGCCCGCTGCTCCACCGCCAGTGGCCACGCGCTGCTCGCGACACCCCGCCACAGCCATGCCCCCACGTGTTGGTCATGCCACCACCATCTCTGCCACAACGTCGGTAGTCCCCCCCCATGCGCGGCCTCGTCTGCCACCCACCGCGACCCCCGCGGCCTCCTCGCGCCCACACGCACTGTAGCTCCGCCAGCCGCGTCCTCCAGCCACCAACTCCAGTCGACCCCATCTCCTCCTAACTCCGCCGCCTCACCGCCGACGGCCCCGCCTCCTCGTCACCCGCAACCACGTACAACCGCCTGCCACCGCTAAGGAACCGCCCCGCCCTGTCATGCGCCGCTCTGCCGCCGCCTTCGTCGAGCCCTAATCACCCACCTACAGATGAAGGTTTCCTTTATTTTATTTTTTTATTTTGTAATAATTACAGTTTCCCCTTTACATTTTCTATAATTACAAACAAGTCCATGTACATGTTTTGCATCGTTATTTTCAATTTCTGTTTTGCATGGATACCCCTCTGTTCATGTGTTAATTTGGAGCAACTAATTATCTATAATTTGAATATTTATTTGTATTTTTGTGACTTATGGTAATTAATTAAAATTGTTTAAGTGAAAATTATATAATTTACCCACTTTAAGCTCTTAAATTCATATCTAACTCACGGTTGCTTCAAAAAATTCTTAACAAAATCTTATTGATGCCTTGAAACATGACGTAATTACTATCCAAATTTCATCTTAATTGGAGTTATCTTTTGCATTAAATAAATTATAGAGTAATTTTCGTAAGTGATTTTCAATTAAATCCATACATTTTATTTATGCGAAATTTCACCTCTCATGGATTGCATGTTAAAATAACTATGTGAGATAATTCGCTCTATGGCGAATTTGATATTGTAGATTTATTAGGAATTAATTATTCAGTATCGCTCTGTTTTTATTAAAAAATTCATAAAAAATTGTATATTGTCATAAAATTCCAAAAAAATACTGTAGTCTCATTTCATCATGTTCTAATTCCAGTAAAATTTTTATAATTTTTGCATTTTATTTGTGTGAAAATTACGAAAAACACCATAAAAAGTGTGTGTTTTTCATTATCGTATTTTAATCCCTAAAATTCCAAAAAGTATGTGTTGCATTCATCACTAGATTAGGTTTGTAGGAAAATTATAATTTGGCTAAATTGGACTAATTTCACATTAAAATTAATTTGGCTAAGTTGTATATTTTATTCTTAACTTAACTCACACGTATTTTGCATTCGCATTCATTTTCTATTAAAAAAATATAGAAGAAAAACACATTAAAAACCTAGATCTAAGTTTTCTAAATTAACCCAAAGTTTTTCATTCGTTTCCCTGTGTTTGACCCCAGACTTGCCCGAGATATAACTCAAGCCGAGACACTCTTCGCGGAGATCTTTTCTCGGTTCTGACTGATTCGCTAAGTAGCAGACCAATCAGGTTACCTTCTCTTCATCTGGCACATGTATGGTACAGAAGACCTTCTCTACCCGTTTCAGGCACCTCTCTGCCTCATCGGGGCTTGTGTTGTCCAAGAATTCTGGAACCTTCTCCTTATGATACTTTGAAAAGATGGCTTCCTGCTGTGGTGGTGGTGGTGGAGGTGGTGGTGGAATATCATCATCTTCCTCATCCATGTCAGACCCACCCTCGGATACTGATATGGATAATCTCTCTTCAAGAGCAAGTTGTCTTTGCTGCACATCTTGCAACAAATGCCATCATTGCAGCTAATTGTTGTGTGCCCTGATTTCTACGAGGCGACATGATCTACATTAGAAAGATGATCATTAAAAGGTCAATCAGGGAAGATATTCAAGGTTTTAGTGGACTATGGCATTTTCAGGTCTGAGTTGGGGTCTACTGGCCTAATGTATGGAGTTTTTCTTCCTATCATATACTTGTCTAAAACTGATGGGGTAATTGGGCTCTGATACCAAATGTAATGCCTCGCCTCAATGGGAGCGCATCTCAATGCCCATTCACAAAATTTTACCCAACAATAATTATAAACAACCTGTATGATAGATCATTCATACAAAAAATGATAAAGAAGAAATTTCCATTCCTATAGAAAAAGTCCACAACTTAAGATAACTTGAATAATCTAACTCTTATTATTACATCACCAATAGATGAAAAGGAAAGATAATGGAAGTGATAATGTCAACTATGTATCAACCTCCAAAATGGTCCCAACTGCACTGCCAAAAATTCTCGCCTCGGTCTCCTGCTCAAGATTTCCTTTTGGATTTCCAAGAGGGGTAACTTGTGAGTCAAAACCCAGTATGTTTATAACAGTAATTTATAAGTGAAATAAAATTTCAGTAGGCAATGCAAATGCAGTAAACAAATAGGTATAATAAAAAAATTCTAAAAGACTCAAGTTGGTTGCTTCTAATTATGTTCCATGCCTCAAGTAGATTTAATAACACTTTACACCGTTAATCCATTTATTTCTATTCCTTAATATGTAGCTTTTTTTATTTACTCATTAATTCCAGACTCACCCATCAAAGGAAAAAGTCTACACTAGGAATGAAACATGCATCGCTTCTTTCAGAGTGCAGACTAAGACCTATGTGCAAGCGTGATCCTTCAGTTAGTCTGGTAGGTAGTACTCTAGCACTCGAGGCATGGGGCATTTAGCCTAAGGAACCATGATTGTGTCAACCGAGTCTGCCAGGGGAGTCTTGCTCGCCCCAAAACCAATAGTCACAAAACATATATGTATGGTGCGATGCACACGTGCATCCACCCAACTCTCCAGAGTACCTACCACAACCCCACTCTGTGATGCCCCTCGAGTGAGGTTGACTCACTGTTGGCTCAGCCAGACTACAAGGGTGTGCACCCACCTTGTAGTATTTATTGTTTGACCCCACACATGCATTATTACAACTCCGAGCATGCAATCTATACTAACGTAGCATATCAGTTCCCATTAATCAACTAGTTAAACCATTTGTATTTTTGATGTCACATCTATTATCACCCATTCCTTCATATAATAGATGTTCATATTAATTATATATTACATGAATGCGTTGAGTTTCTCACTATATCCCAATTATTAAATGCAAGAATTAAGCATCCTGAAGCATGTAATACTGAGTTGAAACTGCAGTCTAGTCGTATACCCACACATTTGCGCATATATATCCTTATAAATTTTGTTTACAACTTCATATCTTCAGCTTACTAATATTGCTCGCGTTCACATAATTTGGGTCAATTAGCATATTACGCCTTAAACTATACCTGCAATATTGTAAAGGTAGAAATATAACCCCATGTGAAGTTGGCGATTGAATTGAGGTATAAAGAGGTGCACATTTACATAATAATATGCAACGTTGAAATTTTAATAATATTTTTAAATAATTAAGTGCATTTACTATCAGAAAATGTTACCATAGAAAGACTATTATTCATATGGAAAGCTATTTCTAACTATAACAACATTGGGAGAATTCATGCAAAAGATTCAATCATTAGTTTCACGATATAAGGATCATGGCATGGAATGATATATAGAGATCTATCAATCATACGTTTGTTATTGGTCTGTTAACCATCGTTAAGTGTCCTATTGGAATCAATACCAATATGGAAAAAAGGACTTTATATTCAACATGTATTCAGTCTAAACAGTGTGGAATAATTGTATATTAGAGGAACACAGTTCGACCAGATAATAGAACTCCGAATAAGATAATACTTTCCATGGTTCACATGTCATTCCAATTTAATACAATACCCTGGTTTCATATCTATCAAGGTTACTTGGATGACCAAACTGACAGTCTTGAATGGTACCTTTGGATTTTTCCTAAACCAAAATATGATATCCCCTCTTTTCTATAATCCACATATTCCTAAAAACTGCCAATCCTAATTGAAAAGGTAGATGGGCATTTCTCAACATGTGAAATTAACCCTCCTAAAATTTATATAAATGATCAGAGAGACATCTGTAACACATAATGAGAACAATAGAAATACTAACCAAAAAAATTAACAACTATATTATTAAAACCGAGATTTAACAGGGAGAAATACGACATACCAATAACAAGAGGCGATCCGAGGGAAGGGTCGAAGTCAAAGCATCAAATCCCAAATAACAAACTCCATCATCACAAGATACACGAAATAAATGGAGAATGTTAAGATCCGTTACAAAAGCCTTCGATCCGTGCACGTAGTCAATGATCTGAAACTTGTGGTGCGTTTCTCTTATAGTGACACTCCTCTTTTTCTCCTATTAACGATGCTTCATAGCTTCAGGGCTAGTTAAAGGGAATACCCTCTTGCTCTTGTCTCTCTAGGAAGAAGAAAGAAAAGAAATAATCTTTGGGAAGAATAAGAATGGAAGGGAATCAAAGGGAACTTAAAGGCCATTCAATGGTGAAAAATAGGAAATAATGTTGTAAATTTTGAGGTAGAATTATGCCTCAAAATATCTCCAACGTGTGCAATAAGGTTCAAACCCGTGGGTATACCTTCCATAAATGTTACCGATCATAGTTCACTAAAACAGACATAACATCCTCATACGAACTCAGATTCGCCCATTCTTGCAACGAGGTGCTTCTTTTGAATATGATATATGTTTTAAAATTTGGAAAAAAAGCCAAAATTTTCGGGGCGTTATAGTCCTCAGGGTCGGCTGATGCAGGAACACTCTCATTAGATGCGGTTCTCTAGCTGGCAATGGGTGCAGTGATCATGTCAATCAAAACACTTTCGTTGTGAAAACGAAAGTGTATCTATCGAGATCTATAGTCAATAATGACCTTCGTCGTAGCGAGAAAACGCCGATCCAGGATGATTGGAGCGTGCTCCACAGAGATGGAGGTCTCCATGGGCAATACAACAAAATATATAGTATAACTCATGCCATGGATCCGTATGATGACATTTTCAAGAATACCTTTGACCTCATTATTTATCCATCAGCTAATTGATAAATGATCCTGATTTTCTTTAGAGGCCCTGGATTGAGTGACTGGACAAGAGAGAAAGGAATTATATTAATCGATGCACCATTGTCAAGGAGAGTGTGATCACAATGGTGGTCAGAAATGGCACTTCTCATGAAGGGTGCACTAGTGTTCCTTTTCCTAATGGACAGATGGTGTGTGATGGCACGGGTAGTGGCCATGATAAGAAGGTGTCGCTTGGCTCTGCGTCTTCTCTTTCCCTTCTTGGATGTGGGCGCAGACAAAAGGTTCATGGCCTTTCAAAATGGGGCATCAATAATACCCAAATAGTTGCCACCACTTCAGGTTTGGTCAACATTTTTTAAAATTTTCTATCTCTTCCATAGTAGGGAAGAGGTCAGAATCATCATCTACACAAGGATGACTAAAATCAGTCTGTATAGTATCATCCTTGGGGGTGAAGGAGGTGGGAACTATGATGTGTGAATGTGTGGGTAAAGGATGTGTCATTGGTGCCCTCTCCTCACAAACTGACCCGGCTAGGTGTCTCCCATTATTATATTTTTGAATCTTTATCTTTTTCTCATTTTTTATATTTTTTGCGATTGCAAGCTCTCATCGGTGTCCTCTTGTGAATCCATGATATCAGACAATGAAGCGGCAGTGTGAATCACAATGTTAGATAGGTCATCAATCCTCTGTTGTAATTTCTTCACTACTTGTCTCACGTTCTCAAAAGTAGTGCTCATGAGAGATGAATCCAACAGCTCAGTATCAGGTGGGTGAGATGGTAGGACATGGGATGGTGATGGTGTGTAATAACAAACATCTGATGCCCGATACTGTGAATGTGGTGGGTATGTATAAAAAGAACAATTAGGAGTAAAGTCCTCCTGATAAAATAGAAGTGTGCTGACTGGAGAAGAAGATGCATGATTCACGAAGTCTAGATAAAAACAACTCCAGTATGCCATCTCCGAAATAAAAGACAAGAATCAACAGAGCACCATAGTCAAATCAAGATGTGCAAGAAAAAAATACGAGAATACACATAGAAGATCGAGTATGCGCACAACATACAAGCAAACAAAATCCCTCAATCCGCCAACTCAACACAGTGAAGATCGTGAAAGTTCAATCTTTTATCTTTTCAATTTTTTGAGTTAGGTGAGAAGACAGTTATTTACAAACTCACAGATGCAGTCACCTAAAGTGGTTGTGTTTCAGCCGGTGTAGCACACCTACTCGAACACCGAGACCACTTCGTTTATAGTCTAAGGCATGTGCTTGTAGCAAGAACAGGGTTCGAGAGCCAACCCAAGCACTTAGGGTACAAGTCCAAGGATGGGGGCTCCATTCCTTATGTGTATGTGCCTCACTTGGTCTGGAGCGTACATGTGACCAATGAAGTGGTTACTCTCCCCAGGGTAATGATTTTGTCCTCTACGTTTGATTTTAGGATCAGGTAGAATTAACAGTCTCAATTTTATTGGTTATCATATTTTTGTTCTTTTTGAGAAAATAAAAATGTCTAACGAATGTTATGACTCCTTTATTGCCTAAGTTAAAGAAAACAATGGGAGGAGCTCGAAAAAACTGCTGCAAGAAAAATAATGAATGTGGATGCTATAGATAGGGATGCGTACCTGACTCCAGTAGTCTTACATCACGATGATCCAAACATAAAATAAAATCTAACCTATATGTGTGCAAGCGAGAACTGGCCTAGCAAGAACTTCTACTCAGGAAACATAGATTAATTATTTGACTAAGTCCAACGATCTATAGGTACAAAATTCTTTTAGGTGTGTGGACCTATGTCTACCTAACTAAACAAAATAAATTTCTAAAATCTAAGGACTCCAAGCACACAAAACAAAATAAAAGAAGGAGAAAAGCTTAAAACTCAGGAAACAATATAAAAGAAAGGTGGGAAAACTACGAAAAAGATGATGAGGCCCCCAAGTGAACAATCACATGGGCACGGACCTTAGATGTCAAAGTATCGTAGTGTTCAATTATTACAAACTGAAAATGTCTCTCTCTCTCTTAAATTACGATAGAAAATAAAAGTACAACTACCCTAAAAAATATCTCTCAATCCTTTCTTATTGCTCTCTCCCATCAGCTTGTGCTGAAAAGCCGACTCCGCTTCACGAAGGTGCACATGACCGCTAAGAGCACCTCCCTCAATCTATGGTCCCTCGCAACAAGGTCAAACAATGAGATGGTTAACTAGTTCTAGATAGAGAGATAAACAAAATAAATAAAATAGTGAAATAAATAATGAAGATAAAATAGACAAAGAGGAAGAAAATCAATCTATGAGATGTTGCTCCTCGGTAACAACACCATTTGTTGGCATGCTCCTGACTGGTTTGCTAATCAGTCATAATTAGGAGTCGTTGAGGTGACCGATCACAAGAGCGGGGATCAGACAAAAATTAACCCACAGATAATGATAAAGTAATGCAATATGTGTGTGGAGTTAAAATTTATTATAACTCTATAAAGTGTGTGTGTATAGGTGCAAGTATGTACAGTGTCGAACTCATGGAGCAAACATGATAGATTGGGAAAGGAAACCAAAATTTTCCTTCTCTTATCTTTTTATTTCATTTTCATGGTTTTTTTATCATATTTATTTTTTAGGGATTTTTAATTTATATTTTTGTTATAATTTTATACTTTTTATTTTCTTTTTATATTTTTTTTAATTTGTTTTTCTTTTTAATATAAATAATAAGTATATATAAGTATATATATTGATATTTACAATATAAATAGTATATAAATACAAATATAACATATATAATCAGGAAGATAAAATTCAGTACAACCTTTTTATTTTTTTAAAGGATTTAAACTTTATTTAGGGTATTTATAATAATTAATAGTATTATTAATAACTACATCTGTATATATAGATATATATATAGTCAATATAATTTTTATATTTATAAATAGATCTATAAATACCCAAAATTGTAAAATAAAATGTTTTTTTTATCTTTTTATATTTTCTCTGTTTTTGAATTCTTTTTCTTATAATTTTTGCTAATTTTTAGGTATTTTTAAATTTCAAAATACTCCAAAACAGGGAGTGAATAAATAGGTTGAGTTGTTTTGAGGTTTAAAAATATAAAATAAGTTCAAAATTACTTAAAACTAATTTTAATATGTAGTATATATTATAAGTAAAACTATACAGAAGAAAATTGATTTTTTGGGTTTATATATTTTTTCTAGTTTTTTAGCGTTAGGAGGATTTTTCAAAATTTAAGGTTTTTCTTTTGTATTTTTCTGTGATTTTTGCTATGTATCTATACTATATAGAATATATAATATCTAATTTTTCAGAATTTTTTGATAAGTTTTTCTAATTTTTTGTATATTTATATTTAGACAGGGACTAAATAGCTCATAATTTAGTTTTAATAGATGGAAGATGCAAGTAAAATGCTAATTAAAAATCACAACATAAATAAGAAACATTTGAAGCATTTTCTATAATATTTCAAATTTTTATACACATAGGAACTATTTAATCTAGAATAAAAAGCACAAATTAATTTACAAGGCCTAGTAGGGGTATAATTGCAATAGAAATAAATTATAGGGTTGCATTGCAATTTAACCCAATGTTTCAAACTTAAATTAAAATTTTATACTAAATTGAAGGAGGGGAATTGCTACAAAATGGCCAAATCATGTGGGGGCCATGTGAGCTGACCTGGAACTAAACCAAAATTAAATATTAAGTAAAGGATAGGGCCCAATTGCAAATTTTACACTACAAATTATATTTACCATACTAAAGGAAAATAAACAAAAAGCGCTGGGGGTCAATTCAATTACCCCAAAAAACGTACACGTTGATCAGCGGTTCTTGATCTCTCCCTTGCCATGCGTCGCTTGTTGAACGTACAATGCCGGTTTGTGGATGAACGTGTGGATTAGATCCAATGGGGGATATGACGATCACTGGTATGCTCGATCTAACGGCTGCCCTCAAAACTAGAGAATGGCATAGATCCAATGGTCACTGCTCTTCCCCAAGAGCAAGGAGAACAATTCTACAGGTGAACTTCGATCTATGGTCTCTCCCTCCTCTGAGCTCCTCCAAGGTCGCTCTGATTCTCCACTCGCACCTAACGATGGTCTGCAGCTGCTGATGCCCTCCAAGCGGTCTAGGGAACAATGATGGGGTCCTGGTGGCTCGCGAAACACAAAGGGCCTGATGGTCCTATTCTTGGAGATTTTTTACCCTCAAATGGATCCTTCAGAACAAACAAATAGGATAGAGATCATGACGAGACAAAGACGAAGGTTATGGCTATTATTAGTGGAAGGTGGAGGGTGAAATGGAGATGTAGTGGAGGGGTCCAACGAGGTGGCGGAGGAAGATCTCGATAGTTGGATCTAGAGAGGGATCAATTTTACGCTAAAGTGATGGATTAAAGCATTAAATAAAAGCTAAAAATAAAATCTACAACTAAAATCTACCTAAAAAAAAGTAAAAGAAGCTTAACTCGTACATGAGAACATGGAGTAGGAACCAACGAAGCTCCGACGAGATGCGGATCTCTTCAAAAACCACCCCTTCATGCATTGCAAATTCACAAGGAGTTTGCTGTCACGGAGTTCAACTTGATTTCGATGAAATTTGAGGGTTTAAGGAGGCTAAGAAGGATCAAAAAGAAAACAATCATAAACATGCTGGACAACCTCTCAAAACCTAAGGCTTTCACGTGAAACGAAACACGATTGACCAAGCAAACAGTAGGGCGTGGTAGAGGAATGCTTGATGGAGAAATTTCATGAAGGTGGAAAGCCTCCTCGAGCTGTGTATCATGGGGGAAAAATCAACAAAGAGGAAGGTCTAGAGCCTGATAGACACAAACCTAAGGGTGCAAGGACAATTGACTTAGAGTCAACTTACCTTGGGCACCCATTGGTCCATGTAATTGAATTACACGACAAAACAAGGGATTAATCCCTTATTAAATAGATTAAAAATAATAAATAATTTATTATTTTTTGTCAAAATGAAAATATTTGTTATTTTATGTGATATTTTCTATGATTTTTATTTTTTTTTCAAATTATTTTATTAGGTATTCATTTTTACATGTATAATTATAGGTACATGTTTAAGTCAAAAATCGAGCGGTCATATGTTCCACACAAGGCGGGAACACAATCGTCAAATTGACCACACGAAATCCAGATTAAAACAATAATTAACCCACAATTCAGAATCAAGCAATGAAAATAAATGTGCAGAGTTAAAATTTATTATAACTCTACAACAAGGATGTGTATAGGTGCAAGTATGCGTAGAGTGTCGAACACAGGGAACATGCAGGATAGATCGGGAAAAAATGCTCAAAAATGAGAATGTGATGTATTTGTCTATGTATGTGCTCTTTTTTGTGGATTTTTAATTTTTATTTTTGTAATTTTTTATTTTTTATTTTTGTTTTTTAATTTTCTAATTTTATATTTTTTAATTCTTTTTTTAATATATATGTAAAGAGCTATATAGGGATATATATATATACAATTTAAGCTAGGGATAATATAAAAATTAACAAAAATGTTCAAAAAATAAGAAAATAAAATATTTTTGGGTTTTTAATAAATTTTCGCTATTTTTTGTGCTTTTTTAAGAATTTTTGTAAATTTTTATATATTTTAAAGACAAAAATACCCTAAAATAGATAATAATTTAATAGTTGAAATTAAAATGGAGATTAAAAATAGAAAACAAAACCAAAATTTCTCCAAATTAATTTTAAAATAAAGATAATAAAATAAAGAAAATTTAGAAACAGGAAATGCATTTTTTGGATTTTTTAAGAGTTTTTAATATTTTTATAAAGGTTTTATTGATTTTTTATTTTTTTTTGAGTTTTCTTTTATATTTTTTAATGATTTTGGGTTGAAGGTCAAAAATACAAAAATATGCAAAATATATTTTTTTGATAATTTTCAAAAAATATTATCTTTTGTATCTTCTTTTACAAACAGGGACAAAAAGGCACATTTTTTATTTTTATAAAAAATAAAAGGCTTCAAATATGCAAATTAAAAATATGAAAGAGCAATGCACCAGGAAGCAACAACTATTTTTTGAGATTTTTTCGAGTTAATTTGATATTTAAAATAAATACAAGAAATAAAGAGAAAAATTCAATACGAGCAGGGGTATTTTTAAATATCAGAGAGTGTAGGGGCCAACTTGCAAATACACCAAAAATATACAACTAAATATTCAATTTTTGGACCAAATACAAAATACGAGACCCGCGAGGGCCTCTCTGCAAAATCACCAAGCTCACGTGCACAAACACGTGAGCCACTAGTAGGGACCAAAGCGTAATTATCAGAAACTTTAGGGGCTTGTTTGTTTATTTCCCTAAAGTTATAACTTAATTAAAATGTTTGCGGACTGACAGAAATGAATAAAACCCAGGGGGCCCAGGCGCAAAATGTCCCCTCACGTGAAGCGTCACGTGAGGTCGCGTGGCCTGGACCAAACTGCAAATAAGGAAAGCACGGGGTCCTTTTTATAAATATTACAGAAATATTTAAACGACAGATGAATTTTTAAGTCCTATATCTAAAATACAAAAATGACGGGGGCTAAGTTGCAAAATACCCACGCCAGGCGGAAGGCGATGGCTCGGATGATTTCACTTATGCCACGTGTCGTCTCCTTCTTCGACGATGACGTTTCAGTTAAACGCCCATGATCAGAAGACTCTGGCCTATCGGACGGTTGAACCACAGGCTAATCCGATGGCAGCTGTACCTCTGGAAGATCGAGGGCAGATCCGACGGTGCTGGATCGATCAGGAAGAACGCTTGAAGAACTCTAGCCTGGCGAGATTGGATTGACCAGAGCTCGATCCTCCACTCACCTGTGAGTCCCCCGACAGGTGTGATCGGTTCCTACAGCTTTGATGCGCCACTCAGGTCCTTCAAATGCATCCAAGGGATGATGGTTGGGCCCCTGGAGCTCAAGCTCCTGCGACCAACCTGGGGGTCGTTCTTCGACGAAATCAGAGGCTCAGATGCCTCCTTCAGACCCTACAAAGAAGATAGCAAATGCAACAGCACATAGAGGTAGAGATCTGGCTATTATTGGTGAAGGATTGGCGAGTTATGAAGTGTGGGAGTGGTGGCCGGAGCTCAAGAGCTCCAGTGAGGTGTTTGGGCCTATATCTAGGGTAAAATCGATGATTAAAAATGCAAAATAAAGCACGCAAAATCGAACCTAAAGCTAAAGAGAAGAAAGGAAGGAATAAAAGGACCCCGACTCGGCCTTGACCGAGGAGATATACCTCACAGTGGAGGTGGTCGTCGGAGATGATGGAAGCACGCCAAAGACTCGTCTTACGCCGCCCCAATCAGCTGGAGGTGGTGCTGTCACTCCACCAGTCTGGAGCGCAAGAAAGGAGGAGCAAACGGGTCAAAAGGGTGTTCAAAGAGGAATGGGAGCTGGAGGTTTTTTTTGTACAACACGGGTCGGGCAGCTCGACGAACGAAGGAGATCGAGCGAATCGATGCACCAATCCCCGAAAAAACGCAAGGACGTGAATCATCGATAAATTGGTAAGAAAAGTCATGAAGGGTTCATCACGAAACGACAAGGGGATGTCGCGAAAAAAATCGAGAAAGAGGGTCGAAACTTAGTTCTAACAGGCTGCAGACCGCGGTCAGAGAGTTGACCGAGGTCAACCAACGGGCAAATCTGGTTGGTCCACATGGACCAACCAGAAAAATCCATGGAAAAAAAGATTTATAAATTTCTTAAAAAATAATAAACGAATTCATTAATTTTAGGTTATAAAATAAAAAATATTTATTATTTTATAAAGTATTTTATCATGTTTTTTATTTATTTTTTTGGGTTTTAAAATAACAAGTTACTTTTTAGGGGCTATATATAGGTATATTTATCTATGTATTTATGTATTTTTTTGTTTTGTATTTTTTTATTTTATTAATTTAGTTAATTATTTTATATATTTATAACATAATTGTATACAATTAAATATATTTTTTACTATTTTTTCTGATATATTATATACACTTAATTAAATAGGAGTATTAATCGTATATGTATACTTATTGGTATTTTACCTATGTATTTTCTATATATATTTTATTTTTGCATATTCTTTATGTTTTTATTCATGTTTTAATATGTATATATAATACAAATAATATTTACCAAATTATAAAAATTAAAAAATATAAAAGTAATGAATAATACATAAAATGAATATTTATATCAATATAACTATACAATAGGGTTCTAAAACCTAACTTTCACATTGTAACTCCAAAAAATTTGAAACCACCTTCATTAAATAGCTTATTAAAAGTTATATAATTAAAGCCGATTTTGATATATTTTGAGTTTTTGTTTGAGAGATATGGGTCTCAGAAGTTGGGATTTTGGAAACTTATTCAGATCATAACTTTTTATCTGTATATTATTTTTGTATGAAATAAATTTTGTATTTTTCTATATTGTATTATCTAGAACTTTCATGTTCAAAGTCTCTTTATTTGAAGTATAAAAAGTGGAACTAAAAATAGGTCCCAAAAATGAAGGAAAATGAATAAAATAAAATGGATTTTTTAGTGTATCTTGGCTCTTATCTCCCCCTACTTTATTCCTTGTCGACCTAGTCATCGAGATGCCTAGGTCTTAGGGTTTAGGATCATAAAATATTTTCAATATTTTATTATTTTTCTTTTCTTTTCTTTATTCTATAATTTTGGCATTAAAAACTGTATTTTATACACTATTTGTACAAAATGCATTAATGCTAAAATGCATGAATTAAGGGTATTTACACACATTTATTAGGGTTTTTAAGGCCAAAATGATAGATAAAGGCGATGAAATGGAGATTCATCGGTATATTTACATATATATAAGGCCTTTTATTTTTATTTTATATTTTATTATTTTTCATTCATGATTTTTATATTTATAACTTATTTAAATACATATGTATATACTTTTATTTTATTTTTGTAAAGTTACTTATTTACTTAAATAAATAGGTATAAGTAATATACAGGTACATTATATGTATACTTTACCTATGCATTAAAGTATAGTGTTTAATTTGTTTTATTTTGTTGGTTTTTTATTTATCTTTACTATGTACATGCATTTTAATTAATATTTACAATTTTTTAAAAATATAAGAAACTGAAAAAAAATGTAATGAGTAATTATATTGATTATTTTATACATGTATACTACATAATAGGGGCCCGAAAGCAAAACTATTGCATCTTAATTCTTAACTAAATGAAACTATATTCATTAAATAGATAATTTAATTTTAAGAAAAATAAAGGTGAGTTTGATGTATTTGTTTATGTATGGAGAAGATATAGTCTGTAAAGTTTTCTTTGCGATTCTTTATTTTTTGTCACGAGCACGTTGTACATTATTTTTAAATGAATTAAATTTTGTATTTTTTTATTTTATGTTTAAGTTTCATGTTTGGAGAATATTAATCTGAGGTATAAAAATAATAATACAAAATGGGTCCTAAGATGCAATATATTGACAGAAAGAATGAGGGTTTTCTCTATCCTATCTCCCTCTGCTTTATTTCTCGTCGATCAATTCATCATGATGACTAGGTTTTGGGGTTTAGGGTCACTTAGTGTCTTTGACACTTCCTTCTTTTTCTTTTCTTTCTTTATTTTTTTATTTTCGCATTAAATATAATATTTTATACAGTATCTATGCATCAATGAATGAATGTTATTTTGCGTAAATTAATGATATATACATACATTTGACTAGGGATTTAAGGCCAAAATGAAAGAATAAAGGTGGTGAAGTGGAGATTCATCACATCATCAATTGTTGGTTCTTTTCAATCTTTCCGTAAGTCAGTTTAATTCTTTTATGCATGATGCATGCTTATCCATTGAGCACCGTCCACATTTCCATTGTTTTCAATAAAAGAGCATGAAAACAACATGTGTTTCATCGTAGGTTCTCCTGATATCACCATTGCTACCGTTCCTTTTAATTTCTTGATGATGACATGTCTTTTTTGATGGGATGAGTGCATCTCCTTTATCTCCCCCATCTAGTTCCATTCCTTCTCCCTATGGGAGGGCTTCGTAAAGTTAGAGGAGGTGCTTACGTGTATATGCATGGAGGAGATACATCCTGTCATCCCCAACATTGATACCTGTCCATTTTTCCTTCCTTCATTAGGCTTCTTATCTGGATATACTTTCTTGAATATGGGTTATGCGTCCCTTTTTCTCCCTTCCTTGTTGCTCTTTTTATGTATTATGGTATTGCTAATTGGCTTATAGGTTTTTTGGGAGGATGATTGGGAAGAACATTTTCCTTCCATTACAACAAAATGAGCATATAGTGCTTATTCTGATATGCATTGAATCCTAATTAATTAAGTATCCATCTGAAAATTAATTAATGTGAGTATCAATCTAGGTTTTGATTGATCAGAGGATCCATATGGTTTTGATTGATTTGAGATTAGGAAATCTGTTCACATCCTAATTGATTAAGATTCCTGTGATTCTATACAAATTAGGAAATTCATCTATATAGGGCACACTATATAAACCTTTACAATATTAAAACTTTTGATTCTTTCAACATATTGAGAGAGATCCACCACTGATGCCAAGGATGTAGCCCAATTACAATCCTGCTATGTGCAACAAACTAATAACAGAGCCAAGAGGTATATCTAAAATGAGGATGAGATGATGTCACACATGATGATGATTGAGAAGCTAACCAATAGAAATGATTTTGGCTTCTAGCAGGTCAAGGTGCATACCATTCTGAAGTAGCATGGGTATCTTGGCATCATCGAATAACGATGGGAAGAAGGCACTCAAGCCCTCGGAGTTTCTAGGGTAAAAAAGTGCATTCTATGATCATGCATCTGACAGATGAGAACATCGTGTAGGTTCGCAATAACAAAACTACTGTGAGTTTGAGGCAAAGACCATAGAATCTTTACATGAATAAGCTAAAGAATCATTTTTGTTGTAGCTTAATTAAGTTGAATTGTAGTATTTGGATGAAATAAACAAATCATAATCAATAAAGACTAATTCTAATATTATTAATCCCCGTGAAGAGTTGCGTGGAGTTCCTTTTTTTCTTAGTAAGTTCCAAGGTCGAACGCAATGAGGTATGGTATATTTTATATGTGACTTGACTTGCAATTCAATGTATTTAATTTAATGTGATTTTAGACAACATGCATGGAAATTGAAATGAGAGTGAAGTGGAGATTGTGCGTAGAGAAGAACTCATGGAAGAAAGAACGGGGAAGATAAATTGACCCGAAGGTCGACCCTCTCATTGACGTGGGGAGCAACTGGGGCGGAACTAGTATATATCCTATGGAGGCATGACCCTTCTTGATTATTACATTTCACTTATATAGTGTTCTTAATTTTTGATAATGGCCCCTGCTCAAATTTTACATATAAAATTTTATAAAAATTATCACTAAATATTATTGGTCTATTAGTAAAGTAGATGGATTTTAGAGGGATTTTATTTTCAGATTAGGGACCAAAACTTATTTCCATTCCTTTTTTGTTAAAAGGTTTATTCTACTTGCTTTACCTCTCTCCCTCCTTCCTCTTATAAAAAAATAATTCTACCTACTTTTAAAATATTAAAATTTATAAGTATAACTTGATATAAATTGAGATTAGAGCTCATTTATCTCTTCCAATATTTCTAATTCTTTTTGTAATTGAAATAAATTTTGTTGTTTTCTTTTTACTATGAAAAACTAAAAATAATAAAAGACTAAAATCAAAATTAATAATCTATGCCTTATTGATACATTCAAATAACATTGAAATTGTAAGTCTATTAAATTTTAAATTATTAGTTCTATTTAAAAATTATTATTTGGAAATATATTTTTTTCATTTTTACATACACGTAAGAGAAGTATTATCCCCCACATAAAATTATTGGTTTCACCACTGGGGAGCAGTATGTGGCCGGGACCAGGGGTTGGACTGGCCAACATATGCTGACAAAAGTCATAGTTGATGGTGAGGTGGTTGTGTGCAGCAAATGAAGGTGTGTCAAGTGTCACCTTGACTCAAAGGTTTGACCTACACATGGCTATAGTAGAAAAATTAAGAAAAAAAATATAATAGAAAAATTAAGAAAAAAAATAAAAGATAAAGCCAAATGAAAAAAATAATCTAAATGGAAGTTTATATCAATTAGATCTATAACATTCATGAAGATCTTAAAAATGAAAGACAATATGTACAAAATAGATTTTTTAAGATATTGTTTTGGGCATAAAATATGTGCTTTTTTAGGAATATATTTTTCTTCATTTTTCTTAATAGTATATATTTAAAATATTTTTTAATTTCTAATTATTATTTATATATTAATCTATTTTTAGGATTTTTAATAATGAAAAAATGGTAATGAAATGGGAAATGGTTTTATATACAAGTCTATATATTATTATATACAAATTATTTTTTGTCCGATTATCTCCTTTCTTGACTCATTTGTATTTTAGTTTCTTTGCAGTTATTTTATAAACTAAAGCAATAAAATAAATCAAAAATATGAGAACATGTAAATAAAATGATAAGTGTGAAAGTATACAGTTGTGCAACATGCAATATGACCTCAAAATTGACATTTCTCATATGAACTTTGATTCCTTTGAATTTGATCTTATTTTATATATAATTTGATAAATATTAATTAAAGTGCGAGTGGATTTTCATAGGCGACTATATGATTGATGAATATGTGATTCATCACTTTAAAAGCTGAAAATAGAGATCTGTTACCAAGTAATTAATTGCATTTTGACATTTATATTGCATAATTAGCATTCATGCATGTGTAAATAATATCCATATTTTAGCATTCATATTTTGCATTAATAAGAAGCTGGTAATTCTATGTAAATAATCACATGTATATTAACATAAATTCCCCTATTTTTCTTTAATTTTCATTTACTCCAACAATAAAATCAATTTAATTGTGTACATGTTACTAACATTAATAAATGAAAAATATCATAAAAATACGTCCTTGTACATACATCAAATAAATCCAAACCCTAGTTTTGAGATAAAAAGTTGTAAAGTCAAATATCTCTCACATACAGTCTTCTATGAACCCTACTCACGTTTGAATTAATGTATATTCAATTATCTACAAAACAAGACCAAATTCAAAAGAGTCAGAGTTCATATGTGAAACTTGGGTTTTGAGTCCTCATTGTATGTTATATATTTTATCTGTCTTTGACCTTATCATTTTATGTACAAAATTAGCTCTTATTTATTTATTTATTTTTATTTCTTTTAGTTTATGTTTTAATAAAGTATGTAAAAATACAAATATAAAATAAATTAAAAATTGAAGAAAATGAACCAGTCTGAGTATGTGTATATAGTTTGTGCATAATTCCCTTTTGTTTTATTTCTTTTTTATAAATTATTAAAAACACCAAAAATATAGTAATATGTAAATATTTATTTTATATTTTGTTTGATTTTATTTTGATTTTTTTCTTATTTAAAAATCATAAAAAAATTACAAAACATAAAAATTAAGGTATTCTATGTACATAGAAGACCACCAAAAATACACTTTGTACAGATGACTTCTTTTGATTTTTATTCATTCACAAAAGTTGTAGATCTCATCAAAACAAACACTTTCATGAAGACCACTTTTTGATTTAATATATTTACTATTTTATTTTTCCTTTTCTTTTAATTTATTTTCTGATTTTTGTGGATACGACATGTGGCAGCTCTTGGAGTTGCCACACGCCCCCTACTTACTCCTCTTTGTAGCCCCTTTTCTGGACCATTGGATGAAGGTTGCTTTATCCAATGATTCTTATTTATCCCTCTTTTATTTTTTATTATTTTATTTCCTTTTCTTATTTCTTTCTTTCAATATTTCCCCTCCATGTGGCATTCTCTCGGTCGTTCAGTCTGGACTGATCGAACAACCGAGACTCTATATCCTTCCTCTCAACGCTATTCCGCCTTCTCCGCACCACGACCAAATCACAAGCCACGGGGGCCCTCTCCTCCTCTCGACGAAGTCTGCCTCCCACATCGCACCCCTTGCGCATCCACATCGCCAACCATCGTCACCCTCTTTGTAGAGATCCAACCGCTCCTCAACAAAACCCCTTTGCAATGTCGGACCTTACATTCCATCCACCAATATAAAGGGGGAGCCCTAGGTTCTCGAGTGCTCTAGTGACCGCGTAGTCTCCCGAAAGATGATGACGATGGGTCGCATCGTATCTAACCGCCAGGCGTGATCCAAGGAGGAGCCATCCACCTTGTTGTTGCTCTTCTTCGAGGAGCAGCTCAACCTCTCGCGCTTCATGCTAGCACAATTTTGAGCCGAGACCTACAAGGCTCCATCGAGCATCCGAACCTCAATTGTATTCCCAATTACAATCCCCTTCCTTCTTCTTCTTCCTTTCCCTTCTTCGATTCTTTGATCTCGGTTACATCTCCACCCTCCATCGATTCATCCGCTGAATCCCAAATCATAGCACCCAAATTGACCCCCGACGAAGCCATCTCGACCTTCATCTATCCCTACGCATTCTTGTATATCTCGTCACACCCCTCTCTCTGGTCGTCTGACCAGAACGTGATCTTAGCTTCTCTAACCTTCATGCCAACTGAGCATCATCGCCTACGATCTCCTCTCGATCGAGCATCGAGCTCGAACCTCCTTCCTATTGTACTTTGTAGGCTACCTTTCAGGAGAGGCCAACATCGCATTCTGCCATACCTCTCCTTTTCGTATTTTGACAGGAGAGGTACCTCGTATGGGAGCTCCCTAAGCTCTTCGATCTCCATCTCCTCGATGCCGCCCACCTCCATCGCCAAAACAACACCCAACCTACTTCCTCAACAGACGACCACCTTAGATCCTCTGCCCGATCTACAGGTTCCATCCGATGGGGATTAAATGGCTCTGAGGTAGTCACGCTCACTACACGTGCCTCATACGAGCCTGGGATCCGAACCACAAGCCTCTACCACACCATCACTCGAGCCTCCCTCAACACGCAAAGTGCAGGAAAGGACTTGAAGCGCCAAGCGATCCCCCAAGCCCCTTTGGTGATGTCACCATCATGTACATGTTGCATGCCTCCTCGAGGACTTTGCATAATTCCCCCATAAGGAATTAGTAATCATTTTATAGTCCATATCTACATTTATTTTGCTTACTTTATTTCTGCATTTTAACCCTTATATTTGAAATGCCATTTGAACCTTCATTTTTCATTTATTTTTACTTCCAAAAAACTACATTATGCCGGACAACAGATTCTATAGATTGCATTATTTATTTGATATTTTTGTGATCATTGATTGATTTATGAAAATTAATTTGACTGATATTATGTGAAAACACCCCTAGACTTGGCTGGAATTGCATTCACATTCACCTTGCATTTCAAATACCAAAAAACGCTCCTTCAAAAAACTAGTCTCTAAATGACCTAAAAATCATCCTAAGGAGACAATTGCCTCCCTGTGATCGACCATGGGCTTACCCAAGTAAAATAAATTTGACCATTGAATTTACATTAATTGATTAATCAACTAACAATTTTTTATCAATCCTAAAGTGCCCAACTACAACGTAATTCAACAATATTAGTCAGGGCATATTTAGGATTTTTCAAATGGCACTATTGTTGGGGAGGCACGGCTTAGGATAATTTTTTGAGAACATAGAAAATATGTCTTTCACCCCTCGGGTAGTTTGACCCTTGAGTTTCTTGTAATTAATTTCTCCATTTATTTTCCTACATTTTTATTTCTTTCTTTATTTTATTCGTGTCATCTCTTTGACTTCCATCATAATTTTTATGCGAGGGACCTAACCCATCTGGAGCGGCTTTTCGAAATAGGTGCATTAAAGGTCGGCTCTTCGAGAAATGAGTCGACTGAAGGGCACAATAATTAAGATCGAGTTGAGTCATGAGAGAGTGTGGAGACCTTAGGGTTTTAATTCATGCATTTAACTCATTTAATTTTTGTAATTAATTATATAATCACACATTTAAAATGATTCCAGATTGGGATCTTACGTGTGTAAACCATGAGCCTTTCCACGGATACCTAACTTCATACATATTCCCCATGAGCCTTTCCACAAGGCATGGGAGAGGTTCAAAGATCTAATTCAAAAGTATCCATGCCATGATATCAAAAAGTCGATCTTGGTCCAAAATTTGTCTAGTGGTTTGACTCTATAGGTCCAAGGATTAGTGAGTGCTGCTTGTGGAGGTAGTTACTTGAATAGAGGAGCCGATACAATAATTTTTTAGCAGATGGAAGAGACCAGTCGCACTAGGGAAACCACTAGGTCTTATGATAATCCACCTCAATCTTGCGTACATCAGGTGGTGAGAAGATCATGTGTCGTCGATATGATGAATGACCTGATCTCCTACATGGGGATAATAAGTGATAAGCTAACCAAGGTCGACTAGATTGAGAAGAAGGTGAGCAAGATACACAAGCTCATCAAATGTGAGTACCTCACTAAGCTACCTCTATAGATGGTGGAAATAGTTGAGAAGTGTCAAAGATAAGAATACATGCCTCGTCTCCACCCCCTGCTCCCATCTACAGAGTGCATAACATCCAAGAGTAGTCCATATAGGGACCACACAACATGTGGGCTTAGGGTCAACCGGAGTTCCACGAGAGCCAGATCATGGAGTCCACTATTTAGACAGTCATCGAGGAACATTTACAGGTATGGTAGATGAATGGGATTTGGTACAAAAACAATCCCAGTGCTACCCAATGATAGCTATGATAGTGCCCTCAGTACCCACAGCATAGCCAGTCCCCCCAGTCTCAGTACCACCCATTTCCCTCCCCTCAGCAGCAACAGTCGAGCCATCGAAGCCCCCTTCAGTACTAGACGGACCCCCCAATAAAGACAGTACCGTCAGCAGGTCCATCCGGGACATAACCTTTCTCATCAGGCTCATTAGCAACCTCCCCAAAGATGGGACCATGGGGCATCATCTTCTGGCACATCTGACTTTCAAAGGATCTTAGATGAATTAAAACTCATCCGCAATGGGCATCTGGATCAGAGAGCCGATATCAATCGGCTTTCATGTTGGTAAGATGAGTGTATTTCCCCCATGACCTCCATCCCAACACAAGTTCACGTTAATACCAACAATTTGAACCCAAGACAGAGATGCTAGAAGGATCAGGTATAATATTCCGATTTTCTTAAATCATATCATGAGATTCTATCATGTGGTATTCATCATATTACTTTCAGGAGCGGTAGGATCGTGGAGACCCTTGATTTGGCATGATGTAGAGGAGTAGAGGATACTAATGAGCCTACCCCCAAGGAGAGCTCAGAGAAGGAGCATCACCAGCAGCACCACCACCTTCAGGATCACCAAGGGGATTCCAATTCCCAAAAATCCAAGAAAATAGAAAAAAATTAGAAAAACCAAAAAGAAGAATAAAGTGACATCAAGCACATGATCGCCAGCAGTGAGTCTTCAGAAGATGAGAAGACTTCCTTCGATGCAACACCACCAGCCATTTTTCCAACAGTTTCAGTTCCTTTTTCTGTATTCCAGTCGAGTCCTATACAGAGTCCAAGTCGTAGTCCGAGTCATGTACAATCATATTTTAATTTCAATAAAAACTTAGATGAGGATGTTTCTGTTTTACATCATGAGCCCCCAATAATCCATTTGCCTTAGGCCTTGTCGAAAGGAAAAAATAAAAAATATAAAAAATAATAAAGATGCCTTGGAGATGGAAATGATGTGACGTGAGAATGTCAAAGTTGAGATCCCTTACTTTCAATTAGTGTATATGCTTCCTACATTTAAGAAGTAACTGAAGGTGAGATGCACACCTATTAGGACTAGCAGGAAGAAGAACATGGAAACAGTGAAACATGTGTTATCCATAGCTACTACCTGTGCAATTAGAAATGAGATACCAAGGAAGAAGAGAGACTTGGGTGCCCACTTCGTTACTAGTCAGATATCTAGCATATCTTTTTCCCATGCTCTACTCGATAACGAATCCTTTATCCATCTGTTACCTTATTCACTTCTAGATCATCTAGGTTTAGGTCCTCTTAATAGATCGAGAGCACTTTTATAGTTTGTAGACTGATCTAGTAAGAGACCTAAGGGAATGTTGATGGACGTTGTCCTTGACATTGAGGGGAAGCAATAAAAGGTGGACTTCATGATCTTAGATATGGAGTGTCCCCGGAGATGGCAATATTCCAGATTCATCCTTTTCTGAGGACGACCGGAGCTATATTTGACTATACTCTAGGAAAGATACGCTTTTCATGAACATAATGAAAGTATAGAGTTAGAGATGCAACAATCGAAATGGCAAAGACCTGATTCAGAGAGCAATATATAGTATCTCTCATCAGAAGTTGAGTGCTACAGAGTTGACACAATTGATCACTGCTAGAAGTAGTCAACGTGGGTTGACGAGTCCCTCTCACCAGAAGAGGACACTGTAGATGAGGCGGTTCGACAGATTCTGCAAGATCAGACTTTATTCATAGGAGACCTTTCTGATGTATCTCCCTATATCTTCGACGACTCAGACGCTGACTTCATCTTGTCAAACATGTTCCCTTTAGGTTAATTAGAGGATGAGGATGACGAGTTGGATGTGACTTTTGCCTATTGCTTTGACACATTTGGTAATCTGACTCCTAAACTGAATCACCTGATGGCTACCATCATAGCAGATCTAGACACATCCTCCACAGAGCCAGGTTCAGAGACAGTTGAGCCATACATTCCAGATGATCATACCATACCTGAGCTCAAACCTCTTCCCCTACATACTTTCTCTTGGGATGGATGTGCACCCATACTTTGTGCAATATGTGTCACCCACTCCGAGCTGTCTATCCTAAGTGACGGCCATCAGCATACTCTGTGGTCTTTGCACTGTGAGGACTAGCTGGCGCTTGATGCCGTTGATGCATCTCATCGTCCCATTCCTACTACGGGCGAGGCTCTAGTTACACGTCGATTCTTGGAGTTCCTTCCCGACGGGTAGCACGTGTTCTGTTGACGGGTTTAATATGTCTAAAGGATCAACACAATGTTGCGAAGGAGTTGTGCAAGGCTTGGAAGAAGCTGTAGGATTGTGAGGACTATAGATTGACTCGTGTGAGTCCATTTGACCATCAGGAGATTTTGGATGGTGTTTACGTAAGTATCATATTTCATATCAAATTAAGATCATTGTATTCCCCATATGTTTATTTGTGGTATTTCTGAATTGCAGAACACATATGACATCTACCCGATCAAGGAGATGTTTCATGTGGCATTGACCCACCTAGCCACCCATTTATAGGATGAGGGAAGACTACAATAGCAAAGATGGATGGAGATGTAAAATGGGAGAGGATGAAGCAGTTCACCCTTCGTGGTGCACACTAGAGAGGTAAGAAATTTCGTTGCATAATGCTTCTTGACATTGTCATAAAAACTAAAATGGTTTGTTTCTATGAAGATGGAGTCAGTATCCTGGTCTCTTTGCTTCCGATGGCTTTGGGATACATCAATGATGGGAAGGATTAACAAAGGAAAAAGGATATTAAATCCAACAACGGTACCAAGAGCTTCGGGGTTGTGATGGTTGAATTGGTATGTATATAGTAATGCATTCAGAATAGAATAAACTATTATGGCATTATTATTTACCTTCAGTATTATTGCAGCATGCGACTACGCAACATGAGCTAACTCTTATGGAATGATGGGAGAAGACTCACATGCGAGGGAACAAGCGATCAAAAGTTAAAGTTCAGACTGTGGTGGCAAGTTCCTTTATGCAAATTGTTTATGATTGATGCTTGATGTCTCATTCATATGGATAATTATTTTATATTTAACTTTTGAATTTTGAAAATTCTAGGACCCTACGATTCCCTTTACGATAAGAGGTATGAGTCGGTTCCCATCAAAGAGCATCCATAGTTTGATGCTAAAAAATGGCAACAGGTGATTGATCAATGGCAAGTTGGTCCAAACTGTAGCCATGCATTGGGGGGAATCCACCCATATTCTCATCAGACTCTAGTTACACAACTATGGGGTCTTCAAGTGTTTATGGACCACTCCCATCATAGCATACATAGACATCTGCAGGTGGTGTAGACCCGACTAAGATGTGACATGTGACTACTAAGCTTGATAGTCTTCTGAACATGATGGGCATCATGTAGACCAGAATCGACAACATGGAGACACTTTCTATATTAGAAAAATGTGATTTACTTTTATTGGATAGATTGGCTTACATACTCGAATGTAGTAGGTGTTGAATCGAAGGATTATGCGAGTCTTATATTCCCCACAAGGCGGAACACAATCGTTGAATGTAAAATAATTTTTTTAATGTTTTTAAAATAAAATTCCTATACTTTTTAAATGTAAAATAATATTTTTAATGTTGGAAATAAAGAAAATAAAAATACAATACTAGTAGGGATTGAAATGCAAATAAAACTAAGTAAAAATGCAATCACGAACAAAAATAGGAACTCTAGGGGCCTCTACGTAATTTTACCATGAATATTTAATTCATATAATCTTGGCAGAGGTATAAATGTAATTCACAAAAAAACAACAGGAAATACATGTAAATATTTCAAAAAGTTTTGAATTGAGTTACAATTTACTAGACTAAATAATAACGCCAAAGCTCAAGGAGGTCCCTGCAAAAAGCCTACAACCTCACGTGTATGGGCACATGAGGTGATGTGGCGAGGGATCAAGGTGAAAATAAAAATGGCATATGGGGTATATTGCAAATACTACAAAATACTTTTACACACCAGGCGATATTTTATGGACTAAAATTAAAATACAAAAAACCAAGGGTAGATATGCAAAATTACCTCTAAAAGCGGTGGTGGACGATTGGATCTCTTCCACTAATACACGTGTCATGCGTGAGACGACCGACGACGCTTCATCTTTGGATGGCCCAGCCTAGATCCGAGTGTCTGATGTGATGATTGAGGAAGCAAGCATCAGACGGCTGTAATTAAAACTGGAGCAGCTCGAAGATCCAATAGTGGTTGTTCTTCACCAAGAATAGGGAAGAACAACTCGAGGGCCGAGCTTCGATCTTCGATTCCACCCACCTCTGTGCATCTCCGACGGCTCTCAGGTGCTCAAATCATTCGTCTCACCGGTCTGCATCTGCTAGAAGCCACAGAAAGTCCGAGGACCACCAGAGGTGTCCCGAGAGGTTGAGGAAGATAGATGCTTCAGTGAACCTCGGTTGAAACAAAAATCTACCTACAAGGGGCCTTTGGGCCTCCAGAACCTGCAGAAAATCTTAACACACAAAAGTGGGGGTCCTATCAAGTCTGGAATGGGTAAGGGGGAAGTCATGCGGAGCTCTCCGACGAGGTTGTGGAGGAGGAGAGCTGATTCATTGATCTGAGAAAGATCGAGGGGGTTGGAGGTGCGTGTGATGTAGAAGAAGTGAAGGGAAATGAAGTGGAGTTGATTTGACGGCCGGGGGACAGCAAAGTCACAGTGAAATAGTCGCCCAAGCTCAACTCCGACGAACTAAACAATTTTTTAATTTAACGTAAAATAAAGTAAAATCGACTGAAATAAAAGCCTAAACTGTCCTAACCTAAGTTCTAAGAACAACAATGAGCTAAAACTAGGGCTCTACCTCAGAAACTGAAGGAGTCGGAGGAACTCCGCCACTGGTGGCCGACGATGCCCAGATCTCAGCCTTTACTCCTCTTCCTCCATGCCAACGGATCTGTCGATGTTTCTGCTGCCACCTGGAAGCTACAAGGCATGAAAGTCAGAATTTCGAGGGGCTAAAGGGGATAAAAAATCAAACAAGGGCTGATGAGTTATTTTTTTACAAGGACCCTTTAACTGATGCTATCGATCAGAACATTGATCCATCGTTTGAGAAATCAACTAGGCGTGAAAGGTCATAGAACGAGGAACAGAAGTCGCGAAGAGATCGAGCTAAAAGAGTGCAACCTCAGGAAGGAAAATGGAAGAAATCGAGGAGGTCAGCAGGTCACAGGCCTAGGATACATGGGTGGTTCAGTTGACCGGCGGGTCAATCGAGGCCCGCCTCTGATTGGGCCATGTCACCTGTTAGGTGACAAAACTGAATTAAAAATAGAAAAATAATTCAAAATAAATTAGTAAATGATTTAATTGATTTTGGTTAAAACATAAAAAAAATATTTATTATTTTATGTAATATTTTAATATGATTATAATTTATTTTTTCGAGGTTATTTGTTGTGAGTTTATTTTTACAAGTATAAATAGGGGCAAATTGACCCATGTATTGGGCATTTTATTTTTATTTTCTATTTTATATTGTATTATTTTATATACATAATTTATATATTTATAAATTATGTAAATACATGTAAATAATTTTTTATGAATTTTCTTGAAGTAATTTGGATACTTAAATAAATATATGTATTTATTAAATAAATATATGCATGTGTATTTCATCTATGTGTTTTTGTATGCTTGTTTATTTTATTGTGTTTTTAGTGACTTTTCTTTCTTCTAATTATGTGCATATGCTAAATAATATTTACAAAATTATAAAAAATATAAGAATATGGAAAATACAAAGAGTAAATAAATTGGTTATTTTATTCAGGTATAATTTACAATAGGGGTCCAAGACCTAAATTTTACATCTTAACTCTAAATTGAATGAAACCACCTTCATTAAATAGCTTGTTAAAAGTTATATGCAATTATGTGATTTTGGTCAATTTTGATATAGTATGGAGAAGATGCGGGTCTATAAAGTTTGGATTTTGGACTTTTATTTTAAGTGTATAAAGCACATTGCACATTATTTTTATGTGAAATAAATTTTGTATTTTTTATGTATTTTTATATACAACTTTCATGTACAAAGTTTATTGATTTGATATATAAATAATAGAGAATAAAATAAGTCCCAAAGTGGATATATTAAAGAATAAAAGCTAGGGTTTTTATTGTATTTTTATAGCTTATCTTCCCCTACTTTATTCCTTATCGACCTAGTCATCATGATGCCTAGATCTCAGGGTTTAGGGTCATTCGATACCTATGACATTTCATTTCTTTGTCTTTTCTTTTCTTTATTCTTTTATGTTGGCTTTAAATACAATATTTTATACAATATTTACATTATAAATAATAGATATTATTTTATGCAATATAATGCTATATACATGCATTTAACTAGGGTTTAAAAGCCAAAATAAAAGAATAAAGGTGATGAAATGGACATTCATCAGTAGGTCTTCCTAGAAGACTGTCGACGACGATGATGGGATTGACGACAATGATGAAGACGACAAAATGAAGAGGAAGAAGATGTCCAGGACTGCATGGTGTAATGGGTCATCCATTGCAGGGTCATTATCTGCTATAGGGATACTAAGGCGGAACAAAGAGAGATGGAGATGCAAAGAGAGAGAAGAGTGGAGAAGGGTAAGAAGATGTTGCGTAGGTGGAAGAAGTGATGTATATAGGTTAATTAAACTTGTTTTCTTAGTTTGTATATATTTATATATAGTACTCTTGGTTTTTAGAACTTATGTTTGATTTTAATATAAGCTCTTAAATTTGTACTCTATGATCTCTCAATATTATCGAATGGTTGGTTGATTCATTGGTAGATCGATGTTCGAATGGTTGATATGATTTGTTTGTGTACTTTTGATATGAATGGTTTATATGATCCAAGTGTTGAAATGGTGCTTTGTTTAGATATAATCTTAATATGAAAATGCTTTGTGTATATGAATGGTTGATATGATTCAAGTGTCACAATAGGCATGTGTGAATGGTTGATATGCTGGTACACTACAGAATTCAAATATTATTTTTTCATAGTTTGCAGGAAATGGGACTACTTGTAGTCGTATATGCGCTCGCATATTTTGCGCAATATAAGGACATTTCATTGGGGTGTGTACGACTACTAAACACTATAGTAGTCGTATACCCCATGCATAATGCAACCATTGTGTGGTCGTATGTCTATTTGTGGGCTAATTTTTACGGGTACATGCTTTTTGACTACTTCTAGTCACAAAGCCTAATTTCAACCACTATGGGACTACAATACGAGAAAAAATGACTATTTTTATGCTCGCAATTAGGCAGAATTCTTGTAGTGGAAAACCGTGCTTACAAGTTATGGTAAAGAATAAAGTGATATAGAATCTCATACCATTGCGAGCATAAAATAATTATTGGTAATACTATCACCATTGATATGAATTAAATGCTTCACTAGAGGGTTGACTTTGTCGAGTCAAGAACATGTGATAATATCCACAAATATTTGAAGTTTGAATTGGCATCAAGTAGTGATAAACACAACATTTTTTATTATGTTGATGTTGAGCAACCTAAAACTGACCAACCATAGGAGAGGCCACATAATATTGCTACTAATCGATCATATAAAGAGATACATACTCCTCAAAGATAATTATTGAGAATACGATTGCATTTTCACTACATGTTATTAAGGAGGCAGAGTCTATATATCCACCCACATATAATGAGACTAATGGAAGCGTTGAATTCAGACAATGGATTGTTAGTATGGGTGACGAGATGGAGTCTCTTCCCATAAATAATACATAATGGCTTGTCAAGTTGCCAAAAAGGGAGGAAAGTCGTTCGTTGAAAATGGGTATTCAAGAACAAGAAAGAAATCCCTTGTAGTGAAGGCATTTGATAGGAGGCACACTTAGTTATAAAAGGCTGCAATAAAAATGAAGGCATGGATTACAACAAGATATTATCTTCGTTGTTAGATACACATCCATCAGCATGCTACTAGATATTGTAACACATTTATGGCACCAACTTTTCTTCATGGTGAAATCGAAGAAGACATTATTGTGAGTGAACTAAAGGGATTTGCTCTGCGATGCAAGGAAAAGCATGTGTACAAATTGAAAAGGCATTATATGGAATCAAGTAGTCTCCATGAAGTAGTACAAAGATATGGAAACTTCATGGTTGGTCCTGAGTTCGACGAAACTTCAAATGATTGTTGTGTTTACAACAATACTAAGAAGAAAAGTTCCATTGATGATCTAAAGAAACTTCTTAGTTCCAACGTGATATGAAGGACATTGATGCAATGACAAAAATTTTGAGGATGAAAATTGATAAGGATCATGCAAAAAGAAGACTCTTCATATCTCATGAATTACATTAAGAGAGACTTAGCGATATCTAGAATGTCTGCAAGAAAGTCATTAGATACACCATTTGTTGTAAAAATTCATATTTCAATTTCTTTCACAAATCAATCAAATATAGAGAACAACTACATGTCTCACATTGTATATTCTAGTTTAGTTCGAAGTCTTGTGTATACCTGATGAATCTCCGTTTTATCCTCTTTATTCTATCATTTTGGCCTTAAAAACCCTAGTAAATGCACGTAAATACTGTTAATTCATGCATTTTAGCATTCATGCATTATTATCTAAATATTATATAAAATACTGCTTCTAATGCCAAAATTATAGAATAAAGAAAAGAAAAGAATAAAATATTGCAAATATTTTATGACCCAAAATCCCGAGACCTAGGCATCTCGATGACTAGGTCGACAAGGAAGAAAGTAGGGGGAGATAAGGGCCAAAAAACCAATAAAAATCTCTTTTATTTAATCCATTCTTTATTCATTTGTGGGACCTATTTTTAGTTCCACTTTTTATACTTCAAATAAAGAAACTTTGTACATGAAAGTTGTAGACAATTAAATATAGAAAAATACAAAATTGAGTTCATACAAAAACAATATACAGATAAAAAGTTCTGATCTGAATAAGTTTTCAAAATCCCAACTTCCCAGACCTGTATCTCTCAAATAAAAACTCAAAACGTATCAAAATCACTTTAACTGTATATAACTGTTATAATCTATTTAATGAAGGTGGTTTCATATTTTTCGGAGTTACGGTTTGAAAGTTAGGTTTTGGACCCCTATCGTATACTTGTACTGACTAAAATATTCATTTTATTTATTATTCATTATTTTTATACTTTCATATTTTTGTAATTTTGTAAATATTATTTATAATATATGTGTATTAAAATAGGAAAAAAATATAAGGAAAATACAAAAATAAAATACCGGTATAAAATACATAGATATAATACCAATAAATAGACCTATAAAGAATATACTTCTATTTATTTAATTGTATAAAATACTTCATAAAAATAAAATAAAAATATATTTAAGTTTATAAAATAGTATATAATTAATAAAATAATAAACTAAAATAAATAAACAAATAATACAAAATAAAAATAAAATATTAAAATATATAGATGAATATACCTTTATATAACCCATAAAAGGAAACTTAGATTTTTATGCCTCGAAAAAATAAATAAAATCATAATAAATAATTTATAAAATAATAAACTTTTTTTATTTTATAACCTACAATTAATAAAATCATTTATTATTTTTAATTGATTTTCTAATTATTTTTTCCAACGATTTTTCTGGTTGGTCCACGTGGACCAACCAGATTCAACCGTTGGTTGACCTCAGTCAACTCTTTGATCGAGTTTTGCCATTGCGTCAGACCTTGTTTTTGTCCATCTTCGCAGATTATCTAGGCGCATCCTTTCCTCCATTCATGATGCTTTCTTCTGTAATTTTTCTCCCCATTAATCCATGATACATGCCTGTGGTTTTTCTTGGGAATTGAATCACTGAATCGACAACTGCATCTCGATATTTGGAGTGCTTCGATCCACTCCTTCAAAAATGACCCGAGCTTCCATTTGAAAATCGAACCCCCTTTCGATCGAGTTTGCCATAGCCTTGGAGCTCTGGATTGACGTCGATGACAGAGGATCTCCGGCTCCTTCAGGCGAGGCTAGGCGAGGAAGAAAGGCGGCGTTCCATCCCCATCTCCGAACATCTTGGCCGTGAGGTTTAATCTCACGGTTTATCGTCGCTCGAGGTCGTTTTCCGTTTGTTCCTTGCTTGTTTAATTAGCCATTAGTTCCAGCTTGTATTTCGTGCAGTTATTTTGCGATTTAGTCAATCTATTAGCGTAGATCCCGCTCTCGAACATGTCGCCGGAGCTCTTGAGCTTGGGCGACCTTCATACACTCCACGCCCGCCGCCCTTCCGTCAATAAAAGCCGGGTCTTGCTACCTCTTTGCTGCCGTGTCTTTTCTTGTCATTTGCAGGACCCAAAGGAGGCTTCTGGGCCTCGAGGATTGCCAAGGAAATCTTCCAAGTTCGCCGGAGCTCATGAGACCGCCTGGGATCTTCCAAGGGTCGTCGAAGCCATTCGGGGTGACCTGGGAGCATCACCATCGCTCCAGGAAGCTGCGGGGACCATCGGAGGAGCTTCTGGTCACCGGCCCAATCGAATCTCGTCGGGGGCCATTTCTTCACGTGTTCATCCAAGTACCTCATGCGCCATCTGATCAGCCGCGTTCTTCCCGCGCTACAGTAGCCGTCGGATCGCAAAGCACCTCAGCCGTTGATGCCCATTTTGAAGATCTAATCCTGGCCGTTGCTATCCAAGCGTCATCGACGCACCAGATCGCGACACGTGGCATTAGTGACTCTCCATCAGCCGTCCGATCTGCGAGGCTGGGTATTTTGCAACATTAGCCCAAACCAATTTTGGAATTAGTTATTAGTCTATAATCTTTCCTTTGCAGTTAATTAGTTTTTGTATAATTTGCAACAAGCCCCTTAAACTTTGTAGTATTGCTAAGAGGTCCTTGGCCATTTCACCTCATGTGACGCACCCACGTGAGGTGGGTGGCCATTTTGCACAAGGGCCCTCGGCCATTTTCATATTTGTCTTTAGTCCACAAACTTGTTTATGCAGTTATAAAGTTTTGGGAATTTTGCATATCAGCCCCCAGGATTTGAGAAATTTGCTTTCGGTCTTGTCTGTCACATGTCTTATGCACGTGAGTTTGGCGCATTTACAAACGCACACCTACGGGTTTTGGATATATATTTGGTCCTTTAACTTTTTAATTACGTTATATTTTTGTGGAAAAATTGCTTATTAGCCCCTGAACTTTTGCTTAATTCCAAAAATACCCCTACCAAGGGCCCATTTTCTCTTTGTTTCTTTTATTTATTTCATGCATCTATAAATTCCTAAAAAAATTCCAAAAAATTTCTTTTATTTCCTGCTTCATTGTCTATCCTGATATATTTTTATTTTGCATTTTTGTTGCATTTTAATATTTATAAAAATTCAAAAATCTGCATTATCATCTCTGTTTGCAGTAGAAAATCCATAAAAATACAAAAACACTTTAAAAAATTCCCAAAAAATGTATTGTGTGTATTTTTGCATCTTTTAACTTCATACCAAAAATCACTAAAAAATATAAAAGAAAACTCCTACAAATTATAAAACCCCAAAAAACTTCATAAAAATATTAAAAACTCCTAAAATATCCTAAAAATATAATATCTATTTCCTAATTTTTTCTATTTTATTATCTTTAATTTAAAATTAATTTGGGGAATTTTTGTCACTGTTTAATATTTTTCATCGTTATTTTAATTTCAGATCTTTATTTTATTCCCTGTTTTAAGTATTTTAAACCTTAAAAATACTAAAAAATTAGCAAAAATATTAAAAAAATCACAAAAACATTAGAAAATTATAAAAATCACAAAAATATTTTATTCCCTGTATTTTTCTTATTTTTATTTACTTTTATCTCTCTCTCATCTCTATCATATATATATATCTTCTATATGGCTTTATATTGTTTTTTTAAAAAGAAAATATAAAAATATAAATTATAAAAAGAAAATACAAAATCAGAAATTAAAAATCCAATAAAAAATAAAATTAAAAAAATAAAATTAAAAAAAATAAAATTATAAAAACCCACAAAAAATAGCACTTATAGACAAATCATCACATTCACATTTTATGCACTTCTGCCCTGATCTACCTGTCTGCTCCCTATGTTCGACCTCTACATGCTTGCACAATATACACATCCATTGGAGAGTTATAATAAATTTTAACTCCGCACCTCTTTTCACTGTTTGATCTCTGTTGTGGGTTAATTGTTGTTTGAATCGGATTTCTTGCGGGTCGCCACAACGACTGCGTCTCCGCCTTGTGTGAGACATACTTTTAGACCGTGAAAAATCCTATTCAACAAATGGTGTTGTTGTCGGGGAGCAACATCGCATAGATTGGGATTATTTATGCTTGTTATTTATTTGTCCATTTTTGTGCTTTATTTATTTATTTTTATTTGATGTATCTGTTTGAGCTGTCTAACCCCTTCTCTCTTGTTGACTTCATGTGAGGTACCACAGATCGAGGGAGGTGCTCCACCCTAGGTGCCTACGCACCCACGTGAAGCCGGCGACAGTCTGCTCGCCTTGCACCGAAGGAGACGTAGAGGATTTTTGAAGACCTACCTCCTGTTTTATTTCTTGTATATATTTACTTGTGTAATATTTGTGAGAGAGAGACCACTATTTGTTGTAATAATACAGATACACCGAACTTTGGACTCTCGGGCCCAATTTCCAAGTGTTTGTACACTTGGGGGCTCACCGCAGTTTAGTCGGTTTTCTTCGCATTTTTTTAATTTGTTTTTTGGTTTTGTTTTCTTTATTTATGTGATTGAGCCCTTAGCTGCAGGACCTTCTTGATGATAGTATTAGGTCCAAACACATTAATCACCATTGCATGTACCTATAGTAACGTTTGGACTTAGTCAAATTTTGAAAACTGTGCTTCCCGACAATAGCAGTTTCTCACACTAGGGCGATTTCATCGGCTTGTATTTGCATATAGTTTAGGTTTCAATTCCGCTGCGCATCCTTGCATGAAGAGTGTTGGAGGCAAGGTGAGCATTTACACGTTATCATTCATCATTGATTGTCGCTTGCATTGCTTTTCCGCCTCTCCCTCTGATTTTGATCACCTAGGTTCTTAAAAGAATTAACTCCTCGTTAGGCTTGTGCATTTTTTATTAAAAATCCAAAAAAAGTGATAACAAATAAAATTTTGGATTGTTAAAATTACTCAACCCTAAAATCAACCAAAAAGAAAAAAAATCTCTTGGGGCGAGTAATCCCCTCATTGTCTTCGTTTTTACTTGCTGACGCACACACTAAGGACTAGTGCCCAAATCCTATTCAAGCCTCCTAAGTATTTGTGAGACTTTTTGACTTCTCACCTAACTCTAAAACAGACAAGATAAAAAGACCGCATTTGCGATCTTCACCAAGTCAAGTAGGTGAAATGAGGGGTTTGTCTTGTTTTCATTTTTGTTTGTGATTGTTTTGTGTGCATTCCAGATCGTTTCTGCGCACTTGCGCCTTCTTCTTCACTCTCTCTTGATTTGACCTTCGTGCTCTCCTGATCGTTTCCTTTTGTTTTCTTGATGGACCCCTAGAGCGTATTTTATCCAGACTTTGTGGATCCCTCGCTCACTCCAGCCGGTCCACCTCCCTTTTATTAGTAGGATTCTCCTCCTATTTTTTCTGATTTTTGTACATATCCGACCAACCCACTATTTCAGGATTCGGACTTTGACCTTCACCAATCATTTCCACCACCATCTCCTTCACAGTTCGACAACCCGCTCTTCATAGAATATCCAGAGTCAGACTGTGATTTTTGTCCACACCCACCACCCACATTCGACACACTCGATCTTGAGATTTTGGAGTCACCTTTCATGATATCCACACTTGCGACCATGAATCAGATGATGGAGCATATGAATTCGAGGATCAATGATCTTGCTAGTTTGAATAAGAACCAAAATGTTGCTCCATTCTTTGAGGATATGGATACATTTGAGGACGATCATGAGAGCTTGCAATCGCCCAAAACAAAAAATGAAAAAAATTTAAAAATCCAAAAAGATTTCGGGAGACCATTGGTCGAGTCAGACCATGAGGAGAGGTATCACTTGCCAGATCCCTTGACCACACATCCATTCACACCCTGTCCCACCTTTGACCACGAGGATGCCGGTGTACAGACTGCTCTCGGCATGCCTCGTGTAGATGCTGATTCCGACCTTCTCCCTTGTACGGAGGAGGTCCAAAAATTAAAAAAATTATTGACTTAACCCGAAGTGGTGGCCACCATTAATGAGATTATCTGTGCCCCGCTTCAGCAGGCCATGACCGATTTATATGCTCCTCTTCCCAAGAAGAGAAAGCGGAGGAGCAGATCTGAGCGTCATATTTTGACCATGGCCACTGCCCATGCCATCACACACCATCCCATTCCTCGGAAGAGGAACACTGCCACACCTTTCATTAGCTGCACCATCTCTGACTTCACATGTGATCACACTCTCCTCGATGACGGTGCTTCTATTAGCATATTATCCTTCTCACTAGTACATGCTCTTAACTTAGGACCTCTCAAGAAGACTAATATGATCGTACAGTCTATTGATGGATCTATTAAGAGGCCGAGGGGTATCTTTGAAAACGTTGTCATTTCGATTCAGGGCACGAGGTACAACGTCGATTTTGTCATTTTGCCCATGGAGACCTCCATAGGGGAGCACTCTCCAATCATCCTAGGACGACCATTCCTTGCCTCTGTGAGGGTCATTATTGACTATGGATCAGGAGAGATTCGCTTTCGTCTTGTTGACGGGAGCGAAGTGTTTCGCTTTCGTCTTGTTGACGGGAGCGAAGTGTTGATCACCGCACCCACAGTTGACCAGAGACCTGCACCTGATGCACATTCACCTACCTTGGCTGACCTCAAGGATCATGACCTAGATGATACCATTAGAGAATTTTGCTGCTTAGTGGATTCTACTGAGACCTGAGAATTCCTCCCCGTGGAGGAAGACTCGGAAAGCATGGACCTCGGAGTTCTTCCTTCTGGGACTTGGCGTTGTGTTGATGACATCCACGGGATTTACACGATTGATACCCTAGAGCAGAGGGCATATTTGGAGACTATACAGGATGGACATGACTCGACTACTTTCACCGATGGGTCCGCTCCTGTTCACTTAGATTCAGATGAGACAAAGGCCGAATTTGATTTGGTTGCTTTTATTCGAGAATTCGAGCCTTTTGATGAGAAGGAGGATCCGGTTGAGATTATAGAGGACGAACATAGTCCTTTTGGTTTTGACCTGGACGAGACCTCGCAGGACGACAGTGATTTTACTTCTTCCGATGATGATGAGTTCGTCCCATTCCACTTCGATATCAGCGAGACACCCAAGGCCGGACCTAGCTATACTTTTTCCACTCACCCGTCTGTGCCTTTACACCCTAGGACCACCAAGGACCTACAACCTGTCGACCCTAATCGGCTTCCATCCACTGTGGACCCCGATGTCGACCTGCACCATACCAGATCCATTCCTCATCAGTCCACAAGAAGGTTCACTTTCTACCTTCTTGATCATGTGTACATCCATCTCTATTGCACATCTGCTTCTGTTCATCTCTGTCCATCTCCCGTATTGCTCCTCCACCCATTCTTGTGTTTGCCTTGCTTAGGACGTACTTTGTCCTAAGTATAGGGAGGTGGTTGAGCTGAGTGTTCTTTCGTTGTTCTGTTTCATCAGTCATGTTGTCGCCTATACTTAGGGCTTCTTTTACCCTATGTATAGGGGGAGCGGTGTGTACATCCTCTTCTATCTTCTTCCATCTTCATCTCTTTTCTTCTTTTCCTTTTCTATTTTCTTTTTCTACTGAAAAAGGTGTCGCCCCTTGTTGACAGTCTTCTATACTTAGGATGCACTTTGTCCTAAGTATAGGGGGTGTGTACCCCGAGCTCTTCTATTTTTCGATCCTCTCCATTGTCTCCTCTTCTTGTCTATACTTAGGGATATCTTACCCTAAGTATAGGGGGAGACAATCTGAGTATGATCTGTTCATTCCCACCCTTGACCCTCCCTGCTTTGTGTACAGTCTGCTATACTTAGGATTATTTGATCCTAAGTATAGAGGAGACGGTCAACTTCTCATTCATTCATTCATTCCTTCATTCGTTCTTTATTCTTTAGACTTTTTTATACTCAGTGCGAGTTATGTATTCTTTTTTCTCTTTGATTTATGAGGACATAGCTCAAGCTAAGTATAGGGGGGTCGTATATACTACGTATATACTTTAGCCATAACTAGTACTTTCGTATTTTTATTAATAATATGGCTAATTACATTAATTAAATTCATTAAAATCACCTAATAAAAAGATGTTTTTATTCCTCAAATTCTTTTTGTATTTACTGATTAATAAATCAGAAGAAAATGTTTTTTTGCAAAATGTTTGAAAAATAGTTTGAAAATCTCTTTGAAAACTATTTTGAAAACTATTTGGAAAACATTTTGATCAATTTTTTCAACCTTTGTAAAAATGTTTGGTTTTGAAAATTTTATTTTTCTTTGTGTGAAATAAAATATTTGAAAAATGATTTGCAAATGGTTTGAAAATGGTTGCAAATTTTTTTTGAAAAATCTATATATACTATTTGGAAAACCTTTGCAAAATGATTTTCAAATGTGTGTACCTAATTGTTAAAATTTTTTGTAAAAATTATTTTGGACTATAGTTTTCAAAATTGTTTGTAAAATGATTTTCAAATAAGTTTGAGGAATATATACATGACACCTAAAATTCATTATATATATACGTATAAAATTGATCACTTACCCATGTAAATTCTTAAAATCTACTTCTTGTAAATATAAGAAGCAACCCCGTGTAAATATTTTAACCTAGTTTTTAGCCAAAATCTTTTATTTTCAAAAATCCAAAAAACATTTGCAAAATTAAAATACCAAAAACATTTGAAAAATCCTTTTGAAAATACAAAAAATTACATATGCATCGTCCTTTTCAAAAATCCATAAAAAGTTCAAAATCTTTGAAAATTGCATCACAAAATATTTTCTGCATTCTGCATAGCATTTGCATAGCATTAGCATTTTTCGGATTGAGTTTGAGAGTTGAACAAGTCTAAATAAAATCCGAAGATTGGAGCTTCATTGGACCTTAAAATCTACCTAATAACAGGAACCTTATAGGAGCTGGAATTGAGGTACTTCAGGTCTAGTTGACTTAATTCTTTGAGGATCACGAGACTTGGTTCAATGGATTCTTGACTGCCTAAGTAGAGTATTTCGGAGCACATGCACAACTCTTGTTTATAATGACCTAACTTGGACACCTGCACCTTTCACTTGGCTCAACTCAGTTGGAGTGGTGAGGGGATTGGATTTGTCGGTATGAGACGCACACAAGTGGAAACACTTGTCCTCCTCTAGGGAGGGAAATGCACCCCAACCCATCCAATGATGAGGAATTCTAAAGACAGGAGAGAGTGGGTTGCGATAAAGCTTCAAAAGAGGGATAGTCTACTGGCTCAAGAGGAAAAAATCCTTACGTATATGCCGATGTGAATAGTATTTCAAAAAAAGCAAAAATCAAAAACTCCAAAAAAATGGGCAGGCCTGTACAAAAATAAAATGCATATCGGAGTGTGAATATGTTGTATAGAAAATAAGCAAGCTTGAGCGTCAAAGTCAAATCATGTGAGCCTGCAGCTGGATGACTTGACTATACTGGTCTTGCATCCTAGGATAGGTAGCTACACTGGATACTGTCCATTCTTCTCCTCACCCCCTCCTCTTGAGCTGATTGTCACTTGAACTTAGAAGGGAATACCCCGCTCCTCGAAGAAGGAGTTGCTGGATTGGGGAATCATTTGATTATCGTACTGGAGAAGTCAGTCTCTTTGTCATTCTAGTTGGGGAGGTCCACCATCACTTACATTGTACGAGTCAGATTCATAGTCGTAAGGGTTTGCGTATGAGTTGAAGTATTCTGACCTGACTATTGAGGAGACTTGAGAAGAGTTCTGGGATTCTCGAAGGCTGTTGGATTTCAAGTCCGATTCTCATTAAGGTTCCGCCCACACTAAAATTCCAAAGGTCCGACTTAAGCTCCAAACTTTGATTTTGTGAAGATAAGTTTGATAATTAAATTTAATCCATCTTTCTTCTTTTCCTTTTCTTTGTCTTTCTTTTTCTGCACTTATTGCATAAGTGTTTGCTAGGGACTAGCAAAGGCAGGTATAGGGGGATGATGAATCTCTATTTCATCATCTTTATTCTATCATTTTGGCCTTAAAAACCCTAGTAAATGCGTGTAAATACTGTTAATTCATGCATTTTAACATTCATGCATTATTGTGTAAATATTGTATAAAATACTGCTTTTAATGCCAAAATTATAGAATAAAGAAAAGAAAAGAAAAAGAATAAAATATTGCAAATATTTTATGATCCGAAACCCCGAGACCTAGGCATCTCGATGACTAGGTCGACAAGGATGGAAGTAGGGGGAGATAAGGGCCAAAAAACCAATAAAAATCCCTTTTATTTAATCCATTCTTTATTCATTTGTGGGACCTATTTTTGATTCCACTTTTTATACTTCAAATAAAGAAACTTTGTACATGAAAGTTGTAGATAATTAAATATAGAAAAATACAAAATTGAGTTCACACAAAAACAATATACAGATAAAAAGTTCTAATCTGAATAAATTTCCAAAATCCCAACTTCCCAGACATGTATATCTCAAATAAAAACTTGAAACATATCAAAATCACCTTTAATTGTATATAACTTTTAATAATCTGTTTAATGAAGGTAGTTTCATATTTTTCGGAGTTATAGTTTGAAAGTTAGGTTTTGGACCCCATCCGTATACTTGTACTGATTAAAATATTCATTTTATTTATTATTCATTATTTTTATACTTTTATATTTTTATAATTTTGTAAATATTATTTGTAATATATATGTGTATTAAAATAAGAATAAAATTATAAAGAAAATACAAAAATAAAATACATGTATGAAATACATAGGTATAATACCAATAAATAGACCTATAAAGAATATACTTCTATTTATTTAATTGTATAAATACTTCAAAAAAATAAAATAAAAATATATAAGTTTATAAAATAGTATATAATTAACAAAATAATAAACCAAAATAAATAAATTAAAAATACAAAATAAAAATAAAGTATTAAAATATATAGATGAATATACCTGTATATGACCAATAAAAGGAAACTTGTATTTTTATACCTCAAAAAAATAAATAAAAATCATAATAAAATAATTTATAAAATAATAAACATTTTTTATTTTATAATCTAAAATTAACAAAAACATTTATTATTTTTAATCGATTTTCTAATTATTTTTTCCAATGATTTTTCTTATTGGTCCACGTGGACCAACCAGATTCAACCATTGGTTGACCTCAGTCAACTCTCTGACCGAGGTCTGCCATTGCGTCAGACCTTGTTTTTGTCCGTCTTCGCAGATTTATCGAGGCGCATCCTCTCCTCCTTTTATGATGCTTTCTTCTGCAATTTTTCTCCCCATTAATCCATGATACACGCCTATGGTTTTTCTTGGAGATTGAATCACTGAATCGACAGTTTCATCTCGATCTTTGGAGCACTTCAGTCCACTCCTTCAAAAATGACTCGAGCTTCCATTTGAATATCGAACCCCTTTCGACCGAGTTTGCCCTAGCCTTGGAGCTCTAGATTGACGCCGGTGACAAAGGATCTCCAGCTCCTTCAAGCGAGGCCAGGCAAGGAAGTAAGGCGGCGTTCCATCCCCATCTCCGGCCATCTTGGACGTGAGGTTTAATCTCACGGTTTACCGCCGCTCAAGGTCATTTTCCGTTCGTCCCTTGCTTGTTTAATTAGCTATTAGTTCCAGCTTTTATTTCGTGCAGTTATTTTACGATTTAGTCAATCAATTAGCATAGATCCTGCTCTCGAACACGTCGCCGGAGCTCTTGAGCTCTGACGACCTTCATCCACTCCACGTCTGCCTCCCTTCCCCCAATAAAAGTCGGCTCTTGCTCCCTCTTTGTTCGATGTCTTTTCTTGTCATTTGCAGGACCCGAAGGAGGCTTCTGGGCCTCGAGGATCGCCAAAGAAAGCTTCCATATTTGCCGGAGCTCACGAGACCGCCCGGGATCTTCCAAGGGTCGTCGGAGCCATTTGGGGCCACCTGGGAGCATCACCATCGCTTTAGGAAGCTGTCCGGACCATCGGAGGAGCTTCTGGTCGCCGGAGGAGCTCAAATCGTCCAATCGAATCTCGCCGGGGGCCAGTTCTTCACGTGTTCATCCAAGTACCTCACGCGTCGTCCGATCAGCCATGTTCTTCCAGCGCTACAGTAGCCGTCAGATCATGAAGCACCTCAACCATTGATGCCCATTTTGAAGATCTAATCCTGGCCGTTGCTGTCCAAGCGTCGTCGACGTACCAGGTCGCGACACGTGGCATTAGTGACTCTTCATCAGCCGTCCGATCCGCGAGGTTGGGTATTTTGCAACATTAGCCCAAGCCATTTTTGGAATTAATTATCAGCTATAATCTTTCCTTTGCAGTTAATTAGTTTTTCTATAATTTGCAACAAGCCCCTTAAACTTTGCAGTATTGCTAAGAGGTTCTTGGCCACGTCACCTCACGTGACGAGCGCACGTGAGGTGGGTAGCCATTTTGCACAATGGCCCTCGACCATTTTCATATTGTCTTTAGTCCAAAAACTTGTTTATGCAGTTATAAAGTTTTGGGAATTTTGCATATCAGCCCCCAGGATTTGGGAAATTTGCTTTCGGGTCTTTTCTATCACATGTCTTATGCACGTGAGTTTGGCGCTTTTACAGATGCACCCCTATAGGTTTTCGATTTATTATGTGGTCCTTTAACTTTTTAATTGCGTTATATTTTTGTGGAAAAATTGCTTATTGGCCCCTGGACTTTTGCTTAATTCCAAAAATACCCCTGCCAAGGGCCCATTTTCTCTTTGTTTCTTTTATTTATTTCATGCATCTATAAATTCCTAAAAAAATTCCAAAAAATACCTTAAGTTCATGTTTCATTTATCTATCATGCTATATTTTTATTTTACATTTTTTTCATCTGAATATTTATAAAAATTCAAGAATATGCATTTTCATCTCTGTTTGACAGATAAATTCCCTAAAAATATAAAAACACTTTAAAAAATTTCCAAAAAAGTATATTCTGTGTATTTTTGCATCTTTTAACTTCAGACCAAAAATCACTAAAAAATATAAAAGAAAACTCCTAAAAATTATAAAACCCCAAAAACCTTCATAAAAATATTAAAAACTCCTAAAAATCCTAAAAATATAATATCTGTTTCCTAATTTTCTCTATTTTATTATCTTTAAATTAAATTAATTTGGGGATTTTTTTTACTATTTAATATTTTTCATCTCCATTTTAATTTCGGATCTTTATTTTATTCCCTATTTTGATTATTTTAGACCTTAAAAATACCAAAAAATAGAAAAAATATAGAAAAATCACAAAAAACATTAGAAAAATATAAAAAGCACAAAAATATTTTATTTGCTATATTTTTCTTGTTTTTTACTTTTATCTCTATCTCATCTCTATCGTATATATATTCTATATAGCTTTATATTGTTTTTTTATAAAGAAAATATAAAATATAAAATATAAAAAAATACAAAATCAGAAATTAAAAATCAAATATAAAATAAAAATAAAAATAAAAATATAAAATATAAAATTTAAAAACCCACAAGAATAACACTTATAAACAAATCATCGCATTCACATTTTGTGCACTTCTGCCCTAATCTACATGTCTGCTCCCCGTGTTCGACCTCTACATGCTTGCACACTATACACATCCATTGTAGAGTTATAATAAATTTTAACTCTGCACCACTTTTCATTGTTTGATCTCTATTGTGGGTTAATTGTTGTTTGAATCAGATTTCTTGAGGGTCACCACAGCGACTGCGCCTTTGACTTGTATGAGACGTACTTTTAGACCCGTGAAAAAACCTGTTCAACAATACCATGGTGTGTAGAAGATCTGATATCATTAATGTTATAATTATTTTTAGAATAATCGTGGGAAATTCGGGAAATTAGCATTAGCAGGAAGTTAGGCATATTTTTGAATATATGAAAAGAACACCTAATGATGGCCCTTACGGAAGTGATGTAGAATGTTTGATTGATGGATATTCAAATTCATAATATGTTGCAAATGATGATGGGAGTACACCAATAATAGGTTACATCTTTACTTTATGGAGTTTTTTCATTAGTTGGATGGCTATCTCACAACATCTAGTTTCTTTGTCTATAACAAAAATAGAGTATATGAAGTTTACATAATATCTAAAGAAAGGCATCTATCTAAAAGGCTTGATTGGAAATCTCGACCTACAATAAGATCATGCTATAATACACTATGACAATCTTAATGCAATATGTCTAGCTAAGGATGAGGTGCATCATAGGAGCGCCAAGACGCTAATGTTAAGTTTTCACTTCATCCATTCCAAGAAGAAGATCAAGGTAAAGAAGGTTGGCACCGAAGGTTGGCACCGTGGATTACTCAGTTGATTGTTAGACATGTAAAGACCATGACATCCATTATGCAATAAAAAATATTAGGAATTATATCATATTATGTCTTAAATAATACATAAAAATGTTTGCATAATTGTTAAGGTCCTTTAGTACGAATAAGGATACACACCATATGGCAATTTGTAGTATCATACAACTACTGATCTAAATAGTTAGATTTTAGACGCGGATATAGAGTTATAGACCTAAAGAGTTAGATCGAGGACATAACTGGCATCACGAAGTGATATTTGATGAAGATATTTGGATATCACTTGACACTCTTGATTCATGTCCTTTGCATAGGAATAGAGATTAAGATGTATCTAATGAGTCATGTTAAATACTAAATTGACGGGATTGAGATACTAAGACCTGTATCGTATACTGTCATGAAATGGGCACGCATCTTTTTAGTGGAGACAGATACACACATGCACATACACACATATCTAAATGTGTATATTTTGTAGATCATTAGATTGATGGCCTAACGAGGTCTATATATCAACAAACTAGTGTGCATACAAGTACATCTGAGATGTATGATCTCTTAAAAGAATCATATGGGTCCATACTCAATGAACTAGAAAACAAGAACTCACTTATTGTATATTGGGTACACAATGAATTCTACCGATGGTCATCCTGTTGAAGAAATAAGATACGAATTCCACTAGAAGAAGGCATATGATTGATACTGTTGCTCAATAGTTGATTGAGAAATTTAATGATAAACCATATAAGGAGACCACTAAATATGTGATAAAACTTTCGATTAATCAAGATAATCAAGTCTTCCAGTATGCATGCTGAATGAGTATTCTGAATGCTCGACGTGAATGTGATCATAATAGATTGTATACAATGATGCTTCCTTTCCAAGGGAATGACAGAATAGGATGAATTTTAATGACTCTATTTATAGATCAAATGAGCAAGATTTAATTGGATTAATTCTCATTTAGTGGTATCGAATCTGGATCCAAAGAGTTGAAAATTGATTGAAATTATTCAAAGTTAATTGGAGAATTGGTTCATTATCCGACTCAATCACATAACTCAAGTTGTTAAATATTTGGGTATAAGATCTAATCAAATATCAAGTCATTTAACTTGGCTAATGCAATATTTCTGTAATTATCTTCAAGAATTCATGAAAGCAACACACAAGTTCTAATTTGATTAGGAGTCATACATTTGAAATTTTGATAGTCAAAATAATAATGATTACAAAGCCCTTACTATTGTTGACTGATCCCTGAGAATATGTGAATGTGATATAGATTCACAATAATTAGAAGTTATATGAGCAAGCCCCACATTTACTACTGAGAATTATGTGAATATTATTTACATATAATTATTAATGTTAATGTGAATTAGATTTACATTGTTCATTAATTGAGTGTACATATGATTTACATTTAATACTGGACTAATGAATTTGATTCATTTATTTAGAGGATGATTTACTAATTATCTCAATGATATAATTGATGATAATTACGAAGAGATAATTCCACAACTATCAAAGACCAAGTCCAAGTAGGACTTGAGCTTCTAATTGAATTATTATGGAGACAAATACCTACAATATCAAAGCAGACGTCCATTGTTTTCCTATAAAAGGGGGAGAGTGGTCATCATAATTAATATGTTATCTAAGAACAAGTCCTAATACCAAGAGAAGAAAAGTAAGGAAGAGTCCTACTTTCTTCCAACTTGAAGGCCGTCCTCAACTCCTCTCCCTTTGCCCACATTGTCGCCCCCTATCTCATGACATCTCCCTATTGGCATGTCTAATATGAAGAGGATTCATTTTCTGATGAATGCCTCATGCATGTGACGAAGAAGAGGATTTCGTGAGACGAAATTCATAATAAGGATAGCATGGTAATAATTTTCGTATCACTTTTGGCGTGGACAAGAAGGAGAAAATCGTCTCTCGGTTTCGCAAGAGCCTCACAATTCGTAATTGTTCACTTGAGTGCAACAACCTCAAGATCAGACTCAATTCCGATTGTCTCTTCTGTTAGAGATTATACTTATCAAAAGTAATATTTCCTTACTTTTGTGGTTCGCAAAACTAGGTGTTACTCACGTGGTTTCGTATTGCGATAATTTTTTTTCTATGATTACTATATTTCTCATATTACGAGTCACATTTTTAGATACCGCCCATTTATTTAACGTTTTTCCATATTATGCAAGGTTAAACCTCCCTTCACACAAACCCTAAGAGCATGTTCAAGAGTCATATGTACTTGCTTAATGTCAGCTGTTGGCAGTAGTCCCCTAGAGGGGAAGGCAACCATTGATTATAGTAGATCTTCTTCTTTTAAGGATTCAATTCAAGGAGGAGATTCTTGAAATTCCTAGAATCTTTATTGATTAAACATCCGTATGGATGATAACTAATATGAGGATCCATCCAACTTCTATTTGGTTTATTAACAAAGAATCCATATGGACCCTAATAAATTAGGGATCCATCTAATTGTGTTGTAAGTAGGGATCAATCCGAATGTGTACTATATAAAGCCTCGTAGTGCTTGAAATCATTTTTCATACTACAATCCTTCATACATATTGAGAGAGATCTACATCCGCTAACAAGGGCGTAGCCCAGTTAGGTTCCACTACGTACAATATATGTATATTTTGGAATTGATCTCTGCATCATCCGTAGTTAAATTATACAAAAAAGAATAATATATATTACAAAAAATTGTGTACTTGAATTTAGTGATGAATGGTACATTTCACTATATCAGTAGTGACAATTCTTGCATCAGTAGTTATTGTTGTCTTTGTCAAATTAGAGTTATATGAACCATTGCTACATGACAAAAGATTCAGAATGGTTATATCACACTCGTTGTTGTATGAACAATTGCCAGTGATATATCAATGGATATGGCAATCGTTGCTAATGTCAAGTAAAAGATATATATTCACAAGATATATTATACATTCAATAACGAACTATACAACGATGGGTTCAAAGATATGCATCGTTATAGACACATTTAGTTGTAGTGTTCAAAGCAATTGTTGACTCATGTCGTTGTTCCCTCTGGTTTCTCTTTTCTTCTACGACGCCTTGCGATTTTATGTATTGTTAAATCTGCTATCTTATATAGGTTTTCTTCGACTTTACTTTATTTTGGAGTGTAACTAATCGTGTTAACTCTCTCTCTCTCTGCCCAATGCTTATTGGTCTTTTGTTTTGTATCAAACTTCAACTCCTTTCTTCCATTCTCTTCGTTCTTTTTTATTGATGATTTAATATAGAGTCCAAAAAGCAAAGGTGCATTTTCAATCCCTTGGAAGAAGAAGAGGAGGAGGAAGTGGACCTAGAGGTGTAACTTATAGTATGTGCATTATCTTTAACACGAGCTCGAATAATTTAACAGATGAGAGCGACAAACATCTACTACTCCAACAGTACTTTTAATGGTGGGACATGAAACAATCTTTAGTGCTTTCTAAGACATCATGCACTCTTTTTTTTTTAAAAAATGGCTTGATCTAATGGGTGATGAGTCGATAGGTACTCCCATGGGATTTGCCGACTGTGGTTATGGGATTCTGATAAATCCATCCAATTCCTCGGAGTTAGTGATGTGTTATATATTATGGAGGAGCTGTTGGTGGTGGTGACATCTAAAAGGGAAGATCGGATTGATATGTAGTTTTTTAGTTGATTTGTGCCTAACAAAGGAATGCATGTATGTTGACTTTGGATTCGTAAAGGCATTGCAAAGTGTAAGAGGCGACTTTGGTGTCCTCTAAAGATCATACATGCAATACGTGTCAAAGAACTTCTCCCCTACCGACTAGAGTTGTTCCTATTTGACCAAAATTTCTTTTCATATGTGCACTAGATGTTGATGATGTTTCTCAAATCGAAATTTTCCTCTCCACATGTGCATTGGCAGCAATTCCTGTATATTATGGACACCCAACTGCTAACTTGTATCGGAATCTTCTCAAAATCAGATATTCTAAAAGCCACCGCCACTACTTTCCACATCTTTTACTCTAAAAGTAATTTGAAAGAAAATTCTAAAATACCAAATACACATCCAATCCCTCCATTTATAACAATCATCTCAAATGTAATTTGTAAGTTCAATGAATAAATTGCTGGTAAAATTAATGTAAAGAGAAATTCATAGAGAATACAATTTAACAAATTTTGCATGAACAAATGAGTATCATGGAATAGTTTATAACATAGAATAATTTTAGAAAATACTTGACAACCTTGTAGATATAATATCCAATGTCACACCATCCCAACATGTCATACTAGGTCTATGAACCGTGTAAAGTGTCAAGGGAAAGAAACTCAACCCAAGACCGTGAAAATATTGTCATGCGCACTGACAGCCCCAAAGACTAAAAGGATTTCACATATAGCCCAAAGCCCTTAACAACATAACCATACATATTCATGTAAAACTTGCATATGCAATATGACAAAATTCAAGAATCATCAGCTGCAAATTCATTACGAGTCTTATGTAATGCTTGCTTGACTTATCATACTTGCCGACATAGGCCACATAAAACATAAAAGTTTGAAGATATGATATAAATATCATATAGAAGCATAAAGATGAATGGACCATACAATCATGAAGGAAAGATAACACTTGATTAACTTAGCTTTAAGCATACTTAAAAATCTTGAAATGTATAACTATTTGAAATATTAATGTCTGCAGCATAAAACCATTCGCATAGAATAGAAATAAGAAGGCCATCAACTTGTGAACCATTCACCTGGATATTAATGTTTGCTTTTATTTATGTATTTCCTTTATCGGGATATTGCTTATAAAATAATAGTCAAACTATCGTACCAAATGTTGGATTTCGAGTTGATATCTTCTTTATCCTCCAAGAAATGGATAATATGTACCGATTTAAGGCATGCGCCCAGATAAGATTTATAACAGAAGTGCAAGTTAATGTGAAAGGTTGCAAAGGTAATAGAATTTGAGATAATCAAGTGAAATGCAAATATAATAAATCATGCTCTCATGTATAAGTTTTTTTACTAGTGAAATTCTAAAGTTGGGCGAACGGGAGAAAGAAATGATGGAAATCTAGAAAAAGAAAACACATAAATAAAAAAACGTTAATATCCAGGTGAGTAGTTCACAACATGAGGAACCTTCTTCTTTCTATTCCGTGCTAATGTTTTTATGTCGCAAACTTTTAATGTTTCAAATAGTTATGCATTTCAAGATATTTGAGAATGTGTAAAGCTAAGTTAAGCAAGCTATTTTCCCTTTATGAATGTATGGTCCATTCATCTTTATTCCATTCATCTTTATATTTCTATATGATATTTATATTGATATGTGGTTCAAAACTTTTATGTTTTATATGGCCTATGTCGACAAGTATAATAAGTCAAGCTAGCATTACATAAGACTCACAATATATTTGCAGGTGATGATTTTTGAATTTTGTCATGTTGCATTTGGAAGTTTTACATGGATATGTAGCGTTATGTTGTCAAGATTTCTCATGATATGATATAAGAGAATTTTATCAGATAGATTAAATGCCATGCTCGTCTCAGTTAGGTGGCGGGTCATGATAACTTGTCGTATCAGAGCAAAGATTGTGGATTCTAGATTAACGATCGAAATTCTGAGTTTGTCTTATTGGGAGAAACAGATATTGGATTTTGATCAGATGAAGGAAAATGTAATTGAAATATTGATTTCACTAACAATTAATAATTTGATGACTCACTGCCATATCTTCTGATTGTTTTTTTGACAATGAATATCGTCTAGTAAAAAATTATCGTCGTGATGAGTGTCATATTAATAGGTATTTTTTATTTTATAATATATATTTTATTATTTTATATGAGTATTTTATATAATTTTTTATTTATTTTTAGACACAATTATATATTTTTATCATATTTTTCTGAGTTTGTATATATACTTAATTAATTATGTATATATATTATAGTTATATACATGTATATTTCATCTATGTTTTTAAATAAATTATTTGTCTTAATTTTATTTTGATGGTTTTATTTTATTTTAATTATGTACGTATATTTCAAATAATTTTTAAAATTTTATAAAAGAATACGAAAAACACAAAGAATAAATATACTAATTGAAATATCTAGGTATATTCCATAATAAGTAACCAAAATCCAAATTTTACATCTTAACTCAAAATTTAATAAAACCACCTTCATTAAAAAAGCTTATTAAAAGATATATATATAATTAAAGTTGTTAGAAAATACATTTTGTTCTTCTATTGTAACCCTACAGGGGTATTTTAGTATTTTGCCACTGCACTGTACTCTCTAGTGTTTCTAGGGTTTTCCTATATAAGGACTCCCATACCCATTGGAATAAACACATAGTTTACGTTTCTTAACATGGTATCTGAGCCACTATCCTAGACTAGGGATCTAAACCTATTTTTTCCCACCCTACCCTCCACCCCTCGCCATGTGCGATCCCGACCCCTAGGGCCCACCGCTAGGCCTCCTCCCAGCGCCGCCCACGCCTCCGCCCTCCCACGCCTCCGCCCCTCTCGCCACGACCGTCCCATGCCTCCCCCCTCACCCACCAGAAATCCTCCCGCCCCCAGGCGCCCCTCCCACCCGCCAGTACGCCTCCGCCCTAGACGGCATCGCCCGACGCCATCCCCGCACCCCTGTTCCCCATTGCCATCCCCGCGCCCCAATCCCATCTTCCCAACGCCGTCATCCCCGCGCCCCCATCCGCATCCCTGTGCCCCCTTCCCAGTGCCGTCATCCCCGTGTCCCCTTCCCAGCACCGCCATCCCCTACAGGCGCCCCTGCTCCTGCCAGACCTCCACTCCTCCCGCCAGGCCTTCGTCCAGCGCCTGCTCCTGTCCCTGCCGGCCACCCCCAGACGCCCCGCCCGTAAGGCCTCCTCCCAGGCGCCCCTCCCTGCCCCCAGGCACCCCTGTCCCTACGCCTCTCCCGCCCCCAGGCTCCCACGGCCCCAGGCCCCCAGGCCCCCACGACCCCTAGGTCCCCACGGCCCCTGCTTGACTTCCAGCGCCCCCACACCTCTCCCCAGGCTCCCACGGCCCCTGCACCTTTCCCAGGCTCCCACGGCCCCTGCGCCTGACTCCCAGCGCCCACAGTCTCCCTGCGCCTGACTCCCAGCCTCCAAGCGCCCTCGGCTCCCACGGCACAACCATAGATTGATGGTCTTCTGCACGGACTATATCAGCATGGTCCGCTAATTGTATATGATCTCTAATACCTCTGCATACTAGGTCATTGTTTTTTACCACTGCGGCCACCATGGCATCTGCTCCTGTGTCTTCGGACTCCAAGCCCATGTACCCTACCTCATCTATGATGGTACATGGCACCTCTATCAAACTGAAGGGATCAGAAAACTACGTACTATGGTCTCGATCCTTCAAAATATTCATTGGTGGCCAGTGCAAGATCTACATTCTTACTGCTAATCCGCCTGTCGAGATAGACGCCAACTTTGACACCTGGTACGTCGACAATTGCCAGGTAATCACTTGGATGATGAAAAGTGTTGATCCTAATATTGCGTCAAATTTGCTCTACAAAACAACTGCAAAAGAAATGTGGGAGAGTCTTGAGAAAACATACTCCCAGAAAACAACCAAATCCAGGCTGTCTGACATTTACACAAGGATTTGGTCTGCAAATCAAGGAAAAACATCTTTGATAGAATATTATAGGCTCCTTAAAGGGTTATTTGAAGAACTTCTTATATTTCAACCTGCCTGCTGTGACAAGCAAATAGGTGAGAGAGCAGAATGGCAGGTGTACCGTTTTCTCTCAGTATTACACCCTCGATATAAATCTGTCAAAGACCAATTCTTGACGGCGGCTGCCCTACCGTCCCTTGAAACTATTTTTGGCAGACTACAGGAGCTGGAGTCGCCCAACCCACCTCCCAGTACAAACAATACTGCTCACTTTGCAGGAGGAAGCCCACCTTCCCAAGGAGGACGAGGCCTTACGTTTGGTCACGGTCGCGGACGAGAGCAGGGACGTGAACGTGACTCATGACGCGGTCGTGGTCGTGATTTTTCTAATGCTCGTTATCCAGCATGTATTCATTGTGGCCGCTGGAACCATCCTTCTGACAAATGCTTGGTTACCTTTGGCATGCCCAAAGCCAATAATGCATATGAGGGAACACCTTATGACAACACTTATGATACTATGGAGACTTCCCAGGCTCAGTCTCCCACAGACACTACAGTAACTTTTACTGCTGCAGAATATGCTCGTCTTCGCCAACTCCTTCAGAACCCAGTTGGCGACACTGCAACTTCAGGACCTACTACGACTCTAGCAGCCACCACAGGTACGGTTTCCAGTTCTGCCTCTACCTCTACTTCTACCTGGATCATCAACTCGGGTGCCTCAACCCACCTCACAGGAGAATGTAGTCTCTTCACCTCTCCCAGGGAGCCTTCTACAGCGAAGCATGTTCGTGTGGCCAATGGCGCCTACTCACCTATCACTAGTGTGGGGACCATGGAATTTAGCCCTAAACTTAGGCTAACGGATGTTTACTGTGCTCCTGCTTTTCCCCTCAGTCTGTTGTCTGTTCATAAATTATGCACTGAACTCAATTGTCGCGTGATATTTGATGATTTATGCTGTTATTTTCAGGACATCCGGACGAGACAGATCTTTGGTGGGGGACATGAGAAGAACGGCTTATATTATCTTGATATCCCTTTCAACTCTGGTTTCTCTAGCGCAACTTCCATCTGTGCTGATCCTCTTCTCTGGCATCTTCGTCTGGGTCACCCCTCTGCTAAAGCTCTTTCCTTAATGTTCCCTGAACTGTCCATGCTTAAACCCTTCGAGTGTGAGGCATGTCAGTTTGGAAAACATCACCGTGCATCTTTTCCTGCTAGAACCAAACCCCGCCGTACTATGTCATTCTCATTAATTCATTGTGATGTTTGGGGACCTTGTCCTATCCGAACCATTGGTGGACACCGCTATTTTGTTGTCTTTGTGGATGATTATAGCAAGTCATCCTGGGTCTATCTTCTTAAAGAATGCTCAGAAATCAATAAAATTGTCAAAGGATTCTTTGCTTATGTCAAAAATCAATTTTCATCTAATATTCAGATCTTCCGCTCAGACAATGCCTTGGAGTTTACTCAACGAGATCTTTCCGATTTCTTTGCTTCCAATGGAACAATACATCAAACCTCTTGTCCTTATACTTCTCAGCAGAATGGGGTTGCTGAACGCAAGCTTCATCATATCTTAAACATTGCCCGTTCCCTTCTCACCCAGATGAAAGTTCCCAAAACATACTAAGGAGATGATGTTCTCACTTCAGTCCATCTTATCAACAGGATTCCCTCTCTTACTCTCAAAGGTTCCACACCATTCTCTCTACTTCACCCTAATGATCCTCCCTTTCCTCTGCCTATACGGATATTTGGTGTGTCTCCTTCGTCCACAATTTTCACACCAAGGACAAAATATCACCTCGTGCCATCAAATGTGTTTTCCTTGGTTACTCCTCCACTCAAAAAGGTTACAGATGTTATGATCCTATTGACAGTCGATACTACATCTCTGCGGATGTAACTTTCTTTGAGCATACCAGCTTTTTCACACAACCTGTCACCGATGTCCCTCTAGATCTTCCTCCAACACCAATCATCTACACCCATCGATCTCGGACCTCACCACCAGATGTCCCTCTACCCATACCTCTGCCTCACGATGATATACCATCTTCAACAGTCCCCTCCACTACTATCCCGGATGATCCAGAAGACCTGCCGATTGCATTACGGAAGCAAAAGAGAAAGTGTACCTCTTATCATATGTCTAACTTTACTACTACTGCTGGACTTTCTTGCACTGACAAACAATATGCAAATGCCGTAATGACTATCTCCATTCCGAAAGATCATCACAGTGCCTTCCAAGATGTAGGTTGACGACAAGCCATGAATGAAGAAATGGATGCACTCACATCCAGGGGAACATGGGATCTTGTGCCATGTTCTACAGGCATCAATCCTGTTGCTTGCAAATGGGTCTTTACGACCAAACAATCTCCAGATGGTTCTATTGACAGACTTAAGGCCAGACTTGTGGCAAAAGGATTCACTCAGACATATAGAGTCGATTACTTTGAGACCTTCTCCCCTGTTGCTAGGATGGGTTCGAGTTCGCACAATACTCTATGTTGCAGCTAACAAAAATTGGCCAATTTTTCAGCTGAATGTAAAGAATGCCTTCCTATACGGTGATCTCTAAGAAGAGGTCTATATGATGCAGTCATCGGGTTACTCCGTCGAGGGGGAGTATGTGTGCCGACTTCGTAAGGACATCTATGGCCTAAAGCAGAGTCCTCGAGCCTGGTTCGACAAGCTTACCACTGAAATCAGCTCTCTTTGCTTTCATAAGACAACATCTGATTACTCTGTGTTTACTAGACGACGATCTACTGGAACTGTGATACTTGCTGTCTATGTTGATGATATGGTGGTCACTGGTGACGATGACAACGGAATTCTCGAGACCAAGGCATTCCTTCAGATGGTCTTTGTCACCAAGGACCTTGGACAACTCCGATACTTTCTTGGTATTGAGGTGATACGCACTGCTGAAGGGTTACATCTATCACAACGGAAATACTGCTTGGATATCCTTACGGAAGTCGGTCTACTTGGACGCAAACCATCTGGCATCCCTGCAGAGGTACGAAAACACGCTACATCCGTCGATTCTGAGTTTGAAGACACTACAGGATACAGAAGCCTCGTGGGTAAACTAATCTATCTCACCGTTACTAGGCCTGATATATCTTATGCTGTAAGCAGAGACAGCCGCCACATGGAAAGACCACTTTACAGTCATTGGCAGGATGTCCTTCTGATCCTTCGATACTTGAAGGAATCACCAGGGCGAGGACTCATCTATAGGGTCAACGGTCATACTGATATCACTGCTTATGCAGATGCTGATTACGCTAGTTCTCCTGAGGACAGACGATCCATTACAGGTTATACTATGTTTGTTGGTGGTAATCTTGTTACATGGCGAAGCAAGAAGCAAACCGTGGTCTCCAGATCAAGTGCAGAGGCGGAATATAGGGCAATGGACCATGCTGTTTGTGAGATTACATGGCTTGTATCTTTTCTACGAGACCTTGGGTTCCCTGCTACTACTCCTACACCGCTATAATGTGATAACAAGTTTGCTACATACATTGCCACCAATCCAGTATTTCATGAACGGACGAAGCACATTGAAGTTGACTGTCACTTCATTCGAGATGCAATACGAGGAGGGCAGATCATCACACCACATATCCCTACAGATCTTCAACTTGCAGACATTTTTACTAAAGCACTACCAAAGAAGCGTCTCTTATGGATAACTTTCAAGTTGGGCATGATTGATGGATATGCTCCAACTTGAGGGGGAGTGTTATAAAATACATTTTGTTCTTCTATTGTAACCCAACAGGGGTATTGCAGTATTTTGCCACTGCACTGTACTCTCTAGAGTTTCTAGGGTTTTCCTATATAAGGACTCCCAGACCCATTGGAATAAACACATAGTTTACGTTTCTTAACAAAAGTATTTTGGTCCATTTTGATACAATATAGAGGAGATACAGATCTATGAAGTTTGGATTTTAGGTTTTTATTCCGAGTGTATAAAGCCTAATATGCAGTATTTTCATGTGAAATTATTTTATATTTTTTCTATGTATTTTTATCTACAATTTTCATGTACAAAGATTATTGATTTCAGATATAAATAAGAAAGAATAAAATAGGTCCTAAACTCAATTGTCAGGTGAAATAATTTGGGATTTTTATGTATAGACTATATAATTCATCTGCCTTATCTCCCACTAATTTATTCCTTATGGACCAAGTCATTTTGATGACTGAGTCTCAGAGTTTAGGGTCACTCAACACCTATAGTGTCTCACTTATTTTCTTTTCTTCCTTAATTCTTTAATTTTAGAATTAAATATGTAAATAATACAATATTTTATTCAGTATTTTGTACAATTATATATTTTTATTTTGACAAATTAATGATATATACATGCATTTAGCTAGGGATTTAAGGCCAAAATGAAAGAATAAAGGTGATGAAATGGAGATTCATCAATTGCAAACTTGTAATGTTTCAAATAGTTATGTATTTTAAGATTTTTGAATATGCGTAAAGCTAGTTAAGCAAGCATTATCTTTCCTTTATGAGTGTTTGGTCCATTCATCTTGTTGTTTCTATATGATATTTATATTAATATGCAGTTCAAAACTTTTATGTTTTTTATGGCCTATGTCGGTAAGTATGATAAGTCAAGCAAGCATTACATAAGGCTCGCAATATATTTGCAGCTGATGAATCATGAATTTTGTCATGTTGCATTTTCAAGTTTTACATGGATATGTATGGTCATGTTATCAAGATTTCTCATGGCATGATATAAGAACATTTTATCAGATAGATTAAATGTCACGCTCGTCTCAGTTAGGGGGTGGGTCATGACAACTTGTGGTATCAAAGCAAAGGTTTTGGATTCTAGATTAATGATTGAAATTCCGAGTTTGACTTATTAGGATGAACATATATTGGATTTTGATCAGAGGAATGAAAATGTAATTTAAATTGTAATTTCAATAATAATTAATAATTTGATGACTCATTGCCATATCTTCTGATGGAATATTTTTTACAATGAATATTGTTTATTACATAATTATCGTCGTGATGAGTGTCATATTCGTCGGTACATTCCTAGCAGCAATCAAATTAATACAATTAGCGTCTAACTTTCTCCGAGATTATACTTTTATTTTTCCCCTAAATTATTGACGATTGCTGGGTACTCTAATCGAAAAATCACTAGATAATGATCGTTATCTGGACCATTAACAATATATGACATCGATCGTTATCTGGACCATTAACAATATATAACATTCTTTACATATTCAAATAACAAATATAATTTTAAAATGAATAATATTTATTATTATATTTTTCACATTGGATAATATAACGATGAATATTCAAATTATTCATTGATGTAAAATTTTATTGTTGTGCCATCAGCTACTACGTCCACTGTCACGGCTTTATCAACCTCCACAACATTAACTCTTACACCATTCTCCTCGTTCTCGAGTCCTTCATCCCCTACTGTCAAGTTCCATTTTTCGTCAGCCTTTACCTCATTGACCTTCACAATGCAAGAAGAGAAGGCAGTAGCCTAACCGAGAAGAAGAAGAAGCAAGAAGGATAGATGGAGTAATGGCAAAGGTTGAATCAATGTCGAAAGATAATCCATATTTATAATTTTAGAATGGAATATAGTTGGAGAACTAACTTACTGGAGGATGTTGGCTTCAATGGAAGGTGGTTTAAGAAGGAGAAATGGACCTTTCCTTACATGAAATTAGATCTATTCATAGGACGACCGCAGGTTTAAACCATCGGATCCTCCCATTTCAGATCAGCTGTAAAGGAATAATATTATAAAATATCTTAAATCTAACATTCGGAATATTACTAAAAAAGGGAATCTTGAAGCAAAATATATAGATTGTTTGTCATTCATAAGTATAAGTAGTTTGCATTTATGTCATTTAATCTTAAAAGTATTTATTTACATGTACATCAACGTTGAATAAGAAAGTACTAAAAAGAACTACAACATAAATTAGGCAATGTAATAGAGCGACTAGTGTTCATTAGCTATTATTCTTGTGTTTCATTAGCTAACACCCCTGAGTAAACCTATAACTTTATTGTATTTTTTGAAAATATAAGTAATGAATGAACAAGTACCAAGTAACAAAGAAAATAAATTGGAACAAATATAGAAGGTAGAATGATAAACTATTTCTCTATCTTATAAGTCATTTCTCGATATTTATAGATGTATCTTTAAACTAATCCAACTAAACAATCTAATCCATGTCAAAGATTAGTCTACGTTATTGCCACTCATCTTTTATGGATTCCGAAGTTGTGGAAACTTTGAAATAGAAGATTCATTGAACCTTTATATCGTTGCATATAGCAATCAATCAAGTACCAATTCTAACGATTATTTAACATTTATATCACAATATATCCTTTAAACCTTATCGTGCTTTCTCAAGAAGCCCAAATATCAAATCACTTAAGTGTACAAAGCTTAAAAATAGCTAAATGCACTTGAGTCTCATGGTAGGCGGAGTCATGAAATAGTTGATATATTTTTTCCTCCTATACCTCCATATGGTGTGAGATCAACTTCATGTTAGTGAACTACTTTAATAAGAAAAGTACTAGACGTTGTAAGTTGCCAATGTGTTGTGATGTATTTACAATCGAAAATCGCGGACCATCTAGGTTGGCCGGTATCATTCTAGTGATCTTCAAACAAGTCCACATATTACATGCCCATTTTATAGATTCTACTCTGTACTTAATTGCATTTATATAAATGATCATATAGATTTTGGATCAATTTAGTGCATTCATGCAACTCTTTATGCTTGTTAGGCTCATGTATAGGATTTAAGTTTTAAGATAAAATTACAAATTTCGTAGCTCTTGTACCTAGAGGCATAACACAAGTTATAATGTACAGCCCTTTAATATGCTAATACCCCAAGGGTAGACTTAGATGTGCATTTTTGGTGAACCATTTGATGTATATGGCATACATTTTGGGTATCCTTTGTTGTACCATTTGACATACTTTTTGATGTAAGTTTTGATGCACCCTTTAGTGTATCCTTTAAGATATACTTTGATGAATCCTTTTGATGAATCTTTTGATATGCCCTTTGGGGTATCCTTTAAGTACTTTTTGTCCTACTCTTTAGGCTAATATTTGATATAGCCTTTAGCTAAACTTTTGGGATATCCTTTGATGTACCCTTTTGCATACCCATTGGAGTATTCTTTGATATATCCTTTGGCGTACACTTCAGGGTAACTTTCATGTACCCTTTGGTGTATGTTTAGGATGAAATTTGGTGTAGACTTCGACACGCACTGTTATTTATCCTTTTTCTACACTTTAGGGTAACCGTAGATGTACCACTTGGTATACCTTTTATGACAATTATTTCCATATGATGGGAATGAAATGAAAAATAACAATAAATCTCCCTGAACATAACTATTATTTTATGCAAAATGCAAAAAACCTAAAAGCAAGAAGGAGACTTTGTTACTCGATGCCATTGGTCATTACGCATGCCAGTTGCACTTCAATATGAATACCATCCAATGGATATCAATCTTGGAATACCAAGCCCCACATGTCATTAACATCCAAGAACAAGACTAATCTTTATGAAACCCTAATCATGTAATCACAAGAATTGGTTGGAGTCTTACTTGTTCCTGTCTTAATTTTTCTAAAGACAAGTGAGAATGTTGTGTAGAATAAAAAGTATACTAAAGGGGAGTGAATAGTTACTTAAATAATACAACAAAATAAAAATAATCCATAAAATCACAATTAAAACAATCACATATTTAGTAACTATAGATGCATAAGTGTGTTATTGTGGAAACTCTCGTGTTAAAAATCACGACCTAAGTCTCCTAACTCAAGATTCTTGATCAACCATGTCGATCAACTATTTTACTACTTACATATAACTCAACCACTTTATGATAGTCCAAGAACGCGTACCAAAGTCGATAATAAAATAAGTAAAAATAAAGTATAAGCAATGTTTTTATACTCTTCTAAGGTATGGGCTATACAAGATGAAATATCAAAATAATATAGTAAGAGTTAGTTATCTAAACCCATGATGTTCAAATAAAAAATTAAGTAGGATCACTTTTAGCATAAATCACTCAGAAAAGTTTTATTAACAAATATAATTAGAAAAAAGATGAACACAACAAGCGATTTCTATAAAATTGAAGAAGCGAGAGCTTTGGAAGCTTGATATGAAGAATAAATCTCTCTCTCTCTCTCGTATGACTTGTGTGTGGGGATAATATAAGGGAGTACCTTTGTATCTTGAATATAATTATTGGAAGTGTGTAATTCCACAATATGGAAAAGAATTAAAGCTTAAAAATCAAGATTGATCATTCAAAATAAAGTGATTGATTAAAATGCAAAATTAATAAATTGGTAAGAAATATTGATTGATCAATAAAGTTCACAGCTTGAGAACATGAGCAAAGGTTGATCAATCAATTAAATGTGGTCATCAAATAAGTGACCCTTCCAAATCTTAAACAATTTAGATTTTGGGAGTAATACAAAATTCAAAATATGATAATGGTATAACGTGATTGATTAATCCTACTAATGATCGATCAGACATAAAAGTAATACGCTTAAATGAACATTCATGTGTTGAAAGTGATCAAACTACAAATAGACGTTGAACGCAATTGATCCATCAAATAAATAGAGTGATTGATCAATAAGATATATAGTAAGTGGCTTAGATCGATTAGATCAAGAGTTGACCGATTAAGGAAATAAATAGTAATTGGTTCTGATCGATCAACAAGAGAAATCGTAAGAGTGAGTGATCGATCCGAGGACATAGGTGACTGACCATACATAGTCTTGATTTAGAGAAAGTTTCTTGGTCTGCTTAGATGTTATATATGTATATACATACATGGTTTTTACATAAAATACTACAACAAGGAAACTTTAATGTTTTATATGGCTTTTGTGAAAGTTGTGATCTTTGATCCAACAAGCTACATAAATGATTAGTAGTATGTACCTATAAAGAAAATATGTGTCATTATCTAAATAGTATTAAACATGTAGGCCCATGACGAGCAATTATCAATAAAAGTTATTGTGGTTATATCATTTCATATCTGAAATAAAATATAGTTATATTTATATTATTGTCAAGATCACTCTCAAATAGTAGAGGGATATGTACCATGGCATTTTGGGGTATCGTGCAACCTTTTATATAAGAAGTTTGATCATACATAATGATACATAGTTGTAGACCTAAAGAGTTAGATCGAGGACACTATTGTCATCGTAAATTGATATTAAATAGAATCTCCTATATGAGAAGAGATGGCAATCTTATCTATGAAATTGCATATGATTAACAATCTCGATGCATGTCCTCTACATATGAATAGAGATTCAGACGTGTAAAATGAATCAAGTTAAACAGTTCATCGGAAAGATCAATATACTAAGGCTTGTACAATATATTATCATTAAACATGCACACATCCTTGGTTGGAGGATATGCATCTCTATGATCGAATGTATACATTTGACAAACTAATAGGTTGAGGTCAGGTAATGTCTATATATCGATGAGCAGATGTGAATACAAGGACATATGAAGTGCATCTCAAAGGAATCATAAAGGCCCATGCTCAATGAACATAAAGACAAGGGCTCACTCATGAGACATTGAGATTACATAGAGAAAACGAAATAGGAATTTGAGAATATTACTATATGTTTTTGGAAAGCATATGGTTGATATTGACATGTTATAGTCGACTGATAAAACTACTAATAAACTCTAGAAAGAGACAACTAAGTATGGGATGAATACTTCAGATTATTCAAAGTCTTCTAATATGTAGGATGCATGAGTAGTAGAATACTCAAGGTCGATGCAATCATAATACGTTGTATACCATGACATTTGCATTTATAAGGAGTTATGAAACATGATGGATTTAGTGACTCCATTTAGAGTCCCAACGATTGATGTTTAATTGGTTTATATTTCAATTCATTGAACCAAATCAAGACATAAAGAGTTGGAGGTTGATCTGAATTTTTCAGAGTCAATCAGTGAATTGATTTGGCAACTGACTTGATTAGTTAGCTCAAGTGGCTAAATGCCTTGATATTAGATCTAATCTAATGTGAAGTCATTGTACACGATATATATAATCTCTCTATCATTATCTCCAAGTATTAATGAATGCAACACACAAGTCTTAGTTCGGTTGGAAATTGTACATCTAAGAAATTTATAGTCAGAATAATAAGGATTACAAAATCATTACTGTTGATTATCTTCAAGATATGCAATTGTGATTCATATGATTGACACTTAAATTAATGTAAAATTAATTCATAATAATTAGAATTAACTTAAATATGATTCACATTTATTATTATGGAATAATATAAATATGATTCATATATTATATTAATGTTAATATGAATTAGATTCACATTATTCATTAATTAAATGTAGATATGATTAAGTTAATCTTGGACTAATGAATTAGAGTTATTTATTTGTAGGATGATTTGTTTATTATCCCAAAAAATAATTGGTGATAATTATCAAGAGAAAATTTCACAATTATAAAAGATCAAGTCCAAGTAGGAGTTGAATTGAATATTGAATTTGGATGGAGATAATTCTACACAATAATTCCCTATGGATATCCACTTTCTCTTATAAAATAAGAGGAGTTCCGCATCATATCGCTTGCTCTCTTAAGAGAATTCAAGTCTTGATTCCAATAGAAAATTTCCATCCCCACCATCTCCCTCTACCCTCTCCTTAGTCATCCCTAGCCTCTTCCCCATATCCTTACAAGAAGAAACGGGACCTTTTTTTCTTCTTCTAAAGTAAGTCTGCACCACTCGCTAAGTGTGTTTGCCACACCATATGTGGTAGCAAAGAGCATAGTATCGGTGATGGGTCGCAAAAGCTATTTATACCATGTTTTGATCGTAGTCACGGTTAGATTGGTCATATGCGGTCGCTGAATAGATATTACTATCGTCGGAAGTTAAATTACGTAAAAAGCATAATGACAAAAAGCATTGTCTTGTGATCATAGTAGCACGACTTTGAGACCACATGTACTACCTTTTCAAAGATCTTTAGATATTGTGACTATTGTATGAATACATTGCCATTGTTGTGATCTCAAGGTGGTGGTTACAAAGTTTGCATTCCAAAAAGAAAGAAAGGTATAGCTAGTAACTTATAGATATCATAGCTAATTAATTTTGCAACCTACACATATGCTAAGGATACCATAACTTTTAAAAATTACAAGACACTAATTTAACCTGTGAATTACATAAATCTCGACTGTTAACATGCGAAATTATAATGCATAGAATGCATTAGACTAGCAACATGTAATTGTCATAGTATTAATAAAGTGACATCATGAACACTAGTGATGCAACTAGAAAGCACATTGAGAAGACATAGCTACAACTCCATTGAGGAGAACATGGTTGCAACCAACTAACAACCACTACTTTCCTGCAAGCACACTCATTTACGACTTGCAAGATAGAAAACATGCACATGAAATCCACTAGATTAGAACATAATCCTATGCGAAAGTGTGGTACTATGGGAGAGCCACATGAAAATCTACAACTCCTATAAAACTATTAGACTCTGTAAGTTACGGGGCAAACCATCACAAGGCCAACTTTTATTATGTCCCATCTCACACTCATTGATGAATTATTGTCATAAGATAGTGTTGAAGTCCAGACTATCTTCAGAAGGTAAAATGTCATACTTGGTATTATAGAGCTCCATCTAGTGATCCAATAAAATATATTCTTATAATAGTTATAACATAGTTTTAAGTAAACATGAATGGTAATATACATACCAATATTGCCTTGGATTCTAATGTGAACTATCTAGTCCCACATACATGTGTAGCGATCCACCATTTTTCACCGAGAGGATGTTTATTAACCACATGTTATTATTATTGTTACTTCAACTTAAATCATTTATACTTGAAATAAAAAATTATCTATATATACATAGAATTTTATTCCTGTTGATGAGTTCGATCAGGGGTGCCAAATGTCCGGTCTTGGAGGAGCATGGGATGTCCGATAAGTTAGATCCAGCAATCGTTATATCGACCCTCTCTCAGCTCTCGACACGAGATCAATCAAATCAGACAAACAATCAACCCACAATATAGATAGAACAATAAAGAAATCCAGGATGAAATTTATTATACTCTACATAAGATGTGTAAAGCAACAGGTATAAGGGTCGAACCACTAAGAGCAAACTGAATAGGTATAATCATTATCGATTAATAAAAATCAATAATAATTATTTTGTACTTTTCTAGGCTTTTTATTTTTTGTGGGTTTTTGTTATATTATTTTTTATTGATTTTTAATTGTTTTAATTTTTTGATATTTTTTTTAATTTTTTAATTTTTTATTTAATTATTATTTTAGTTTTGCAAATGTTTAGTTTCTTTTTATTGGTAACGTATAATATGTCTATATATATTAATAATATAGATATTATAAATAATAAATAAGGATATAAAATAAAAATATAGAAAAAATATAAAAAATATGTACATGAACATTGCTTTTTATTTTTCGAAAGGTTTTAAATATATATTAGGTATTTATAAGTAATAATGATAAGTATAAAAGTAATAAAAGACATATTTAGTATATATATTTATAATTTTAAATAAATAAATAAATAAAGTTGAAATTTAAAAAATAAAATGTTTTTATGTTTTATATATATTTTCTCTAGTTTTGTGCTTTTTTATAGAATTTCATATAATTTTTAATTATTTTTAAAGTATTTAAATATACAAAATAATGAGTATTATAAATAGGTCATATTATTTTGGGTATTAAAAATAGATAATAGTTTCAAAAATGTTCAAAACTGTTTTTAACATATAATATATAATATAAATAAAAATATAGAACAAAAAGTTATATTTTTGGATTTTTAATTAATTTTGATTAATTTTTATGAGTTTTTAGGATTATATGATTTTTAGTGTTTTTCTTTTATATTTTTTATGATTTTTGGTATGGAGTTAGAATATATAGTATTATATGTTATATAAATTTTTAAATTTTTAAAGTTGATTTTATATTGTTAGGGTTTTTATCGATAAACAAGAAATAAATAGATCCTATTCTATTTTTATAAACGAGAAATACAAAAATTTGCTTAGACAAAATCATGATGTGAACAATCATAATGTCAAGCATCTATTGAAATTATCCCATAATTTTTAAAGAGCTGGAGCTAATTAATAAAAATAAAAAGGTAAAGAAATAATATATAGCTCAAGAGGGGTATTCTTGTAATAAAAATATAGTACAAGGGTGCATGTAATATTCCCTGAAAAGTTGACACATATTTTACAATTTTTAAGGATCGAAGTGCAATTATACAAAAGTTCGGGGTCCATGCTACAATTGTTACTAACTATATTACAATAATTTTAATATTTACAGTACTAAACATAAATACAAAAGATATGGGAGGGCTAAAGTGCAATATACCCCAAGAGGCATGATCCGTTGATTGACATACATCCACGTTGTGCACTTAAAATCTAACAATCGGGGAGGTGCAACGCTTTGGCTTGAGTCAACGACCCAGATTAAATCTGGACCGAGTTCCTCATCCAATGGTTGCTACACTTTCAGGAAGAACATGGAAGAGCTTCTTCACTGTCCACCTTCGATCTCTGATTTCTCCCTCCTTCTGTTGTTTCTCTTGATGTTGATCATCTCAATACGTGCATGGGACCCTTCCGTGTGCGCATGACAGCTCAAGAAGCTCTGGGCCTTGTTGAAGGAGGCCTGGAAGTCGGGTTTTCTCCAGCACATAGGGACTGGTGTTCTTCCTCTAATTCCTCTCCAGATGCTTTCCCAGATCTTGCCCTGCACATAATAAACGAGGGGCTCAAGGGGTATCTCCTTGACCCAGGATTGAAGCTATTGGCACTGAAGTGAGGAGGAAGTTGTGATCTCCGGCAAACAGCGGAGGGTGAGATCGATTTCGTAGATTCTTGCATAATCGGGTTGAATGGAGTTAGTACTTTCGATGGAGAAGTGATCAAGAAGATGACGAGATGATCAGAGGGGGATCATCACAGAGGGTCGTACATGATGAACGGAGCCCGGAGCTCAAAGCTCGAGCATACTTAGAATTTTTGGTTAATTTGGCTAGAATCTAAGCAAATAAAAGATGAATATATACTAAGGAATTAAGTGCAAAACTAAAATGCTAAAAATAGAGTCTCACCTGTTTGGGGGACATGGGAAGCAAGACCACCGGAGTAGCACCGACGATTTATTGAATCGCCTCAGGTCACCTCCTCCTCATCTAGGATCGATAGGGCTCACCTCATGTCACAAGGGAGACACTCCAGATTCTCAATCCATGGATTACAGTGAATCAAGAGGGATTAAACTTTGAATGAAGCTTGAAGGTTTGGCTTTATAACAAAGACGAGGAGGCTCAAAATATTAAGGGTTTTTTATTCAATCGATGAAGCTATGACAAATCTAGAGACATGACATGCTGGAGGTTGAGTATTTATAGAGATTTCATGAAGAAATCGAAAGGTATGGGGCTTTGTATCGAGCGGCAAAAAATGGCGAAGTAAGCAGTTCACATGTTCTGATAGGCGCAACCCTAGTGTGGGTACAGTTGACCCGAGGTCAACAGAGGAATGTGCATGATTGGTCAATGTGGACCAATACAAGACAACTTAGAAAATAAAAATTGAAATTAATTCAAAAAGAAATGGAAAATGATTCTATTTACAAAAACTCAAAATATAAAAGTTTAATAATTTTATAAAATATTTTTTTATGTTTTTTTATTTTTACAACTTAATTTATTATGTGTTAATTTTTACAAGTAAAAATATATGTATATTTACCTATGTTTTACATATTATTTTTTTGTATTTAGTACTTATTATCTTATACACTTGTTTATATATTTATAACATTTTTAAATTCATATTTAAATATTTTTAATTTATTTTTATAATTTTATTTATATGCATAAATAATTGTATGTATATTTATTATAGGTATAGTATGTATGTATATTATAATGTATTATTTATTTTAAGTGTATTTTAATGGTTTCAATTTGTGATTATATTTTTTATATGTTTCAAATGATATATACAATTATTTAATAATATAATGAGAGTAAAAATACAAAGAATAAAATATATGAATATTATATATAGATACATACAATAATAATACCCCAAAAAGGCGACTTTTGTATCTTAATTCTATTTTTATTGAAACCACCTCCATTTGATGGATGATTTATTTTGGAATACAATGGAGGTGAGTTTGGTAAATTTTGAATTCATTTGGAGGAGATATTGATCGTGAAGTTCGTCTCGACTTTTTCATCTGTGTGTTCCAATTGCACTATGTATCATTTTTATTGCCAATTATTTTTAGAATTTTCTATATATTATTATGTACAAGTTTCATGTTGAATATTTTAAGATTTGAGGTTTTTAATGTGAATAATAAAATAGTGTAAAAATAGCTATTTTTAGAGTATAAATTAGAGTTTTTGTAAAGTGTATTGACCCTTATTGACTTGGTCTTGGGATTTAGGGTCATTCGATATCTTTGGTACTTCATTTATTTTTATTTTCTTCTTCTTTTTTCTGTATTCTTTTTTTATTTTAAACTTTAAATACATGTATTTATGTAATATTTACACACAATGTCAGAGTGTTAATTTGTGCGAGTTAGATGTATTTACATGTATTTAGCTATGGTTTTAAAGATAAAATAAAGGAATAAAGGTAGACGAATGTCTATTCATCAACAACCTAACAACCATCCCCTCATTATTAGATGGTCCTGCTATAATAATTCTATAAACACCTAGGGAAACTATTTTGTATTAATTTAACATTTATTTTTTATGGAAATGATTACTGATCGTAAGAATATGATGTACCATTTGTAAACTAATAAGTATTATGCTCAAAATGATAAGAAACATTTGTAAAAATGAGTTTACTCATTACAAATCTAATGGGCTCAAAGCTTATTAGACAATTTCCTATATATAGAAAAATATGGAGTATGTTATTGAGTTAGATGTAACTTATGTGTTCATCACCTTTTTAGCCATTGATATATCTTTGACTCAAAATGATAGAAAATATTATTTAAAAGTTCTTTTGTAACATATACCCTTCTTAAGTTCTGCAATATTAGTTATGCCCCTCCTCTTTTTGTAGTATCAATTGTGCCCTACCTATGTTATTTTTCCAATATCAATAAGTACAATAGATAAAGTGGGAAAAACTATTTATTTTACTTACTATATCAATTGTGTATAGAATTTATGATTTATATTGGTGCAAATCCAATCACCTTTATTTGGGATGAAAATAATTCTCCATTGGTAGAAAATCAAATGGTTATCCACTAAGTGAGGGAAGTGCATGATATTTGAGAAACAACAAAATTACTCTACTATTCTAGAAATAACGTACTAAAAGGATAAATTACCTAGCCAACTTTCATAATTAAAAGACATCATAAAAAACACACCTGATCTGAATAATAACTCGGACGTCGTATCGACCAGGTGGATTTTACCAGGAAAAGATAATTTGTATTTATCTTTTATATTTATTTATTTATACTCCTAAACTCAAGTGTATAGTGTTAAGTACGAAGTGTCGAACATAGGGAGGCAAACTGTTGGAACCTAGGAGAAAATCATAGAAAACCAAGGGTTAATAGATTTTCTAATTTTTATTTATTTTAAACATTTTTCTGAATTTTTATTTAATTTTTATAAAATTATTTTTTTATGAATTTTAGCTATTAAGGTCCTACTAAAAAACTCAGAAGATCGGGGGGTGCGTTATGCAAATTGCCCAGATATTATCTTAGCGCATGTGCGAAGCATGTGCATGTCCTAAGCAGTGGGGCAGCGGGCCTAAGATGGTGGTGACGCGTGGCTGGCTTCGGCCGTTGGATGAGGTTGTTTGCCCTTCGATTAGATCAAATCTAAGGGTTGATATCAAAAGCCCCTAAATCGGGGTCTTTTGTCTTCGACGACAGCTCGAGGAAGATATCAGGCAATTCTGATCGGCGAAGGAGATGATCCCCAACGTGAAGCTCAAGTCTGTTCTCTGTCGGGTCTGTTCTCCACAAACTGTCCAACTCTTCGAAGAGAGTGGTGGCTGTGTATTTCAGCTCCAGATGAAGCTCTAGTCAATTCGATGCTCCTCGGATCGAGATAAACATGGCAGTTATGCCTTGCATATTCTTCGATTAGATATGATGACATATAGGTCTCGCCTTAGATCGAAGATGAATCTATGTGATTCCAATACCCTCGAGATGGCATTTATAAAGGCTCGATTTACTCCTTGATCAGGTGCATGCTCGATTAGCGATGTTGTGGTTCGATCTGCGCGACTCGTGATGGTGATGATAGTCGGAGATGGATTTGTTGCTCGATCGCGTCCAGGCGCTCGAATGAAGTGAAGTTGCTCGAGACTGATTCTACAAATGATGACTCATCCTAGATGTCTAATGTTCATTCCTGATTTAACTGACATATCTTCATATGAAGGCCTCCGAAGATATGTCCAACCCTGCAAGGAGGGGAATGGCTCGAGGTAGAAGCCTCGGCCCGAGTTGTAGAGAGAAAGGGGTGAGCGGAGAAGGCTATCGGAGGTGGAGATTGGCCTTCAAGCTCCGACCATCGTACGTGGCTAGAGGAGATCAGTTTAGAAGGGATAGCAGAGGAACGGGAGGGAATTTGAAGGTAAAAGCGTAATCGACGATGAGGTGATCAGATTGGTGATTGTGATTCAGATTTAAGTTGGAAATGGAGAGAAAACAGAGGGATGGGAAGGAGAATATAGATCGAGGAGAGAAAAGGAAAAGGGGGGATAGATCTGCGCTACCTGGAAAATACGGATGGAGGAAAGCCTGGGGATCTGGAGTGGAGGCTCCAGATAATCGTTGTCTCAATGTACGACAGCCCACGGAAGTTGTGCGCAGTGGAGAAACTCCTCGACACCGATAGCTGATCACGTCGTTCCACTCCTCTCTCAACCTCGCTTCAACGTCGACGAGCTGCGTGACTGTCACTCGCTCTCTCTATCTCTAGAGCTCACCGGAAGATGGGGTATAAAATAGCGGATCCGGCCGATGGGAGGAGATTAAGGGGTATAAATAGAAGGGTTGGCTTGGAGCGCACGGCGACAATTCTCATCACCAGCGAAGGACGATAGGAGGGAGAGGCTGTTGGGCCAACGGCCGGCCGTTGAGGCAGTTGGCTGGAGGAGAAGGAGAAGGCGGTGGGCGGTACAGGAAGAAATGGGTAGCGGGAAAGAAGAAAGACGGAAGGGAGAGAAAATAAATAATAACAAATAAATATAAATAATACAATATAATTAATTAGTTAATATAAATAATTAATAATTAGACTAATTAAATTAGTTAAGGAATAAATAATTTTATTCTTAAAAAATTAAGTAAGTAATTAAGTTAATAAGTAATTTATTAAATAATTAAGTATATAAATAAATAATAAAAATAAATAAATAAATAAATGAATAAATAATAAATAAATGAATAAAATGTTATTTATTTTAATTTAAAAATAAAGTATATTAATATACTAAATTGAATAATATAAATCAAGGTACATTATACATTATACCAATATGGTCCCAAAATCCATATTATGTGTATTAATTCCGATTTTAGTGAAGTCAGTGTCATTTTATAGATAATTAAATAAAATGAACTTTAAAATTGAGTTTGCCCAATTCAAGGTCCATCCGAGTTATGAGGTCCGAAAAATTTAGGTAGTGGCTTCGTGGCTTCGAGTTTTATTGACATTTTCACTTAAATTATGTTTTTATATTTTTCTAATGATTTTTTAAAATGAATTAAGAAGAAATTAAGTTAAAAGGAGTTACCATTAATTAATTAAAAAGTTAGGAAGTTTTTTTATATTGTACATATATACAACGAGGTCCCAACGCCAAAACACACATATTTTATTCTAATATTTTTTTGATATTTTATAATTTAAAAATATTTTTATAAGCAACTTTTGTAAAGGAAGTATTTTTGTTTGGAATTTCCTTGATGATAAATAAATTAAGTGAAATATTTATAATGTGAAAATGTGTAAATATATTTTTCTTGTCTTCGTTTTCTGATATTTTTATACATTAGGATCCTTATCCCCCCTACTTATTTATTTTATTGACAAAGTCAATATTGAACCGGTCTCATGGTTTAGGATCAGTCTGTATATATTTATATATATCCTTCTTTTCTTTTTATTTTCCTTTTTCTCTTTATTATTTAATTTTGGATAAAATAAGTGTTAAATATATGTTATTAACATTTGTGATTAGGATGTTAATTAATGGGAATTAGTGATTATTTACATGCATTTTACCAAGGATTTTAGACAAAATGAAAGAATAAAGGTGGTGAATCATGGACTCATCACATCACTGTATGGATAGCTGATGAATCCTTGTTCATCACCCTTTATTCTTTTATTTTAGCTATTTATCTTTGCAAAGCATCATGTAAATAGATGTAAATACAATAAGTTAGCATTATGCATGCATTTGTAAATATTGCATAATTAGCATGTATTTGTGTAAAAATAAAAGAATAAAGAAAAAGAAAAAGAAAGGTGGTATTTAGAATAAATACAGAGTGACCCGAACCCAAGAGAAGGTCAAGCATTGGCCTGATCACCAAATAAAAACAAGTAGAGAGAGATAGGGCCTACTCTATATTATTCATATGATTTGCGTAATTAAATAATTATTTTTGACAAAATAAAAATAAAATATTCTTTTTACCTCCTTGTATATAGTCCTAAAAATAAAACAAAAATCAAAAAAATAAAATAAAAATAAAAATCCCTACTCCCTTGTGATAAATACATGTATATATGTCTTATTCTCTATTTATTATATACCTGTAAATAAATGATAAAAATCAAATAAAAATTATTTTATATTCCAAAAATTATGTTTTAAATAAATAAAATATAAAATTGGGGTCTTTATGTAAAAATAATAAAATAAAAATAATTGTACAAAATACATAGGTATATTATACCTATATATAATACATCATATTATATAAAGATTAATTTATTTTTCAAAAAAAAATAAATAAAAATCATAGGAAAATAGTTTGAAAAATAACAAACATTTTCATTTTATACATCTTTTGATTTAAAATTGTTTATTATTATTTATTTTATTTATAAGTATTTTGTACATTCGAATATTCTGATTGGTCCACGTCATTTTATTAACTCGGGTTAACGCCCTCTTCCAGTGCTTGACCCGACCCGCCCATCTCCGCTAGACCATTTTCTCCTAATTTCTCCAGTCGGGTTACACATCCCCTCACCTTGATTCTTCGCCCGTAGCTTCTCCTTAGGTCCAAGACCCTCACGGATCCCTAAGAAGGCGCAGATCTTCCTAGGGTTGTGTGCCTTCGCCCGATTTCTCCAGCCTCCTGGGAATCCTTTAAATACTCTTCTCAGCCTCCCAGGAGCAGTAGCTCGTGCCTAGCGCCTTCCTTCATCCCTAGCCACCTCCGATTGAGTGACAACTTCCTAAGGGTCCCTTCGGATCGAAGCTTGGAGGAGCAACTATGCTGCGCAATCTCGTGGCCGACGTGCACCGCCGCAATCAGCCTCCCAGCCTTTCGTAGCTTGGTCGAGGCCATTACCTCATCGCCCACCTTCGCCTGAAGCTCTAGAGCTCTCCTAGGACCTCAGGTACCCGCCATTTCCTTCACATTTTCCGATTCGCTTCAATCATTCCATTCATCGTCGCCGCATGTTCATCTGCTCCGACCAGCTGGTCGGAGCCCCGATATCCACATCCATCTACACCGATCGAACCCCTGACACACGCTTCACCTTGCACCGCATCCTGATCTTCTTAGGCTCGTCCTTTAGGTCGAGATTAAGGATCTGATCTCCTCTATCGCCTTCGCCGGAGATCAAACCTCACCCCGCCTCGCTTCCTTCTGTTTTCGTTCGAATAACCCTCGACCGGAGCTTCGCCCCGAGTCAAGCCTTCCTTGGTAGGTATTCGCACGTGTTGGGAGCTACCGTTCCATCCATCAGTGATTTTGCCGGAGCAGCTCCTGGTCACTAATGACTCGAAATCCCGTGATCGGGTTAAGGTGTAAATAATCAGGTCGTTGCGACCCGATTCACGAGGCTAAGTCGATCAAGAAAATAAAGACCACCAATCAAAATAAATTAAGCAAATCAGGCAAATAGTGGTCTCGCTGTTTTATTTTACCTGGTATAACTACCAGGGTCGAACACAAGGAGCATGGTTTGGTAAACCTACGAAGTAGTTAGGACTCAAAAATAAAAGAAGTAAACTATTTTTGGTCGATTTTTTATTTTTTCAAATTTTTTTTGTAAATTTTTATTAAGAAAAAGGGATAAAAGAAATCAAAAAGGCCTAATCAAACAGTTATTTCAAGAAGCATAAAAAGGTCAGAAAATTAAAATAAAAAATATTTTTGAGTTTTGCAAACAATTCAAATGTTTTTCTGTATTTTACTTCGATTTTCTGATTTTTATATAATTTTCTAAAAATGAAACAAGGCTAAAAATCAAAGACGTTGTACACCTAGAATATAAAGGCTATTTAAAAATACTTAAATAGCCTATAAAATTCCACAATAATTTATTGTAAACTAGAAATAAAAATCTAACTAAAGAATCTGAAATTGCATTTTTTTATTTTTTAAGAATTTTTAATAATTTTTCTAAGATTTTTAGTGTAGTTTAATTTTTAAGTTTTTTATAAATCCAAATGCAACAAAAATTTGAAAGAAGTCAAAACACAACAAAACAAGCAAACACTAAATTTTTTAGATTTTTAGATGGTTTTAATATTTTTAGTTGATTTTTCAAATTAAATAGAAGAAAATTTGGAGGTTTTTGAATTTTTAAAAATATCAAATGAAAACAAAAAGAGACCAAAAATATATAAAAATTTGTACACTATGACATGAGCCAAGTCTCCAAATTTCATGAAGTTTGGATGAAATTTGCTATTTATTTCAACCAATCAAAGACGCGCAGCACACATGGACCTATTTGTAAGGAAACTAAGTTCCAGGGACTAAATGATAACACGCTTTAAAAATCCAAGGGGCCTACTACAAATTTTCCATCAATTCTAGTACACGGTGAAATACAGCACGCACAGGGGCATAAGTAAAAATAATAAAACTATAAAGTCAAAACATAATATCCACTAAACCCGGGGCCATACAAGTAAATGTTCCGTAAAGACACGTGACGATGCACATGCCACCATACAAGGAGGAATAAAACACAAATAATAAAAATTACAGGGACACAAATGCAAACAGTCCACAGTACACTATTTATTTAACAGACTAAATAAGAACATAAAGAAACTGCAGGGAAAGTGGTGCAAATTACCCAACCGACTCGTGCGGGTCACGTGGTGTGCCAGGTGGTGCCCTCTGAATTGGATGGCGACGGATGGTCCTAGCGCTGACACCTGGTGGAACCAACGGACTGGAGAAGAGGCGCACGTGGGGCGTACGGGGCCGTTAGATGTCAGATCTAACGGTCTGACAAGCGCAGACCACGGACGGTGGCGATTGAATCTGGCGACTGGAGATGATCCGACAATGGAGAAGGCTGCTGGAAGAACTCCTACTGGGAGACGTTCGCCGGAGCACCGAGGAAGATCAGTGGCTCCGATGAATGATCGGACGGTGAAAACAAGATCGTACTGCTCCTCCACGTCAGGTGGCGAAGTCGGCTGGAGTATCCATCGGTAGCTGTGAGGATCTCCGAGAAGGTGGCTGTGACCTGGGATGGCTCCGGCGATGCTGAATGAAGGCGAGATGGGAGGTAACTGCGCACGTTCTGACCTGCATGTGAAATCTTCGACTCAGAGGCACTCCAGTCGGGGTTATTGGGCCTAAAGATACGTGAAGCGGCGGTGGGTGGCGAAGGGAGGTTCCGGCGAAGCGGCGGAAGGAACCTAAGCCTAATCTTGTCTCGTACAGCAAGGATTTGGGTAGTCAGACTACGGAGGAAGGATAACGGTGAACAGGGGCGTAGATCTGAACGGATATGAGTGGCTAATGGAGCTCCGACCACCGGGTCGGAGCTCGCGGAGCGCCGAGTGGATGAATCAAAATGGAAGGAACTAGGGTCGATAAGAGGTATACTTGATGGTATTAAGTTGATCCTGAGCTCCAGGAGGTGAAGTGAATGGGGGTCGTCGCCTCTACTACGCTGCAGAAGGCGGGGAGGCTCGAACACGGTGGAGGTCTGACCACGTGCTTCGAGCGTCGGCTGCAACCACTCTCTCCGACCACCAAAGGGTTCTTCTGAAAGCTGCCACTAAGGGGAAGGTCTCTAGGGTAGAAAGAGGGAGTGCGGCGCGAGCTACGAAGCTGGGCAAATGAATGAAGCTTTTATAGGACTTCCCAAGTGGCGAAGAAGATCGGGCACGGGCCCGCGAACCGAGGGAGATCCGTCTCTGCCTAGGGATCCGCGAGGGTCGCAGATCCACCAAGAAGAAGCGGGCGAAGAGATCGGGGCGAAAGGTGGTCGGATTTGCTCCAAAGAATTTAGAGAAATTGGGCATGTGAGCTAGATCCGCGAGGAGAGGGTCTGGGAGGGGGAGTTGACCGGGGTCAACATCCCTCCTGGACCAATCAGAAAATTCCGTGGTCAAAATTATTTGTAAAATAAATTAAAAATAGAAAACTATTTTATTTAAAAATATATTAAAATGAAAAATGTTTATTATTTTTGAAACTATTTTTTAGTGATTTTTATTTATTTTTTTGAAAAATAAATCATGCTATATATAATATATTATATTATATACAAGTATAAAATACCTAGGTATTTTATATTATTATTTTTATTTTCTTATTTTTGTATAAATATTCTAATTTTGTATTTTATTTATTTACAACATAATATTTAGAGTATAAAATAATTTTTATTTTATTTTTATTGGGTATTTACAAGAGTGAAATAAATAGATATATTATTCATATATACATATACTATGTAGAAGGTGAGAGAGAAATTATTTTGTTTTTATTTTTATTTTTCTAATTTTTATTTTATTTTTATAAATATATACAAGATAATAAAAACACATTTTTATTTTTATTTTTGTGAAAATAAAATTTGTATATATAAGAAGGATTGTACACAAGGTGGAGTGGCCCTATCTCTCTCTCTCTACTTATTTTATTTGGCGATCAGGCCCATATTGGGCCCTCTCTTGGGTTTGTGTCACTCAATATTTATTCTAAATATTTCCTTCTTTTTCTTTATTCTTTATTCTTTTATTTTTGCACAAATTATTAATATTTAACAAATGCATGTTGATTGGTAACTTATTGCATTTACAACTATATGCATGATGTTTTGCCAAGATAAATAGCTAAAATAAAAGAATAAAGAGTGATGGATGAGTATTCATCACCCCCTATACTTTACTTTTGCTAGTCCCTTAGCAAACACTTATTTGAAAAAGAAGTTAAAAGAGAAAGGAAAAGAAAAAAGAAGGTGAATCAAGGCTGATTATTAAACTTGTCTTCATTAAATTGAAGTATGGAGCTCAGTCAGATCTTTGGATTATTAATTTGTCAGAACCTTATTTGGACTTAGGTTTAAAACTCAACAGCCTCTAAGTTCCACTAATCTATAGTCAAGACTCCTCAACAATCCAGATCAGAATAAGTCTACATACACAAACTCTGATGACCATGAATCTTTTCTTGTACGATGTAAGTGATATGTAGCTCTCCACCTCAGAAATGGCAAAGTGACAACCCTCCTCAACAAGGTAACTCTAATACCCTAGTCTGGCAACTCTTTCCTTGAGGAGAGGGGTATTCCCTTCTAAGTTCAAGTTCAACCGGCTCAAGAAGAGGAGGAAGAAGAGAATGGACCATGGCCATTGTAGCCATATATCCTTGGGAGCCTAACTAGTGTAGCTAAGTCTCCCTGCTGCAAGCTTCATGAGATGGGCATGGGTAGCATAAGCTTTGCTTTATTTGACTATATACACTCCGGTGGGTATTTCATTTTCTATCAGACCCACCACTTTTTTGGAGTTCTTTTCTTTTTGCACATTTTTTTGATGTGCATATGTACAACATATCTACATGGTGCAACATTTATACATAAGGAATTTTTCCTCTTGAGCCAGTAGACTATCCCTCTTTTGAAGCATTATTGCAACCCACAACTCCTGTCTTTAGACCTCACTGCTACCAGACCAAGTTGAGACGCACTTCCTTCACTAAAAGAAGAAGAGAGGTTCCGCCTCGAAGTACTACCCTCGTATGCTACCCCAAGTCAAAGAAGACTGCCTCCTCACCACCTCATCCCTAGAGAGCTAGGTGTAAAGTACTGGTCCAAGTAAAGCCATTGTCTGTGAGAGTCATGCGTGAGATGTTAAGTGTTCTACTTAGGCTCGTCAAGATGACATATGATCATAGCCTAGTGGACTCAAAGAATTAAGTCACCATGGACCTAAAAAGTCTCAACCCTAAGCCTCTAAGGTTCCTCTCAGAATTAGGTGGATTAAGATCTTAACCAAGCTCTATTTTTCAATTTAATTCCAGGCTAGTTTAAATGTTAACTATGATTCAGAAAAACTATATAAGTATTTACAAAAATGCAATTTTTGCAAAATTTTGAAAATATGCAAATTTTCGAAAATGTTTGAAAACATGGATGTATGCATGAATGCAGAAGTTTTGCAAAATATTTACACACATTTACACAAGGGTTTTTGCAAACTTTTTGTTTTTCAAACATTTTATAAAAATTTTGTACTATATACATAATTTTGATATCAAAATATTTGCATACTATTTGCATAAAACATTTTTACAAACATTTTTACAAAAATAATTTTGTAAATAGCTATGTATGTGTAGAAAAGAATTTTATGTACAAGAAAAACTTTTAATTTTTACAGATTTTTAAGGATTTTAGCCATTTTATTTATTAACACACTCACACAAAGTACGAGTTATGGCTAAAGTATATAGGAACTATATACGACACCCTCCTATACTCAGCTTGAACGATGTCCTCAGAGTGAATCAAGAGCGATGAAGAAGACATAACTCGTGCTTAGTGTAGGGAAGTGAAAAGAAAACTATACTACAAAGACAAATGAAAGAATAGAATGGAGAAGAGTCTCGGGGTTTTCCCCCTATAGTTAGGATCAAGCAATCCTAAGTATAACAGGTTGTACACAAAGGGAAATCCGAGTGGGAGAATGTACAGGGTCTACCTCCCCTATACTTAGGGTGAAATATCCCTAAGTATAGGCAGCAAAATAGAGATAGAGAAGAATCAAAAGGAAATCAAAAGTCTCACACCCCCCTATACTTAGGTTAAAGTGCACCCTAAGTATAGCATAATCAAAGATGAAAATGGGATGTTGGACTGAAGAATAGTGTGATATGGACATCTGGATCTATACAAGTCGAAAGATAGTGATAATCAGGCATGAGATGCAATAGATATGAGTCAATAGACACATCTCACGCAAAATGAATAGGGGCGACGTCAACGACCAGCGGCTCATGATCTAGGATATGGTTTGAGCCATTGCCCGTTAATAAGAAAGGTATACTCAGATGACAACTCAGATATGTCAATGCTTCCGTTGTCATGTACCTTTCAGATCAGGTATGGTCCCTTCCATTTTTCTCTGTAACTTCCCTGGAAATAATCTAAGCCTGGCATCGAACAACCATACTCTCTGTCCTAGCTCAAACTGCTTGTGGTTGATATGAGAATCATGCCACTCCTTCACTCTCTCCTTATATTGTAGGCTGCTCAAAAAGGCTGCATCTCTAAGCTCCTCCAGGGCTGCCAACTCTGCCCTCCTCTGATCTCCTACGCTCATTGGATCTAAAAGTATATCTGTGACTGCCCAAAGTGACCTATGTCTCAGCTCAACAGGTAAATGACAGGGCTTGCCATAAACGAGGCGAAAGGAGATGTACCCAAAGGCGTCTTGAAGGATGTCCGATATACCCAGAAGACCGAGTCCAAAAGCTGTGACCAATCCTTTCGATCAGGGCAGATGACCTTCTGCAGAATAGTCTTGATCTCCTGTTCGGCACTTCAGCAAGACCATTGGTCTGAGGATGATACGGTGTAGCTACTCGATGGTCAATGCTGAACTCGGTAGCAAGGGCCTTTACCTTGTCGCTGACGAAATGAGACCCCCCGTCAGATATCAAAACTCTAGGTATCCCGAACCGTGAAATGATATTATTCCTCAAAATCGGCATACAATCCTAGCATCTACGTTTGGGCGGGGATGACCTCAACCCAACGACTCACATATCTACGGCCAACAGAATGTACTCGAATCCCTAACTCTTAGGGAATGGACCCATGAAATCGATGCCCCATACGTCAAAAACCTCACAAAAGTGAATGGTCTGCATCAGCATCATATTACACTGTCCACAAGTACCCATCCTCTGACAGTCAATACACCTCTTCATGAATTCATCAGAATCCTTGAAGAGGGTAGGTCACCATAGGCCGGATTGGAGCACTTTCTGTGCCGTTCTCCTCCCAGAGTGATGTCCTCCTACCTCAAGCTTGTGGAAGTATGTGAGGACGCTATGGTGCTCCTCCTGAGGAATGCTCCTACGCCAGACGTTATCCCCTCCTTCGTGATAAAGGATGGGATCCTCCCAATGGTAGAACTTGGCCTTCACGAGGAATGTCTCAAGTTGGTGCTTGGTCCAAATCTTGTGGAACTTTCTTGGCAACAAGATAGTTCACAATGTCGACGTACCACGGGAGAGAGGCGATAGCAAGGATCGCCTCATCTGGGAAGGCCTCAGAAATAGGCTCAATCTGCTCAGAATCCTCAAGATGCTCTAATCGGGATAGATGATCCGCCACCACATTCTTGACTCCAGGCTTGTCCTTAATCTCAATATCAAACTCCTGGAGTAGAAGGATCCACTTGGTCAATCTAGCTTTGGCATCCTTCTTTGCCATGAGGTATCGGATGGCGGTATGATCAGTAAAAATGGTCACCTTAGATCCAATAATGTACGATTTGAACTTATCTAGGGCGAACACTACGGCTAGCATCTCCTTCTCAGTGACGGTATAGTTTCGTTGAGCGGCATCCAAAGTACGACTAGCGTAGTGTATGGAAAATGGCACTCCATCCCTCCTCTGTCCCAGCACGGTCTCTACGGCAAAATCGGAGGCATCTGTCATGATCTTGAATGGGAGAGACCAATCAGGCAGTTGGAGGACAGGAGCCTCAACAACTAGACTCTTGAGAGTCTCAAAGGACGCTAGACACTTATCATCCACAATGAACTCGGTGTCTTTCGTCATCAAATCAGTCAACGGTCGGGCAATCCTGCTGAAATCATGAATGAATCGTCGGTAGAAACCGACGTACCCCAGAAAAGACCGTAACTATCACAAGTTGGATGGTGGACTGAGTTTCCTAATGATATCCACCTTGGCCGGATCAACCTCCATGCCCCTGTTAGAGATGATATGACCAAGCACCATCCCTTGAGTCATCATGAAGTGACTCTTCTCCCAAGAAAGCACAAGATGGACCACAATGCATTGCTGAAGGATGCGGTCTAGGCAGTTAAGACAAGCATCAAACCCATCACCATAGATCGAAAAGTTGTTCATGAAGACCTCCAAGCACTCACCCACCATGTCCGAAAAGATGGGCAACATGCACCTTTGGAATGTCGTCGGGGCATTACATAGACCAAAGGGCATCTGTCTGAAAGCATATGTCCCAAAGGGACATGTGAATGTATTCTTGTCCTATTCTTAGGGCGCAATGGCCACCTGATTTTATCTGGAGTACCCGTCCAAAAAGCAGTAGTGACTCTTCCCGGCTAGCCTCTCTATAATCTGATCAATAAAAGGTAGCGGGAAATGATCCTTCTTGGCGGCCTGATTAATCGTCTGTAGTCCATACAGACCCTCCAAGAAGTGGGTATGTGGGTAGCGATCTCCTCTCCAGACTCACTAACAACTGTGGTGATGCCCGTCTTATTGGGCACCACATGTAATGGACTAACCCATTTGGAGTCGGAGATGGGGTAGATAAAATCGACGCTCTACCATTTCGAGATCTCCTTCATAACAACCTCTCGAAGGTTCGGGTTCAGCCGTCGTTGCAACTCACGCGACAGCTTCTCGTCCTCTTCGAGATAGATATGGTGGGAGTATAGGGCTGGACTTATCCCTTGGAGATCGGCTACGCTCCATCCTATCGCCTTACGGTTCTTTTCAAGAGCCCCCATCAGACGGGATTCTTGCTCTCCAGTCAAATCCATTTAGATAATGACTGGGTGCATCTCATGCTCGCCTGCAAGGAACCTATACTTCAGCGATGACGGCAAGGGCTTCAGCTCTGGACAACTGGGTGCTGGCAGATCTGGCCTCTGAAATGTCTGAGTGAATGCTACCAAATCTGCATGAGAGAATGAGAACTCTCGCTGAAAATCAGAATCTGGTAAAGACTTCTCTGTTGGTATATCTTTGCTCTGAATGGGATCGGCCTCCACCCTAGTTGTTGGCTCTGTGGACATCAGACAAGGAATCATATCATCAAACTTTGCCCAGTCTATGTCTAACTCAGAGGGATCTGAATCAGTATCACAAAAATCAACTACCTCACTATCGAGAACGCAATCTGGTGCCTGAAATGTATCATGTACCAGGAATGTGCTCTCCAAGCTCTCCTCTACTGGCATATGTGCATTAGCGGAATCTGAAGGTGAGAGGATGGCTCGTGAAACTGGGTCTGCCTAAACTGCATCATCATCTGTGATTACAAAATCACAATCCTGCTGGATGTCTCGCTCTGCCTCTATCATCTGCTCTGAATATGTAGGCGGATCTGAGCAAGCAGAATCTCTGGATCTTGTGTCCTCGATCATCTCTATTTATATACTCTCACCCTCGACGTGAAAGTATACCTTCCCGCTATCATGATCAGACACTGCCTTGCCTGTGGCAAAGAATGGGCGTCATAGATTGATAGGGGTATCAGTCACGGACTCAGGGATCTCCATGTCCAACACAATGAAGTTCACAGGGAATTTCATGCCTTGAATCATGACGACAACGTCCTTCAGCAACCCCTTCAGCCTTTTGACAGATCGATCAGCAAACTGAAGGACCGTCCTGCTCTGTTGAAGAGGGCCAAACTCGAATCGATCGAATAAGGCTGCCGGAAGTAGGTTTATCAAAGAACCGCTATCTAATAGAGTCCGATCAAACCTCTGCTCATGAATATGGCATCTGACATAGGGGGCTACTGCATCTGGCCTCTTGGTTGGAAGACGGTTCTGGATGGCGAAGCAAGTGGCTCGAGTGAGCACATGGATCTCTGACTGATGGTTCATCCTCTTCCTGCGAATAGTAGTCCTGTCTCTAAGGTTCCTCTAGAAGAAGGGGGATGTGCTCCAAGGCGTCCTGTAGAGTCAGTTGTATGTGAAATTTGTCCATCATCTGTTGGCTGAACTCTAACTGGTGTGATTTTTTTGGATTTTCTTTTTTAAGCCCATTAGCCAAGCAGAGTGCTTAGGGAAAGGGGACAGTTGGGCCCTTCTTAGATGAAGGGTTAGGATCGGGTCTATGCTGCTATGGCGAAGTAGAATCCATACATATCATCAAGTAACAAAGATGAATTCGTAAATGATAAACCCTTTCCTTTATTCTAAAAACAGTCATGAGATACATGAGTAGCAGGAAATGCAACAGGAATGGAAATGGCAGCATCAGTACCGCCATCGGCATCTAGACTCGCAGCATCAGTACCGCGCTCTGGCTCAGCAACTCTGGTGGCATCAGTACCACTTCCTCCATCTGGTGAAATGACGGCCTCAGTACCGTCAGCTGGATCAACATCCTTGGTGGCGTCAGCACCACTGTTATCATCATCATCACGAGCAGCATCAGCACCGCTCTCCTCCTCGATTGCGCTCCTGAAGCTGCATGAGGTCATTGCTCAGACGAGGCACCATCGGCCGGCATCCTACCGCTCCTAAGTTTGACAAAGTCAGCATCAAACATGTATGCATAAATATCACCAAGGAAATCACTAGGAGTGGTAACCTCTATAAACTCTACCTACTCAGACTTCCTCTTGAGGTTGTTCGGGTTCGGCTCAATCTGGGCAGGGGTGGCAACCTTTCCTTTGATGATCTCTCTCATCTCCTGACGGAACTCATCCATCTCCCGTCGAAAGGTAGCCTGCTGGTCGGAGATGAGGAGGGCTAAATCATCTAAGGCGGGGTTCTCATAGGCGGATCCATGAGAACCTGATGGGTGACCTCTCTGGAAGTGAGGCTGTTGTTGTTGGGTGTGAGAGGGATACTGCTGAGAATGATACTGTGGAGGCTGTTGTGGCTGCCTCCACGATTGACCCTGTTGATAGGGACGAGGACCATGCTGCTGGTAAGACTGGGGATGTGGTTGTTGCTGGTGTGGTGGGAACTAGGGTTGCTGGTGCTGCTCTCACTGCTGGTTGTACTGGCCACCCTGAACTGGAGATTGCTGCTGGGAACTGGTACCTCCGATCGACCAACGGAATCTGGGATGGTCTCGTCGGATCCCAGGCTGGGGTCGGTCATACCATATCTCGTTGACATCCATCAACGGCTCCTGCTCGTAGGTGGGTGGGGGGAGTACTTCCAGGGGCTGGTCCGGCTGATACACCACCATCTGACTGTCCTAAGATGGTGGTGACTGGACGTACTGTTGCTGCTGCAGCTAGAACAGCTCTGCCTGAACATGGTGAACCTGTCGGTACTGGGCGGAGGGGTGGGTCGAGCTGTTGCTGCTGCCGGTGTCTGCCTGTGACCTGAGACGGGGCTGAGAAGCCGTTTGTGCCTCCTGGAGACACATGATCTAGGTTTTCTGGTCACTCAGTGTATGTGCCATCTGATCAATCTGCATCATGCCCTGGCACTACTTCTTCTCGATCAACTCGATCCGGTCCAGCTTCTCGCTGATATCCCCATGTCAGCGACTGTCGACTCTGCATGTTCTGCTCCCGCTGATGATGTAGAAGGACCAGCATCGACCCGTGCTATCCTCCGATAGGACACCTGTGGCATGGACTTCCCCTGAGTGTAGAGTCGGAACTGGGACATAACCGTGTAGTTCTCAACCATCTCCTCATAGATGGCCCAGACATGATCCTCATCCTTGGCGAGGTACGAGCCCCCACAGGATGCATTAACTAACCCCTGTAGCTCTGGTGTAAGCCCACAGAAAAAGCTCTAGACAAGGTTAGGCTTCGATATGTCGTGATGGGGGTACTGGTCTATGAGCTCCCTGAAAAGATCCCATGACTCGTGAAACTACTCATTGGGGATCATGGAGAAATTGATGATCAGGGCCCTAGCTGCATTGGTCCGGATGAGTGGATAATACTTGTTAAGATACTCGTTCTGGAGTTGTTCCCATGTAGTGACAAATCTCCCGAGGTGCTTCAGCTAGTTGGCTGCTCTATCGACGAGGGAGAAAGGGAAAGCCATCATCTTGATGGTGTCCTCGTCCATGAGGCGATCGTGGACAGTGTTGCGTATCATCTCAAACTTCTGGAAATGAAGGTGTGGCTCCTCGGTGGCGAGTCCGTGGAAGCAAGGAAGGAGCTGAATGGTCTGACGTGGGAACTTGAAGTCTCCCGCAATGGCCGACAACACAATCCATATGTGGGTTAGAGTTGCACCAGGGTTGTGCAACTCTCTCATTGGGTGTGCTGCTGGCTGAGTTGGATGCTCCTCAGGCTGTCGGGCATTTGGTCAATCTCCTCCTCCTCCTCCACCGGGTCTGCGCTGCTCTCTGTCTGCTCTCATCTTCTCCATCTCCCGGTGCATATCTACCATGAAAGCTCTCTGATTGCGGATCTGTATCTGCATCATCTCAAGGGAAGCTAACAGGGTGGTGTTGATCATACTCTGGTCCAACACGTAAGTCTGCTCTCATATGGGACCATCGTTGTGCTCCTCGCTGCTGGCCATGGTCTTTGCAAAGGCAAAAGACCCAAACTCAAGTGCCGATAAATCAACTGGCTGCTGCGGTATCTACTCGGGCACCTCAGGACTGGTAGAAGGGTGGTCGAGGGGGAACATGGTAGAATAGAACTCGGATTCGGAGAGAAGGTCTCGACTCTTGCGAACCAACCTAGATGAGCGGACCGGAGTGCTCGAAAGCGGTGCAGCCAGAGGCTGCCTAAGGGACCTCCGACCCATCATCTTGATTTTGGCGAGTAAGGCAAATGAGATCTGAATAGCAAACAGGATCGGTCAAGCAAAACCCCTGAGTCACCTACGCACGCAGAGCTGATGACCGTGAAGGTTCGGTCTTTTATCTTATCAATTTTTATTTGGTGATCAAACAGTCTATCAGAGAGATTAAGCGAGCTGTTGGGAATCCAACACCTCCAGGAGACCGTCCCGATCCAAAGCTAGATATTTCCCATCCAATACAAGTCGCGGACCGTTTATCGGCTACCCGATCGACTCGCTCTGTTAAGGATATCACGACCCGTTTTACCGGAAACCGGAGCGATCCTCACTGGAGAACGACTAACTCGGAATCAGTAGTTTGAAGAAGGGTCGGATGTGGCTCTAGCCTAGGGTGCGGGTCACTCTTTCGCTCATCCAAACCATACAATGAGGGGATTGCTCTCCCAAGATAATTTATTTGGTGAAGTGAATTTTAGGTCAAGTTTGCTTAAACAGTCCCAATTTTATAGTTTTTATTTTTTAGATATTTTTCAAAGCAAACAACTCCTAACGAATTTTTCGGTTCTCCTGATTATATATAAGTCCAAAAACATGGGGAGAAGACGAAAAAGCCGATGCGCGACTAAACACGATGATGCATGCTGAGTAAGAAATGCGTACCTTGCCTCCAGCACTCTACATGCAAAATGATCCACGCATAATTTAAATGACAGAAATAAAACTAATCTAAATTATGCACCGAGGAAATATGCCTTAAGTAGATAGTTTGACACGTGAAGCACAGTAGCTAACGTGTCAACAGGAGGGGTCGGGGTCCGGTCTCTGATGTCAATCGGTGTCTGTCACAACGGATCCTGCCAACGCTGTATACAACCTCTTGCGGCACGTGACCCCTCAAGTGACCAGGCTAGCTTTTTTTATTAGTGAATTAATTAAGGTCCAATTATTTGATCTATAGGAACATGCAAAGTAATTAAGGTTGGGCCCTAATAATTACGTCACAAGGAAAATAGAAAATCCTAAGCTAAGGCTAAATCCTCGGGAATCAAAAATAAAATAAAATCGAAAAACACAAATCCGGCGAAAACCACGGTGAGGTCCCCCGAGCACACCGGTGCTCGGCGAAACAAACCCCGAAAATTACCAAGGTCCAAGAGTCTTTGAGTTGTCCTGGTCCTGTATTATTACAACAATAATAGTCTGCTGAAAAAGAACTAAGCTAAGCCTACACTAAACTCCCCTCACTCCTGCTCTCCTTTCTCGTGCTCTCCTATGACTCTATGCTGAAAAGAGCTGCCTCCAAGTCTCGTAGTTGTGTCGGCTTCCCGAAGAAAGCCACCTCGATCCTCATACCCTCGCAAGAAAATTAAAAAGAGATGTGTCAGACCAAAATTATTATAATAATGCAAAATAAAATAAAATGAAATGAAAAATAAATGAAAAAATAAAAACAAAAAGAAATAAAATAAAATAAAAATAAATAAAAATAAATAAAAACAAATAAAAACAAAAATAAAAAGAAAACAAAATAAAAGAAGATAAAAGAAAGGAAAAATAAAAGCCGAAAAAGAACGAAAAGCCGCGAAAGAAAGCCGACTACTAAGCCTTGCTCCCCGGCAACGACACCATTCTGATGACTCGAAATCCCATGATCGGTTTAAGATGTAAATAATCAGGTCGTTGCGACCCGATTCGTCAGGCTAAGCCGACCAAGAAAACAAAGACCACTAATTAAAATAAATCAAGCAAATCAGGCAAATAGCGGTCTCGCTATTTTATTTTACCAGGTATAGCTACCAGGGTCGAACATAAGGAGCACAGTTTGGTAAACCTACGAAGTAGTCAGGACTCAAAAATAAAAGAAATAAACTATTTTTAATGGATTTTTTTTCAATTTTTTGTAATTTTTATATTAAGAAAAAGGGATAAAAGAAATCAAAAAGACATAATCAAACAATTATTTCAAGGAGCAGAAAAAGGTCAGAAAATTAAAATAAAAATATTTTTGAGTTTTGCAAATATTCTAATGTTTTTAATATTTTTCTTGGATTTTTCTGATTTTTATATAATTTTCCAAAAAATGAAACAAGGCTAAAAATCAAAGATGTTGTGCAGCCAGAATCTAAAGGCTATTTAAAAATACCTAAATAGCCTATAAAATTCCAACAACAATTTTATTGTAAACTAGAAATAATAATCTAACTAAAGAAAGTGAAATTGCATTTTTTATTTTTTAAGAATTTTTAATGATTTTTCTAAGTTTTTTAGTGTTTTAAATTTTTAGGGTTTTATAAATCCAAATGTAACAAAAATTTGACAGAAGTAACAACACAACAAAATAAGCAAACACTAAATTTTTTATATTTTTTAGATGGCTTTAAATATTTTTATTGATCTTTCAAATTAGACAAAAGCAAATTTGGAGGTTTTTGAATTTTTAAAAATATCAAATGAAAATAAAAAGAGCCTAAGAATTCATAGAAAATTTTACACTATGGCATGAGCCAGGTGTCCAAATTTCATGAAGTTTGGAAGAAATTTGCTATTTATTTCAACCAATCAAAGATGCACAGCACATAGGGATCTATTTGCAAGGAAACTAAGTTCCGGGGACTAAATGATAACATGCTTTAAAAATTCAAGGGGCCTACTGCAATTTTTCTATCAATTCTAGTACATGGTGAAATACATCACGCACAGGGGCATAAGTGAAAAAATAAAACTATAAAGTCAAAACATAATATCTACTAAACCCGGGGGCATACATGCAAATGTTCCGTACAGACACGTGACGATGCACGTGCCTCCATACAAGGAGGACTAAAACGCAAATAATAAAAACTGCATGGGCACAAATTCAAACAGTCCATAGTATACTATTTATTTAACAGACTAAATAAGAACATAAAGAAACTACACGGAAGGTGATGCAAATTATCCAGTCGACTCGTGCAGGTCACGTGGTGTGCCAGGTGGCGCCCTCTGAATGGCTGGCGATGGATGGTCTTGGCGCTGACACCTGCTAGATCCAACGGACTGGCGAAGAGGCGCTCGTGGGGCGTACGGGGCCATTAGATGTCAGATCTAACGGCCTGACAAGTGCAGACCACAGATGGTGGCGATCAAATCTGGCGACCGGAGATGATCCGACGGTGGAGAAGGCTGCTGGAAGAACTCCTCCTGGGCAACATTCGCCGGAGCACCGAGGAAGATTGGTGGCTCCGATGAACGATCGGACGGTGGCAACAAGATCGTACTGCTCCTCCATGTCGGGTGGCGAAGTCGGATGGAGTATCCACCGGTCGAATCTCCGAGAAGGTGGTTGTGACCTGGGATGGCTCCGGTGATGCTGAATGAAGGCGAGCTGGGGGGTAACTGCGCACATTCTGACTTGCAGGTGAAAGCTTCGACTCGGAGGGACACTCCGGCCGGGGTTATTGGGCCTAAAGATACGTGAAGCGGCGGTGGGTGGCGAAGGGAGGTTCCGACGAAGCAGCGGAAGGAACCTAAGCCTAATCTTGGCTCGTACATCCAAGATTTGGGTGGTCAGACTACGGAGGAAGGATGATGGAAAACAGGGGCGTAGATCTGAACGGATATGAGTGGCTAATGGAGCTCCTACCACCAGGTCGGAGCTGGCGAAGCGGCGAGTGGATGAATCAAAATGGAAGGAACTAGGGTCGATAAGAGGTATACCTGATGGTCTTAGGTTGATCTTGAGCTCCAGGAGATGAAGTGGATGGGGGTCATTGCCTCTACCACGCTGCGGAAGGAAGGGAGGCTCAAACGCGACGGAGGTCCGGCCACGTGCTTCGAGCGTCGGCTGCAACCACTCTCTCCGGCCACCAAAGGGTTCTTCCGAAAGCTGTCACCAAGGGGAAGGTCTCTAGGGTAGAAAGAGGGAGTGCGACGTGAGTTACGGATATAGGCAAATGAATGAAGCTTTTATAGGACTTCCCAGGTGGCGAAGATCGGACACGGGCGCGTGAACCGAGGGCGATCCGTCTCTGCCTAGGGATCCGCGAGGGTCGCAGATCCGTGAAGAGAGGGTCCGGGAGGGGGAGTTGACCGGGGTCAACAACCCTCCTGGACCAATCAGAAAATTCCGTGGTAAAAATTATTTGTAAAATAATTTAAAAATAGAAAACGATTTTATTTAAAAATATGTTCAAAATAAAAAATGTTTATTATTTTTCAAACTATTTTTTAGTGATTTTTATTTATTTTTTTGAAAAATAAATTATGCTATATATAATATATTATATTATATACAGGTATAAATTACCTAGGTATTTTATATTATTATTTTTATTTTCTTATTTTTGTACAAATACTCTAATTTTGTATTTTATTTATTTACAACGTAAAATTTAGAGTATAAAAGAGTTTTTATTTTAATTTTATTGGATATTTACAAGAGTGAAATAAATAGATATATTATTCATATATACATGTACTATGTATAAGGTGAGAGAAATTATTTTGTTTTTATTTTTTTTCTAATTTTTATTTTATTTTTACAAATATATACAAGATAATAAAAACACATTTTTATTTTTATTTTTGTGAAAATAAAATATGTACATATAAGAAGGATTGTACACAAGGTGGAGTGGCCCTATCTCTCTCTACTTATTTTATTTAGCGATCATGCCCATATTGGGCCCTCTCTTGGGTTTAGGTCACTCAATATTTATTCTAAATATTTCCTTCTTTTTCTTTATTCTTTATTCTTTTATTTTTGTACAAATACATGCTAATTATTAATATTGAACAAATGCTTGTTGATTGGAAACTTATTATATTTACAACTATATGCATGATGTTTTGCCAAGATAAATAGCTAAAATAAAAGAATAAAGAGTGATGAATGAGTATTCATCAATCACCTTCATGGTTACGCACATCCGGTCGTCAGCTCTCCCATCGGACCCGTTCAGTCGATGCGGAGGACCCCTACGATTGATCCTGAGCCTCATGATCGATCATCGAAGCCAAGGATGCCATCCTAGGCTCTAGTGAAGTTCATCACGACCCTGTTCTTCCAGACCTCTTCAGCACCGTCGGATTGTCCTTCATCCACCAGGTCCAGTCTCAGCCGCCGACCGTCGCAGTTTTCCAGGCTGTTTGATCTGACACTTGATGCATCAGAGCCCCACGCCCCCGACTGCATCTGAGGCGTCAGATCTGACATCACAAAGGATCAGAGCTGCACGTCCACACGCCTCCAGCGTCCGCCACGTACCCCCCCCCCCCATGTGCACCGCACGCGCCTGCGGGGGTATATTGCATTTCCTTCCCTGCACTTTTTATGCTTTATTTGCTAGTTTATTGAATAAAGATGTAGTTTAGACTATTTGCATATTAGTCCATGATGTTTCTAGTATTTGCACTTTAGTACTCCTAGTTTGAATACGCATGCACGATCACGTACCTTGTGGTGTTTTTGCATATCTTGTCCTAGACTTTTTAAAGGTTCTGATTTGAATGAAATATTTTATGCATTTGCATTTATGCCCCTGTACGTAGTTAATTGACATGTGCATGAATTTCATGGGATTTTGTATTGATATCCCTGGACTTTTTATAGGTGTTATTGTTTAGTCTGGAAACTTTAGGTTAATTGCAAATAAGTCTCTACAACCTGTATGATTTATTTTAGATCAAATAATTATCAAATTTACTCCAAAAAATCCCCAAAAATTACCATTAGCTCCTGCTAATGTGTAATATTTTTGGTAATTTTTGTGATGCAATTTGATTTTATTTGGTATTTTCTAAAAATCAAAAACCCATGAAAACATGTCTGTTTGTTTTGTAAAATACCAAAAAAAATATAAAAATACCTCTAAAAATTCTACAAAAACTCATGTATGTTTGTTTTGGTTTGTTTTAACTCCGATATCATTTTTGTTCCATTATCTTTTATAAAACCCCTAAAAATCACAAAAGATAAAAAATCTTATAAAACTTCTTAAAATTTCTAGAAAATTCAAAAAAAATAAAATTCCAGTTTCTGTAATTAGATCTTTTTATCTACTTTTTTTTATAAAAATAGACACCAAGCTTTCAGGCAATTTTAGCATTTTCCTTTAGGTCATGGCTGAACAGTGTGCTTTTGTTTTGTGTTTATTTTATTTTTTAGAAAATCATATAAAAATATGAAAAACTCCATAAATCAACAAAACACATGCATTTTTTTTAAAATATAAAAATATTTTTATTCCAAATTTTTGGGCATTTTTAGTCTTAATAAAAATTGTTGAAGTTTGCTTTCCTTTATTTTTTACTCATTTTCTTATTAGATTTATACAAAAAGTTTGCAAATTAAAAACCACAAAAATATGCCTTTTCTTTTCTGATCCTCGACTACTTCATGGGCTTCGCTCATGCTCCTTATGTCCGACCTTAGTCGCTATAGCAGGTTAAATAAATAGTGGAGACCGCTACATTCGATTTTGTACTTGTTTTATTTGTGGTCTTTATTTTTCTTGTTAAGTCCGGCTCGGGTGGTTAAGGTCGCAACGACCTTTGATCTCACTTAGGCTCGATCGCCAGACCGCTCATCAATAGCTCTTATTGTGAGAAGACCTATTATTATATAATTCATAGATAGAGCCAAAGAATGTGAACTATATAAGTTACTAATAACATAGATTAAATGAGGAAGAGGAGTCCGCTAAGGTAAAGTAGGGGCATAATTGATTGGGACAGAGCTGTGACTTATGTACAAAGGTACGGATACAACTGATATTCCAAAAAGGGAGGGACATAATTGATATTGCAGAAGTTAAGAAGGGCACACGAATTAAAAAACCCTATTAAAAATGAGTGTACTCATTACAATCTCATTGTGCTCAGAGCTCGTTGGAAAAACCCATATATATTATATTATCTGGTTTTCTTTGTTCTGAAAATTGATTTAATCGAACCTACCAACAAATTAAGTCCAAGTAGGTTTTTTCGGATCGATTGGAATGATGATGTTATGCTGACATCATTGTCGGTCCGACCGGCAGTCCAACCCGATCAAACCAAATCGAAGACTGATAGGTTCATCTTCTGATCCGATTTTTAAAACCTTTTAGGAGGTATAGAGTATATGCATTCCTATTAGTTTGTGTGACGCAAAAAGGCCTAAAAATCGTAGTGGGAAAACTCAGTAGGGATTGAACTTGTTCCATCGATTAGGCATTCCAATTTCTTGAGGAACATCTCTTTCGTTCTCAACCTATCAATCTATCTTTTCTCTTTATCGCTCCTAAAAAAAGAGAGAGGAAAGGGCTAAAAAGAGAGAAAGGAAAGGAAATATATAATATTGAAAGTGGAACATGATAATCACCAAGCCGTTCTCATCTATTGACAACTTTATACCTCACAATAAAATAAAGGATTTTTATCAGTTGTGCCTCTCTGAGATATTGTAATTTCAGTTATGCCTCTTTCTTTTTTGAACTATCAATTGTGTCTCTATCTTCTTGTAGAATTCACAGTTCTGCCCTTTTGTAATATCAATTATACCCCTACTTTATCATAACAGAAGGATACAACTGTGAATTTTGCAAGAATATAGGGGTATAACTGATATTCCAAAAAGGAGGGGCATAGCTGAAATTGCAATATCTCAGAAGGGCACAATTGATTAAGGAAGAAACGAACACTAGGCAAACTAAACTACGATAATTCATGACATCGACAAAAGAGGCCAAAACTACGTTATATTTTTGAAGACTCCACCTTTTGGTTTTGACCTTTGAGGGCAACAAAACAGCTTGTTGTCTTTAGTGGTTGTTGTTTTACGGAGTTTGGGTGCTTACGTTACTTGTTGAATCAAACTTCATATTCAGCCGTAGCGAGCAGTCCTTTGTTGTACAACAGAGGACTGTTGTAAATGAGGAGTGTCATCAAGATCGAGCGGTTTATAGGAAATTTTGATTTTAGCAGACTCTTACCATGCGAACCGCTCGATCTTGATCGAGCGGCTCAGGCGCACTCCCTATTTACAACAGTCCTCTGATGTACATCAAAGAATCTGTTCTCTTAGTCGTAATGCTTCAATCGCTTCTCGTTTACGTGATGCATCTTCCAATACACGGACAAAAAATAAGTAAAAATTATGGCAGCGCTACCTGTGGCTCATAAAGTGCCATGAGAATTAGTGATCATTAGTTAATTTTTTTTAAAAATAATAACGGATAAGCATCGCTCTGTGGACAATCGCTAATGATATACCAACAAATATGGTTGTCGTTGCTAGATTCAAATATAAAAAATCATTTCCTAATGAATAATGTCATCATATGTATGTATATAAATGTATGGTTTATTGCCGGATTTTAGAGAAAAGTGCCGCTATAGCATCATTTTCTCATAGTGGTTCAATACAAGAAAATTGACCTAAGGCAATAAAAAATTTAATATTCATTGTCATATCTTCAGTAGTTATATATATATATAACAACGAATATTATCTGTTGCTTTCTTCTTTAAAATCGCAATAAATAGTCATACTTGTTGTTATTTCCTCGCAACGAATGATATAACAACGGTTATTCATTGATATTTTTTTCTTCTAATCATTGCTAAATTTAGCAACAATAAATATGAATTTTAACAAATAAGACAACGGAAAAATCATCGTTATATAGACCTTTAACAATGCATATGATATCTGTTGCTAATTACAAATGATGATTTGACAACGAATAATATTCATTAATGTTATATCTTTAACTTCGGAAGATATGACAACGAATCATTATCTTAGGTCCAGTTTCTTGTGACGGTTGAATGCACATTTTTAACATGCAACACTCATTTCCACAGGTGCTAATATGAGATGGATTCGCATTGTTACTATTTGATAAGTATTTTTAAGCATAGGATCCGAATCCAATGGACTACAAACTTGTAGAGCCCTTGAACTTCTATTATTTGAACTATTTGAACCGCGGACACTGCTAAGATTTCATGCCTTTATTTAATAAGAATTTTTAACTTGCCAAAAAAGTGCCCCCAAGCCTGATGCAAGTACAAACTTGTATAGGCCCTTGAACCTCCAGAAAGGTAAACTAAATGTGTTCACCTAGAAGACAACCTTTCAAGGTCTTTTGACCTCGGTAGAGATACCTTGTAGTAATGGGTTATTGATGGTAAAGACCCCAATTTCATGACCAGTGGTTGGAGAAGAAAATGGAGATTGAACACACACACAAAGCATGATTGAGGAACACTCAATCTTTGCCAAGTTCCACATGTAGAAGAAGGTGCATCACGGGGAAGTGTTGTTCCCGACTATGCACTACGATAATGAATAGTGGACTTCAGACACTCAAAAATATATTTGAGAAAGGCTAAGCTCTTAAAGGGATGCACACACTTTTCTTTACGGATGCATAGAGATAATTCAGAAAAGAAGGAACCACCTTCTCTAGGGGTGTTCATGGGACGGGTACCCAACTCGTTCAATCATTATCCATCCCGAGCCATCTTTACCGGGTCAACGGGTCGACCCGATCCATGCCAATGGGTACCCGATTCTAACGGGTACCCAAATTATTTGAATGGGTAATGGGTATCTGCGGGTACCAGCGGATCACTACAACAAATAAGTTGTATTAAAATACAATGCTGGCACATCTGAACATGAACTAAAGCAACAAAAATAATATATACAATATAAAAAACATTTACTATTGTAAAGATCGTATTTCATTTGCACATCAGCATTCCCAACAGCAAATAAAGATGTTATTGCCAGAGGAACGTATTTTATTTTATTAGATTTAATGCCATTGCTGGAGGAAAGATTGAAGATTTGCAAATCTACCCACAACAACAAATAAAGAATACTCCACGGTTAAGTTTATTACCATTGCTTGAAAATAGAGAAAAATGGGGCTGTTCCCTGAGAGAAGCCAACATGGCTACTCTCATCCCTATTTTCCCTCATTTTTTATTTCTTTGGAAAATAAAAATTTGTATATTCATCACTATATCTCTATAACATTCTATTCAAATTTCGTCAGAAACAGAGACTCCTAGGCCCTCCATCCAGACGTCCTTTTTTAACGGTCGCAGGATTTTTTAAATTAACCATGTTTGGATGGAGGCCGTAGGAGTCTCTGTTTCTGACGAAATTTTAATAGAATGTTAGAGGGATATAATGATGAATTTATAAATTTTTTATTTTCCAAAAAAAATAAAAAAATTAGGGGAAAATGAGGGTGGGAGCAGTCCGTTGGCTACTCCCAGGGAGCAGTCCCATTTTTCTCAAATAGGGAAAATATCACAAGAGGATAAATGCTATTTGCTGTTGACAGAACATGAATCCCCACAGCAGCAAATAAAGACCAATGTTTAAACAACAAAACACGCTTCTTGAATAGTAAAAATCATATACGAGAGAATCCAAATGAACAAACTATTATAAAGAAGTATTCTGAAAATAAGATGTGATCATGTGGACAAAGCTAACACCGTCAGTACTTCAATATACATAGAAATTTGAAAGTTATATAAACAAAATTGTGTATGATCAAATCAACACTCAATAGTAGCACAAGTGTGGCACAGCCACACAGCCGCACAAGACTGTATATGATCAAATCAACAGTTCTGAAACGGTGAAAATAACTTGGCAAGAACATGAATAAAATGTGCTGAAAGATTACAATAAGACAGAACTACAAAAATATTGAATAGACTCACTCAAGTATGTATAAAAATATTACACTAAGATTGAGAGTTGACTTAACACAAGTCTTTAGAAAATATCGATGGCTGACTACAGATTATAGAAAGATTGCAGTAGAGATTACTTTAAGTTATCAACTGACAATAAAATGTTAACTGACAGAAAAAAGGGAAGCAGGCTATATGAGATGGATAAAACTTGGTCACAACTCAACTTCCCACAGGTCACAACAACTCGATACTCTAGACTTTGTTGTTATTGTACGTTCAGTTGTCACCGGCAAATTAGATAGATGGAGGAGTGCTAGAGTGAACGAAGCTCTATCGGCGATGCTCATGAGCATAATCATTGATGTTCATAGAAATGTCCCCTGCATTTACACGTCATCTCCACAAGTTATTGATACATAATCATCACATGGTTAAAAAAAACAGGTATATAAATATTAACAATTGATGTATATAAATAACAAAGGTTAACTGATTCCATCATCTCAATATCTTCAGGAGTTTCCTCGACTATAATTGGACTACTTGATTTTCGAAATCAATCTCGTCTGCAAATAAGAGCCTCAACCATCCTTGGAGTGAGAGAGCTACGGAATGGATGTAGAACACGACCACCAACACTAAAAGCTAACTCAGATGCAATTGTAGGAGTTGGCATTGCTAGTAAATCTCGAGCCATTGTAGATAAGATGTGAAATCTAGAAGAATTCACTTTCCACCAAGTCAATATTTCAAAGTCTTTATTGTGGTCTTCACAATCTTCTCCCAGATATTTATCCAATTCACTTTTGTTGTCCAATCCTCTTTGACTTGTGTATTGTTGATCATATAACATTGTCATGAATTCTTCAATATTATGTACATCATTAATTTCTTCACCCACTTCACGCACTATGGTAGAAGATTGAACATTTGAGAAAGGCACAACTAAGGTATATACCTCATACATTGAAGGTAAAACAATTTGCACCTTTTCATTCAAGACCGTGGCCTTATCATGATCATATGTTTGGTCAATTAACCAGTTTACATAAGCCAACTTATAACGAGGATCAATAACAATGGCAATAAATAACATAATATTTATGTTTTCAACATTTCCTCAATATTTATCATATTTTGTCTTCATTTTAGAAGCCATCAACTGAGTACGTGGATCGCTACTTCTGCATCTTCTAGAAAGAATTAGGCCAATACCAAGCATCACTTGCATGTACTCATTGCATGTTATATACTTTGTGCCAGATAATTTCAATGTAGCATCGTAGAAGATTTTCAAAAATGGCAATAAGGTGCGAGCACGCTCTCAGTCATGTATTCCTAGCAAACCTTTGTTTTTAGAAGATGTAAGCTCAACTACATACTTGATATCAACTGTCTCTTGCAAATCAAATTATTTTTCAAATTCACGGAAGACTCCAACATCAAGTATGTGGAATTCCATCTAGTCTCTACATCTAAAGATACAAGACTCTTTGAAATTATTTTTTCCTTCTCGATGCAAGATCTGAATTTATGTTCTCGATTTGGAGAAGACTTTACATATTTCACAGCTGAGCGAATTCTAAAAATTGAATCATCCACATCCTCCAATCCTTCTCTAACTATCAGATTTAAAATATGTACTGCACTCCTCAAATGCAAATATCCACCGTTCAGAATAGTCTCCTTCCAATTATTAAGTCTTTTCTTCAGATATTGAATACCTACATCATTGGAGCTTGCATTGTCCACAGTAATGGCCATATCTCTTTCAATACCCCAATCAAGTAGGCAATTCTCCACTGCTTTGCCTATGGCTTCACCAGAGTGGCCAAATATTGGACAAAAGTTAATTATCTTCTTATGTAAAAGAAAATCATTATCAACAAAATGAGTTGTGAGACACATATAACTTAAGTTCTGACATGATGTTCATGTGTTTGTTGTAAGAGAGATCCTAGAAGAAAGCTTTGCAATAGAATTCTTGATATCTACCTTTTCTTTCATATACTCATCAAAAGCCTCTTGTGAGACTGTAAAACAAGAAGGAACTTTTAGTTGAGGTACTGCAATACTACATAAATGACGAAATCCCTCGCCTTCTACACTTCTAAATGGCATCTCGTCAATAATAATCATTTTTACAAGAGCTTTACGACATTCATCCTGATCAAATCTAGAAGACATTTGTAAATGGATGAAGCACCTCCAGCATCTTTTAAAGCTCTTCGTTGTAACATTTCTAGCTTCTCAAACTTGTCATTTCCAACAAATTTGTCGCATCGCAGCAGGTGATTGTTCAAACTAATAGTTCCATGAGAGGGTGGGCATTTGATGATTTCCTGACAATATTTGCACATTCCTTGGCATTCACTTGATTTTGTTAAATCATCAACAACGTAATATTTCCAGACCCATGATGATTTCCGAGAAGATGAGCTTTGACTCGTTTCCTTAGAAGACTTCATAGGATGGTGGGGTATCTCCAAATAAACTGTCTCATTTTGAATTGCATGATCATAACCACGACCTGCAAATCGACCCTCTGTACTAGAGTCCATTGTATCGTCTATGCTTGACATCTATTTATTTTAGAAAAAGAGTATATCATATAACAACAAGAATTGTTAACAAAGTAAACTAAGAAAATATTTGGTGACAACAACATACAAGATGATCTCAAAGCAAAGAATGCAATTACAGTACATTTGGATTTTCAGAACATGTGCTCAAGAAGTAAATCGTTATTTTGTGTAACTGATAAAAAAAACTATCGCGATTATCGTGAAAAAAATAGAGATAAAAAAAGTTGTCTGATGCCTCGACGGGTCCTGAAATCCGACCTCTTTCACTAGCTTTCTCTCGACTGATCCTTTCTCACTTCTTCGACGCCTCAACCCAAGGGCCAAAGCCTAGTTGGAGGATCCCCAACGAAACCTGCGATTCGTCCTATGTTTGACCACGTGATGATTTGCCCTAATGAACCATAGTGTGGACTTGGCCATAGACTTCTTCGACCTCGGTCCCCATTCCGCTCCTACCTCTCTCAAAGAACAGAGCTTCAGACCTAATGTGCCATACGTGAGTGAAAGCAGCATAGTTGCACTTATTCACTACCACTAAATAGCACGGGACACATGGGCAGTTTAATTTAAACTCAACGGGAAGGTAGTAAGTGAGTTTCATATAGCTTAACAATAGCTATATTGATCGTCATGCAGTGGAACTGTCACCATGAGCGATCTAACGAGCTGAGTTTCTTGCAGGTATACATGAGGAACTTAGTTCAGTCAGTTGCTGAATGGGAGAACATGATCATGAGGATTGCAGCTTCAGGTGTGATACATTGTGGCTTAATTTTCACTTCTTACAGTTAGATTATACATGCTATATTTGTTTAGTTATTGTTCTCTTGCAAAGATAACTCAGAAAATGCAAGTAGTATCATTTAGCATCAAGAGATTTTGTTCTTTACATATTTGATACATGCATTCAGCATCAAACGATAATGAATGGCAAGGTCGATGTAGTCACTGATCGGAGAAGCCTAGGGTTTTGTTGCTGGCGTGGAATGATGAACTACCAAATGAATGGGATCGTCAAGACTCGGGAAACTGCCGGACCAGAATGGGTGGGACTCTGGGAGGAACCAGAGAATAGAGTTGGTGGGAGAATTGTTCTGGACACAGGTGGGTGAGAGAGAACGGGCGGGGTTGGGAGGAACCGGATCACTCCACCGGGTTCCCACTCAATTCAGATGGAGCACCGATGAAAGTTGGGTCAAATGCAATGGATACCCGAATCCGGCAGTCCAAATGGGTACCCAATAACCCGGGTTCAAGATCATCCGGATCGGATCAGATATCCATCCGGTCCGCTTACCGTGAACAACCTTAACTTTCTCCCCCTACCTAATTGGCAGCATGGACCTCCTCTTATAGGATGAGGAGACAAGTGATGATAGGGCTTTTCATGGCATCATTGGATGAACCCTACATGTATTGGGATTCTTTTTGCTTTAGTCGAGGAGACCATCTTCTTCCATGTATGTCCTTTATTTCCTTTTAGTCTCTACATATCTTAAATGTGTAACGTCCCGGGCTTAGGTCCCCGGTCCGTTATCGAAGCATTACTGGCCCTAACAACCTCTTGGGATCGGGCCCATACGAACCCGATTAACCACCCCCAAAATGCTTAAGCCGGGTTCGTATGGGCCCGATCCCAAGAGGTTGTCAGGGCCAGTAATGCTTCGATAACGGACCGGGGACCTAAGCCCGGGACGTTACAAATGGTATCAGAGCCAAATTCTCTCTGATTGTGGAAAGGGCTACCCGAGAGGTGGAGCCGCCCCTACAAGAGGTTGGATGAAATGGCTACCCGGAGCATGCAGCCGCCATTATCACTGGGAATAAGTGATGGGCCATGTCGCAATGAGGACGTTGCGAATATAAGTGGGGGAGGTTGTAACACCCTAACCCCAAACATAGTACCACATGGAAAACTCACAAAGTGTGGGTGTGGTATATAAGTGGTGGAGATTACTACTTGACAACTTGGGCTTAAGCATTTTGGGTGGTTGTCAACGGCTCCAATTGGGCTCGAACCCAACAAGTTGTCAGGACCAGTTTTCCTCGATAACGGACTGGGGACCTAAGCCCGGGACGTTACAAATGGTATCAGAGCCGATTTCCCTCTGATAGTGGAAAGGGCTACCCGAGAGGTGGAGCCGCCCCTACAAAGAGGTTGGAGGAAAAGGCTATCCGGAGCGTGCAGCCGCCACTATCATTGGGAAGAAGTGATGGGCCATATCGCAATGAGGACGTTGCGAATATAAGTGGGGGATGTTGTAACACCCCCCAAAAAATGAAAAAGTCCCACACCGTGGAACAAGAAGTTTCCGGGTGGGATAAATAGTGACGAGATTACTACTTGACAACCCGGCTTAAGCATTTTGGGGGTGGTTAATCGGGTTCGTATGGGCCCGATCCCAAGAGGTTGTTAGGGCCAGTAATGATTCGATAACGGACCGGGGACCTAGGTTGTAACACCCTAACCCCAAACATAGTACCACATGGAAAACTCACAAAGTGTGGGTGCGGTATATAAGTGGTGGAGATTACTACTTGACAACTTGAGCTTAAAGCATTTTGGGTGGTTGTCAACGGCTCCAATTGGGCTCAAACCCAACAAGTTGTCAGGACCAGTTTTCCTCGATAACGGACTGGGGACCTAAGCCCGGAACGTTACAAAATGAGTTGCATTTAAAGGAATAAATATAGACGAAAAGAAAACAAGCAAGCAATCAAGAGACTACCATGACATAAGATGTACGAGGTTCCTATGGTACTGAGGATACAAATAGAAGCCTAAACCTAGGGGGTCTCTATAGAACATCATTTAGATAGACCCCATCTACAAAAATGGATTCATATATCTGAATACAACGGTCATCCATTATCAGAATGTCGTTTGAATGGCATTGATAGTTTAGCCATCTTAAAGGAGGGTCTTGTAGGGAGTATGTATGCTTTTAATGGGTTTTGTTTGTTAGCATTGCTGGGAGGTCATACAATGGACTCTACAATGTATCGGGATGAATATGCATGCTAGGAATTAAGGTGTCTCATCAATCTTCACCTTAATTAATTCTTTTGAAAGCGCAAAAATAACTTTTAAACTCCACCATTGCTCAACCCTCCTCAAGGCTAATGTCAACAGTAAAGTTTGAACAAGTCCTAGCAATGTTTTAGCTTGCTTGTAGCATTGCCTTCTTGATTATATGAGGTGGATTATCTATCATGATGACCTTCTTCAGCATAATCCTCTTATTAGAATAAATGAAGTGAAGTTAGATATTACTATTCTTAGTCCTTTAATGATACTCATTTCTTCGATAGGCATAATATGATAAGGTTGTCATTATATATTATAGCATGATCTTGATATAGAACAAGATCTCCAACTAAGTCTCTTAACAAGATGGCAGCAATTACCAAAACTATATACTTTAACCTTTATAGTAGTGCTTAACTGTGCACGATATAATTACATAACGAGATGGCATCATTTATCTATATTCATTGCATAAATGTGCACGATAGCTAGCCTTGTGCATATAGAGAATCTCATATTCATTGCACTAACTGACTTGATTTTGGAGGAAATCGAATGAGTTTTTGCTTGCTTTTACACATGAATTATCACCAATTAACATGACATACACATATTATACTAAATAAACATTAAAACAATTATAAGTTACATAAATCAAAATACACAAACACATAAACACACAGATGCACACTCATGGGGGTGCATGTGTGTGCATGCGTGTATTTCATTTACATGCATACATACATGCACATATGCTCACATTCATTCTTATACATGTATACATATGTATGCATGCATGTATGCATGTATGTATATATGTGTGTATGTGTGTGTATGTGTGTCTGTGTGTATGTGTGTGTGTGTGTGTATGTCTATGCGTGTGTGTGTATTATATATGTATGTAACCATACATACATGCATACTGCAAAATTGTGCTTGGGGTGTGTGTGTCACGTACATGCATGAATGCATGCATGCAAGCTTGCATTCATTCTTACATCCATACATACTGAAAATACTCTAAATTAAGTGTGTGAAAATGGTAATTTTATAAGTCAAGTAGTCGAACACAATTCTTGCAAATTTCAGATGAGGTAATACAATGAATAATCTCAAACATATCCTAATGACGTAGTATGGCAAGCTCAGGAGTTAAAAATATGGATGCAATCAATTCTGCACGAACTTTTAGTGAATACATGCTCCATATTTTGATAATAAACTTTCGATATTCTTCTTTTTCTTAGTCTCGAAAAATAATGAAATTTGAATCACTAAATTCTAAGCATTTCCAGGAGTCTACAAGAATGTTGATAATTTTTTTATCTTTTTAATATATTCTATAAATTTCTGAAGTTGTGGGGGCTAAAAAATAATTTTTGATATATTCAAAGGCATGTTTGTGATAAAAATAAATGCATAAGGACGTGTGTGCATTTAAAGAAACTTACTATTATGGTAGGAGTAAGTGTCCATATTTTCTAAATTTAATAAATAGTTAAATCATGGAAAAAATACGATAAGTTCTGAAAACTGCTTTGAGGTCTAGAAGAGCATTTCTTCTATCACGAAGAAATAAAAATTTAATAAAGTTAGTTTTTCAGAAATAAAATATTAAATTTTTTAAAAATGACTAATGGCTTGAAAAATATTTAAAAAATTTGATATAGAAAATTTAAAATTCAAAATAATTTTGAAAAGATTCCTATAGAGACATAAGATTAGATCTTAAGGGGGAGGAGGAAGCAGAGGTCACCACCCCTCACAAGGGCCGCAATGGGAGGAAGAATGAGAGTAGTGAGTCATGCTCATACAAGGAGCTACATGGTGGTTGAAGAAGGTGCAAGAACGCTAAGTATCATACCACATATTTCTTAATTTTCTAACTCGGTCCAGAATTCAAATTAGGCAACTGAGCACTCTATTGTATAGTACTCGTCAAGACCTTTTTCCATGAATCCATGTTTATTGAAATTTGAGTTGCATGTCAACATTACGTTCATTTTAAGATCATGGCAAGTGGATTGAGATTCAATTAAACTTGAACCACCTTATAAATAGGGGGTTGGCGTGACCCATTAGACTAAGTTTGCTAGAGCTCCACCTTTCGTCGAAGACTTAGCCAGAATCCTCGCCAGACCCATGATTATGACATTATTGAAAGAGTTAACCAATATTTAAAAATAAAATCCAATTGCGCTCTCCCTACACTTAGGCCCTGTTCGTTTGGGGTATAAGGAGGAATGGAATAAGGGGAATAAGCCCCCAACACGCTTCCCCATGGTACGACTATTCCCCATTATTTCATCTTATTTCACTCTTATTCCTATCTTTATCCCACCTTACCTACCTTTATTTCACCTTATTCTCTTTATTCTTATCCTTTAGCCGAACGGAGAATAGACCCTTATTCCCCTTATTCCCCCATCCTTATTCCTGCTTATTCTCCTACCGAACGGGCCCTTAGGATAACTTGTGTCGTAGGGCATCTCAAATAATTGTATTACATGTTACAACTAAATTCAATCTGTTACAGAGGAAATAACATATGATTCAGATAAAATCTTATCATTTGTCCCACAAGATATATCATAATATTCTTATTAATGCATCGTCTTGTTTTAAAATCATGAAATCAACTTTTCTATGGTTATCATTTATTTGTTTTTTTAGACTCTCCTTCCTTGGATAGTAGGTGGTTTAGGACACAACCTCCCAATGAAAGAAGGTCGAACTCTAATCTCCCTATCCAAAAAAACAAACATGGATAGTAGTTGGTGAATCTCAAATACATAGCATGGAGTCCAATGACAAGTGGTATATTTTGGTTCTCTCCTATATTGTCCTTACTATTGGACATACATGCTTGAGAGTCACGTTTGATTAGACCTAATCCTCAAGGAAAATTCCTTTATATATATAATACGATCTTATGCTAGATCGATTATTATGAATGAGACACTATCACCTTGATATGACTATAAGGCTAACTGAATACATCTTATTGGATTGTCAAACCAAATGCCTTAGTCCTAATATTACCCATTCATTTAATGGGAGCATTTTAACCTTCAATTATTTGAATACTTGATCCTGCCTCATTGTTACAGTCATTGTCGGGTACAATATCGCTCTCGTGTATTAATGCGCCTCACCAAGTCTCTCATGGTTGATATGTAAATCAGTGCAAACTTATTAGTATTTGGAACACACCTTCCTCTGTTATTGTCTTTGAAAATGAGATTTGATCTCTGAAGCAAGATCAAACATTTTTTGAGGAATTGAATTTTGTAACCAACATTTCTTATTTTCATATAGTTATCTTTACTAATATAATTCTATAATCCTCATTTTGATTAATCGATCAGTCTAGTTTATGGGTGTGATGCGGGACAACGATTGATCGATCAACCTTCACAAGGTGATTAGTCACTTTCTTCATAATTTCTAATTTTTCTAAACTCCAAAATCCATATAAAAATATTTATTTGTATCTCATATGATCTATGTACCATGGGTATTACGTTAAAGAAATCACAAATGTTTGAATACTAGTTTTACCCACTTATGATCAATCAATTTGGATCACTAGTCAATAAAAAGTGGCTCCCAAAACCCTTCTAATCGATCGGTTTTGTGTGATCGATCAAGTTTGCTCATTTCTTTTTATATTTTTGGCCAAACTTATTTTGTAAACAATAGGAGGAGGGAGAGGCTGCGAGTTCCAAAGGGTTGGTCAGGGAGGCCTTGGAAGGAGGGGAAGGGGGAGTGTAAGGTGAGGGAAGGGGTTGCGGGGGTCAGAGGAGATGCTTGGCGTGGCTGGCAGATTTGCGCAGGGTGGAGGGGGCGTGGGTTGGGTGTTGTTTTGAGCAAAAGCAGCGTGGTTGGAGGGAAAAGGCAAAGAGGATGATGTTGATGGAGGGAGGACCGAGTCAGGGGGGAGCTTTAGGGGACCGTGCTGACGCTATGAGCGAAGGTCCTTGCTCGCCTGTTGGAAGACCGAGCTTCTTCAACTTGCTGGATAGGCGTTTCGCGGAGAGATTGGGAGTAGTTCCGCTACGTGGGAAGGCCAAAATGGTTTCCAAATGAAGGTGCTCTCTTGGAATGTTAGAGGGGTAGGTCATCCTGAGAAATGGCTAGGGGTTAAGAACATGATAACCGATGCTCATGCGGATATTGTACTGATGCAAGAGACGAAGGTTTCGAGGGCATGGGGAGAGGAATGGCGAGATCTGGGAGGTGGATCTTCTTTTCACTTCACAGATATCGAGGCTCAAGGAGCGGCTAGGGGGCTCCTGATCGGGTGGAGGAGACATGATTTTGAGAAGCTCGTAAAATGGAGATCCTTGTTTTCTCTTTGTATATCTGAAGAGAAGTTCTGATGAAGTTATTTTTACGGTTACCAATGTGTATGGACCTACGAGTTTGGTGCCAGGACCGTTGGTCGCGGATCTCTTGGAGGTAGGAGCGCAAAGAGAAGAGGGCATTTGGCTCATTGGTGGTGACTAAATGTAACCCTGCTTCCGGATGATAGGCCTTTGAGGGGTGGTGGGCACGACGTAGGTTCGGAAGACTTCAGGAATCAGCTTCATGCATTGGGGCTCACTATTATTGATGTGGCTGGATGTGCTTACACGTGGCGGAATGCTAGGTCAAGGTTGAGGTTGGATAGATTTCTCCTCTCTCCTGAGGGGGTGATGTTTTTCCCCTATCTTAGGCTTCGTCATTGCCTTGTGCGCACTCCGACCACACGTTGATTTTATGGTCCTCAGAGGAGCAAAAGTGGCTCATGTCCATTTTCAGATTTTAGCGGTCATGACTGTTGGAAGATGGCTTCAAGGAGGAGGTAGTCACGCAGTGGAGAAGTTGGCAGGAGGAAGGGTTGGCAGTAGGATTCCTGGCTTCCAAATTGGAACGGCTGAAGGGTTTCCTGATTGATTTCGCACATGGTGTGAGGGCGCGAAGGAGGGAGCGAAGGTGGGAGGCTCAGCAGGGAGTCATCCGACTAGATGGGCTTGAGGACCACTGGGATCTTGACCAAGATGAGGTGCTAGAACGGACATAGCTGCTAGAAGAGTTACTTCTGGAGGACAGGAAGGAGGAAGTGGAATGGAGGCAAAGATCCAGGCAGAAGTGGTTGCGAGAGGGGGATGTGAACACGAGATTTTTTTCATTCGATTGCTTCCGGCAGAAGAAAGAGGAACTTTATTCAGTGTCTTGATTTGGCAGGGGAAAGGGTAGCGGATGATGCTTTATTGGGAGAGCTCTAAGGGAGCACTTCGTGGAGAGGACGAGGAGAAGGAGAGGTGAGGGTTGGGGGCGGTGTGGAACAGGAGTGGAGTCGTTATCGGAGATGCATGCGTCTGGGCTTGAGGCGTCGTTTGCAGAAGAGGAGCTTAAAAGCGTGGTGTGGGGTTTACACGGATGGGGCGCTTGGTCCAGACGGTTTTCCGGTACTCTTCTACATGGAGTTTTGGGACATGTTGAAGGAAGACATTATGGCAGTTATCAATGAATTCAGAGCCGGCAATAGAGGTTTCAAGAGGGTTAACCAGGCGTTGCTTTTCCTTCTACCCAAGAGGGAGAACTCGATGCGGGTGGAGGACTATAGGCTTATTACGTTGTCTAATGCAATCTACTTGATTGTGGCCAAGGTACTGGCAAATAGACTAAAGCAAGTTCTGGATGATGTAATCTTGCAAAATCATTCGGCTTTTATCCCGAGCAGACAAGTGGCAGACGGATTGGTCATGGCATCCGAGATTTGCCTTCAATGGCGTCGGGAAAAGGTGAAGGGTTTGATTTGGAAGATTGACTTTGAAAAGGCATATGATTGCGTGGACTGGAATTTCTTGTGGCAATCGCTTCGATGGCATGGCTTCACTGATTTTTGGATATCCTGGATGAAGAGGTGCGTCACGACCTCGTCCTATATAGTTTTGGTGAATGGGAGGCCGGGAGGGGGCTTTTTCAGCCACAGAAGGGTGTGTGACTGATGAATCTCAGATTCATCACTCTAAATCTCATTAATTAAGCTCAAATCCCTCAAAATCGTCAACATTTCTTCCTTATTCTACATAATTAACAATCATGCATGTTTTAATAAGAATTGCATTTTATCACTCATTTCTGCACAAAATAAGAAGCCAAAAATCCCAACTAAAATTGACATGTAAATAGCCTAACTTCCCAGATTTTTAACTAATTCATGCGAACTCAGAATGACCCAAAACCACCTCCACTGTATACATATCACTAAAAAAATAAATGAAAAATACAAAAAAATCACTAACCCAAATAAGTGGACCTAAAATCCAAACCCTGGTTTCAGGATTTTCGAACTAAAACCCTCATATATTCCTCATCCAGTGTCTATTTTGATCCCACTCACTTTTGAACTAATGTACATTCAATTACCTTCAAAACAATACCAAGTCAAATGAATCGGAGCTCATATGTGAACGTTGGGTTTTGGGCCTCTTTTGTACATTTTGTATTTTAGCTGATTTTGACTTATTATTTTATGCACATAATTAACCTATTTTATTTTATTTCTTTTTTATGGGTCTTCTTTGATGAAAGTTTTATTAAAATGCATAAAAATCCAAATCCAAATTGAGCTTGAAATCAAAGAAATTAACCGGACCCAGGTCTTCACTAACTGTTTGTACAAAATTGGTCTTTTCATGTTTTATTTTATCTCTTCTTTTTCTTAACTAATAAAAATCTAAAAAGTCATATTAATGTGTACATATTTATCTTTGATTTTATCATATTTTTTCTGGATTTTTATCTAGTTTAAAAATAACAAAAAATTATAAAACCCAAAAATCATGGTATTCTATGTACATGGGTTATCCCAAAAATATCACTTTATGCAAATGTTCGATTTTGGTTTTAATATCTTTATGAAAGTTGTAGATCTCATCGAGACGAGCAATTTTCGTGAAGAAATTTTTTCGATCCGAGGCCATTTGCTATTTATTTTGGATTTTTCAAAGTTTTTATTTTTCGATTTTTGTGGTGCTGATATGTGGCAACTCCTGGAGCTGCCACGTGTCTGCCATTTTTGAGTTTTTATTATTTCATTTTATAAAAATAATAAATTAAAAAAACCACACACGTATGGGGCACGTGCCTCCCGCGCATGTGCCACGCACGTGCCGCGCCTGCACATCGCCCTCAACCGCCACGTGGCATGATCATGGTCGTCCGATCTCAGCCGATCGGACGACTGTTGTACTTCATCTTCCACCTCCCAAATCATCGCCGCCGCCTACCCCCAATCTCACCGATCGCCGCCAATCGCGAAATCTTCAGCCGCCACCTTCTCAAAACGCCCCTGCACATCTCGTCGGCGATCTCGCCTCTCGTCTCCGATCTCCACTGATTCCCATCAAATCAGATCCCTTGCCGATCGACCTTCCTTCCCCAACGATCCCCTTCACCCTATATAAACCCTACGCCGTCAGAGGTTCAGGCATCTGCCGATAAGCCACCAAGTGAGGAGTGGCGGTGACAGTGCCACCTCCTCATCTTCTTCCCTGGCGAGGTCGAGTCCAGCAGGACTCGTTGCATCCCATGACGATCCCCTCACCGTCTCTGCTCTAGTTCTGGTCTCCATCGAGCCACCAACCTATCTACCACAGTCATAACCTTCATCGTCAACGTCCACCACTTTGATCACCATCGTCGACTACCTCCAACAGTCATCTTCGACAACGATCATCACTATCAACACACCGCCAAACCAACGCCATCTTCAACCTGCTCAAACTCCTCCACCGGTCGTCATCAAGAAAGTCACCTCCGCCACCAGAACATCATCATCGGCAAACAACTCCAGGAGCAACACCAGCCTTCCTGCCTTCCTCTGTTTCGCCATGCGTCTCCACCAAGCTTCCTCATCGGCCCTCTGCCACCGCCTTCCACCGACGTTCGACCGGCCAGGCATGAAGCTCGAGACCCCCACGCACGTGCGAGGCACGTGCGCCCGAGGGGGACGTCATCATCCCTACGGGTCAAGTGCCCCGCACGTGACCGCTGGGTAAATTGTGAAGACACACCCAGTGTTTCCCCTTTTTACGTACAGGCCCCCACCGACCAGGTCACGTGCTTGGCACGTGACCTGTTGGTAATTTTACAATTGAGCCCCCTAACGTTTAGGTATTCACAGATTCGTCCTTTTTTCTTTATTTATATTTATTATAATTTGCATAAACACCCATGTGTTCCCCTATGATCTCAAACTTCTACATTGCATATTTTATTCATCACAAATTAGCATTTTGTTCTACATTTAGTTCTCTACATTATGGTATATATCTGATATTTTTATGATCAATGGTTAATTAATAATTAATTTATTTATGGAAAATTGCATACTTTGCCTATTTTATGCTCTGATTTTTATAATTGATTAACCGTTGGTCTAAAAATTATCGAAAAAATCACGGATTATAGAATTAATTGTGATTAACATTGTATCCAAAAAGAATTGTATTTGCATGCATAGTTTGTCTTATAAAAATCATTTTGCATATTTTAATGTTCGATTTTTAATAGGTATTGAATCTTGTATTTTCGAGGTTTAGGATTTTTCTTAGATCCATCACCTAGTGATAGATGTTGGATAATTTTATCCCTTGAAAATAATTATATTTGATATTTATTATAATTAAATATTGAAATTCACTCTGTTGGCCTTTAAAAATTTATAAAAAAATCATCTTGCATCCAAAAATTCCAAAAACATTACAGTGCATTCATTTCATTATAATTTTCATCTTGGCCAGTTTCGTATTTTTCGGATATAGTTTGCTCGATGTTTACATTTTAGTCCGTAAAATAGGCCAAAAATTGCATTTTGCATCCTTAATTGCATAAAAATTACAAAAAAAAAGAACGCCTAAAAAACTGTATACGAACTTTGATAGAAATATTTCTAGATTGTTCCTTTGCCTCCTTGTGTTCGACCTTGGGACTTGCTCAAGTAAAATAAACATAAAACCACATTTATTAAAAATTGATAAAAATTTCATGTGATTATTTCTTGACCGATTCCGATTGTCGCCTACAACGAAACGATACATTCATTATTTTAACGTACGACAAAACACGACATATTTTTAACATAGGCAAATCGCGAACAGTCAGCGACGGAGATGCCCATTAGCACCGATGCTTTTTGTTCTGGTGGTGGATGCCTTGGCAGTTTGTTCAGGAGAGCGATCGACGAAGGGTGGTGTGAGGGTTTTGTACTGGATCCATCTCCGTTCCACTTTTACATTATGCAGATGACACAATGATTTTCTTAGGTGGTACGGAAGAAATGCACATAAGGACGAGACAGCTGGTGGAGATCTTCAGCAGCATTTCTGGGCTCAAGATCAATAGAGATAAGTATGTGGTTATCCAGTTTGGGATGGGTGAGGAGGAGAGTAGATCGAGGGCTACGCTCTTGGGTTGCCCCCTAGGTAAGCTACCCATTTCTTACCTTGTGTTATCTTTAGTGGTAGGCAGGCTCAAAAAAGTAGAGTGGGACATGGTCCTCAACAAATTTGAGCAGAGACTGGCTGGGTGGAAGGTGGTTACCCTATCTAAGGGCGGGAAACTGATTCTTTTAAAGAATGTGCTATCGGCGATTCCTATCTTTTTGTTTTCTTTTTGTTTTCAACTCAGGTTATGACGATTGGGATAAAGAAGAAGATAGAGATAATGATGAGAAGTTTCTTATGGTTAGATGGGAAGCAAAATAGAGCGGGGCTAATCTGGTTGGCTAGGAGAAGCTCACGAGACAGAGAAGTGAAGGAGGCCTCGGAATTCGAGATTTGAGTGGTATGAATAAAGCGCTTCTGGCTAAGTGGACGGGGCATATTTGGGGTAATACTGATATATCGGCTATTTGGATCATGCGTTCCATTTATGGTGTCAACGACTCCCCGGATGCAGGTAGAGTGTGCTTCGAGTCCTCTCTTTGGAGTGGTGTATGGGATATTTTACCACAGCTAAAGTCGAGATTAACAGCTAAATTGGAGGCCGAGGAGGTCTTTCGATTTTGACTAGATAACTGAACATGAGATGGGTTACTATGCAATATGTTCCCAAGACTCTACGCTTTGGTGGCAAACAGGGGTTGTTTTGTGTCTGAAGCTGGTAGTTCTGGCTCGTGGGTTCCTCACTTCTTGTTTGAGCTTTCAGGGCGGAGAAGGGAGGAGCTGAGTAGATTGTTGTCTGAGTTACCCTCCACTAGTTGCATTTCTTAGGGCAGAGATCATTTTATTTAGGAAGGGGAAAGATTCTTGGTGAAAAAGGCCTATACAGTGTTCAGAGGGAGATCGAAGGAGCCGGACCCTGACATGAAGCATGATATGAAGATTATCTGGACAAACAAGATCCCTTGCAGAGTCAAGATCTTTCTTTGGTGCCTCAGAAGGGGTAGAATTTGTGAAAAAGCAAGAAGGGGCAGGTTGTTCGGTATTCCGGATACCCCGTGTGATAGATGTGGTGCATAGACGGGGGATGCAGAGCATTTGTTTTTTACTTGTCCTTTGTCGGAGCAGGTTTGGAAGCAGGTGTGGGTGTCATGGATACTGCATGGGGGTTCCATAGATTTCTTGAGGTCGATAAGGCTGGTGGGGATGAATTCGACGGACGACTGTTCTTTGCCGTCTGTAGATCTGTGGGCCGTCCGGGGAGGAAGGAATGATCTAATTTTTAAAAATCAAAGGTTCTATTTGAAAAATGTAATCATCTCTGCTCTTTCCCTTTATCGGTTCTGTTCCCCAAGGTAATGTAACTCCATATCTTTTTTAATGAAATATTTTGGCAGTGAGTCCCAGCTTGGGATTTTATCATCTTTCTTCTAAAAAAAGCTATGGAACTCCGATTGAGGTGATTTTAAATGTCCTGAAAAGCTTGTTTCAAGGCCTATATAATGATGTATAATTGAATAAAATGATTTGGATAAAAATATGAATAACACTTGTCGTATAAGATGGCTTTTCGATTTAAATTAAGCCTCAAAGGGCTTTCTCTTCATTTTGTCCTCTAGTGAGTCAATGGTTCAATCTCCTTTTTTTTATGTATGGCTTTCGACACCATATGATATTATCAAGATTCAAGACCCATTGTTGCCATTCCAAGTTTAACAAGATACAACTTTCATATTTCCATATGATATATCACATTTATTTACACCATGCTTTTGGTTTATTCTTTTCAGGGTTTAACAAAAACAATAATATGTATATCAAAGAAAAGACAACTACCAACTCAGAGAGGGATTTCAAATCAGTAAATAGGGATTCTAGTTAGGGAGATGGATCCTCTGATGTAAGGTCTGCTACCACAGACTATGCAGTAGGGGCATGTGTCGCACGATCTTCATCGAGCAGTTCTCACGAATTCGCACAGTAGAGGCCTATAAAAGTGGGAATTCGTGGGAACCGCTTGATCAAGATCGAGCGACACGCGCCCCTACTGCAGAGTCTGTTGCAGCAGACCCTACAACAGAGGATCCTCTCTATCTAGTTAGTTCCGAATCCAAAGAATGTGTAACAACATGCGTGTCTCCCTTAAGGCCATGCATGGCGCGACTCCTTGCCGATCCAAGAACCCTACGATTCTAAGGAATGAAATGCTCAAGTTCTTGCACACAAAGATCTCAAGAAACAAAGGATCTACTCAAAATGACTAACTCAAGGGAAAGAAACTTGCTCTCTAAGTCAGAATCGTGATGCTCTCTTCATTTTCCATGATCTAAGTTGAAATCCACCTAGAAAAGAACCTTTTCCATCCGATTAGCTAAGGAGAAGTTGCCGACCACCACCACCCACCTCCATCCCCGTGCACTTCTCCTGCCTTCTTCCCTACACTCTTGTCCCCATGTACATACTTCCAGGGACAGGAGGATGACACTGGCCAATAGGACCGTGACATGTGTCACGTCGGCGGGCTACACTTGCAGACATGGTGGTGAAGGGTGATAAGGAAAGGAGGAGCAAAAGTTGTGCGTGTGGGTTTGGTGGTCTCCCCATTGTTAGATGCCACTTTTGGTTGGGTGGGGTTTGCTGATGTTGAGCTCTCCGTAATCTCGGTCGGAGCGATGTGTGAGAGAAAGCTCGCGCTCGATGAGATCGGACCGGATAAGCATTGGTAAGCATTTGCTACTACAAGTGAAGAGTTAGCGTAGAGGATGATCTTGCCTTTCATGCATGGCCCCGATATCATCGTCTTGCTTTTCCAACGTCAACCATCGGATATTGATTTAGTTGTTGATCTGAAAAATTAATGTTTATAAAAAATAGTGTACCTATTTTAAGGGTGAATTAGTAAATAAAATTTATTTATATTCTATTCACTTTTTTTCAAATTAGTCACTGAGTTTTAAGTTAAAACGATGTCAATTTCACGGTGCTGTTAAATACAGTTATCGCCATAAAAATACACGTCATCTATCCATTCGACGGTTTCCCTGCATTACAGTGGAGGAAGCCACAACAGACGATCCTCTCTGTCATCATGAACGCAAGTCGAGTGAAACATGAATAAGATATCACTGCAAAATTTTTAATATCCGTTGACATGTCTTACACGGTTGAAAATATAATAAAGAATGTTGGTAACGACCAACTTATCTTTTGTTTATGTAATTAACAATAAGTATATCGTATAATGATGATTATCCATTGACTTTTACATTAAAATTTAGATTTAATCATTGGTAATTTAGCTATAATTAGATGAAAAATTAAAATAATTAACCATTGTCACAAGATTCATATATCATTAACCGTTATTATATGATTTGTGGTTAGCAATATACCAATGAATATTTGTTGTCAATTTAAAAACTTAAGCAATGAATAATATTTAGAGTTATACAATTAGTTACGAAAGATGTGATGATGATAAATATTAAATTATTCCATATGATGGGCCAAATTTTAATATAGCGTATATGCATTCGTCCACCTTCGATTCATTAAAAGTTTGATTGCAACTTATATGTATATGTATAGGTATGTAGTTCGTATACATACATGTGTGTATGGAGGTACAACTCAATGGTCAAAAAATGTAACACTTCTTATAAAGCAAGATACAATTTATACAAAATTCAAATAAATTAAAGCACTTAAAAGAGAACCTTAATAGATATTAAAATGAGTATAATTGAATATTTTCTCTTCATTATACTATACCTTTACTTAACCATATGCCTTCACAAATCTTGGTAAACCGAGCGTGACCACAGTTTTCATGCTACCAAACCGTACGTGTTGAATCCGTGCCCTAAAATATATTGGTAGGTTCGTTTAAATTCGATTCGTTTACATCTCCTACTCGCACAATAGTGTTCATCATATCCCCACCCTCTTTAATATATTGTTGTTTTTTTAAGCTCTTTGGAAAAATAGCTGTTGTTGATGGTACTGCAGAAGATGAAAGCCGAGAGCAACTAGTGCTATGCTTTTGAGAGCTTAGAACTGTGGTAAAATCAAATTCATAATTAATATACATTTAATAGACACACGCACATATATATATATATATAGAGAGAGAGAGAGAGAGTTTAATGGGGCTGCCGCCAACATGGCTGCCCTCGCGTCGTTTTCGGCGTTTTTTTTTTGAAAAGTATCGCCATGTATATTCATCCCAATATCCCTCCTATATGCCATTCGAATTTCGTCAAAAACAGAGATTCCTACGGCCTCCATCCAGACAGTCATTTTTTAACGGTAACGGGATTTTTTAAATCGATACCATCTCGATGGAGGCCGTAGGAGTCTCTGTTTCTGATGAAATTCGAATATATATATATATACACACACACATACTTCAAAAATCCGCCTACGATCTCATGAAGTTGTCTCAAACGTATTCATTACACTATCATGACTTGTTTTTCTGCTTTGAATCATAATCAAGGTTTTAATAATCGAATCGAATCAGTCAATTCGACCCGCTAAACCAAAACGGAAGAAAAACAGTCCAACCATTCGGTTTTTACTAAAAAAACCCAGTCAAAAGCCGACTGGATCGCTTAACCTAGTTGAGCTAATCAAAGTAGAGCACCGGTTCTACCATCCATTTTTTTTAAAAAAATTATTTAATAAAGTACAAAATTTTAAAAACTATTCACAATTTAGTTTCATTCTATCCCATAGTATGGTACTCCTATATCTCTTCTCCTTCTATATGTGTCAATGACCCGATATTCTTTGTTTCTTTCTTATGAGCATCGTATCTCTCTTCTCGCATAGTATATGAGGTTGGCATCTTCCAACAACAACAAACGATGCCTCGACGTAAAGAAGAAATCATCACAGACACACTCTGAGAAATGATAATTAAGTGACAACACTTTACATCAATTAGTGTTTGAATTGTTTTAAATTAATTTTATTTGACAAAATATATTTATTACACCTTTTGAGTTATTTTAATAACATTTATACCCCTAGCTTTTTGGCAACTACATTTGTACTCTTATATTATGACAAATCACAATATTATCATTATGTTGATATAATATAGGAGCACAAGTGTACTAATAAAATGCCACCGGTATGAATTTTGTAGAAATATGAGGTCATACGTATAATTGTACAAAAATAGGAGGATAAGTGTTATTGGAAAAACTTGAAAAAAAAACAAGTGTAAAAATCCTATGAATAGATGACATAACACTATCATATTTATTTATAGGATTTTTATCAGTTGTGCCCCTCTGAGATGTTGCAATTTCAGTTATGCTCCTCCCTTTTTGGGAATATCAGTTGTGCCACTGACTTCTTGTCGTTCTATCACTTGTGCCTCTCGGGCTAGTGACCATCCATATCCAACACAAACGGACATTTACTTAAAGGATACATGAGGAACTAAATTGAAAAAAAGGGTTGAAAAGTCATCCCCTTCGTCTTCCTCCCCTACCCTCTGCAGTCATGCCTCTTCAGTCCCCACGCCTCCTCTGCCCTCGGCCTCCACCTCTAACCGCCTCCTCCTCCCTCTTTCCTCCGCCCCGGCCTCATCGTCCTCCACCTCCTCCGTCCCCCACCCTAGCATCGTTGTCCTCCTTCTCCTCCTCTACCTCCTTCCCAACATTCTTTACCCCCAGCTTCCACCCCTAACCTCCTCCTCCGCGGCAGCCTCCCCCCCCGACTCCCATGCCTCCCCCTTCGCCCTGAGCTCCTAACTGTAACCCTCCCCTCAGCCCCCATGCGTCCCCGTCCCCCTCCGCCCCCAGCCTTCCGAATTCTCCTCCCATGCAGCCCCTTCCTTCTCCTCCGTCGTTGATCCTCCCCCCACACAACTCACCCCCCCCTGCGCGCGTCCGCCTCATCCTTCGCCTGCTGATCCTCCCCACGTCCCCCGCCTCCTCCTCTACCTGCTACTACTCCTCGCACCCCCTCCTCCTCCTTCTTTGCTGCCTGCTCCTCTCCCTGCCCCATCCTTCTCCTCCTCTGCTCGTTGCCCCTCCCCCACACCCTCTTCCTCCTCCGGCCGTTGATCCTCTCTGCACCTCCTCCTCCTCCTATGCTCGATGCTCCTCCCCCAAACCCTCCTCCACCGCTGGTTTCTCCTTCCCGTTCCCCATCCTCCTCTACCCCATGTCTCCCCACTTTGACCCGCCCGAACCGGCTTCACGTCTGTTATTGTTGATGGTGAACAACTGAAGAGAAGGGGATGGAGGAGCAGCTGATAGGAGGAGGAGGAAGGATTGGATGGTGAGAAGGAGGGAGATGGGGGATTTTTTTCTGGATTTGCCCCACTTAACTACACCATAGTTTGGTTAACCCGTGGTTAAGTTTAACTTATTGATGGTCAAAGTAACGGAGGGGCATAAGTGATAGAACGACAAGAAGTCAGGGGCACAACTAATATCCCAAAAAGGGAGGGGCATAACTGAAATTGCAATATCTCGGGGGCACAACTGATAAAACCCCTTATTTATATATACCAAGCTAACTTGGTTCGACTCTGTTGGACCATACAAACCAAACCAACAATACAACAGTTTGATTTTTTTTCCGATTCTTATGAACCGAAGACGTTATCACCAGTTTGACTGCTCGGTCTCTTTGGTATGTCTATAAACAATAAAAACTAATACCACGGTTCGGTTTTTATTGATCATGAACCATATGTTCTTCTAAACTAAACATAGTTCTTCAACCTCCTGATGCGAGGGTTGCAGAGGGCGGCGCGCCAGCTCCAAAAAGTTTTCCAAATGGGTATTTGGATTCGTTTGCATCTAGAGTCCGTTTGTACAAGAGTAGTTTCCACAAATAGTGAAAACCGACTGCAGTTGTCCAAAGGCAATGCTCTATTACGGGTGAACTTTGTATATTCGTATGTTTGTGTTTCCTTAATTGATCGTGTTTGCTTATGCTACACACAATATATTATCTTTTATAGAAAGAAAGACGATACATCCTACTAAATTTCTTTTACATGCTGATGTATCATGTATGTACGTATGGGACTAGGATAAGATGGGCCCGGCCGCTCGGGTCGTCTGTTGTAGCATTCTCCCGCTGTAATGTAGGAGGCCCCCAATCCGCGTCGTCCCTTTTCCATCGGACACATCTTACAGCAGGATAAGATATGTGATTCTGCATGCATTATCCGTCCTCACTTTTTCCAAGGTAAGAAGGGCATGCATTACTGTTAAAAATATAGATAGATCTAAGCCCATGTGCATACATATGTACCTAATAGATAGACTACATTTATAATAAGATAAGATAATGATATTAAGAAAAAAAATCATTGACAGGCATTATGAGAAGAGAAGTACCATCTTGAGACAACCCCTAGATGGAAACGGAACCTGAAGACAAGCGGCAGAAGCATCACGTTCATTACATTATCCGAACCTGATAGGTCATCCCCAAAGGTAACCCATAACTCTTGGTGTCTCGGGAGATCCAAATTATTGCAGATTTGTCTCCATGCGTCCATGATGGAGACGAGCCTCCTGTCTCTGTACGCTTCTGTTTCTAGCTGTTGTCGCCGGGAATATATTGACCTGTGGATTGATCATTGCTGTTGTACTGGCAGAGCCGATCAATATCGAGTGCTTCGTACGAATTTCGGGTTTTGATGGTTTTTTTTAACGTATAAACCGTTCAATCATGATCGAGCAGTTTAGGCGATACAGCAGACTTCTGAAGTACAGTAGAGGATCCTGCTGCATGTATATGTGCGTGCATGGGACAAATCTGACGTTCCATTATCAATTATTTGGGTTCGGTCTACGAGTGATTATATTAAAGATTTAAACTGCTGACTAATTTCCTAATGGCCCGTTCGGTTCGGGAATAAGCAGAAATAAGGATAGGGAATAAGGAGAATAAGGGTCTATTCTTTGTTCGGCTGGAGAATAGGAATAAGGAGAATAAGGTGAAATAAAGATAGGTAAGGTGGGATAAAGATAGGAATACGAGCGAAATAAGATGGAATAATGAGGAATAGTCGTACCACTGGAACAGTGTCGGGAGGAGAATTGCTCCCTTATTCCAGAGCTTATTCTCCAACCAAACAGGGCCTAAGAACAACAGAGCGATTCCAGATTCACACGATATCTTACCGTTACACATATTCAAGAGGCATAAACCAGAGAAAGATCATGAAATATATAATAGATGGGTTTTGGGATGTGAGTAATTAAAATTTACTATTTAAAAGCAGAAAAAAATAGGTTAATTTATTCCCGTTGAGCACTTCTCTATCGGATATACGATTTTCGATGGAATGATTTTAATTAAATGATGAAAAATGAAGAATAATAAATCGTATAAGATACGGCAACAAATCGAGTTTACGACTGTAAAATTAATGGCATAATAAAAATAATGATTGCCGTAACCGATGTGCGTTCTCTAATATGAGGAGAAAATTAAAATGGATATGACTCTAACTTTTTATGGGCCCTGTTGGGCTTTATTCCTTTGGTCCAGCAACAATGGCGAGCAAATTTTTGTAAAGGGTCCATTTTATGTTTGCTATAAGGCCCATTACACTTCATCTAATGATTGGTATGAGAAATTTGCCTGAATAGCTTTAGATTATATTATCTTATTTAGATATCGTTTGTTATATTTTTCGATAAATCTAGGAATCCATTATGTGTGCTATATGTGCCCTATTCTATGATCTTCTAAAAATAAATAAATAAAGCACCGTCCATTAAATAAGCTTGAGACATAATGCTTTTTGTAAAAATTAGTATGCCCTGCACAGACATACTTAATATACAGTATTTGTGATGGGTATTTGTGTGTGATCCGAAGGGCACATGATGCAAACAATATGAGATATGACCATTTAATATGTCTATTAATTATCGTTATGTTTAACAATAATAAAATACATATTTACTTATATTACATCTGACATCTTTCATTAGATTAAAGAAGTTAATCGCGTTGTTCAACTTAAAGGGACTATTATCACCACTATGCTTAAAAATTGCTTTTGAGATGAATATCTCATTCGGAAAAAACTCATTAATGAGATTTGAATCTTCATCCTTTAGATATGTTGAGATGGTGTATTGTTATTTAGGTGAGTGGGTCTATCCGTTAACTTATTCTTTCTTTAAATGTACTCATCCCTCTTCATTTTTCATTATCTTATTGCAGACAACCTTAATCTCCCATGAGAGATTATGGATCATATGCCCCAATGATTTCCCCCCACTGCTTTGTTTTCCACACAAATCATCGTCTCCTTCTCTGTGATGTTCTTGCTCATTTTTTATATGGAGAGATCGACAACATGAACAACATCATTCTGTATTTCACACCAAAATAAGTTAGACAACTTAACCTCGGAAATGACACATCTAACTCTCTCTCCATCAAGATCATGTTCACTATCTATTGTGCATTCTCTCTACACCACTCAACTCTAACATCTAAGGTGTGGTCTTTTGGTGTTGAATGACATGTGATATACAATACTCATCACATGATCTATTGCAATGCACTTCAACTTATTTTGAGTATGTTGCTCCATTAGCGCGTGAAAGTCCTTGAAACTCCAAGGACTTGGTCTTTCCTCTTCAAGAAATAGACTCAAACTTTCCTAAAAGAATCATTAATAAATGCAAAAAAATAAAGCGCAACATCGAGAAACTTACTTCCCGTGGATTACAAACATTAGTCTGAACAAGATCTAAAGCATGCATCTTCCTCGAAGGGGGATGATTGTTGAAGGAGACTTGCATCTACCTACCGACAAATAATGTATGCATCTCTCCAGCTTTTCCTTTTTCATTTTCTAGAAGGTCCTTCTTCACTAAACACTGCAACCCCTTGTCACTCATGTGGTCTAGTCTTCGATGTCACAACTTAATAGAATTAACATCTTGAGTCACATGTAGCACATCATGGGAAATTTACGTATTTATGATGCCTCGAGTAACAACCAAGGAACCTCGGGTAAGCTTCCATTTCCTACCTCCAAAAAAAATTTATTATCCTTCATTATCAAGCTTTCCCACACAAATTAGATTCAAATGCATATCACGGGCATTCCTTGCATCTTTATGTCAACAACACTTTATTGGCATTCTTCAATGCAACAATGCCAATGCCTACTATGTAAAGGGATATCAATGTGTGTATTTCCATTTCTCCTCCACGAGGCACGGTGTCACTCATTATGACAGAGGCTCCAACAATGCTCTGGTAGTACTCCACAGTCGTTGCTTTTTCCGCTACTCGATGCACTCCTCACACTAAAGGTCAGTTCCTTACACTCTAGCATCCTCACGCGCACAAGCACCTATGCACATGTTGGCCTTAGAAGGAGGGCACATGCTTTGTCTGCATGCAATCCAATTGTGAGCCCCCCATTCAGGGGAGGGCCTTGATGAATCCATGATTCATCATCTCAATATATTGATCTTAGTAAAATCCCTAAATAAAAACTCAAATAAATGTTCATAAAATCAATAAATTAATAAAATAACTCTTGTAAATAAAATACACTAATTATTGTATATTATATTGTATAAAATAAATTAATAATAGAAAGTCGTAAATTAAAGGAGTTTTTTACCTGTAAATAGCCCAAACTTCATGTATATTTAATAATTTAATTTCAACTCCTTATCGACTAATTCTTTCTATGACCTGTTTATAAAAATGTATATAAAAATACAAAATAAATTCTACCTCAAATAAATACTCCTAGATCCCAAAGAGAAAAAGGCGTAAAGTCCAACTTCCCGGCCAAATTCCCGCTCCGTATGAACTCCAATTTCACTACACTCACTTTATTAAGTTAGAAAATTATCTATCCAATGAAATTAACTTTCGTTAAAATCAGAGCTCGTTTGCAAGATTTGAGTTTTGAGACCTCGTTATATATTGTACATAATGCAATAAATGTGACTTTGATTTTTTTCTTGTACAAATCTAATCCTTTTTTATTTATTTTTTTCTATTAATTTCTTTATTGTATATTCTAATAAATTACATAATTAAACAAACTCAAAAAAATGGTTTGTTATTGAAAATAAGGTAAAATGAGTTTATATATGGGAAAAGGGAGTATGCACCGGCGGGTGCAGCTAACTAGCTACACCCGGCCATTTTTCTTATTGGTTTTTTATTTTTTTTGAAAAAAACTTATGGAGATTCACTTAGTTTATTGACAAGAATATGTGTTTCATATTTCATGCAAAACAAACACTCCTAGCATGCCCATCTAGATATGGTCAATTTCAATAGTTCTGAAACCGTTAAAATGTCATAGCCTTGATGGAGATGATAGAAATGTCGAATTTAGTTGAAATTCGTATGATATCATGGTGATATATGGTGATTAAATCCCCCTAGGTTTCATTTTTAAAAAACGAAAAAACCAATGAAAAAATGGCCGGGTGCAGCTAGTTAGCTACACCCACCGGTGCAGCTTCCCCAACCCCTTTATATATAATGTACATAGTTTTCTTTTCTCATTTTTTATTTATTTTTTCTCATTTCTTAAAAAATCTAAAACAATCATGTTGGTATTTTATTTTATTTCTAGTATTTTATTTTTATTTTGTAAATATCTTTTATTAAAAATACAAAAAAATAAAATTAGAAAAGTAAAAAATGTGTATATATTGTTTGTTTTATTTGTGGGCTTACTTTTGTAAATTCTCCACTCTCTTTTATTTTTATTTTATTATAGTAGCCTACTTTATTTTATTTTCTTTTCTTCTATTTTTTATTCTCTACATTAGCTTTTATTTTCCTCCATTAACCACCAAGTCTCCATCTAACCTCACATTCAACTCCATCATGTTCTTTAACCTCTCATTCAACCCCACCATTCCACCATGTTTCTAACTTCCATTTTATTCTCTTTTTAAACATTTCATTCTCCTCATGTTTGCCCTTGATCCACTTTATGCGAGAGAGAGTTGACAGCTCCGATCACTCGTCCCGGTGACATCGAACGAGGAATTAGAGCAACGACCACTTCCTATTCGGTGAGATCCGTTGGCATTCCGGTCAACATCGCAGTCGCCTCCGCTCGTTGCTCGAGCTCATCGCTCATCGCTGATTCGAGCGAAGACTGTGTTTTTCATGAGTACACCATAGGTGCCCGCTTGCATCGTAGGTAAATTTTTACTTTCATTTTTTCGTCATCGTTTTTTTTGTTTACATTTTGTTAGCACATCATACCATTATCACCCTTCATTTTTACATTGTTATCACATCACCACCAACTCTTCTCATCTTTTATTTATTCTATGTTTAAGAAAATAAAAAATCAAATATTAAAAAAAATTAAATCACAAAAAAATAAAAAAAGAGATTAAAGCAGGTGGTTGCCCCCCCCAGCACCCAACTATGGCCGCCGCCGCCGCCGGCCTGCCACATCCACCTGACCGCGCTGCGCCACTACGCACGACTCCTTTGCCTGTATGCCCTCCAACGCGATCGTTTCCTCCTTCGCGCGGGCTACAGCGTCCCGTCCAACCCCCCAACACCTCGCCACGGCCTTGCCGCTCGCAAGTCCTCCTCCGCCCACAACCCAGCGGCGACTGTCACCTCCAGCCAACGTGTGCCACCGTGCACGGTCTCCAACCACCACTCCTGCTGCTACTTCCACGCGTAACCACGTCGGCCATCGCACGGTGCCCCATCGCCAACCGCTCAAACCCAACCCTCCACCGCCACCGTGCCCTAAACAAAGAAATTTTTTATTTTATTTTATGTAAAAATTGCATATCTTATCATGCATGTTTTATAAATTACAAAAGTGCACATGTGCATAGTTTGCATTGTCATTTTTATTTTCTGAAATTGCACGGATATCCCCATGTTCATGTGTTAATTTGGACATCGTTATTGTATCATTTTATTTAATGAAAAATTTCAGGTTTCTGAGCAGTTAATTATTTATCATATGGCTATTTATTTGGATTTTTGTGAGCTTCGGGTAATTAACTAAAATTGATTTAATGAAAATTAACATATTTTACCTAATTTGTGGTCTTAAATTTACATTCAATTCATGATTGTTCCAAAAATTCCTAAAAAATAAAAAATGATGCCTTGAAATGTTCTTTAATTACTATCCAAATTTCATCTAAATTAGAGTTGTCTTGTGCTTTAAATAAATTGTAGAGTAATTTTAGTAAATGATTTTTTATTAAATCAACACACATTATTTTTATGAAATTCCAACTCTCCTGGATTTCTTATTATAATACTTTTTTGAGATAATTCGCTCTCTAGACAAACTGACATTGTAGAATTATTAAGAATTAAATACTTGCAGTCACTCTGTTTTTATTAAAAAATTCATAAAAAAATCATATATTCTCAAAAAAATCCAACAAAATACTGTAACCTAATTTCATTATGTTTAAGTTCCAGTAAAATTTTCATAAATTTTGCATTATGTTTGTATGAAAAATTGTGTGAAAATCCATAAAAAGTGTGTATTTTTCATTATTGCATTTTAACCCTTAAAATTTTAGAAAAAAATGTTATGTATTCATTACTGGATTAGATTGCTAGGAAAATTTAATTTGGCTAAATTGGATTAATTTCACATTAAAATTAATTTGGCTAAATTTTGTTTTTTCTTACTAACTTGATTCAACCGCATTTTGCATTCGCATTCATTTGTGCATTAGAAAATATACAAAAAAATTGCATTAGAAACCTAGACCTAAGTGTTCTGAATTAACCCAAGATTGTTCCTTTGCCTCCCTGTATTCAACCTCGGACTTGCCCGTGATATAAATTTAAGCCGAGACACTCTTCGCGAACATCCTTTTCTCGGTTCTGATTAATTGGCTGAGTATCATGCTACAACGAGTACCTAATATAACCACTCAGGACGATTCGTCATGCCAATAGTTTCCTCTCTCCGTCACGTACACACCAGCAAGCTCCTATGCAGGCTCATAAACTTGAGGGTTGTGGTTCTTAGTTCTAGGTGTTTCCAAGCATGGAAGTTGATTTGTTGTTGGAGGCGCATGCTTACTGGGAGGTGGTGCTCCATCTATGCTCCGCACACAAGAGGAGGTTGATTGGGCCCTTGTGCAAAGGACTTGATTGTGAACTCAAGTTTGGTGAGGTGGATGAAGGAGGTTGTCAAGCACTGTGTTTAATAATTTCTTTAGTGAACTTCAATGTATGTTACACTGAAGTTTTGACTTATTTGATATTTGAGAAGAAGGATGAACTAAAGAGAAGGTCCTTTGTTAGTTATTGGTGAAGAAAACCTCATGAGAGGTTTTCTTAGCTATGAAGAAAGAAGGAGGGTGTGGATTTACCAAGGACTCATGTGTTGGTTGTTGTCTTTGTCATGTTCTTTACCTCCATGCAACTCCAAATAGCTAACAGGGAGATATTTTTATCAGAAGATTTGCGTGTGTGGCTTGTCCATGCCCGTGTGTCGAGGATCACACTACCTTCCTTTTTTATTTACTCTATCTATGCCAGAATGTGGCTTATATCGTTGTGCTTCTATGCTTTGTTTTGTTGCTTTTGTGATTGCACTCTTGAAGTTCAATAGGATACTAGCAAGGAGTTACAGTTGTTCTTAAAGAGATATGTCGATGGAGAACATGCATCTATGCATTCTGAAGATATTGGTTTAACTCGAAATATGAAGAGAATGGTTAATGCATGTTCTGTCAACTGTGAGTGGATTATTGATAGTGGAGCATCTGACCATTTGATAAGTGATATAAAAAAATCATGACTACAAGTCTTCTTCTATAAGAGGGAAAGTTTGATTGCAAATGGGTCTCCTGCTACAATTTCTGGGAAGGGGGTTATTTCTGTTCTTGATCGATTCCTCCTTCATGTTATTCTTTATGTTCCCAAATTTCATATAAATTCTTCTATATGTCAGCAAAGTCACTGAAAAATTAAACTCTAGGTTAATCTTCAATCAAAACTCATGTGCTCTAGAAGATTTGAAAATAAAAAAGAAGGTTGGAATTGGTTTGGTTAAGGATAGTGTGTATCATCTTCCAACTCAATTGGACAGACCCTTGTTTCGATGAGTGAAGGCTTAAATCAAGAAAGACAACTCTGTGTTAGTAAAATATTAACAGGAACAACTTGGTCACATTAGTTATTCTTTTTACAAATATTGATGTTGGATATTTGTTCTAGAGTGTCTGAAGTTTCTTTATAGTCTGAGGTGTGGAAATTCATAAAATAGACATGAAACACATTTCCTATCTCAACCAATAAATCCACTTATGTTTTTGAGCTAATAGTGCATTCTGATGTGTAGGGCTGATGAATATCCATTTCATCACTTTTATTCTATCATTTTGGCCTTAGAATCCTAGTAAATGCATGTAAATAACCTTAATTCATGCATTTTAGCATCCATGCTTTATTGTGTAAATAGTGTATAAAATACAGTTTTTAATGCCAAAATTATATAATAAAGAAAAGAAAAGAAAAAGAATAAAATATTGAAAATATTTTATGACCCGAAACCCCGAGACCTAGGCATCTTGATGAATAGGTCGACAAAGAGTATAGTAGGGGAGATAAGGGCCAAAATACAAATTAAATTCCCTTTTATTTATGGGATTTTTACCTGACAGACCATATAATCTTTGTCAGTTACCTCCACGACCTTTGAAACAACCTAATTCCCCACTCGACCTCGTAAACTTACTCCGTCTTACCCCACAAACCGTGCCGTTAATTTAGACTGCTTGGGTTAACTAGCTTGGGTTTAAGTTGAGTTAATTAAACCCCAGCAAATCCAATTGTATGGTTTTTCACTCTCTCTCCCCATTCTCTCCCCCTCCTTCTTTCCTCGTCCGTCGTTGAAAAAACAGATCAAAACCTGCATCCACCCTCAATTAGCTACCTCTCCTCCTCACCCATCCCTAAATCCATCGGAAAATTTGTTACATCAAAAAACGTGATATGTCAAAAGATTCCGGGAAACAAACAGCCGATTCCATCCATAAACCCCACGTAACCTCGAGCATAAATCTTAGCCGACTTGAACTCCCTCGGAAGAATACAATCATAACGCATCAATGAAAGCAACATATCGAATGGAGGCCCTTCTGCGTGATGCAATCGCGGAGTGCATCGAGGAAGCAGAGGCACTTGTCGTGGTTGTAGTTGATGCCCGCGACGTAGTTGAGGAGGTCGCGTGCCTCCGTGGTGCAGAAGGGCTACGGAGTTGTCACGATGGTCTTCTCCATTCTCTTTTGTTTTGGCAGAGTGGGGGGAGTGGATTCTTGGGGCGCAGAGGGTTCTGGCAGAGTAGGGGAGGGGATTCTTGGGCCACAACATGAGGGTAAGGGTGGAGGGTGGGGCAGTCTAGGGCGGAGGTCTTGGGTGGAGATCGTGGGCGGAGGGCAGGGAGGAGGAGGTCAAAGTCCTAGAAGAGGACGACAAGGGCGGAGATTGATGGTGGGAGGACGAGGGCGGACGTCGAGGAGGTGATGGGTAGTGGATGGGAAAGGGAGATGTGGATGAGGTGAGAGGGAGTGGGCCCCCATCCAATGCAAGCGCCGAGACCTCGACCACTTCTACGTTGATGGCTCTAGAGGCTCGACCCGCCACGGCGCTGGAGGGCGACGACGTGATGAAGATATTCCACCACTTCGATTCAAACGATGACGATCAGATCTCCCCATACGAGCTCAGCAGCGTCGTGCGCGCGCTCGGCTCCGGCAATGCATCACTCGAGGAGGTCGGGAAGATGATGGCGGAGATGGACACCGATGGAGATGGCTTTGTTGACCTTGCGGAGTTCACGACGTTCTTCTCCCATCACGGCGGTGACGGCAGCGACGCGCAGCTGATGGACTCTTTTTGGATGTACGACGTGGACAGGAACGGGAAGATCTCGGTGAAGGAGCTCCATCTCATGAGCGGAGGATCAGGGAGAAGTGCTCGATGTGGGACTGTGCCAAGATGATCTGCTCTGTGGACGCCGACGGGGAGGGCAACATTGACTTCGACTAGTTCAAGCGGATGATGACCAATGGCGCCCCGTTGTAGAGGAGAAAGCGGTGATGGGAATTGCATGTCTTTGTTCCATTTCTCTCTGTATCTTCTTTGATCAAATCATCTGTCTAGATTTGCATGGTGTTCATGATATTATGGTAGCTGTGGTTTTTGGTTTTGATTTGCCAAGTTTATTTTGTGTGTTGCTTTTGTTTGGTGAGATTTGTTGCTTTGATTGTAGATTGATCTCTTCTGATCAACTGATAGAAGCAGTGGGAGGGGAAGTGGCACTCAATGCAAATTTGATAAACAAAATGGGTATAATGTAAAAGATCATAACGAAATCTGGTTAGTTTTAATGGGTAAATGGATGAGGGTTAACCACAGGGTCTGTATGGTAAGAGTTAACAAGTTTATGGGGTCGAGGGAGGAATTAGGTTGTTTCAAAAGTCGTGGAGGTAATTGACAAAGATTATAGGGTCTGATGAGTAAAAATCCCTTTTTTTATTCATTTCTTCTTTATTTTTGGAACCTATTTTTAGTTCCACTTTTTATACTTCAAATAAAGAAACTTTGAACATGAAAGTTATAGATAATTAAATATAAAAAAATATAAAATCTATTTCATATACAAATAATACACAAAGAAAAAGTTATGGTCTGAATAAAATTCCAAAACCTCAACTTCCCAGACTCATACCTCTCAAAAAAACTCAAGATATATCAAAATCACTTTAATTGTATAACTTTTAATAAGCTATTTAATGAAGGTGGTTTCATTTTTTTGAGTTACGGTGTGAAAGTTAGATTTTGGACCCCTATTGTATAGTTATACCAATTAAAATATTCATTTTATTTATTATTCATTATTTTTATAATTTTATATGTTTATAAATTTGTAAATATTATTTATAATATATGTACATATTAAAACACGAATAAAATGATAAATAAAATATTAAAATAAAATATGCATAGAAAATACATAGGTAAAATACTATAATTATACATATATAATAATATACCTATTTATTTAATTGTATATAATACATCATAAAAAAATAAAATAAAAATATATTTAAGTGTATAAAATTAAGTTACAAATATATAAAATACTAAATTAATTTATTAAAATTAAATATACAAATAAAAATAAAATATTAAAATATATAGATGAATATACCTATATATATCCCCTAAAAAGTAACTTGTAATTATAAACCTCAAAAAAATAAATAAAAAACATAATAAAATACTTTAGAAAATAATCATTGTTTTTTATTTTATAACCTAAACTTAATAAAATCATTTACTATTTTAAATCGATTTTTTAATCTTTTTTCCAGGCTTTTTCCTGGTTGGTCCACGTTGACCAACCAGGATCGTTCGAGAGTTGACCGCAGGTAAACTCTCTGACCCACCCTTCTGCACATTGTTAGAGCCTTGTTTTTGCCCATTTTCGCAGATTTTCGAGGCTAATACTTTCACCATTTCACCTCGCTTCCTCCATGACGTTTTTTCCCCTAAGATCGAGGATACACACCCTTAGCTCTTCTTGGGGATTGGATTGACGCATCATCCGCTCTTCCTCATTCTTCTCACAAACCCCCCTTTCTTCCATTCGAACTTTGAACCCCATTTAAACCTTGTTTGACGCCCCCTCCTTGTGCCCTGGACCGGAGAAGGTGACGGCTTCTCCTCGGGCCAGGTTGTACGTGTCGGCAAGGCCATGAGGGCCAGTTCCACATCATCTCCGGCCAAGGTGGCCGTGAGGTCCAATATCTTGCGTTCCCTGTCATTGAAGTTCTATTTTCCATTTTTTATTGCATTTTTAATCTAGCCATAGTCCTAGGATCCATTCCCCACTCTTCTCTTTGCTTTTTAGCCAATCCACCGTCTTCGCCTATTTCTTATCGGAGCTTCGCTCCGGTGAGCTTCCATCTTGACCATCCATGCCATTTCCGCATTTTTGCCTACTGGAGGGTCGCGACAATTTGCCCGCGACCCTCTTAACCTTTCTTGCAGGTGTCTGGATCGAAAGAGATGTCTAGGGGCCATTTTGAGGTCTTGTCGGAGGTAGCTGGGGGGCCTTGTGCTCCTCTAGCCTCCTAGGAGAACTCCGGTGATCACCGAAGAGTTTTGGGTGACCCAGCAGAGAGCACACCATCGCAGGAGTCAGCTCCGGCTCTTTTGGAGTGTGAAGGAGCGCCGGAGGGGGTGGATTGGGCCCGGTGAAGCTCGCCTCGCTGGGACTGCTTCCCAGTTCATCCACCGCCCTTCATCGTCATTAGATTTGGCTGGGTCTTCTAGAGCTACAGTAGCCGCCGGATCTCCACACGCTTTAACCGTCGATCTTCTCATGGAGATCTAGTCGTGGTCGTCTGAGCTGAAACGTCATCGTCACATCAGGGCGTGCCAAGTGGATAAGTGAGGGTGCCTCCCGATGTCCAATCGAGCTTCTCCAGCACCGTAGATCTCCACACCGAGATCTAATCTCAGACGCCCGTCGCGAAGGGGTATCTGCTCTCCTGGAGCTGATGCATGTCCAAGTGAGGATCATTTGAGCCGTTGGCCAGCGCCCCTGCTTGGTTATTTTGCATTTGTTTCCCAAGCAATTTTTGTAATTAGTTATTAATACGTAAACACTCATATGCAGCTTTATTATTTTGGAATTTTTGCGTAAGAGACCTTGCATTAATTTTGTTTGTTATTTATTCCCTTGCTGAGTCAGCCGATCGAATGTGGAGATTTTGCAACTAGACCCTCACGGGTTTGGTTTATTGTCATTTAGTTAGAAACTTTGATTATTCAGTTATTTTTTTGGAAAAATGTAACCTTAACCCCTATACATATTCAATTTACAAAAATAGCCCTGCCCGTAGTGTATTTTCTCTTCGTTTCTTGTATTTATTTCATACATTTATAAACCTCTAAAAAATCCCCAAAAATAGATAAAGCTTCATGTTGCATCGCTCTTTCACTTCATATTTTTATTTTGTATTTTTGAAGCTTTTTATTATTTATAAAAAATAAAAAAACTCCCTGTTTTGTCCCTATTTGCAAAAGAAAATACATAAAAATTATAAAAACTTTTTGAAAAATTCCTAAAAAATTTTATTTCGTGTATTTTTGTATTTTGACCATCAAGAAAAAAATCAATAAAAATATAAAAGAAAACTAAAAAAATAAAAAAACTCTAAAAAACTTTATAAAAACATTAAAAATTCAAAAAAATCCAAAAATAGTAGTTTGTATTTCTGAATTTTCTTAGTTGTATTATCTTTATTTTAAAATTAATTTGGAGAATTTTTGACCTTTTTTTATATTTTGTATCTCCATTTTAATTTCAGGTATTTATTTAAACCATGATTTTGGGTATTTTTTACTTTAAAAATATAAAAAATTAGCAAAAATTCTTAAAAATCCGTAAAAAGTGCAAAAAAATTATTAAAAATCTAAAAATATGTTTATTTCTAAATTTTTAACATTTTTGTTAATTTTTATATTAACCCTAGCTTATATTGTATATATAACCTATATATATAGCTTATTATATATATTCAAAGAAAAAGAAAATATAAAAAATATAAAATATAAAAAGGAAATACAAAAATTGAAAAAATAAAAAATCCAAATATAAAAATTAAAAATTTAAAAAAAATTAAAAAACCCACAAAAAGAGCACATATATAGACAAAACATCACATTCTCATTTTTGAGCATTTTTGCTCGATTTATCCTGCTTATTCCATGTGTTCGGTACTTAACACATACTTGCACCTATACATACCTTTGTTGTAGAGTTATAATAAATTTTAACTCCGCACATATATTTTCATTGATTGATTCTGAATTGTGGGTTAATTGTTGATTAATCGAGGCTTCGTGTGAGGTCCTCTCAACGACTGTTGATTCACCTTGTGGATAAACACGACCTCCGCAAAATCTTGATTATTAAATGGCACCATTACCGGGGAGCAACAACGCATAGATCGGCCTTTTGAATGATTGTGTTATTTGTCTATATTTTTGCCTCATTTATTTTCTTATTTATTCGATACTTATTGTTTGAGCTGTCTAATCACCCTCTCTTGTTTAACTTCGTGCGAGGTACCACAAATTGAGGGAGGCACTCTACTCAAGGCGTTTGCGCACCCACCTGAAGCTGGCTCCAGCTTGCCGACCCAGCACCTCGGAGACCTTGAGAGAATTTTGAAGACAGTGTGTAGTTTAATCGCATTTATTTGTGTAATTCAAGTGAGAGAGAAACCATATTTATTGTAATAATACAGGTACTCTGGACTCTGGACACTCGGGCCCAATTTCCAAGTGTTTGTTCACTTCGGGGCTCACTGCGGTTTTGTCGGGTTTCTTCGCATTTTTTTTATTTGTTTCCCGGTTTTGTTTTATTTCTTTGGTGTGATTGAGCCCTTAGGTGTAGGACCGCTTGACGATAGATTGAGGCCAAACACATTAATCACCATTGCATGTACCTATAGATTCGTGCTTTGACTTAGTCAAATTGTAAATTGCTTCTTATTTGGAATTAATTTCGAGCGCTGAGAGAAGTGCTATACAACGCTTGCAGGATCCGATGTGGCGGACACCGATGCACTTCAGAGATCAAACATTTGGATCTCTCCTCTAGATACCTAGCATCTGGTTCTTCACGAAAATAGTAGTTTCTCATCCTAGGGTGATTTCATCGGCTTGCTTTTGCATATAGATAGGTTTCAATTCTGTTGAGCATCTTTGCATACAGAATGTTGGAGGCAAGGTAAGCATTTACGCTTTAGCATTCATCATCGTTTTTGCCGCTTACATTGCTTTTCCAACTCTCCCTTTGATTTTGATCACCTAGGTGTTCAAAGGAATTTGACTCCTCGATAGGCTCGTGAATTCTCATTAAAATCCAAAAAAAGTGATAATCAATAAAATTGAGACTGCTAACATTACTCGACCCTAAAATCAACCAAAAAGAGAAATCTTGTCTTGGGGCGAGTAATCCCCTTATTGTCTTCGCTTTTATCTGCTCGCATACACACTACGGAGTAGTTCCCAAACTCTATCAAGCCTCCTAAGTGTCTGCGCAACTTTTTTGACTTCTCACCTAACTCTAAAACAGACAAGATAAAAAGACCGCACTTTTGCGATCTTCACCGAGTTGAGTAGGTGAATTGAGGGTTTGTTTTCCCAGTTCATGAAGCGTAAGAATTCGAGGATTGATGACCAAACCTGCCTAAATAAGAGCCATATTGATGCTTCACGATCTGATGATTTGGACTTAATTGAGGAGAGCTTGCAATCGCCAAAAATACAAAAAAAATGAGAAAATTTTAAAACACAAAATGAATTCAGGAGACCTTTGATTGATTCATACTGTGAGGAGAGGTACCATCTGCCAAACCCTTCACCGACACATTCACTCACCTCTTGTCCCACCTTTGACCCCGAGGATGCTACTGTACAGACTGCTCTTAGTATTCCTCGTGTATGATGATTCTGATCTCCTCCCTTGTATGGAGGAGATCCAAAAATTCAAAAAAAGTCTGAATGAACTCGAAGTAGTGGCCACTGTTCATGAGAACATTGATGCCCCACTTCGCCAGGCCATGACCTAATTATCTACTCCTCATCATAAGAAGAGAAAGCGGAGGAGCAGATCTGAGCGTCACATTTTGATCATGGCCACTACCCATGCTATTGCCCATCGTCCATCTTCTAAGAAAAGGAACATTGTCCCACCTCTTGTGAGTTGCACCATCTCTGACCATGTATGTGACAACACTCTCCTTGACGGCGTTGCATCGATCAATATAATACCCTTCTCGTTGGTACAGTCTATTCATCTTGGGCCTCTCAAGAAAACCAGGATGATAGTACAATTGGCTGACAGATCAATAAAGAGGCTGAAGGGTATTCTTGAGAACTTCATCATTTTGATTCAGGGAATGAGCTTCACAACAGACTTTGTTGTCTTGCCCATGGAGACTTCCACCTCTGTGGAGTGTCCTCCAATCATCTTGGGACGACCCTTTCTAGCCTCTGTGAGAGCCGTTATTGACTACGGATAAGGAGAGATTCGCTTCCGTTCTGATATCGGGAGTGATGTGTTGATCACCACACCTAACACCGACCAGTGACCCGTATCCCACGAGAGTGTGCCTGTGTTAGCCGACCCCAAGGCCTATGATCTGTATGTGGATATTAGAGAGACTTTCTTTATGATCGATGATAAGACCCGAGAATTCCTCTTCAAGAAGGAATACTCGGAAAGCGTAGACCTTGGAGTTTCCTCTTCCTGTGATTGGTGACGTGTTGATGACATCCGCGGGATTTACATGATTGACACCATTGAGCGGAGGGCAGACATTGATGAGACGAAGGCCGAATTTGATCTTGTTGCTTTTATTCAGGAATTCGTGCCTTTTAATGAACATGATGATCCGGTTGAGACTGTAGAGGACGAACATGAATCGACTACTTCCTCCGATGAGTTCGTTCCTTTTGGTTTTGACCTAGGAGACACCTCATAGGATGACTTGGACTCCACTTCTTCCGATTATGATGAGTTCATCTCTTTGCGCTTCGATATCAGCGAGACATCCAAGGCCAGACCTAGTTGCACTACTTCTACTAACCCGCCTGTGTCTTTATACCCTAGTACCACAGAGGACCTTCACCGTGCCGACCTTGATCGGTTTGTGTCATTTGAGGACCCCGATGCCGACCTATACCATGTCAGATCTATTCCTCAGCAGTCATGCAAGAAGGTTCGCTTTCAACCTTCTTGACCTGTGTACATCCATCTCTCTTGTATATTCTCTCTCGTTTATCTCCGTCCATCTTCCGTATTGCTCATCCACCCCATTTTTGTGTGTGCCTTCCATAGGACATACTTTGTCCTAAGTATAGGATAGTGGACGAGACGAGTGTTCATTCCTCGTTCTGTTTCATCACTCCTGTTGTTGCCTATACTTAGGGCTCTTACCCAAAGTATAGGGGGTGATGTGTACATCCTTTTCTATCTTATTCCATCTTCACATCTCTTTCCTTCTTTTCTTCTTTTCCTTTTCTATTTTCTTTTTCTATCGAAAAGGTGTCGCCCCTTGTTGTCAGTCTTCTATACTGAGGATGTACTTTATCCTAAGTATAGGGGGTGGCACCGTGAGTTATTTCATTTTTTCGATCCTCTCCATTGTCTCCACTTCTTGTCTATACTTAGGGATATTTTACCCTAAGTTTAGGAGGAGACAGTTTGAGTACGATCTGTTCATTCCCACCCTTGACCTTCCCTGTTTTGTGTATAGTCTGCTATACTTAGGATTATTTAATGCTAAGTATAGGGGTGACGGTCAACTTCTCATTCGTTCATTCATCTTTCTATTCGTTTATTCTTTAGACTATTCGATACTCAGTACGAGTTATGTCTTCTCTTTTCTCTCTGTTTATGAGTACATAGCTTAAGGTAAGTATAGGGGGTCGTATATACTACGTATACACCTTAGCCACAACTCGTACTTTCGTACATTTATTAATAATTATGGATAAAAATCTTATTTAAATTCATTAAAAAACTTAATAAAAAGATGTTATTATTCCTCAAATTTCTTTTTTTACTAATTAATAAATCAGGTAAAAATGTTTTTTATAAAATGTTTGAAAAATAGTTTGAAAATATTTTTGTAAAATCTTTTGAAAACTATTTGAAAAACATTTTATTTGATATTTTCCACCCTTGTAAAAATTGTTTTCGTTGTAAAACTTATTTTACTTGTGTGAAATAAAATGTTCAAAAAATTATTTGTAAATGGTTTGGAAAATAGTTGCAAAAATATTTTGAAAAGTCTATCTATACTGTTTGAAAAATCTTTGCAAAATGAGTTTCAAATGTATGGAGATGTTTGTAAAAATTATTTTCAAAAATTATTTTGGGCTATAGTTTTTCAATTTTTTTTGTAAAATGATTTCCAAATAAGTTTGAGGAATATATACATCACACCAAAATTCTTTTTTAATTATATATACCTATAAAATTGATCATTTACCCCTTGTAAATTCTTAAAAATCTAATTCTTATAAATATAAGATGCATTCCTGTGTAAATATTTTTACCTATTTTCCAGCCAAAAATCTTTTGTTTTCAAAAATTCCAATAACATTTGCAAAACTTTTTGAAAATTTCAAAAAATGCACATGCATCATCCTTTTCAAAAATTCATAAAACGTTCAAAATCTTTGAAAATTGCATCACAAAAATATTTTATACTTTCTGCATAGCATTTGCATGGCATTTGCCTTTTTCGGATCGAGTTTGATAATTGAACAAGTCTAAGTAAAATCTAAAGATTGGAGCTTGGTTGGACCTTAAATCTACCTAATAACAAGAACCTTATAGGAGTCGGAATTGAGGTACTTCGTGTCTAGTTGGCTTAATTCTTTGAGGATCATGAGACTTGGTTCAATGGATTCTTGACTTTAGAGTATTTCGGAGCATACGCACGACTCTGGTTGATAATGACCTAACTTGGACGCCTACACCTTTCACTTGGCTCAACTCAGTTGGAGTGGTGAGGGGATTGGATTTGCCGGTATGAGACGCACACAGGTGGAAACATTTGTCCTCCTCTAGGGAGGGAAGTGCACCCCAACCCGTCCAGTGATGATGAATTTTGAAGACAAGAGAGTGTGGGTTGCAATAAAGCTTCAAAAGAGGGATATTCTAATGGCTCAAGAGGAAAAACTCCTTGTGTAAATGATGTTGTATATAGTATTTCAAAAAAAATAAAGAAAAAGCAAAAACTCCAAAAAAATGGACAGGCATGTATAAAAATAAAATGCCCACAGGAGTGTATATATGTTGTATAGAAAATAAGCAAGCTTGAGCTTCAAAGTCAAATTATTGTGAGCCTATAGCTGGATGACTTGACTACACTGGTCTTGCATCCTAGGATAGGTAGCTACACTAGCTACCATCCATTCTTCTCTTCACCCCCTCCTCTTGAGCTGGTTGTCACTTGAACTTAGAAGGGAATACCTTGATCCTCGAGAAAGGAGTTATTGGATTGGAGAATCATTGGGTTTTCATGCTGGAGAAGTAAGTCTCTTTGTCATTTCAGTTGGGTAGAGGCACCATCACTTACATTGTATGAGTCAGATTCATAGTCGTAAGGGTTTGCGTATGAGTTGAAGTTATCTGACCTGGCTATTGATGAGATGTGAACAGAGTTTTGGGATTCTCAAAGGCTGTTGGATTTCAAATCTGATTCCATTAAGGTTCCGCCCGCACTAAAATTCCAAAAGTCCGACTGGAGGTCCAAACTTTGATTTTGTGAAGACAAGTTCTATAATCAAATTTAATCCATCTCTCTTCATTTTCTTTTCTTTGTTTTTCTTTTTCTGCACTTATTGCATAAGTGTTTGTTAGGGACTAGCAAAGGAAAGTATAGGAGGGTGATTAATCTCCAATTCATCACCTTTATTCTATCATTTTGGCCTTAAAACCCCTAGTAAAATGCGTGTAAATAACCTTAATTCATGCATTTTAGCATCCATGCATTATTGTGTAAATAGTATATAAAATACAGTTTTTAATGCCAAAATTATAGAATAAAGAAAAGAAAAAGAATAAAATATTGAAAATATTTTATGACTCGAAACCCTGAGACCTAGGCATCTTGGTGAATAGGTCGACAAGGAATGAAGTAGGGGAGATAAGGGCCAAAATAACAATTAAATTCCCTTTTATTTATTAATTTCTTCTTTATTTTAGGACCTAATTTTAGTTCCACTTTTATACTTCAAATCAAGAAACTTTAAACATGAAAGTTATAGATAATTAAATATAGAAAAATACAAAATTGATTTCATATAAAAACAATACATAAAGAAAAAGTTATGATTTGAATAAAATTCCAAAACCTCAACTTCCCAAACTCATATCTCTCAAATAAAAACTCAAAATATATGATCATCACTTTGATTGTATGTAACTTTTAATAAGCTATTTAATGAAGGTGGTTTCATATTTTTTGGACTTATGGTGTGGAAATTAGATTTTGGACCCCTATTGTATAGTTATACCGATTAAAATATTCATTTTATTTATTATTCATTATTTTTATAATTTTATTTTTTGTAATTTTGTAAATATTATTTATAATATATGTACATATCAAAACAGGAATAAAATGATAAATAAAATAATAAAATAGAATATGTATAGAAGATACATAAGTAAAATACCTATAATTATACCTATATAATAATATACCTATTTATTTAATTGTATATAATGCATCACAAAAAATAAAATAAAAATATAATTAAGTGTATAAAATTAAGTTATAAATATATAAAATATTAAATTAAATTAATAAAATTAAATATACAAAATAAAATACTAAAATATATAGATAAATATACCTATATATAGCCCCTAAAAAGTAACTTGTAATTATAAACCTCCAAAAAATAAATAGAAATCATAATAAAATACTTTAAAAAATAATAAAGATTTTTTATTTTATAACTTAAAAATAGTAAAATCGTTTGTTATTTTAAATCGATTTTTAATCTTTTTTCCAGGCTTTTTCCTTGTTGGTCCGCGTGGACCAACCAGGAGCTCCATGACTTTTTCTCCCCTAAGATCGAGGATACACGTCCCTAGCACTTCTTGGGGATTGGATCGATGCATTGTCTGCTCTTCCTCGTTCTTCTCGCCATGTCGACAACTTTGTACAAAATCCCCCCTCTCTTCCATTCAAACTTTGAACCCCATTTTGACCTCATTTGACGCCCCCTCCTTGTGCCCTGGACCGGAGAAGGTGACAGCTTCTTCTCCGGCCAGGTTGTGCGTGTCGGCGAGGTCTTGAGGGTCAGTTCCACATCTTTTGCCAAGGTGGACGTGAGGTCCAATCTCTGGCGTTCCCTGCCATTGAGGATCTATTTTCCACTTTTTTATTGCATTTTTAATCTAGACGTAGTCCTAGGATCCATTCCCCGCTCTTTTCTTCGCTTTTTAGCCAATCCACCATCTTCGCCTATTGCTTGCCAGAGCTTCGCTCTGGTGAGCTTCCATCTTGACCATCCACACCATTCTGCCTTTTTTTCGCCTACTGGAGGGTCGAGCAATTTGCCTGCGACCCTCTTAACATTTCTTGCAGGTGTCTGGAGCGAAAGAGACGTCTGCGCGCCATTTTGAGGTCTCGTCGGAGGTAGATGGGGGCCTTGTGCTCCTCCAGCCTCCTGGAGAACTCTGGTGATCATCGGAGAGTTTTGGGCGACCCAGCAGAGAGACCACCACAGGAGTTGGCCCTGGCCTTTTCGGAGCGTGAAGGAGCACCGGAGTGGGTGGATCGGGCCCGGTGAAGCTCGCCTCGCCAGGGTTGCTTCCCAGTTCGTCCACCGCCCTTCAGCACTGTTGGATTTGACCGGATCTTCCAGAGCTACATCAGCCGCCGGATCTCCATGGGCTTCGACCGTCGATCTTCTCGTGGAGATCTAATCGTGGTCGTCTGAGCTGAAATGTCATCATCACATTTTGGCGTGCCGCGTGGATAAGTAAGGGTGCCTACCTCTGTCTGATCGAGCTTCGCCAGCACCGTAGATCTCCGCGCTGAGATCTAATCTCAGCCGCCCGTCGCGAAGGGGTATGGACACGCCTGGAGCCGATGCATGTCCAAGTGAGGATCATCTGAGCTGTTGGCCTACGCCCCTGCTTGGGTATTTTGCGGTTGTTTCCCAAGCAATTTTTGTACTTAGTTAGTAATACGTAAACATTCATATGCAGCTTTATTATTTTGAATTTTTTGCGTAAGAGACCTTGCATTAATTTTTTTGCTATTTAGTTCCTTGTTGAGTTAGCGGATCGAACGTGGAGATTTTGCAACCAGACCCTCACAGGTTTGGTTTATTATCATTTAGTCGGAAACTTTTATTATTCAGTTATATCTTTTTAGAGAAATTTCACCTTAGCCCCTGTACTTTTTCATATTTACAAAAATAGCCCTGTCTGCGGTGTATTTTCTCTTTGTTTCGTGTATTTATTTCATACATCTATAAACTCTAAAAAATCTCCAAAAATAGATAAAGCTTCCTGTTGCATTGCACTTTCACTCCATATTTTTATTTTGCATTTTTGAAGCTTTTTTTATTTATAAAAAATCAAAAACTCCTTATTTTATCCATATTTGCAAAAGAAAATGCATAAAAATTATAAAAGCATTTTGAAAAATTCTCAAAAAAATTAACTCATGTATTTTTTTATTTTTGACCTTCAACCCAAAAATCACTAAAAATTACAAAAGAAAACTAAAAAATAGAAAAACTCCAAAAATCTTTATAAAAATAATAAAAATTCTTAAAAAAAATCCAAAAATAGTCGTTTCTGTTTCTGAATTTTCTTTTTTATTATCTTTATTTTAAAATTAATTTGGAGAGTTTTTGACCCTTTTTTATTTCATATCTCCATTTTAATTTCATGTATTTATTTAAACCCTGATTTTGGGTATTTTTTACTTTAAAAATATATAACAATTAGCAAAATTCTTAAAAGAATCATAAAAATGGTAAAAATTTATTAAAAATACAAAAATATTTTATTTTATAATTTTTGAATATTTTTGTTAGTTTTTATATTAACCCTAGCTTAGATTGTATATATAGCCTATATATAGCTTATTATATATATTAAAAGAAAAAGAAAATATAAAAAATATAAAATATAAAAAGGAAATACAAAAATAGAAAATTAAAAATCAAAATATAAAAATAACAAAATAAAAATTAAAAAATTTAAAAATTTAAAAACCCACAAAAAGAGCACATATATAGACAAATACATCACATTCTCATTTTTGAGCATTTTTGTCCGATCTATCCTGCTTGTTCCCTGTGTTCGACACTCTACACATACTTGCACCTATACACCCCTTTGTTGTAGAGTTATAATAAATTTTTACTCTGCACATTTATTTTCATTGCTTGATTCTGAATTATGGGTTAATTATTGATTAATCGAGGTTTCGTTGAGGTCATCTCAACGACTGTTGATCCGCCTTGTGGATTAACAAGACCTCCGTAAAATCTCGATTATTAAATGGCGTTGTTGCAATATTTTGAGTTAGCAGGGAAATCAGTACTTCATCATTTTTATTAAAGATTGGTCAAGAAATACCATTATCTTTCTTCTAAAGAACATGAGTGAAGTTCATTTTATTTTCAGTAAGAGTATTGCCCTTTTGGAAAGATGACACAACGTCAAGATTAAAAAAAGTTCATTCAGATAATGTTAGAGAGTATTTAACCTATCTATTTGAAATTTCTTGCTAGAAAATGGATTGTCCATGAAGAACTGTATGCTTACAATCCATTACTGAGAGGAATGATAGGCACATTCTAGATATTGCTCGAGCTCTTCTTATTCAGAAAAATGTTTCTAAGAAATTTTTGGGGAGAGATCGTTCTTACCAATGCTTGCTCGATGGACAAAATGTTGTCATGGATTATAAATATTGAATCTCCATTTATTCGCATTTATCCTGATCAAGCACCATTCTCTCTATCACCTAGAGTGTTTGGTTGTGTTTGTTTTCTGCATGAAAATGGCTTTGGAGTGAAGAAGATGGAATTTCATGCTAGTAGATGATTCTTCCTTAGTTACTCTATGGCACAGAAATGATGTCGATGCTTTGATTACACCTTAGATCATGTTCGGGTTACTATGTATGCACCTTTTCTGAACATGAGGCTTTCAATCCGGTGCTTCCTGTTCAGGAGGAGACGATATGTGAATATGACTTTTATGGGATTCGGTTTTTGGACAACATTGTTTATAGTAATCCTTTTCAAGGGGGATTCAATCTAGTGAAAATATATCTTTTGGCAAAGAAGTTGAAGAAAACAACCCTAATGCTCCAGATTCTTCCTCGAAGACCCACGCTTGAAAACTTATGCTAGTGTTCCTGTTGTTCTTAATGGAGCTAACAATGACTTGCAAAATACAAATATTAACAAGCATTGTTTAATACTCTTGTTATTAGTAATGAGACTGACAATGGCGTATAGGATACAAAGTTGCAATAATCAGATGACACCATTACATAAAGGAAGGGTAAGATGGTCATTAAACTCCCTCCAGATACGTGGGATGTACTCAGTACACCCATTAAATGATATATTTCCTGTTGTAATTTGAGTACTTCCTATAAAGTTTTTTCACATCTACGGATTCTAATATTGTACCAGGAATGTGGTTGAATACTTCCTATGAATGTTTTTGGGGTTGAGTGTGATGTACAAGAAATGTAAAGTTATTATCCGTTGTTTCTACTTTTGTATCCTGTAAATCACAATTAGTCTCGACAAGAACAACAAGAATCCTATCCGACGCTTCCAAATTTGGGTCATTCGAGGAGGATTCATTATGATTTCTACATATTCTCTATCACTGCATGTGTCTTCATTAGGTTTGGTATACCCCTAAAAGGGATATTGTAATCATAATCGTGTAAAATTGAAGGCTGTGAGATCCCTCTTCACATCTATCCTCCCCCTAGGGAGAAATAGTCAGAAAGAAAGCTTCATTTTCAAAGAAGTAACATCCTTAGTGACAACAACACGTTCAGAGATGGAACCAAAGAAACAATAGTCTTTCTACGTTGCAGAGTGACCAAGGAAGGAACCCTTACAAGCACAAGCATCCAACTTCTTTACCCCAGCATCGTTAGAGTGAAGGAAGCATACACACCCAAAAACACTGGGTGTGAGATAAAACGGTGTTCGATCAGGATACACGTGCAAACGGAAATTCACCATTAATGACACATGATAGTATTATGTTCACTGATTAAACACTAGTAAGAATCGCATCTCCACATAACTTCTTTGGAATATTTTTGATGAAAAAGATGTGCATGAGTAATTTCCAAAATGTGTCTATTCTTCATTTATGTAATCGTGTTCTGTTTAGTATTATAGAAACGCAAGGTTTCATAAAGAATCATTTTCCCGACAAGAGTTCTTTAAATAGAATGCACCAAATATTTGTTAACATTATTTGAATGAAATTCTTTTATCTTAGTGATATGTTGTTTTTCCACAAGGGCGACAAATCATTGATAATATCAAGAACTTCATTCCGATAACTCGTCAGAAAAATGGTGGTGTGTCTGACCCAAGCATCAACAAAGGTAATCAATTAACAAAATCCATGCCAACTCAGGACATTGCACAGACCCCAAACATCAGAATGTACAAGCTGAAAAGCATGAGTGGATTGACGGGTCCGGATTCGCCGAGTTAAGGAGTTGTTTTTACTTGTTCATGAGTGAAAATAAATGTGTCGTTCGTTGTAGGTGGCAGTCGGAAACGGTCAAGAAATAACCATAAATTTTATTCAATTTCAATCAATTGGTTTTATGTTTATTTTACTTGGGCAAGTCCCAAGGTCGATCACAAGGAGGCAAAGGAACAACCTAGAATTATGTCTATCCAATTTCGTGTTCGGTTTTCGAGGCGGTCTTTTTTTTGGAATTTTTAATGCAAATAAGAGGTGCAAAATGCAATTTCGGCCTATTTTAGGGACTAAAATGTAAACTTCAATCAAACGATGTTCGAAAAATATGAAACTTGGCCGAGATGATAATTATGACAAATTGAATGCGCTGTAATTTTTTTGGAATTTTCTGATGCAATATGATTTTTTTATGAATTTTTAAATGTAAATAGAATGATTTTCAATATTTAATTATAATAAATATTAAACCTACTTATCATCAAGAAATAAAATTATCTAAGATCTATCACTAGGTGATGGATCTCAGAAAAATCCTAAACCTTGAAAATGTGGGGTCTAATACCTATTAAAAATTAAATACTAAAATATGCAAAATGATTTTTACAGAGCAATTTATGCATGCAATTGCATTTTTTGGGCACAATGTTAAGCACAATTAACTCTACACTAGGTAATTTTCGGGGATTTTTAGAGCAATGGTTAATCACCCATGAATTTTAGAGAGCAAATTGGGCAAAATATGCTAATTCCCACCAAACAATTTATTATTAATCAATCATTAATCAAAAAAATACCCACAGTATGGCAACATGAAGAGAATTAACTGAGAAACATCATACTATTTTTGGATAAATAAAATGAAATCATGTAGATGTTCAAAATAAATGGGGAATACAGGGGTATACGTGCAATATAAATAAAAGAAATAAATAAAGAATGCAGGGGGGGCTTGTTTGTAATTATCAGATTTAATAAGGACCTCTTGCAAAATTTCCAGAGGGGGCACGTGCGAGATCGGGGCGGAGATCTACAACTTTCATGAAGACATCAAAGCCAAAATCGGTCAAATGTAAAAAAGTGAATTTTTGGGGTATCCTATGTACATAGAATACCTTGATTTTTAGGTTTTCTAATTTTTTTTGTCATTTTTAAACAAGATAAAAATCCGGAAAAATATAGAAAAATCAAAGATAAATAAAAAATACCTCAATCTAATTTTTTTGGATTTTTATTAAGAAAGAAAATAAGTACATAGAATACGGGTCAAAAACCGCTAAAATATACAATGTACAAAAGAGGCCCAAAATCCAACTTTCACATACGAGCTCCGATTCACTTGAACTTGGTCTTGTTTTTAAGGTAATTGAATGTGTATTAGTTCAAAAGTGAGTAGGATCAAATCGGACACTGGATAGGGAAGACATGAGGCTTTTATTCCGAAAATCCTGAAACTAGGGTTTGGGTTTTTGGTCCACTTAACAGGGTTAGTGATTTTTTTATATTTTTCATGTATTCTTGTTAGTGATATGTACACAGTGGAGGTGGTTTTGGGTTATGTGTGTTAGCATGAAGGAGTTAAAAATCCGGGAAATTAGGCTATTTACAGGTCATTTTTGGCTTGGATTTTTGGCTTCTTATTCTGTGCAGAAATTCGTGCTAAAATGCAATTCTTATGAAAACATGCATGAATGCTAATTATGCAGAATAGATGCCTAAATGTTATTGATTTTGAGGGACTTGAGCTTAATAAATGAGATTTAGAGTGATGAATCTGATATTCATTATCCCCCTATACTTAAACCATGCTCGTCCCTGAGCATCAAAAAGAAATGCCATGAGGTGAAATGAGATTGGGTTCCATACCAAGACCATGAGTTGAAGGTGAAAATGAAACTAAACTCGACCTTTGGATTAATAGTGTGGCGGAACTTCTGTGAGACTTAGAATTTTAAAATCAACAGCCCTCAAGTTCTACACATCATTGTCACAGTTTCGGCTCAGAAGTCATCTTAGATCAATCCTCTTCCCAAAGTATACCCTATGAACATTGAATAACCGACTCATGTGTGTCAAGGGTTTTAGCTCTTCCCATCCAGAATGTCGGACTACCATGCTCCTCTCCTCTCCAGTAACTCGTCCTCAGGGAGTCAGGTATTTCCTTCTAAGGTTTATCGCGTTGTGTTCACAATCGAATGAGGGAGAAGTTAGAAGAAGGGGAAAAGAATTGGAGGGTGGCCAGTGTAGTCACCTCTCCTTGTGAAGATGGTCAGTGTAGCCGACTCTCCACCAAGATCTGCAGGTTTCTTGAAGCTTGGACCTTTTCGGTCGGATTTTATTTGGTAGTTGCTTCTTTGTATTTGGAATATTTGGTGGTTCTGCTTGGATCTTGTTGTGCCCCTACGGATATAGAATCTTTTTGTTCCGTACATTTTTTGGGGACTTAGAAAAAATTATGCCCAGCCGTCCATCCCTTTTCCGAAGCTTTATTTCAACCCGTACTCCGGTCTTTAGATTTCTACGCTACCAGAAAAGAGACTCACATAGTCTTCCAACATCCTGTCTGAGTTGAGCTAAGTGAATAGTGCGAGAGTACAAATTAATTCCCTATTCCAGAGTTGTACCTAGAATGAAGAGACCAGGTTAGACACTAAGAGTCAAATGTTGTACATTGTCATGTGGAACTTAAAGAATTAAGTCAAAAGACCTGAAGCTTTTAAAATCCTATTTCTCGGTGAAGTCCCTCTGAAAATTAGGTGGACTAAGGTCAAGTTCAGACCACTCTCGGTTTCGGCTCATAACTCGGTTCAGAACCCGATGACTTTTCATAGATGCAAATGAATGCGATGCTGGATGAAGTGCAGGTGTGTGAAATGCAGACACATTTTTTTGTTTTTTTATGCAAAAATAAAATAAGAAGCCACTTTTTTTTCAAAAATTTTGGGCAAAGTCAGTGTTAGTAGCAAAACTCTTCTTTCTTTCTTTTTTTCAAGTTAGTACGCACCCCGTAAATACATATAGACTTACGCGAAAGTACGAGATATGGGTAAAATATATACGAAGTATACAGACCCCCCCTATACTTAGCGAGTGCTGTGTCCTCAGAGCACAAGAAGCGTAAAGAAGATATAGTCCGGGATAAGCGTAAGAGAGTGAAAAAAATGAAGTGGTAGGGTTATGTGAATGAGGAGAGTATATACAGGTGGATGTCGGTTCCCCCTATACTTAGGCTCTGGATAGCCTATGTATGGAAGAAGGATGGAAATGAAGTGATTGGGATAAGGAGAAGGATGGTATGTACAGATGGCATCGGTCCCCCCTATACTTAGGCTCTGGATAGCCTATGTATGGAAGAAGGATGGAAATGAAGTGATTGGGATAAGGAGAAGGATGGTATGTACAGATGGCATCGGTCCCCCCTATACTTAGGCCTTGGCCTAAGTAGAGGAAGAAGCTGTACAAGGAGACCGATGTGGTCGGGAGGGAGGGTGGGTAGCCGATGATTAAGGTGGTTTTTGGCTGATCTTCTTATGAGCCTGCGGTGGGAGATCGTAATGATGAGTCGAAGATGAGGCATATGATTCCCAACTATGATCAGTGTCATCCTCAGAAAAATCATGATGGATAATAGATGAAGTGTTTGAGTCAGATGAAAGATATCCATCATCAGAGTTGTCCTCAGAGGAATAGTATTTGAAAATGGACATACTCCAAGTATTCATGTCTTTTTGTTTCTTCAGTTGTTTCCTCAGAATTCGTTCCTTCTTCGGGTCAATTGGTTTATCCTCGGATGTATGCTCAGAAGCACCGGTCTCAGTCAGCTCATATGAAATAATTCCAGTGTACTTGAAGAGGGCAGGAGCATCAGCTTTGGATGAATAATAGTTAGGAACGAGAGTTGTCCAACGAGAATTGAATTTTGGATCCTTGTAAAGATATGGCTTTAGGGCTGCCGAACAGACTTCACTCATGTAGACCATCTTTTCCAGACCTGATGAGGGATCACCAGCTGATTCCTCTTCCGAAATGTCAAAGGTGACTCTCTTTTTATTTAGTCATGAAGGTGTCGGTTCACTTGAGTATCCAGATGAATATCCATTGGAGTTCTCCTTGGTCGGTGCTCGATCTGCGTGCTTGTTCTTAGTCTCCCGAATGTTTGAGCACTCTCGATTTGGGATGATTTGGTCAAGATATTCAGAGAATGTTGCTCCAGGGTGTGACCATGCATATGTCTCAGGATCATAGAAGAAAGATTTGTCTATTTTGAGATCCGCGGGAATTGAAATACTGGGGAGAGTCTCTGCATGTTCTTTCTCAATTAATTCGATGTTGGAGCATTCCTGTGTCGAGTTGATATAATCCATGTAGTCAGAGTAGGTTGACCTAGGGTGTGCCCATGCATAAGTCTCCGGATCATATGATTCATATACATGATTCTCCATGGTGAGAGCGGCTGGGAATGGAGCAGGGGGGGAGATTCTCTAAACCAATAGTCTCATCAACAACCGCTATCTCAGGTGTGGCTGTGGGGTAGGGCTCTTCTACCGTTTCATGGTTACGGTTGTCGGGGACTTCGTGGGTTGCCTCAGAAGATCGTGGTTCCTCAAAGATATGATCAGATCTAAGTGCTTCCAATGCTGTAAAATTGATTTCCCAAGTCTCACAATCAATAATTGCCTTAGACAATGCTAAGAACGGCTTTCCGAGAATGATTGGAGACTGGGTGAATTCTCCTTGATGCTCAATATCAATGATCGTGAATTCTACTTTGAGCAGAGCACCTTGGAATTTCATGATGACAGAAATGATTCCTCTCGGCCGCTTTATAGATCGGTCTGCCAATTGAACAATCTCTCGTATCTTCCGAATCGGTTTGAGTTTGAGTTCATGGAATACAGAGGTTGGGAGGATATTAACGGTGAATCGTCATCAATCCGAGCATGGGTGAAAATTGTGTCTTTGATTTCATAGTCAAATCTGGGCAACCGCTTCACTATGCGGCTCTTGGTTTTTCTCCTCAACACCAAGGAGGAGGCCATTGACAAGATATGTCTTTCAGTCTTTGTTCGTATCCTACCCGACTTTTTGTTCATTAATTTATCTATTATAAATCTTTTAAGGTCGGGGAAGTGTTCAATGGCCTGTATAAAGGGAAGTTCAAACATCAAACGTTTTTCCAGTGCTTCCCGTACAGTTGGATCCAAATTCCTCAGATCGTCTTCAGTCTCAATTTTTATGAAATTATCTGGATTTTCAATTTTTTGTGGTTTTCAAATATTTCTATTTTTTTTGTATTTTCTATGTGGTGTGGGGGTGTGGTGTGTTCTTCAGATGAGCAGGGGTTCTGGTGTTCAGGGTGATGGTCAGCGGCATAGTCATTTCTAGGAAAATAATATGCAGAAGTGATATTGTCAGAATCATCCCTAGGTCCCTTAATATCCTCAGAATTTTCAATTTCAGATCCAGTCATTTCCTCATTCATTTTACTGTCCGAGCCACTAATAGAATGCGATTAATCGGTCGGTGAATTTTTGAAATCTATCCTCTATTGAATTAAATCTCTTATTTATCCTCGAAATATCATCCTCAAAATTCGGTTCATGATCAATCATGGGAGCAGTCGGTGTGTGTTCGATAATTTCATCTTCCATTTTCTCGTTTGTGATGAGAGGAGAATTTCTTGGAATATCCAATATATGATCATTAATTTCTGAAAATATCTCCTCAATAATCATGGAAGGCGGTTGCCCATATGATCCAGACATGTGGAGTTGGTCCGAGTAAAATTTATTCCTTTGATCATGAGTGGTCGGATCTTGGTATGGTGGAGTCAGCATACATGGTTCCTGTGTTTCTATGTAGTCAGTACAGTCCTCTATATGATTGTCATGTCTAAAAAGGGGGTTGTCGTGGTCAATCCAAGATGATGATTGTTCATTAATGTTCCAGGGCAGGGTCGAAGGACAAGGTAAAGAAGTGTTCAATTCGATAATGTGGTTGTCATCTCCCAGGAATGATGGATTGATATTCCCCGAATATGATGGATGAATTGCATGATCAGCGTAGAGAGGATTTATATATGAAGAAGTAGAGACCTCAGTCGGTTGTTGATTTGTCAGCTCCGAAAATAGAGGATTGTCATTCATGAAACAGATCAGATTAGCAGAGGGAGATGGATTTATTGGTGGTTGAGGAGGAGGTGTTTTGGGTCTAACCGATACGAATTCATTTTCATAGTATAGCTCTGATGGATTCTCGGATAAACGTTTGGCCATTTTTGAAAGAGCTGAAAGGAATGAGGGGTTGGGTCTGCAAGAGTTATTGGACAAGAATTCCATTATGAGGAAGAGAGATGATTGCACGGAATAGTCAAGAGAAATTTTATCAAATGTGCAGCAATTGATCTTCGATATCGGTTCACGTACACCAATGCAATTCAAACCCCGAGTTCACCAACTCAACTCAAAGTGAAGACCATGAAGGTTCGGTCAATTATCTTGTCAATTTTAGAGTTTGGTGATAATGCAATATATCAGAGCAGTTAAAGCGAGCGGTTAGGAACCCAATGCTCTCAGGAGACTGGCATATCCCAAATTAGATCTTTCCCAGCCAGTATGAATTGCGGACCGTTTATCGGCTACCCGATCAACTCAATCTGTTAAGGACGTCACGGATCGCTTTACTGGCTACCGGAGAGATCCTCACTGGAGAACGACTAACTCAAGATAGTAGTCTGAAAAGAGTTAGGGCATGGATCTTCCTAGTGTGCGGGTCACTCTCTCGCTCAAGCAAACCAAACAATGACGGGGTTGTTCTCCCGCAAAAATTCTTGATTTTATGGGTTCTTAAGATCGGTTATAATTAGCAATCCCAATTTTAATTAGGTGATCACTGAAGAATTTAGATGAGCACAAATACACGTCTACCGTCCAGTCCCAATTTCCTTTAGAATTATGTGATAAAACAAGAGGGAGAAATTCGGAAAAGCCGATGCACGCGGAAAACTATGATGAATGCTCAGTTAGAAGACTTATAGTGAATCCTCGCAATCTCCATGTGGGATGCTAGACAGAATTAAAAAATTATTCTAAATGAATGCAAGCTGATGAAAACCGCACCTAAGCAGAAAGTTCTATTAATGGGAAAGAATTGAGTTAAATTTGGCTAAGTTGAACGATCTATGTGCGTCTCAATTAATGTGAAGTGTGGCTTAAGATCCTACGAGCACAATCAAAAAATATAAATGCTCTGAGAGTCGTATGTGTAGGTCTATCCTAATCGCCACTCAAGTCGGGCCCCACCCTCACCGGAGAGTGAAACATGCAACGACACACCACAGATAGAGTTCAAGGTCTTTCTACACACACGAGAGTCCAAACGGACATCGCTAGAAATGAGCAGAAATGGAAATTTGCAGAAATTAAAAACCTAGACTCTACGCTCTCTCACGACTCAACTAGATCTTAAATTAATTGTTGTCGGAAACGGTCAAGAAATAACCATAAATTTTATTCAATTTCAATCAAGTGATTTTATGTTTATTTTACTTGGACAAGTCCCAAGGTCGATCACAAGGAGGCAAAGGAACAACCTAGAATTATGTCTATCCAATTTCGTGTTCGGTTTTCGAGGCGGTCTTTTTTTGGAATTTTTAATGCAAATAAGAGGTGCAAAATGCAATTTCAGCCTATTTTAGGGACTAAAATGTAAACTTCAATCAAACGATGTCCAAAAAATATGAAACTTGGCCGAGATGATAATTATGACAAAATGAATGTGCTGTAATTTTTTTGGAATTTTCGGATGCAATATGAATTTTTTATGAATTTTTAAATGCAAACAGAACGATTTTCAATATTTAATTATAATAAATATTAAACCTACTTATTTTCAAGAAATAAAATTATCTATGATCTATCACTAGGTGATGGATCTCAAAAAAATCCTAAACCTTGAAAAGGTGGGGTCTAATACCTATTAAAAATTGAATATGAAAATATGCAAAATGATTTTTACAGAGCAATTTATGCATGCAATTGCAAATCTTTTTGGGCACAATGTTAAGCACAATTAACTCTACATCAGATGATTTTTCGGGGATTTTTAGAGCAATGGTTAATCAACTACGAATTTTAGAGAGCAAATTGGGCAAAATATGCTAATTTCCACCAAACAATTAATTATTAATCAATCACTGATCAAAAAATACCTACAGTATGGCAAAATGTAGAGAAGTAACTGAGAAACATCATACTATTTTTGGATAAATAAAATGAAGTCATGTAGATGTTCAAAATAAATGGAGAATACAGGGGTATACGTTTAATATAAATAAAAGAAATAAATAAAGAATGCAGAGGGGGGGCTTGTTTGTAATTACCAGAACTAATAAGGACCTCTTGAAAAATTTCCAGAGGGGGCACGTGAGGCGGGTTTGATCTGAAAAATTGAGAACCTTCGGGGGAGCTTTTGTAAATTGCCCAAGGGGGCACGTGCGCAGCACGTGACCCCTGGGCTGCTAGCCTGGAGACATTTCCTCTGCACGTGCGCTGCACGTGGGAGGACCTCGGGCTTCGAGCCCGACTTGCGGCTGGTGGTGGCGGTGGTTCGTGAGTGGTGCTCGGTGGAGGAGCACCGCCACTCGTGGCGAGGTGAAGCTTCTGGTTGACGGTGGCGGGCCTCCTGTGGCAACTGGAGAAGGGCTGGCGAATCGGTGACGTTGGCGGTCGTCGATGGCATTGCGTCGAAGTCGTAAGGCGAGGAGCGGAGGAGCTGGAGATGGTCGACGAAGATCGATGACGGTGGCTGGAGCATGTGGCGTTGTTGTCGACGATGAGCACGAGGTCGAAGACAAACGTTGCTGGCGGAGTTGTCGGTTGTTGTCGATGTCGTTGGCGGAAGGCGTGGGTAGTCGGGGATGAACGACGTTGTCGGAGTAGTTGGTGGCTCGACGCGGATGGTGGAGCAGGAGCAGAAGGTCGACCGGAGTGGCGCTGCGATGAGCACAGGGTGCTTGGATCTCGTCGGAAAGGGAGGGGAGGTCGGGCTGTCACCACCGACCTCTTCTCAGATTTGAAGCAACCGCTGGATGATTTGGACTGGGGGAGGCAGGGTGGTTTTATAGGGTGTCGGAGATGCGTGGGGTGGTTGGCCAAGATGCGAAGATGGAGGGCAGAGGACTCGGGGGGCGTTGGTCGTTGCAAGATCAGGGTGTTAGGTGGTTGGCGGAGATCTCGGGGAGGTGGCTGTTGCGAGATCGGGGTGGTCGGTGGAGTCGAAGTTGATGATTACGGAGAAGGGGGCGCGATGGTTGCGGAGGTAGGAGATGAGGGTGGGTCGTCCGATTGGCCGAGATCGGACGGCCCAGGATGAGCCACGTGGCGGCCGTATTGCTGAAGGGTGCAGGATGCACGTGCAGTGCGCGTGCGGGGGTGGCACGTATGCTGCACGTGCGCGGTCTTTTATTATTATTTTTTAATAAAAAATGAATAATAAAAGGGCCAAAAACCGATGACACGTGGCGGCCTTTGGGGCTGCCACGTGTCAACACTAGAAAAAACGAAAATAAAAGATTTGTAAAATCAAAAAGAAATAGTAAACGACCTCGGATCGAAAAAGTTTTTCACGAAAAATGCTCGTCTCGATGAGATCTACAACTTTCATGAAGACATCAAAGCCAAAATCGGTCAAATGTTAAAAAGTGAACTTTTGGGGTATCCTATGTACATAGAATACCTTGATTTTTGGGTTTTCTATTTTTTTGTCATTTTTAAACAAGATAAAAATCCGAAAAAATATAGAGAAATCAAAGATAAATAAAAGACACCTTAATCTAATTTTTTTGGATTTTTATTAAGAAAGAAAATAAGTACATAGAATACGGATCAAAAACCGCTAAAATATACAATGTACAAAAGAGGCCCAAAACCCAACTTTCACATACGAGCTCCGATTCATTTGAACTTGGTCTTGTTTTGAAGGTAATTGAATGTGTATTAGTTTAAAAGTGAGTAGGATCAAATCAGACACTGGATGGGGAAGATATGAGGCTTTTAGTCTGAAAATCCTGAAACTAGGGTTTGGGTTTTTGGTCCACTTAACAAGGTTAGTGTTTTTTTATATTTTTCTTTTAATCTTGTTAGTGATATGTACACAGTGGAGGTGGTTTTGGGTTATGCGGTGTTAGCATGAAGGAGTTAAAAATCCGGGAAATTAGGCTATTTACAGGTCGATTTTGGCTTGGATTTTTGGCTTCTTATTCTGTGCAGAAATTCGTGCTAAAATGCAATTCTTATGAAAACATGCATGAATGCTAATTATACAGAATAGATGCCTAAATGTTGTTGATTTTGAGGGACTTGAGCTTAATAAATGAGATTTATAGTGATGAATCTGAGATTCATCATGGATGTACTGGTCGAGATAAGGAATGCGGTGCGTGTTTGTTTTGCAAATTGGCAAATCTCACATTGTAAAGCAATCTCAGACACTCCATAAAAATCTCAAACATCAACTTTCGTAGGAGAAAAACGTTGATATGACCAAGGCTTTCACTATCATATCAACTTAATGTTGTCCTTTTCACGTCGAACCATCATCAGGGAAGTAAGGGCCTGACTAATCCGAGCCAAAAGACAATATAGGTCATAGTCAACCAAACCAGTTCCAGTCTTCTTACATGTCTCGACATCTTCTAGATCACATGAATTTTGATCAAAAATCAATATACACTTTAGTTCCTTGGAGATTTTGCTGATAGACAAAAGATTTGTTGTTAAATAAAGAACATAAATAGCAACATGAATAAAGAATCGATGCACAACAGAAATAATCCCCTTCCCAGCAATTGTATCAGGAGGCTCATCTATAATAGTAAAATTTTCTCTTCCATAAGATAATTTATAATCATGAAATATTTTTGGGTCACCTGTCAAATGGTCAAATGCCCCACCATCAATAATCCACTCGAGATTGGTAGAACAAGAATTACATGTTCTCATTGTATTTAGAATCGAACGAATAGCATCAGAGTGCATGGATGCAAATCTCCAACAAGAGATCACCCTAGAATAATTGCAACTCCTTGATAGTATTCATTTAAACTTCGGAAGAGTGACACCAAAGAAGCAATTAGAACATAACATAGAAGTGCTACCACATAGGCAATAGGATCCACCACATATGCATAACAAGGAATGAAAAACCTGTCACATAAGAAGTAAAAATAAGAAAGAAGTGCAAACCTCGACATGTAGGCATGGTGAAGCCACACATGTAGAAAACAACGATGGAAATAACTCATTTCCTTTCACAGCCGACAAGATCTCCCATGAGAGTTTCTCTACCAATAACCAGTAGAGGTCCTTTCCTTTAGTTATACATTCTTCTCAAATATGAAAGAAGTCAAAACTTTGATTTGTTAGACATTGGAACTCACTAAAGCACTTTCTCAAACACCATGAGTATGCCTAATAATCACCTTCCAGTAGTAATGCCCAAAATTTGGTTTCAGCCATATCACATTGACAACCACCTTCATTGTAGCAGCAAAACCACACAAGAAATTGATGCAAAATGATGAATCTCGTATTCATCATGCTAAAAGTCAATAATTAAACCCCTTGTTAAAATAAACCTCTAAAATTCACCAATAATTCCTCATTATTATATTGTGTATATTGTGTATATTTAACCTATAATTATTGTACTTAATTACCGTGTAATTATTTTATTATTAAACCCTTAAAAATTAGGTTAAACAATTGTCTATAGCTTTCTAACCCTTAAAAGAACTAAAAATATAAAAACAACTCAAAACCCAAAAATTGGTGTTTTTAACCCCTTAAAAATAATCCCAAAAATACTTTTGTACAAATGACCTTGTTTGGATTTTTATCCAACATGAAACTTGTAGATGTCATCAAGATCTACAACTTCCATGTTTTGACTTTTTCCTAATTTGGTCTCTAACTATTTCTTTTATATTTTTCTTTATTTTTTTATATTTTATGATTTTTTATTGGGCCATGTGGCGCCCTTTAGGTCGCCTACGTGGCCCGCTCCTCCTTCCGCCACCTGGCACCCTTCTGGGTCGCTGGATCTTCTGTAGATGCCTCCATCTCGACCGTCCATTCCTGCCTCATTCCTAGCTGCTTGATCTGATCCCAGATCAGATCATGACCGCTCGCTTCCACCTACATCTCAGCTGTCCGATTCCATGCTCATCATACGGCTAATCTTGTGCCACATCGCCCCTTCACCTCAACCACCCGATCACGTCGCCATCCTATAGCTATCTTCACGCCATGTCATCCCCACACCCCCACCGTAGGATGAGACTCCATATCTCATCCTAGCCATCCATCAGTGCATCAGTCTCCGTCGTTCAATCTAATCCATGATCTAATATCCTTCCTTCGCCTGCGCTCCCATCATAACCGTTGGATCACAAGATCCAACGATTGGAAGATCATCTCCTACCTCCCGTTATTCCTGTCCCAGGCGTTACACCGCGCCACCCCTTCCTATTTTGGAAGGCATCTCCTGTCACCTCTCCCTCTCGTAACGCCACCAGCGTGTCGCCCCCAGATCCACCTTTCACGTGTACCCTTAACTACCCCTGCCATCATTCCTTTATGAATCCTACGGTCATTCACAACCCCCTCACAACTACCATCTACGCCACCTCCACCACCTATAAAAGAAGTCGCTCCGCCCTCCGTCACCTTTGTCCACCAATCCACGGGCTAAGGCCAATCCTCCTTCGCCCCTTCAGTGACAGCGGAGGGCGAAATTGGCGAGGCGACGATGACCTCCAAGCCCAGGTGTCGACCCATGGTCTCCGACCATGTCGTGGTGCCTCCAGCCCGCTGAGCACCAAGGACAGGCTGCCCTTGTCGTGTGATGACCCGAGGACCACTCGGGTCCTCATCCCAAGCCACTCCGATCATCTTCCTCTTCTCTGATCTCCAGGTACTTCTCCCCCTAGTTTTTCCTCGTTTTTCTCTTAATTATCTCTCCGTACATGACGCTCCCTGTCGTCGCCTAATCATCTCTCCACCATCACCACATCACCCTCATCCACACCGACGACTCCACTCACCCTTCCCCTTTCTCCACAACCTCCTTCACTCCGACCCCCTACTTCCCCTGCTCTGTCGGAGAAAAAGGCCTTGGCCACCGCCTCCCGTCGCCCCTACGACCACCACTCATCTCACTCACGCACGCACGATCACACAATCCACGCTTCGGCTATCTAACACATGCAGGAAGCTTCAATGGACGGATCCATCCTCGCCTCACTAGTCTCGAGCAACCACTCTGACTACCCGCCTCCGCGTTGCCCTTCCAGACTTCGATGAAGCTCCTCCAGCCACCGGGCATCTTCGCCGGACTCTCAGCAAGCTTCCTCGACTCCTTGCGCACCTGCTTGAGGGCAGTGGAGCTCTAAATGGCTCGTCAGATCCCCGCCTCCTCCGACAGCCAGTGACGAATGAAGACGGTACAGGTACCATCCGATCATCTGGATCGGACGGACCAGATGATGACACGTGGACGACCCGAGCCTTCAGCCGAATCTCCAGGCTCGGTCCGTCCGAGCCTCATTCTGCTCTACCAAATTAAGCCACATGTTTCCGACCCTACGGATGCCCTGAGCCTAGGCCCCTCACGTGCACCCCACGTGAGGGCCTAGGAAAATTGCAGAGAAGACCTTGATCCTTTATATAATTGCATTTTGGTCCTCTAGGCGCATGCCTCACGTGCACACCTGGGGTATTTACATGGAGGCCCTCACAGGTTTCAAGATTGGCAAAAATGCCCTCGCGCGCATGGAAAAATTACAGAAGGGCCCAAGCGATTTTTGGAAATTGCAAATAGATCCCTCCAGGGAACTATTTGTAATTATTTATCTTTTATTTCCCATATTTTATTGCATTTATGCCCCTGCACTGTTTTCCTCATAACTTAAGCATCGTAGGTCCAACTTCATGATTTTAGTGTCGTTTTGTTCCTTGTTTCATCATCTGCTTCGTGGCATGTCTAGTTTTCTCATCTGACACCATTTTATATGAAGTGATTTTTTATGTTAGATGAGGTTATTGTTCTATATATTTTTTCCCTGGATAGATAATTGCTCATATTTTTATGCTCAATTCGACTCTAATTTCATACCTTAATATGTTGCTCAATTTAAGTGATCTTTTTAGGGTATATTTGCAATCTTTTATTTTGCATGCATCACTCTTACATTCAATCATTCATTTGTCGCATGCATCATCTTATAATCACATTGAAAAATGAAATAAAAAAATATACATGCATCACTATGCTTGCCTTTTATTGTGCATCTCCATAGAGATCTGTAAATGAGAATTTATTCACACATGATTCTTAATTGACCAAAATCTGATAAATAGATAGAGTAGCTTGTATCCCTGTGTTCGACCTTGGTAGACTTGTCAAGTATAAATTTTCCACAACATTCAAACGATTGTGGTTTTTGACGAACTAAATTTACCTCCTATACTATGACATTCTCTGATTATTAAAGAGGCAAATTTGACGTTCATCACAAAACCTATCATCTTCACCTCATTTCTTATTTGGACCCACACAATAAGCAGTCTATGTGATCTCCTCTAAACTCCTTTTCTCCCAATAAGTACCAAAAGCAGTAGGAGATCCCTCGCAAAGAGAATAGACAACCATTACCTCCACGGCAACACAAAGCATTCACTTGTCTCCAGTACCGCAGGTATAAAGGGAAACTTTTATAAGCAATCCCAATGGTATAGCAGCCCCCACATGCAGTGCACACAGATTAGAGACTAGCAGTCTCTTCTTGTGTGGTTGGCAGTGATGAAGCCACCTAAGCAACGGCAAAAATGCAAGGGCGTGAGAACCAACACGAGCCAGGGCTAGCACAGACAGTATTCAGCACAACTCCCCATGGTGGGCACCAACCTTTAATCGATCATTGCGAATCTAGCTCTGATACCATATTGAAGCAAACCAGAAGAATCACGAAGAAGGCAACAATGGTTTAGTTGAAACGTCTTCCGACAGGGGCAGAACCATGATTTTTGTCCAGAAAATTGGGGCTATAGTGGGGCTAAATATACATATAATGTATAATCAAAATTGAAAATTAATATAACTATTATTTTTCAAACGATATTTTTTAGATAGAATCATTATTTCTTAATGATGATTTTGAAAATATGTTAAACTTATAACTTAGATACAAACATATGAGGATGCAAATGGATATTGACATAGTTGTATCGTATCCACAACCTTATTCATTTTATACAGTTTTGAAATTAGTATATGTATCCATTTCAAGACAGACACAGATAATGATATTTGTTTTAATATATAAATATAGTATAATCTTGTAGAGTTTTTAAACTATACATAGCATAATTTTATACATTTTTCATCGTATTTGAGACAATTGTTATGAAATAATTCCATTTAATATATTTATTTCATGTATAAATTTATTTGTATATATTTTCAGGGATATGTTTATATCTGTTTTCAAGGATATGGCGGTATAAATAATTTTCATATATATCAATATATATATTAGCATCTATATACATATAAAAATGAAAAAGGACATGATGACACCTTTGTATGGATCTGTAATTGACCATTTTCAACCCTACATACGCATAGACATATGTGACACCTTTTAATAAGTTATTGTTTTCATATAATGATTTTAGAAACAACTATAATTTAACGTATCCAAGTCCCAAATTTCATTTCCTCTATCCAATTGTACAGAAATTATAAATTCATAAAGTTAATGATTAATTTTGATCAATATAATTAATCTCAAATATCAAGTTCTAGTATTCGAGGAGGGGACATTTCTCTGCTATAAAAGAAACTTTATAAGCCATAAGTGTACCTTAATTTCAATATCAAGGAACAATCTATACGTGGTTAAAATTGTTATTATATTTATTTATTGTGTTACCATAAGCTACTGCATTTCGACATTAATTTTACCATTAACACAGTCTCAAGAGATAACGCCAGCGGACAATTACCATAATATCAAAGGTTTTATTTACGTAAATAGTAATAGCTCTAACTTATTAAAAGTTTCTACTAGTCTTGTAGCGTCCAACATTAATGGCTACACTAATACAATAATGAAGCACAAGTTATTTCGACCTCATGTTATCTGTTTCTTTTCTTGTGATTTGTTTTTAGTCTTGCTAATGCAAAAAAATCCATGTACGTTGGAATTATAACTTTTCCCTTGCAATAGTATAGGATTCCACCTCAACAAATTAATATTTGATGGATAAAAACCAAGTGTGGAGATAGTTCTTAATCTAAGCATGTGGATGTATTACATTTTTTACGTTAATACCTATGAAATTACTTGTAAAACATAAATATTGTTTACATTATCTTATCTAACATACATAAACATATAGCTATATGTTTAATATTTTATATAATTATAATATAATATAAAGGGTAAGGGGGGGCTAAGTTGGTTATGCTCATTCTTATTTTTTTTATTTCTTAAGGTATTTTCTGAAAATACTCGGGGGTTTTGATCACTATATGACACTATGTCCTCATTCAAATTTCGACTCAATTCGAGACTCTTATCACATCCATCAAGCCTGTCAAATTTTAACGATCTCAGAATTACTGAAATTAACCAATTGTAGATGGGCGTGTTAGGAATATTTGTTTTTTTACCAAATTTGAATGGTTTCTTATAGTGCTCTAAATCATATCCCTTAAGTACTTCCAGAGTTATACCTTAAGAAATTAAAAAATAAGGGTAAAGAAAGCTATGTTGGCTCTCCATTGGGGTAGCCCCATTAAATCCTAACGTAAAATATTTATACAATATACAAAATTTGGGTTTTTAATGCTCTTTGTATTTTTTATTTCTCAATTTTTAGACTCTCTCTCTCTCTCTCTCTCTCTCTCTCTCTTCCTCCCTCCCTCCCTCCACACTTGGATTCTACTTCCATTTCAAGGTATTCTCCTTCTACGAGTTGTTACGATTTTTTTAATACTCAACCCATTAGATCTTAATATATATAATCTATACATTGAATTAAGTGTCTAACAAAAACTTAGATATAACCAAAATATATATGTAATGTTATTTTGTCCACATAATGCATAAGATTTAGTACAATCAATTACCTCGAAAAGCAAATCTGTATATTCAAGGTATCTGATTCATATAGTAGTTGACAATAATAATTTTTATATAGGGTGTTTGCTTCGGCGCCTTGGCACCCTTTTCTCTTTAAAAAATATTAACTTTCATAGCGACCATTAATCACAGTGAAGAAAATCAATCATTAGCGTTGGGCATTCACAATGCTCTGAAAACAATAATTGATACAATATCTTCTACGCATTTAGATCTCATACGAATTTGTAATACATTAGTTATGCTTGAAATATTTCCCACTCAAATTCATCACTTATTTACCTTAATTATCTTATAAAAATGTAAAACAAAAAATGCCTATTTTGACATTGCACTGATCCAATTTTTATATAGTTTTTCCATTTTTTTAAGGAAAATGGATATTCATTCAATCCATTCACTCGATATAAGATCCGATATATTATTTAATTGAATGAATATTTTAAAAGTTAATTAATCATATAACAATAAAGATAGAGTCACGTTCTTGCTTAAAGATAATATATTATTGAAATTTTAAATTTTTCATGGATCCTTTTCAACTCTTACATCCACGATACAACTAGCAAAAATCATTTATCCGTTATAATATAAATTACTTTAAGTAACGAATGCTTTATCCCGCAGCGAAGCACGGGTTAATCAGCTAGTATAAGGTACAAAGAGGAAAACAAAATAAAAAATATTAAAAGTTGAAAACCAATTATAATACCTATGTAAGATTAATTTAATTTCTGTATTATGAACATATGGCCTAGTTTGCAAAAACTTCCTTCAGTAAACATGTAGAACTTTTTAAAATAACAACTTTGCTGGGTTAATTTCCGTTTGAATTCATTTAGTATTTCTTTTCTATTTTAGAATGTATTTTAATTTCTAGGATTTTTGATTACTCGCCACGTGTCCTCATCCTCTACCTCTCGCCACCAATTCCCGTGCCGCACGCATGAGCGCAGGGCTCTGCTCCTCGTACCCACGTACGTAGTCCGCTTTACTTGCACCTGCATCTCTCTATGGCGTGCAACCATCACCTTGTCATCCCACGCTCTAAACTTCTGGATAAAAGCTTCCCAAAAGGCCACCATCGCCCTACATCTCCTGGATAAAAGCTTCTCCACTCCCACCATCGTGGACAGGGAGGAGGTCGCCTTCGTCTCTGAGCATGATCCCTCCTTGATTGACGCACTATGGGTGAACACTCTTGTTTTCTACGTCCTTGGCAAAAGGCCTTACCGGGAGCTGCTATCGGCGTTCATCGACAAGGTATGGAGGCCCGTCGGGGAATATACGCTCATCCCCCGCCCCAATGGATTCTTCTACCTGCGCCTCTCCAATATCGACGAATGTAACAGAATCATGGTGGGAGGACCTTGGTTGTTCCAGGGTCGCTTCATGGTGGTTAAGCATTGGGAGGAGGGCTCTGGCCTTGAACGCGACACTCATAAAATAAACTCAATCAAGCTAAGTGTGATGTGCAGTTGCTTAATATCCACTGAAGAGTTTAAGAGTGCTACTAGTTGCTCAAGTGATCTAGTTAGATACAGAAGTTCATTCACCAGTAGAGTTAGTGGACCTGAGAGAATAAAGTCCATATGGACCTGAAGAAAGCTTAAAAACTCATGCCTAGTGAAATTCTGATGAAGTTAAGTGGATTAAGGTCAACTCAACCTCAGTCTATGATCTATGCAATGAAGAGCCGATTTCTCAAAAGATAGGATAAAACTAGGAAGGACGTATTTTTGGTGGTTTTCTTGCTTTTTGAAAACGTTTTCTAGGGGAATTTCTTTTTTGATGTTTTGAAAAGTATGCAATTTTGAAAACTATGCAGACACCCCCCATATTTATCAGAAACCATGTCCTCATGGCGAAGACAATGTATAATAGGATGACCGAAAGGAGGGGTGAGTGATGTAAAAAGGTTTTTTTTGTGAGGAGGTGTACCCCCATACTTATCTAACGCAATGCGAACAGTAAGAAGAAAAGATGCATGATTTAACGCCTCAGCTCGACAATGTGTACTGCTTATTGTTTCTATAGAAGGTATGTTGCACAAACAGGCATGGGACCAGAGGGTTCAACCACGGGTTTTAATCTTTGACCATTGACTCTAAATGTGACTTTTGTGTGTGGGTCACAGATTTCTATTGCACCGTTATCAAAGACTTTGGTTACAATGTATGGTCCTTTCCACTTCGATCTCAGCTTTCCTCGAAATAGTTTCAATTTTGCATCGAAAAGATAAAGTTTTTGATTTTCTTGATATTTTCTTCGAAATGTTCGATCATGCCATCTTTTGATTTTCTCTTTATACAACAAGTTGTTGTCATAGGCTTGTGATCTCAATTCTTCCAGTTCAGATAAATCCAATAGTCTTCTCTTTCCAGCCTCATCATAATCCAAATGGCATTTCTTGATCGTCCAGAGTGATTTGTGGTGGATCTCAACGGGTAGATGGCAAGGCTTTCCATAGACTAACCGATATGGGCTCATTCCTAAGGGTGTGCGGAAAGCTGTGTGGTAAGCCTAGAGAGCAGAAGGCAAGTGTTGAGACCAATCTTTACGATCAGAGCGGACAATTTTCTGGAGGATGATCTTAATTTCTCGATTTGATAGCCCAGCCATTCCATTGGTCTGTGGGTGATAGGTAGTTGAGATACGGTGCTCGACTCCATTCTTCTGAAGTAAATCCTTAACTGAAGCATTCAGAAAATGGGTTCCACTATCACTAATGACCACTTTAGGTAACCCAAATCGATAGAAAAGGTTGGTTAGGAATTTGACAACATTGGCGCTATCAGTAGCACGAGTGGGAATGGCTTCAACCCAACGGGACACATAGTCAACAACGAGCAGGATGTGCTGATAGCCTTGTGAGGTGGTGAAAAGACCCATGAAGTCTATTCCCCAAGTATCAAAGATTTCGACTATGTGCACCGGTTGGAGGGGCATTATGTTGTGTCGGGTCATTGTTCCATTGGTTTGACAGCCAGGGCAAGATTGAGCAAAATGATGTGCATCCTTAAAGAGTGCAGGCCAATAGAAACCACATTATAATACCTTAGCGGTTGTGTGCTTCCCTGAGTGGTGTCCTCCACACCCAGAAGTGGGTAGTGAGTTAGGACATCATTGACTTCAGATTCAGGGACACATCATCTCCATATCAAATTAGTTCCCTCTTTGAAGAGCAAAGGGTCTTCCCAGTGATAGTATCGGGCTTGGGCCTTAGTTTTGTCTTTCTTATGTTTTGTCCAGTCATCAGGAAATGTGGAGGTGACGATGTAATTGACAATGTCTGCATACCAAGGGAGTTGAGAAGCAGACATGATACTTTCGTCTGAAAAGTTATCAGAAATTGGGATTGTATTTATGTTTGACAGAGGGAGTCTTGAAAGATGGTCGGCCACGACATTCTTCGCTCCAACTTTATCTCGAATTTCTAAATCAAATTCTTGGAGCGGTAATACCCACCTAATGAGTCTAGATTTAGCATCTGTCTTTGTGAAGAGATATTTCAAAGCAGAGTGGTTTGTGTAGATTATGATGTGGGATCCTAGGATGTAAGACCGAAATTTCTCTAATGAAAACACCACAGCCAAAAGTTCTCTCTCAATCATAGTATAATTTCTAGAATCTTGCTGGCATAGTGAATGGCATAGGGTTTTCCGTCTTTCCTTTGACCCAATACTGCCCTCACAGCATAATCATATGCATCACACATGATCTTAAATTCACAGTTCCAATCAGGGGGTTGTAGTATGGGCTCTTCAGTGATGATTTTCTTCAAGGTTTTGAAGGATTCAAATGCTTCCTCAGTAAATGTGAAGTCTTGATCTTTTTCCAGTAATTTAGTGAGAGGGCGGGAAATTTTCGAAAAGTCTTTGATGAAGCGGTGGTAAAAGTCAACATGACCTAGGAAGGACCGAACACCTTTTATGTTTACCGGTGGACTTAAATGGGTGATTGTCTCAATTTTTGATGGATCCACTTCCATCCCTTTCTTTGATACAATATGTCCTAACACAATCCCTTGTTTCACCATTAAAATGTGATTTCTCTCAAGATAATATCAGATTCACTTCAATGCATTTCTGGAGGATCTATCCAAAAATCTGAGTGTTTCCTCGAAAGAGTCTCCAAAAATAGAGAAATCATCCATAAATACTTCCATAAAATCACCGATCATATTGATGAATATTCTCATCATGCATCTTTGAAAAGTTACTGGGGCATTACATAATCCGAAAGACATGCGGCGGAAGGCATATGTTCCAAATGGTCAAGTGAAAGTGGTTTTATCTTGATCTTCAGGTGCTATAGCCACTTGGTTATAGCCGGAGTATCCATCCAAAAAGCAGAAAAATTCTTTCTCGACTAACTTCTCGATTATTTGGTCAATGAATGGCAGTGGGAAATGATCTTTTCGTGTAGCATTGTTGAGTTTTCTATAATCGACAAAGACTCTCCAAGATGTGGCTACTTTGGTGGGTATGTCCTCTCCTTTTTCATTTTTGACAATTGTTAATCCAGCTTTCTTAGGGACAACCTGGAGAGGACTGACCCAAGGGCTATCAACAATGGGATAAATGATGCCCGCACTTGCCCATTTATAAATCTCATTTTTCACAACCTCTCGTAGATTGGGATTCAATCGTCTTTTCATTTCTCGAGATGGTTTACTATCATTTTCCAGATATATGTGATGTGTATAAAATGTTGGGCTTATTCCTTTTAGATCTGTAATCTTCCATCCAATGGTCCGGGAATTCTTTTTCAAAACCTCCATGAGTTGGCTTTCTTTCATATGATTTAGGTTGTCATTTATGATGACTGGTAAAGTGTGCTCATCATCCAGGAAAGCATACTTCAGATCTTGAGGTAGAGGTTTTAATTCGACAATGGGTGTTGATGGGATCAACGGTGTGGTTTCATATGATGAGTTTATCAAGGAAACGGTCTCGAATGATGGTTACATCATGGGCATGATCATGGCTGAGGTTGATGCAAGTTCAGAATTGAGTGTCTCCCAGGCTTTATCAAGCTCATCAATTTCGTGTCTGGTGAGAGGGCATGGTGGAGCTTTGAGTGCTAGATTCAGGTTGTATGTCGCAATTTCATGAGAGGTGTTCTTATAAGTAGATCTAAAGGTGTTCATACTAACCTCTAAAGGATCTTTGGTGAGATGGATGGGGGCAAAGTCATTTTGAATGTTGAGAACAACACTTCTTTCTATCCAACCACAGTCTTCGGTCTCATATTCAGTGGGAGTAAGGGTGACAAGATCAACAGGAATGACTTTACCATTGATTTTAAATTCAACTCTTCCATCCTCATAATCAAAATGGGCTTTAGCAGTGGATAAGAATGGTTGTCCCATTATGATCAGTGTCTCACTCAGTATATTTGCTTGATCCATATCATCACAACAAAGTCTACCGGAAATTTATGGCCTTGAACATCAACTATCACATCCTCAAGTAGTCCTTTTGATATTTTCACAGATCGATCAGCCATTTGCAAAATCATTGAGACAGGTTTCAGTTTTCCTAAGTCAAATTGCTCCAGAATAGCAGTCGGGAGAAGATTGATGGAAGCGCCATTATCTAGCAGGGTATGATCGAAGGTTAATTCGCCAATTGTGCATCTAACTAGAGGAGCTCCTGGATCTTTCTTTTTGGTGGGTAGGAATTGGGAGATGGCATTGGATGTTGCTCGAGGGAGCACATGTTTTTCAATATCTTCATTATCATTTTTACTCTTTCCCTTAGATTTCCATTTTGGTGTGCATTTTTCCTTCAAAAATAGGGAGAATGCTGGAACTTGTTCGAGGGCTTTTAGGAGCGGGATTTCAATGACAATGTCGGAGAACAGTTTTTCTAGCTCTGGATCGATGGTGGAAGATCGAGTCTTTCTTCGGTGAAGAGCTCCGGGAAAGGGGATAGTTATGGTTGGGGAGGAAGGAGGGAGCATGGTTGTCTCTGTTAGCTTCTCTTCTTCATCAATCTCTCCCTCAATTTTGATTTGATCCTCTGAAGCCAGTGGTCTGGTGAAGGCAGAAGTGGTTTTCCCATTTCCTAGAGTGAACACATTGGCAGATTGGTTTGGTCGGGATGGAGTTTTGAAATTCACTTGATTCCTAGGTGCTTGCTGTGTGTTCCCTTGATTTGTCCGAGAAGATGTGAAGAATCCTTGATTTTGGTTTTGAAAACTAGGTGATGAGGTGAAAGATCCGGTACGTGGTGAAGTTTGAAGTACTCCAGATGAACTAGCCTTGCTGGTATTGGGGTTAGGCAGTGGTTGAGGTGACAAGGCTGGGATGTATGACATAATCTCGGCGAATTGTTGGGCATTCTTAGAATTAGCTTGTTGTTGAGCTTTAGTGGCCTGTTGGTGTGCTATAGCCAGTTGCTGTATTGCGTGGGCCAAGGTATCAAAGTTTACCGCCGTGGTGGAGGGTAGCGTAACGGGTGGTGCTATCGGTTGTCTAGGTTGGATGTGATTTTGGAAATGATAGTTGTTTTGTCCATTCCACCCAGAATTTGATTGTTCTCTCCATCCTGTATTGTGGCTGTTTGAATATGCTCCTCCTTGATTTCTCTGCACCCAATTCACAGTCTCAGGAATCATGTCTTGATTATGGGTGAATGTAGTGTGGTCAACTTCTTGGATGATGGGATTATTCATGGTCAATTTTCCTATGGCTTGAGTCATGAGGTCCATTTGTTTTCACATGATTTCCCATTTGTCAAGATTCTCTTTGCTAGATCTCTCATGGTCGATGATGTTGACTGTCCTCGTATTCCCACTGTATTGTTCAATTGAGGAACTGTTCACCAAATTATCAACCATATTTTCAAATAAAGTCCAAACGAAATGCTCATCACAGCTGATGTAGTTTCCATCACAGGAGCCATCAATCACTCTCTTAAATGATGTATCCATGATCTCATAAAATATCTGAACTAACTTCCATTTGGGGATGGCATGATGAGGGCATTTCCTTTGAAGTTCCTTAAACTGTTCCCAGGCTTCATGAATGGGCTCTATGTTTTTCTGAGTGAAAGATGAAATGGCTTGTCTTAAGGTGTTGGTTTTTTCTATAGGGAAATATTTCTTGATGAAGGCTTCCCTTAAGACATCCCATGAAGTGAGAGGAGTTCCGTAATTCCGAAGCCATTGGAGTGCTTTGTCTTTGAGTGAGTAAGTGAAGGCTTTCATGTAGATGTATTCTTTTTCTACCCCAGGGATATTCATTGTGTCACAAGCAGATCGGAAATCTTGGATGTGGAGGAAGGGATCTTCAGAGTCATTTACATAGTACTTTAGGATTAAGGAGAGGGATGCGGGTTTTATTTCGAAGTCTCCTACTTCAGGTGGGATTTGGACCCAATGAACTAAGTCTTCTGCAGTCGGGTTGTAATGCGTGCTTATGGGCGGTGGTCAGATGAGAGGTGCTATGGTATGGCGGATCGTCGCATTTTCATCTCTCAACAATTGCAGTTGATGCAGGATGAGATCCATAGGGTTTGGTCTGTTTTCTTATCCCATGTCTCCTAGGTCAGGTGAATTTTCAGGTTTCTCAGTTGAAGGAGATGGGTTGGGTTTTCTTTTATAGATCGGGTCGTATTCTAATGGTTGTTATAATGGATTTTTCAGAAACCTATGACCTAGCATACAAAACACAAAACACCAAATAAGTTGTTGATTCACCAACTCACATAAAAATTACCGTGGAAGCGGTTATCTTTTCAATTTTAATTTAGTGATTCAACAAATGTTATCAGAGAATTTTAAGAGTCCGTAATAAAGAGGTGGGTGTGGAAGATTGTGAGAAATCGATGTCCTAATCCGGCTGGGGGATCCAGATGCAGTACTCAGATCGAGGATCTTCTCTTCCCACAAGAACTCGTGCCCAACACGTCGAGGAGTTACGATTTCTCTCTGCAATCCTACGTAGCACCAGGGATTTTTGTCTCTATCCAAGGATTCTATGTACTCATGATTTTTGTGTCATACATGTGCATCAAAATAAGCATTCAGGAATTTTGCCCACTTTCTGCTCGGGCCACTGCGGCAGCCTTTCAAGCTTATCTTTTTAGTCTGATAAAGCACGTTTTGGTGATCTTTTTAGGTGAACAGAGGAAGAAGACCACATAGATGATGCAAAGAAGTATTTTTAATTTTTTTTCGATTTAAATTCGGAGCACAAATAAATGTAGAAATTTTAAAAACTTAAAATACCTAAGAGAAAAGGATGCTCATAGTGCCTGCACTTCTGGCACTAATCTGTAATATTTTGTCCTGCTGATGGCGAGCTTTTCTGAGAAGGGGGGGTGAAAATATTACAAATTATAAATTTGTGAAAAATGCATGAAAAGGTAAATATTTTTTTGAAGCCTAAGTACCTGCACAACAAAAAATGTGTGGATTAGATAATTGAAACTAAGTTAAAATGAAGAAGAAAAAATTGCAAGTGTAGCCTCGTCCTCGGCAACAACGCCAAAATGTTGACTCGATTTTTTGCGGTTTAAAATGATGACTTAATCAAGTCGTTGTTTTCCCACGATAAATCAAAATCAAACAAATAATAATACAACTATGAGCGTAATGGAGGGACGAAAAATGTAGAGCGCAAGTAGAGGCTCGAATCTACAAGGATCAAGTAAATTTGCAATTTTTAGTTCAACATCTTACACATAAAATGCTAAATGAGATAATAGAGATGCAATTTGGAAAGGATTTCTTTTAAAGATGTGCAATCTAATTGATGAAGAAACTAAAGACTATGCTTGGAAACTTTAACATAAAGGAGAGTTCAAGGGTTGTAATGCAAATGACATATAAATAAAGAAAGAGAGAGATGGAGTAATTCTCATGCACGCATGGAGAGTTGCTGATTGTTGTTGGTGCACAGGGAAGAATGCCACAAGTGTTGCATGAGAGAGATGGCTGGACGCACGTCGGTGTGCGGTGCTGCGCTGGAGGAGGTCGCGCGAGGGAGGTGGTGCGCTGGAAGGTGGGGCGCACTGATCGGCCCGAAAAATAATAATCACTAAGACCCGGGTGAAGGTAATAGAACAAGGGTAGTTGCGACCCGGATCTCAGAGAATCGGCTCAATCAAGAAAAATATGTATAGAACCACCAAACAGAGATAAAATTGATCAAAACAAGAAGCGGTCCTCGCTACTTTTATAAACCTGGTATAGCGACCAGGGTCGGACTCAGAGAGCATGAAATGGCCGAGACGGCCTACGAAGTAGTCAGAGTCGAAAATAAGAATAAAATATTTTTTGGTGGATTTTAATGATTTTTAAATGTTTTTTGTGTTTTTGATTTTATAAAGAAATGTAGAAACAAGCAAATTCAACAAATTATTTAAACACTCAAAAATACACAGAAAATTCAAATAAAATTGTTTTTATGTGTTTTATGTTTTATAGTGTTTTTGATGAATTTTTTAGAATTTTTTAATTTTTGTATAATTTTCTAAAAATCCAGAAATGAGAAAACAGAGGATCACTGTACAGCCAGACTTCAAAGATCCGTTAAAAATATAAAATGGATCTATAGAGTCTAGAGGCAATTTTTATGAAAACTATATGCAAAACTACGGATAAAGAGTTTGTATTTTTTTCATATTTTTATAGAATTTTTTAGAGTTTTTATAAGATTTTTAGGGTTTTTCAATTTTTAAAGTTTTATATATCCAAAAAAGCATAAAAATTAACAGAAGCTAAAATACAGTAAAACTAATTATCACTAATTATTTTAGAATTTTAAAAATATTTTTTATATTTTTCTTCGATTTTCTAAGTCAGATAGTAGCAAAAATCACCGTTTTTGAATTTTTGAAAATATCAAAAAGCCTAAAAAATGTCCCAAAATTTTAGAGAAATTTTTACACAGTGGCAGGAGCCACGTTTCCAAATTTCACCTAATTTGGATTTAATTTGTTATTTTATTTAATAAAAACAAGGTACACAGCTCACAAGGACCTAAATGCAAAGAAAAGTATTTCCAGGACCAAACAATAACAAACACAGAAAGTTCAGGGACCTTTGTGCAAAAAGTCCACAAAATCACGCGCAAGGCACGTGAGTCAGGTACGGAGGGGCATAAGTGTCATTCCTATACAAAAATATGTAAACAGTAACATACAGGAAATATAGGACCAAATGTGCAAATAACCCAAATCCTCACGTGTCGATGTACGTGGCTCACATATGTAAGGATTGAAATGCAAATATCAGAAACATAGAGGTCTAATGTGCAAAATAACCTAATTAAAAACAACGTATGAAAATATTTACAGGACTGACAAGTAAATGTAAAAGCAGGAAGGGCCTAAGTATAATTTACCCTTTTATTCACGATCCAACGGCCAAGCATCGGCCACTTACAATCTAACGACTAGGAACGGAGGATAACGCTTCGGTGATGGACGCCTCAGATTCGACCCTCGGATGGATCGGATGGATGAGATCCTCGGCTGATGAACGGCTGGGATTAGAACTGCAACGAGGCTCGATCCAATGGCTGGATGTCTCCCTGGAAGAACGCCGATGAACTCGCCTCTGGTGAAGTTCGATCGGCCAATATGCACGGTGTGGAGGTCCTCCGGCGTTGCTCCGATGGGCAAAATGATGCTCGAGGATGTCCGCATCAGATGCTGGTCTCCGATGAGGCTGAGAAGTCCTAGAACGTCCCAGCGGTGAGATGGACCCGGAGCAGCTGTTCTTCAATAGTCGAGCTTCCAGATGAAGCCCATTTGGCGTTTTAACCTGCACAAGTGAACTACGGGGTCGAGGGCAAACTGCCTCGACCTGTTAGAGCACGAGAAAGGTGGAGGGCGAGGCAGTGTGGAGTCCTCCGGCGAAGCGATGGCGGAGGAGGACGATAGCCCTGCTCCAGGGCGAGCCAGGGGGAATGAAGGGGCGCAGCAGGTGGAGAGGAGTCTGGTGAAGGCGGTAGAGTGGTCGGAATGGCAAAAGGGTAGTCGGAGCGGAGTGGGTTGGCCGGCGAAGGCCGGCGGCGCAAATCTAAAAATCCTAAAATTAATCGAAGCTAAAGAAGATATGACCTAATGGATGGCTGAAGTCGACTGGGCTGGAGCTTAGGAAGCTCCGAGGGTCATTGCCTCCAGGGTGTCGGGTCCCGAGGCTTGGCGCACCTCGCGGCGGCGCATGGCTAAGAGCTTTGTCGGATCAGTGGTTCCCGGCTGCCCGGGCCTCACTGCAACCCTCCTCCGCATGGCTATCACTCAGGTGAGGGAGAGGAGCTCACTGGCGATGAGGGGGAAAGCCAAAGATGGCGTGAAAAGTGCGACGGAGGTGGAGCTAAATAGTGGTGCATGTCCGAGAAGATGGGATCGGGCAGGGTTCCGTGAAGCACGGATCCCATGGCAATACTCCGGGCGAGGGGCTCAGATCAACAAGGGTCAAATGGCGCCCGGGGTTTTGATAAATGGAGGTCGGATCGCATTAGAAAAATTCGGAGAAATCGGGTCGAACGCAGGATCCGCGTGAAAGGGGTCCGCGGGGGAGAGTTGACCGGGGGTCAACAATCCCTCGTGGACCAATGGGAGGCCGCCAATTATTAATATTTTAGAAATTCAATTAAAAATAGTAAATGCTTTTATTTTGAAAAACTTTAAACATGAAAAATGTTTATTATTTTTCAAATTAATTTTTAGTGATTTTTAATTATTTTTTTGACAAATAAATAACGTATTTACATTATATTATTATTATATTTAAGTATTAACATATATGTATTTTTAATTTTTATTTTTAATTATTTATTTTTATATAATTATTCCAATTTTATATTTTATTTATTTATAACATAAACTTTGGAATAAAAAGGTATTTTTATTTTATTTTCATTATTTATTTACATTAGTTAAATAAATAGGTTTATATACATATTTACATAGTATATGTACAAGGTAGAAATTGATTTTTATTATTTTTATTTTTATTTTTCTGATTTGTATTTTATTTATTTACACCATGAAATATGGAATATAGAAATATTTTTATTGGATTTTTATTAATTAGTTACAAGGAGGAAATAAATATGTATGTTATTCTATATACATGGTCTATATACACTGATGAGAGAGGTTTTATTTATTTTTATTTTTCTTTTGTTTTCCCATTTTTATTTTAGTTTTATTTTTATAAATAAGTACAAAATATAAGAAACATTTTTTTTATTTTTATTTAGAGGAAAATATTATTATTTATATACATAGGTATATGTACACCATGAATGACCCTATCTCCCTCTACTTGGATTCTTTTGCGGTCAGGCCCATGCTGAGCCCTCCCTTGGGATTAGGTCACTCAATATTTATTCTAAACATTTCCTTCTTTTTCTTTTATTTCTTTATTCTTTTATTTATGCACAAAAACATGCTAATTATCATTATTTACACAATGCATGCATGTTGACAATTTATGCTATTTACAGGTATTTACAATGTGTTTTGCCAAGGTTTTGTAGCTAAAATAAAAGAATAAAGAGTGATGAATGGGTATTCATCACCCCCCTATACTTAACTTTGCTAGTCCCTTAGCAAACACTTATTTGAAAAAGAAGTGAAAAAGAAAAAGAAAAAAGAAAAAGAGGAGAAATGCATGGATCAATGCTGATTATTAAACTTTCCTTCATTAATTTGAAATATGGAGCTCGGTCAGATCTTTGGATTATTAATGTGTCGGAACCTTATTTGGACTTCGGTTTAAAACTTAACAGCCTCTAAGATCCACTAATCTATAGTCAAGACTCCTCAATAATCCAGATCAGAACAAGTCTGCATACACAAACCCTGAAGACCATGAATCTTTCCTTGCACAGTGTAAGTGAGGTATAGCTCTCCACCTCAGAAGTAGCAAAATGACAACCCTCCCCAACAAGGTAACTCTATGACCCTAGTCTGGCCACTCTTTCCTCGAGGAGCGGGGTATTCCCTTCTAAGTTCAAGTTCAACCGACTCAAGAAGAGGGGGAAGAAGAGAATGGACCATGGCCAGTGTAGCCATGTATCCTTGGGAGCTCAACCAGTGTAGCCAAGTCTCCCTGCTGCAAGCTACATAGGATGGAACATGAGTCTCAAGCTTTGCTTATTGAACTATGTACACTCCGGTGGGATTATCATTTTCTCTCAGACCCACCACTTTTTTGGAGTTATTTTCTTTTTGCATTTTTTTTGATGTGCATCTGTACAACATATTTACAAGATGCAGCATATATACATAAGGAGTTTTTCCTCTTGAGCCAGTAGACTATCCCTCTTTTGAAGCATTATTGCAACCCACAACTCCCGTCGTTAGACCTCATGGCAACCAGACCAAGTTGAGACGCACTTCCTTCACTATAAGAAGAAGAGAGGTTCCGCCTAGAAGTACTACCCTCATATGCTATCCCAAGTCAAGGAAGACTGCCTCCTCACCACCTCATCCGTAGAGAGATCGGTGTAAAGTGCGGGTCCAAGTAAAGTCATTATCTATATGAGTCATGTGTGTGTTGTTAAGTGCTCTACTTAGGCTCATTGAGATGACATATGATCATAGCCTAGTGGACTCAAAGAATTAAGTCACCATGGACCTGAAAAGTCTCAACCCTAAGCCATATAAGGTTCCTCTTATAATTAGGTGGATTAAGATCTTAACCAAGCCCCATTTTCCAATTTAATTCCAGGCTAGTTTAAATGTCAACTATAATCTTGGAAAAACTATACAAATATTTACAAAGATACAATTTTACAAATATTTACACATGTGCAAAATTTTTGCAAAATGTTTTGAAAATATGGATGTATGCATGAATGCAAGGTTTGCAAAAATATTTACACAAATTTACACAAGGCTTTTGCAAACTTTTTATTTTCAAAATATTTTAGAAAAATTTGTACTATATTTTTAATTTTGATATGAACATATTTACACAATATTTACACAAAAAGTTTTTACAAACATTTTTACAAAAATAATTTGTACATTAGCTATGTATGTGCAATAAAAGAATTTTTATTTACAAGGAAAATTTTTTAATTTTTATGGATTTTTGGGTTTTAGCCATTTTTATTTATTAACACACTCACACAAAGTACGAGTTATGGCTAAAGTATATATGAAATATATACACACCCCCTATACTTAGCTCGAACGATGTCCTCAGAGTCAAGAGCGATGAAGAAGACATAACTCGTGCTTAGTATAGGGGAGTGAAAAGGAAGGCTATATACAAAGATGAATGAGATAATAGAAATCCAAGAGGATCTCGACACTTCCCCCTATACTTAGGATCAAATAATCTAAGTATAGCAGGCTGTACACAAAGGGAATGCCGAGTGAGGATGTCCAGGGTCTACCCCCCCATACTTAGGGTAAAATATCCCTAAGTATAGGCAGCAAAACAGAGGTAGAAATGACGAAGAAAATAAATATATACAAGGTGGAAGGGCATCACTCCCCCTATACTTAAGATGAAGAATCCTTAAGTATAGGCAACAACAGAAGTGATGAAACGGAACAAAAGGACAACTCGGTGTTTCCACCCCCCCCCCCCATACTTAGGATGAGGTATATCCTAAGTATAGCAAAGATAATCCTATACGAGATATGGGGTGAAAACAAAAACGGAAGAAAGAAAGATCAACGCAAGACGAAACATGTATATACAAAAGGGTACAATGTTGAGGTGCCTCTCAACAAGCGCTAGGTTTTACGCCCCTAGCTGGGCGCAAAGGCTAGGACAATGCTGTGTCAAGCTTCAGGACGACATCTTTAAGGCGAATGCCGTACTGTCGTCGCAATCTCGGTATGAGAACATCGACGAAATCAACAGTGTAAAGAATGACACCCAGGTATGCAATCAGGCGGGTGTCTGCTACTGACCAAGAATATCAGAAGATGTGATCAGGTTCCGATAGCACAAAAGAAATCAACGGCTCAGGATCAGACTAGAGTGGAAGTGTAGAGCTGAAGACATCAAACGTGGAGAAGGATGGATCAGTTACGGAATCCTCCACGTCAATCAGTGTCTCAAAGAGGTGTGTAAAGTGAAGATCCGGAGACTCTCTAAGAAAACTGATATCCGATGCACATGGTAGAGAAAAATCAGTCAGATCATCGAATATCTCAAGGATCGGCTCGTCCTCGCGAGGGTCGTCGAGGTGAGATGACTCAGAATCAGAAGGATCGGAAGACTCGGTTTCGTGATCTGCCAGATCGCATACGCTCTCAGAAGGTGAAACCGAGTACACGTCGTGTATGGCATCCTCCCGCAGATAACCCTCGGGGAGAAATGCGAGATCATCGGTGAGAAATAGAGGACCAGGATCTATCAGGGCATCTGCGCTACTGTCAAGCACCCACTCTGTGCACCAAGCTGCATCATCATCTGAAGTCTGGCTCTCGGCAATCTGGAAGAAGGAGAAGGTACTGGTCAACACTGCGAAGGCTGGCAATGTGTCTGCGACTGATCCTCGCTCTGCGGCAATGCTGGCTGCCATCTGGTCCTCAACAAGTGCATCTGTCTCATCAAAGTAAAGGATGATGAATACTCATTCATCACTCTTTATTCTTATATTTTAGCTACAAAAACCTTTGCAAATGCATGTATATGTTTGTAAATACAAATAATTACGAAAAGCAGCATGTGTAGAAAGTAATAATTAGCATGTTTTTGTGCAAAAATAAAAGAATAAAGATTAAAAAGAAAAAGAAGGAAATATTTAGAATAAATATTGAGCAATCTAATCCCAAGGGAGGGCTCAGCATGGGCTTGACCGCATAAAAGCCAAAGTAGAGAGAGATAGGGGCTCATGTGTGTAAATATCCCTGTAAATACAATAAAAATATTTTCCTATAAAAATAGAATAAAAGTGGATTGTACATATTTGTAAATATTTATAAATATAAAATCCAAATAAAAATAGAAAAATAAAAAAGAACACAAAAATACCCTTATTTGTACATATTCACCATGTACGGACACCAACCTCTATATTTATCTAGCCCTATAATAAATAAATTTAAATCCCTAAAAATTTGTATATATTTTATCTTTTATGTTGTAAATAAATAAAATAAAAACCACAAAAACAAAAACCAAAATAAAAAGAACAAAAACAAAAACCAAAAATAACATTGTACATATACCATGTATATAGATGTATATATCTATTTATTTCACCCTTGTATATAAATAATTAAAATAAAATAAAAATACCTTTTTATTCCTAATTTTATTCTATAAATAAATAAAATATAAAATAGGAATGAAAATGCACAAAAATAACTAATTAAAAATCAAAAATTAAAAATCAATGTTGTATATATACCTATATAGTGTACTATATTGTAAATACCCTATTTTTATTTCAAAAATTTAATTAAAATCACAAAAAATAGTTTATAAATAAATAAACAATTTTTATGTTTTAAGTTTTTTCTTAATTCAGCCTTTTCCTATTTTATTTTGAATTTCTGAATAATTATGACCTGGAAAATTCTGATTGGTCCACGGGGGACGTTGACCTCCGGTCAACTGCCCCCCGCGGACCTCTTTCTTGCGGGTTTGGATTTTTTGCCCGACTTCTCTCTCTTCTCCCCTCCAGATCCGATCACCTCACACCTAAACCCAGGGTCCAACTCGTTCTTGCCAGATCCGACACCCTTGCCGGCATGCCCGCCTCGGGGTCCGCGCTCTGAGCTACCATACCCGATCGTTTTTAGCCGGACCCCTGGCTGTATAAATTCCAAGCTCCGCCTCCTCTTCCTGGATCTTTTGGCTCCCCATCCTCCATCCCAGGACCTCCATTGCCATCCTCGAGTTGACAGCTCGCCGTTGGCCGTGTCACAGAGAGGAGAGGGTGCCCGGACCTCAAATCCGGCGTCTTCACACCGTCGTGCTCCGCCTGAAGGTAGAGCTCGAGCCTCGGGCCTCGACAACCCGCGAGGCGACGACCCAGAGATCCCTGATCTCAAGCACAGTTGACCCATCCGCCCAGGTAGCCGTAGTTTTCTTTACTTGTCTTTAATTTTGATTTCCGCCCAAATCGACGACCTTTGATTCCGACCACCCTAGTCTTCGTCCCGACCATCGGAATCACCCATCACGATCGCCTTCCCCTCGCGCATCTTCTCCACCTATCCATTCAACCCAGCTCGCACAGGAAATGGGGTTTCGAGCTCCTCCGCCATCGCATCGCCAGAGCTCGACCATCTCGTCGCACCGATCACCTCCACCACCGCCAATGGGGTCGAGGCACTTTGCCCTCGACCTAGGAGTCTTCTGGTGTCATTTTGTAGGTACGACGAGGACTGTCTGAGGTCCTCCAACTCGAGCCCAGGAGCATTTCCTCCGCCGGAGTCGACCGAGCTCTCTGGAGCTCCGTTGTTCCATCGGAGGCGTCCTACAGACGCGGGAGGCCAAGGCGAAGCTCCTCCGATATTCAGCAGCCCGCGAGGAGGCCAAGAGCGCACACAACGAGCCGGCGAAGGTCGCCGGCCATCAGTTCTTCCTCGACCTCCAGATACCGTTGGATCATCCTCCAGCTCCAGATTCAATTCGAGCCATCCATTCCAGGAGCGCCAGCACCGCACGATCGTGAGGAGGGTCGATCCAGACCGTTCGATCCGGACGAAGAAGCACCACCTTTCCCCGACCGTCGGATCACGTATGTGGCAGCTTCACAGCCATCGGATCGCGCCAAGGGTTTCAGTAGCGAGGCGCCCCCTATTCTGGACCGTTGGATCTCCACGTGGCACGCGCTCAGCCCTTGGATCGTTATTAAGGGGTAATTGCTCTTAGGCCCCCTGGTTGTTTTATTTCGTAGTTAGTCCTGTAAATATAGATTTTAGTTGTTTTATTTTGGTACATTTGCATTTAGGACCTCGTACTTAGTTTATTTGCTTTTATGCCCCTGTGTGTAGTGGATCACGTGCACCGACACGTGTTTGTTTGGGATAATTGCATGTATGGCCTCCTTATTTCAGGGTGTTTATGAATGAATTAAAGTTTCCTATTAATTGCAGATATACCCCTGTGCGTGGTTTTATTGTGCATGTGTGTTATTTAGTGGGGATTTTACACTGAGGCCCCTGGACTTTTAATACTTGTTATTAAATAGTTCAGGAACCTTAGTTTCTTTGCAATTAGGTCCCTGTGTGCCCAGGTCACACGCCTCGCGCATGCAACCTTGGAAAAATTGCATCGGACCCCCTGGACTTCTTACTATTTGCGTACAGGTCCCTGTGCCATGTACCTTAGTTTTGATTTTTAATAAAATAGCAAACCAACTCCAAATGTGATGAAAATTGGACACATGGCTCCAGCCATAGTGTAAAATTTTCTCCTGTTTTTGGAGACATTTTTGATTTCATTTGATATTTTTAAAAATTAAAAGACAAGCTTTTTCTTTACTGTCTAACTTTAAAAATCACAAAAAATATTAAAACAGCTCTACAAAATACAAAAACATTAGGTAGTGTTTGTTTTGCCTTGTTTGATTTTCTGACCAATTTTGGTCATTTTTGGTTATATAAAACCTATAAAAATTGAAAAACACTAAAAACCCTATAAAAGTTCTAATAAATAAAAGAAAAATCAAAAAATAATAAATCTGGTGCCTAAATTTTCCTTGTGTTTTCTACTATACAGGAAAATTACCTTCAGGTGTTAATAGGGCCATTTTATATTTTAAATTGGCCCTTGACACCTGACTGGACAGTACCTCTCTTTTCTTGCCTTGTTTGATTTTTATAAAATACCAATAATTGACCAAAAACAGTAAAAAACATAAAAAACATAAAAATATTTTTATTTGAATTTTTGGGTGAGTTTTGAGTAGATAAATAATTGTTTGAAGTTGCCATTTATTTGCTTTTCTTATTTTCTTAATTATTTTAAAAATACAAAAAAATTATAAAAAGACTAAAAATACACCAAAAATACATTTCTTTTATTTTATTTCTTTTTATACTACTTCGTAGGCCGCAAGGCCATCACGTGCTCCTTGTGTTCGACCCTGATTGCTATACCAGGTTAATATAATAGTGAGACCGCTACTTGAGTTTCACTTGATTTTTGTCTTCGTTTGGTGGTCTGATTTTCTCGATTGACACCGCTTGGTGACTTGGGTTGCAACGACCCTTGAGTACCTTTACCCGAGTCGCTTTGCGCGGTCATCAGAATGGCGCCGTTGCCGGGGAGCACGGCTTAGTAGTCGTTTTAGCTTTCTTTTTATTTCATTTTCTTTTTCGCGGCTTTCCGTGGCTCTTTCTGAGTCTGCGGATTTTCGCGGCTTTTTATTTTTCATTTATTTTTGTTTTATTTTTGTTTTATTTTCTTTTCTTTTATTTTTGTTTTTGTCGGATTTTGCTTGTTTATTTTATCTGCCATTTTTGCATATAAACACCTGTTTAGTTTCCTGCCTTTATTATTTTTATTTTATTTTGGTCTGTGACACTTGTCTTCTTTCTTGCGAGGGCCCGAGGACCGAGGCGACGACTTTCGAGAAGCCGACGCAACTGCGGGATTTGGAGGCGGCTCCCTTCTGCACGGAGCCGTAGGAGAGCGTGAGAGAGGAGCTGAGTGGGAGAGGATTAGTGTAGATTAGCTAGACTTTATTTCAGTTTATCAGACTTGTTGTAATAATACAGGGACACTCAGCAGGACTTGGACAGTTTCTAGGGTCTGTTTCGCCGAGCACCGGTGTGCTCGGGGGACCCTTAGCTTTTTCGCGGTTTTAGTTTTTCGCTGCCTTTTATGATTTTATGCGATTTTTCTCGAGCCCCTAGCTTAGGACTTTCTGATTGACTATGCCATACTGAGTAGAATCCAAACACCTAATAGATTGTTTGTGCCTATAGATCGTTAATTAGACCTACTAATAAAAAGTTAATAAAAATAGCTGATTCATTCTCCTTCGAGCCTACGTGCCGCAGCCTGCCCTTCTAAGCGTTGCTCCTGAACCCGATTTGTCGGGAGGAGGAGGGGTAGACCGAGACCGGACTCTCTGAATCGAAGGCTGGTGACAAGCTAGACGGTTCTATCGAGTAGAAGTTGCCTGCTTAGGACTCGGCTTTTCCCGCTGCACCATATAGGTAGTTTACTTTCTGTCTTTACATTATGCGCGGATCATATTGCATGTAGAGTGCTGGAGTCAGGTATGCCTTTCTTACTTTGCATGCATCATTGATTTCATCGTGCATCGGCTTTTTCGTCTTCTCCCCCTGTTTTTGACTTAATAACCAGGAGAACCAAAAAATTCGTTAGGCATTTTGATTTTTATTGAAAAAGACCTAAAAAGAGAAATAATAAAATTAGGACTGCTAAGACTATTAATCACTAAAAGACATTTGATCTAAAAATTTGTCTTGGGGAGAGCAACCCCCTCATTGCTTGGTTTGATTGCGCGAGAGAGTGATCCGAACACTAGGTAGAGCCCTCTTGTACTCTTCTCGACTGATTACCAACTCTTCTGTGCGGGACAGTCAGTTGGGAAGGTATCAGGTATCCCAGCAGGTCACGTAATCGCTCTGATATCTTGATTGTTCACCAAAATAAAATTTGACAAGATAATTTGACCAAGCCTTTACGGTCATCAGCTCGCGTTGCGTTGGTGAACTTGGGGTTTGTCTGTGATCATAGTTTCTCCAGATCTCATCCGCCTTACTTGCCACATCAAGATGATGGGCAGACGATCTCTTAGGCAGCCTCTGGCTGCACTGCTTTCGGGCACGTCTACCCTTTCATCTAGGTTTGTTCGTGAGAGCCAAGACCTGCTCTCCGAACCCGAGTATGATTCCACCCTGTTCCCCCTCGACCCCCTTTCTTTCGGTTCCGAGAGACCAGTGCCAGAGGAGAGATTGGCAGATTTATCGGTACCTGAGTTTGGATCATTTGATTTTACAAAGACCGTGGCTGGCAGTTCTGACGATCGCTCTAGAGGTCCACAGCCAGAGCACTTTGTTTTGGACCAGGGTGCGATCAACTCCACCATGATCGCCTCCCTCAAGACGGTACAGCAGCAGTTGAGGGATTAGGGAGCTTTTATGTTAGATATGAGGAGAGAGATGGAGCAGATGAGAGCAGAGCGAGAGCAGTGTAGAGTTGGGCCGAGAGTCCCAGATGCTGCAGCAGCAGCAGCCGCAGCGGCCGCCGCCGTAGCGACAGCTTCCGCGGCAGGAGCAGGAGACCCACCGAGACCGATGCGGGAGTTGCACAACCCCGGATCGACCCTGATGCATCACTGGGTTGTGTTACCAGCCATCGTGGGGGACTTCAAGTTCCCCCCGAACACCTTGCAGCTTCTCCCCCGCTTCCACGGGCTCACCACCAAGGAGCCCCATCTCCACCTCCAAGAGTTTTTGATGATTTGCAGTACTGTCCACGATCGTCAGGTGGACCAGGACACCATCAGGATGATTGCCTTCCCCTTCTCTTTGGAAGATAGAGCAGCCACCTGGCTGAAACATCTGGGGAAGTTTGTCTACACTTGGGAGCTGCTCCGCACCGAGTACTTGCATAAGTACTATCCACTCAGGCGGACCAATGTTGCGAGAGCCCTGATCAGCAACTTCTCCATGCTCCCCAACGAGCAGTTCCATGAGGCATGGGAGAGGTTCAGAGAGCTGACTGATAGATGCCCACACCACGACATTTCCAAGCCAAACCTCGTGCAGAGCTTTTTCAGCGGGCTGACACCAGAGCTTCAGGGCTTGGTGAACGCTTCTTGTGGCGGGTCTTACTTCGCCAAGGATCACGACCAGGTCTGGGCCATCTACGAGGAGATGGCCGAGAACTACATGGTGATGTCCCAGACCCGGTTGTATACTCAGGGCAAACCCCAGCAGCCACAGACCGTGCAGTACCAGAGGATAGCACGGGTCGACATCGGTCCTTCCAGTTCGTCCGCAGTAGCAGCAGCATAGGTAGAGTCATCAGCTGCGGACATGGGGATCATTAGCGAGAAGTTGGATCGGATGGAGCTGATTGAGAAGAAGCAGTACCAGGGCATCACTCAGATGGAGAAGATGGCACAGGCTCTGAGCAACATGAAGACCCAGCTCATGTGTCTCCAGGAGGCACAGACGGCTTCCCAGCCCCGTCTTCAGTCGCGAGGCGATCACGGCAGCAGCAGTAGCTCGTCCCAGCGCTCCAGCTCACACCAGCAGCCTAGACAGGTTCACCTTATACAGACGGAGCCGTACCAGCAACCGCAGCCCACCTACCAGTCACCACCGTCTCCAGACTTGCAGATGGTGGTATACCAGCCTGATCAGCCTCTGGCAGTACTCCCGCCACCCCAGTACGATGCAGAGCCGTTGATGGATGTCAACGGGATTTGGTATGACCGCCCTCAGCCCGGTATCCGACGAGATCATCCCAGATTCCGTTGGGGGACCTGAGGTACCCAGCCCCAGCAGCAGCCATCAGGACAGGGTGGTCAGTCCGGCCATCAGAGGGATCACCAGCTGCAGCAGCAGCAGCAGCCCCCAGTGTACCCACCACAGCAGCAGCAGTCATCGTATGGTCCTCGTCCCTATCAGCAGGGACAGTCGTGGAGGCGAGATCAGCCTCACCCGCAGCAGTAGTAGCACCACCCATACCCCTCTCAACTACAGCACCAGTTCCAGCAGCCTCATTACCAGAGAGGCTACTCGTCGGGCTCCCATGGTCCACCTTACGAGAGCCCCGCCTTGGATGATATAGCCCGCCTCCTCACGGATCAGCAGGCTACCTTTCAACGGGAGATGGACGAGTTCCGCCAGGAGATGTGGGACATAGTGAGAGGGAAGGTCGCCATCCCTGCCTAGATCGAGCCGAACCCCAACAGCATGAAGAGGAAATCTGAGCAGGTAGCTTGTACTGAGTATACCACTCCTAGTGATGCATTTGGTGATATGACTGGATATCTTTTTGATACTGATCTTGTCACACATAGGAGCGGTAGGATGCCAGCAGGCGGCACCTCGTCTGAGCTACATCATGAGGATACACCCAGAGCGTCAGGAGAGGAGGAGAGCGGTACTGAGGCCGCTAGAGATGATGATGGTGGTACTGATGCCATCAAGGATGTTGATTCCACCGGCGATGCCGAGGTCGCCGCTACACCAGTTCGAGGAGGTGGTACTGAGGCCACCCACTATGTCGTGCCAGAGCGCGGTACTGAGGCCGCGAGTCTTCCAGTTGATCCAGCCGATGGTGGTGCTGAGGCCACCCGTGTTCATTCTGAGAGACCTTTAGTTTTTCCTACTTCTGATGTATCTCAGAACTCTATTGTGAATAAAGAAAAAGTTTTGGTTTTTTCTGGTCCCATTGTGGTGCGTGATGTATGTGCAGATCTGGCCGTCGAGTCGTCTAGACCTTTTCCTAGTCCTTCATTTGAGAAGGACCCAGTGATCCCATTTCCTAGAGCCCTTCAGATGGGGAAGGGGAAGAAAAAAGAAAATCCAAAAAAAAGAGATCAGGAAGAGTTCAGCCAGCAGATGATAGATCGGTTTCACATACAGCTGACTCTTCAGGAGGCTTTGCAGCACATTCCCCTTCTTCAGCGTTCGTTAAGAGACAGGACCACAGTTAGGAGGAAGAGGAGGAACCACCATTCAGAGATCCATGTGCTGACGAAAGCCACGTGTTTCGCGATCCAGAACCGTCTACCAGCCAAGAGGCCAGATTCAGGAGCCCCTTATGTCAGATGTCACATTAGAGAGCAGAGGTTCGACCGTACTCTATTAGATAGCGGATCGTCGATCAACCTCCTCCCGGCAGCCCTTCTCGACCATTTCGAGTTGGGCACTCTTAGACAGAGCAGGACAGTCCTTCAGTTTGCTGGTCGATCTGTCAAGAGGACGAAGGGGTTGTTGCGAGACGTTGTCGTCACGATTCAGGGCCTGCAATTCCCCGTGGACTTCGTAGTGTTGGACATGGAGATCCCTGATTTAGTGACTGATACCCCCATCATTCTCGGTCATCCGTTCTTGGCCACAGCCAAGGCGGTGACTGACCATGACAGCGGGAAGATATACTTTCGCGTCGAGGGAGAAAGTGTACAAATAGAGACGGTCGAGGACAGCAGAGCCAGAGATAGATCATGCTCAGAGTCCACCTCAGACACAGAGCAGATGACAGATGCCGGGCTAGACATCCACCAGGATTGTGACTTTGTGATCACAGACGATGAGGCAGTTTGGGCAGACCCAGCAGCACAGGCCATCCTCTCATTTTCAGATGCAGCTGATGCAGAGATGACAGCAGAGGAGAGCTTGGAGAGCACATTCCTGGTCCAGGACACTTCAGAGGCAGAAGAGCCGGTTCTCGACCGCGAGACATATTCTTGTGATGATGGTGGTGCCGATGCCACCTTGGATGATGCAGATCCCTCAGAGTCAGAGTCTGATTGAGCAGATTGTGAGGATTACATGCCAGACCCGATTTCCACTGAGCCTACAACTGAGGAGGAGGTAGATGCCGAGCAGAGCAGAGACAGTCCATCAGGGCAACCTTCTCCAGTTTCTGAGATTGAGAGAGAGTTTCAGTTCTCCCATGCATATTTGGCAGCATTCACGCAGATTTTCCAGAGGTCAGATCCACCAGCACCCAGCTGTCCAAAGCTGAAGTCGCTCTCTACTTCTCTGAAGTATCGATTCCTTGCGGGTGAGCCTGAGATGTACCCAGTCATTATCTCCGTTGATTTGACTGGAGAGGAAGAATCCCGTCTGATGGGGGTTCTTGAAAAGAACCGTAAGGAGATTGGATGGAGCGTAGCAGATCTCCAGGGGATAAGTCCGGCCCTGTGCTCCCACCATATTTATCTCGAGGATGAGGCAAAGCCGTGGCGTGAGTTCCAGCGGCGGCTGAACCCGAATCTGAGAGAGGTTGTCATGAAGGAGATATCGAAATGGTGGAGCGCCGATTTTATCTATCCCATCTCCGACTCCAAGTGGGTCAGCCCTTTGCATGTGGTGCCCAAGAAGACGGGCATCACTATAGTAATTAGCGAGTCTGGAGAGGAGATTGCTACACGAGTACCCAGTTCTTGGTGGGTCTGTGTTGACTACAGGAGACATAACCAGGCCACCAAGAAGGATCATTTCCCCCTGCCCTTTATAGATCAGATCATTGAGAGACTGGCAGGGAAGAGCCACTACTGTTTTCTGGATGGGTACTCGGGCTACAACCAGGTGGCCATCGCTCCTGAGGACCAGGAGAAGACCACCTTTACCGGTCCCTTCGGCACATACGCCTTCCGACGCATGCCATTTGGGCTATGCAATGCCCCTGCGACCTTTCAGAGATGCATGTTGTCGATCTTTTCGGACATGGTAGGGGAGTGCTTGGAGGTCTTCATGGATGATTTCTCGGTTTACGGCAACGGATTCGACTCCTGTCTTGACTGCCTAGACCGAGTACTCCAGCGATGTATAGAGGTTCACTTGGTGCTTTCTTGGGAGAAGAGCCACTTCATGGTGACTCAAGGGACGGTGCTTGGCCATATCATCTCCAACAGGGGCATGGAGATTGATCCGACCAAGGTAGATGTCATTAGAAAACTCGCACCGCTGTCCAATTTGAGGCAGTTACGGTCATTCCTGGGGCACGTCGGTTTCTACCGACGATTCATTCATGATTTCAGCAGGATTGCCCAGCCGTTGACTAACCTACTGACGAAAGACACCGAGTTCCTTGTCGATGACAAGTGTCTTTCGTCCTTTGAGACTCTCAAGCAGTGTGTTATAGAGGCTCCTGTTATCCAGCCGCCTGATTGGTCTCTCCCATTCGAGATCATGACGGATGCCTCCGATTTTGCCGTGGGGGCCGTGCTGGGATAGAGGAGGGATGGAGTCCCCTTTGTTATCCACTACGCTAGCCGCACATTGGATTCCGCGCAGCGGAATTATACAGTCACAGAGAAGGAGATGCTAGTGATGAATCCACATTTCATCATCTTTATTCTATCATTTTGGCACCAAAAACCCTAGCAAGTGCCTGTAAATAGCATTAAATATACAATCTTAGCATTCATGCATGTGCATCTAAATAGTGTATAAATTGTTGTAATTAAAGCCAAAATTATAGAATAAATAAAAGAAAAGAAAAGGAATAAAATATTGTAAATATTTTATGACCCGAAACCCCGAGACCTAGGCATCTTGATGAATATGTCTACAAGGAATAAAGTAGGGGGAGATAAGGTCAGAAATACAGTCAAATACCTATACTTTTAATTCATTCTTTATTCATTTTGGGACCTATTTTTGGTTCCACTTTTTATACATCAAATAAAGAAATGTTGTACATGAAAGTTGTAGATAATTTTATATAGAAAAATACAAAATTTATTTCACTGAAAAAAAATACACAGATAAAAAGTTATGGTCAGAATAAAAATCCAGAATCTCAACTTCCCAGACCCGTATCTCACAAATGAAAACTCCAAATGCATCAAACTCACCTTTAATTGTATATAGAATAAAATAAGATATTTAATGGTGGTGGTTTCGCATTTGGTGGAGCTACGGTTTGAAAGTTGAGTTTTGGACCCACCTTGTATAAGTGTACAGGATAAAATATTCAATTTATTAATTATTCATTATTTTTGTATTTTTATATTTTTATAATTTTGTAAATATTACTTATAATAAGTATGTACATTAAAATCAGAATAAAAATGCAAAGAAAACTCAAAATAAAAATATTTGTAAATAAAATACACATGTATTATACCGATGTACACACCTATACTATATCTACTTATATTTAATTAAATATACAAAACATATCAGAAAAATGAAATAAAAATATATTTGAGTATACAAAAGTATTTTATAATTTTAGAAAATAATAAATAAAAATAATAACATTAAAATACACAAAATAAAAATAAAAGAACAAAGTATGTAGATATAATACCTATATAGGCTATAATAAGTAACTTCTAAAATAAATCTCATAAAAATAATTAAAATTCATATTAAAATACTTCATAAATTAATAAACATTTTTTATTTTTTAACCAAAATGAAATTCGTCCATTTTCTATTTTTATTCGATTTTTGAAATGATTTTTAGGGGATTTTCCTGGTTGGTCCACGTGGACCAACCAGGTTGGTCTGACTGTCTGACCTCCTCCCCTTGACCTGTCAGAAGACATTTTGTCTCATCTTCTCGCTATTCTCTAGGCTCAACCTTGCATCAAACCATGTCTATGCCTTCTGCATTTTTTCTCCTCGATCAATGGTGATTCACGCCCTAGTGAAATCTGGGGCTGAAGACCACTGATCGAGGTGTTTCGAGCCTCGTCTTCCACGCCGCCCGTCAACCCTACAAAAGAGCACCGCCGACTTCAATTCAAATTTTAATACTTCTTCCGCCATTTTCAATCAAAAACCCCTACCTCCTCGTGCTCCTAGTGACAGTGGGAGTCGAATCGACCCGGGGTTCGAGTTGTTTGGTGTAGAATCGAAGTGAACCTCCCCCTGCCGTTGGATCAGGAGCCGCCTCCAGACGCTACGTGCGCCGTCCGATCGCCCATTGCCCCCAGCCATCCGATCGTCCATCGAAGATCTGATCTCAGCCACCCAGAACGAAGGGGTATGCGTCGTCAGATGCGCGCCACGTGGATTAGTGAAGCTCCATCGGCCGCACGATCTGCCCTCGTGGGTATTTTGCATCTTCGACCCACGTGCTTTTGTATTTACTTTTTAGTATTAAAACTTTCGTCTGCAGTTTAAAAACTTTTGTAATAATTGCACTTAGGTCATCGCACTTTTTATATTTGCACTTAGGTCCACGCCACGTCACCTCACGTGATTGGCATGCATGACTTTTGGGTATTTTGCATATTTCGTCCTGAACATTTAGGTATTTGCAATTATATCCATGTACGTAGTTGATTAAATATGTTTTTGGAAAAAATTGCATGTATGCCCAGCCGGATTTCATTAATTACAATTATGCCCCTGTGAATGACAGAACGTGTGCCTCGCGCATGTCTTTTTGTGGAATTTGCACCTGAACCCCTGGATGTTTCTATAATTGCATTTATACCCCTGTCAGGCTTAGGATTTTTGTATGCTTGAGCTATTTATTTCATGCCTCATTTAAATGCCAAAAATTCTCAAAACATAGACTTAAGCCCATGTTTGCTTATACTTTCACGCCATATTTTTAGTTTTTTATTTTATCGCATTTTTATATTTATTAAAAAAATCAAAAACATCCTATTTCAGTACTGTCTAGCTTAGAAAATACCAAAAAAATATTAAAATACCCTTAAAAATTCCAAAAAAAATCTCTGGTGTGTGTTTTGACTTACTTTATCTTCACTCCAAAAATCACTAAAAATCTCAAAAGAAAAACCTTAAAAATTAAAAAATACTTAAAAAAAACTTCAAAAAAACATATAAAATCATAGAAAACTCAGAAAAAGATAAACTCCGTTCCTGTTTCTTTTATATTTTATCCTCTTTATTTTAAAAGTAGTTTGTCAAATTTTGGTGGTTGTTTGCTATTTTTAATTCCCATTTTATTCCCAGCCAGTAGCTTATTCACTGTTTTGCTTTATTTTGATATTTAAAAATACCAAAAACATTCTGAAAATTACCCAAAAATCACAAAAACAGTAGAAAAATATAAAAAAACCAAAAAGATTTTATTTCTAAATTTTTGACTATTTTTGCATATTTTTATAAATATTTTATCACCTCTTTTATTACATTGTCTTTATTTTCCAATATTGAAAAAGAAAATAGAAAAATATATAATATAAAATTATAAAAATCAAAAAATTTAAAAATCAAAATACAAAATTAAAAATTAAATAAAAAATTAAAAAATTAAAAAATTAAAAACCCACAAAAAATTTAGATTGGCTAAGTGGATCATTAGACCTAGGTTTGGATTTTCATCTATACTCTACCCTTGTTTCCTGTGTTCGACCCCTACTTACTTGTCACTGTACATTTTTAGTAGGGTATAATAAATTTTAATCCTTGATATTCATTCCTTGATTGATTGTGTGGGTTAATTGTTGACAAACGAGGAGGCTTGAGTAGTCGCATCAGCGACAGTCTGATTTGTCAGACCACTATTTAGCAGCTCTCACCAAACCGTTTTTCAAATGGCGCCGTTGCCAGGGAGCATCGGCGTGTAGAGTACCCTAGTGTCTAATATTTACTTAGCCATTCTTGATTATTTGTCTCTTGTGCATAATTTGTTTTGAACTGTCTGACACCTCTTTTGTTTTCTTGCGAGGGACCGCTGACCGAGAAGGATCGCTTAGGGGATCCTGTGCATCCTTGGAAGGAGGAGCCGGCTATTCTATCCTAGCCGGCAGGAGAGAGCAGGAGAGCTTGAGAGAGAGAGTGACAGTTAGCTTTTCATTTTTGTGAGAGAGAGAGATTTGATTAATTGTAATAATACAGGACTTGGACACTTGAACACTTCGGGCCTAATTTCTGGGTGTTTGTTCACCCGGGGGATCACCGCGGTTTTCTCGAGTTTTCTCGACTGTCATTTTCCGGTTTGATTTCTTTTTCATTTCTTTTGTGGATTGAGATCTTAGTTGTAGACCTTGATTGATCGATTAGATTAGGTCCAAACACCCTAACCAACAATTGCATGTACCTATAGATCGTGCTTGGACTTAGTTTAATTAAAACAACGAAGTCACTCTTCTTTGATCCGCGCGCCGCGAGTTCTCCCCGCAAAGCGCTTTCTCCTAAACTCAAGTGTGTTGATCAGAGGAGGGGGGAGCCTAGATCGGACCTTAGGATTGAAGATTAGTGATTAGCTTGTGGTTCTTCACGTTAGAAGTTGCCTACCTTAGGACGATTTTCGCATTGCATACCGGCATATAGATTAGGTTTATAAATTTCTGCTTTGCATCCCGCATGGAGAGAGCTGGGATTCACTGTAAGTATTTTTACTTTGTAACCATCATTTAGGCACAAAGGTGAGATTTCCATCTTGGTGCCGACTTGCATTGGCTTTTCCCGACTCTTTTCTCCCTCTGATTTTGGACAAAGTAGGATAAAGAAAATACAAAATCGTTAGGTGCTTGTTTGAATCTACTCAAAAGAAGCGATAACACAAAAAAATTAAAAAAGGGACTGCTAAGAAAACTTTGATCTAAATAAAATTGGTAATTGGACTCATTGATTGGGGAGAGCAATACCCTCACTTGTTTTCAGGTTGCATGGGAAGGTCTCCTTCCAAGTGAGTCGAGTGCTTCGTAAGGAATAGAGCCCAAACCCCAGCTTGTGGCTGCCTTGTGTATCGCCTGGATTTCCGAAGTATTGGCGCTACTATCGTACGTAGGCGAGTAGGGCTTGGTCACCATTGGTGACTCACTATTGTGTGAGCACCGACCTCGTCCGAAGTACCGAGCATAGGCCATGCCTTCACGGGTGTGTCTGTCTCATCGTCTGCGTCCAAGTAGGATCTTGCACGCTCACGGGTGATTCTGTTACGAGCGAGGTCCGAAGTATCGATTTCGCCTATCGGCTTCCTCCCTCTTATTCTTTGGCTAAGTAGGGATCCAGGAAGGGTTACAAGGACCTTAAAAAGCGCAAGCTACAGGTTACACAGGAGGAGGACAAGTACGGGAATACTATTCTGGCAGTACTCTCGCTCCTATAGGCGTAGCGCTCTAAGGACTCGTTGAAATATAACTTCCTGAATTCAAGATAAAAATTACAAAGATAAAAGCCGAACCTTCACGGCTTCACGCGTTGAGTTGGTCCCAGAGAAAACAAAGTGGTCAGAACCAATAATCAAATAATAATAAAGAAAATAAAAGGAAATGAAAAATAAGGGTATATGTGCAAAAATGCAAAATAAAATAAACACACAAAAGAAAACAAAAACAAAAATAAAAGAAAAAGAAAATAAAACAAAATAAAGTGAAAATAAAATAT